>OX579676.1:142471673-143671673 GCA_951230905.1 Cheilosia variabilis | reverse complement strand
CATATACATACATTGTCCTGGACAGAGATTTAAATTGAGCGAGGAGGGTGCGACCCCCATTGTCTTGTCTGGAAAGGGACAGTAAAAATGGTCATGAATAAAATAGGAGAAAATTGCTGCCGTTGATTTAGGTGCGTGATGTTTTAGTTTAGGTAGCGCCAACGTGGCTGCGGATAGATTTTAATTTATTTACGGAAGATTATGAATAATTGTGGACCAATTTGGAAGGTAATTAGGGCACACAGAGCGCCTGTTCTGAATTCTAAACGGATATCGTTTGTTATCGTATCGCGACTTGTCTTTTGGCAAACAAAATGGAAAACGATACCTAGTTGAATGAGTAACGAAGGTAAGATCGCAGTATTATTTACGTGTGTGCCTTTGGTGGGTAATTCAAACGTTCGGACAGCCTATAAATTCCTGCAGATAGTAAGATAGACTAATTTTATTACCGAGGAAAGTCTACTAATTCCAGTAAAAAAAATAAAATCTCTTTCGGAAAAGTCACACCTATCTGCAGGCATCTTAGGCTGAATGTTATATTTTTGCGTTCTAATGGACCCCAACCCAGGTACTCAATGGAAGAAGAGGTCCACTCATTTAAAAAAAAAATGCGTAAACGATTGGTTTTGAGTGTTTAAACTCCTGCGGCAACCAAAATCCGATGACCGGGTGTGGGTGGAAGAAAGCGAGCACTGGACTATCAGTGCCATTATGACACATTAAGCAAAAGGCGGTTCGCACGAACTATGTGGGCCTATGCCTTGCTTAACGATGCATTTAATTTTGTATCTAAAGTAGCTACTGTGAGAAACGATTCCGCAACATACTACTCGACAATCGGGACGTACCAGAGTGGCTTTCGTCTCAGGAGATCAGTCACAGACCAAATTATTACACTGACGCCGGTCCTGGAAAATACCAATAAATTCCAAGTCGAAACTCACAATGAGCTCGACCTTCGATTTCGCAGCCATATATGACAGCTTTCATCGTTAAGACCTCTTTGCAGATAGGACCGGAATAGGGATCCCTTCAACACAGGATCACGGTGAAATGTACAGCTTGAAAGTAGTTCTTCCCAACTGGCAGATATACCTACCCGATTTTGGCAATGACATGGGGTATCACTTTCGCTTGATTGAAAGAAGCTGCCCCTATGGACCTGTCTCGCCAAATATTTTTTATATGTTTTTATTAACACCTAGCTGACAACGATGTCCGAATGTACCTACCTACAGACACTATAAATGAAAGAGCTGCCAATCGCTATCGCCAGCAAACCAAAGTAGGATTAAAATAAATGTGCTACAAGGTACTTAATTTCCCATTAAAGGAACTCCACGGACAACAGCTGCTGCCATTAGCATAGCAGCGAGAATTTAAATTTAAATCACATGTACCATGCCCTACACAGCAGTCTGGTCCAGCATCAAGCTCCACTGCCACATCCCCATATCAAAAGGATCTTTTATTCTCGCGTTTATTGTGCTTCCATTTTTCATATCTCATGGGGAGTAATTTTTTTTTCTGCACCGCTCATTCAAATATTTTTTTTTGTTATTTAACCGGTCGTCCTTGGGTCTTTTTTTGCGTGCGCTATAATAGTTTCAGCATTGCGAGCGTGCAAAATCCCAACGAACTGTAAATTGCGTGCGGAAAAAATCCACGCTTTCGATGCAGAAGCAGAACATCCGGGAGTGTGTGTAGTGTGTTTGTCAGTCTGTGTAGCTGAATGTGTTGTCACGGGTATTGATTCGTATTGTGTTGTTCGCGGCGGATTTGGTACCTATGATGATCCTGGGCTTTGAGGATTGGAATATGAATCGGAATGGGGATGGGGATCTGTATATGGGACCACCCATTCGTGGTGGTGCAATATTTGTTGATATGTACAGCTGCAAAATATACCAACGCGACGCCAGAGGAAATCGGTGAACATGTTTTAATCACTAGGTCCTTTTTACTTCCGTGGCGATTTGTGAACATTTAACAGGATATTTTATAGTCACTATCTGACTGTGTACATGCTCGTGTGTGTGTGTGAATGGCCAAAAGAGTTGAAAAAGCGGCCATTTAAGGCTATGGTCTGATGGTCAATGGTGGATGGAGATGTTTTTGGTTTTTGTTCCGGTCAGGGGAATTATTGTGAAGAGATAAAATCAAATTTTGCGTGACTTGTTTTCAACCGAAAAATAAAATCGATACCCACACTGGCGGACAGGGTTCAATTCAAGAATAAACATTTACAACAATGCATGTGCGAACGAGTTGTTATCGTTGTTGGTGTTGTTCATTTCGTTGTAGGTACATATAAAGGGTGATTTTTTAGCTGGTTTGGTTTTGGCAACACTGGTTTTGACAGCTGACGTGTGTTTAGTACCTTGTGTCACTGTCAAACAGCTTCAGTTTGGTTTGCAATTTAACCATGGATCGTCTTACAAATGAACAACGCTTGCAAATTATTGAATTTTACTATCAAAATTCGTGCTCGGTTCGAAATGTTCATCGCGCGCTGCTTTCATTTTATGATCGGCATTCTCGACCTTCTGAGCAGTCTATTCGGAAGATTGTGACCAAATTTCGCACCAAATTTACTTTGTTGGACATTAAACCACCAACACGTTTACGTACTGTGCGTAGTGAAGAAAATATTGCGGCCGTATCAGCTAGTGTGACAGAAGACCGCGAAATGTCGATTCGGCGCCGTTCCCAGCAGTTAGGCCTTTGTTACAGCACTACGTGGAAAATTTTGCGGAAGGATTTGGGCGTAAAGCCTTTTAAGATACAGCTGGTGCAAGAACTAAAGCCAGCCGACCTACCACAACGCCGAATTTTTGGTGAATGGGCTCTTGGAAAGCTGGCCGAGGATCCGCTTTTTTATCGAAAAATTGTGTTCAGCGATGAGGCTCATTTTTGGTTGAATGGGTACGTAAATAAGCAAAATTGCCGCATTTGGAGTGAAGATCAGCCAGAAGCATTGCAACAGCTACCAATGCATCCCGAAAAAGCCACTGTTTGGTGCGGTTTATGGGCCGGCGGCATTATTGGGCCATATTTCTTCAAAGATGATGCGAATCGCAGCGTTACTGTCAATGGTGAACGCTACCGAGCGATGATAACAAACTTTTTTTTGCCCGAAATGGAAGTTCTTGACTTGCATGATATGTGGTTTCAACAAGACGGTGCCACATGCCACACAGCACGCGAAACAATGCCGCGATTGCGAGGCGAGTTTGGTGAACAGTTAATTTCACGTTTCGGGCCGGTCAATTGGCCGCCTAGATCGTGCGATTTGACACCATTAGATTATTTTTTGTGGGGGTATGCCAAGGCTAATGTGTATAGGGACAAGCCCGCTTCGATTGACGCACTGGAAGCCAACATCCATGCATTCATTCGTGAGATACCGGCCGATATGTGTGAAAGAGTATGCCAAAATTGGACTCAGCGGATGGGCTACCTGAGACGCAGCCGCGGTCAACATTTGCATGAAATTATCTTTAAACATTAAATTGCAAGGTTCAAACTATCGATTCAAATAAATATTTCATTCATTTTTTCGAATTTTTTGTGTTTTTTTTTTTAAAAAAGCTCTAAGCCTCTTAAAAAATCACCCTTTATTAAATGGAGGCTTTGTGTGCGTGGTGCAGTCAGATAATATTTGAATTAGGCAATTGATGAGTGTGTGAAAAAGTGCTAACAAAAAAAAACATTATCATGCATCGACCGTGGATTTAATCTTTCTGCTGAATTTACTTTCCAAGCAGCTAGAGGGTGAGTTAAAGACATTGCCCGGTCGAATAGTTTTTATAAATGGTGGTCTATTTTGGTGGCAGTGCTTATAAAGTGTTGGACTAGTGATCTCAGTTTCAATCCCCGAAAAGACACTTGCATCTTATGTATTATTTTGCACTGCGCATCCTCTCGCGAACGTTTGACAAATATCCAAGAGTTCAACTGTCATAAAAGTACAGCCGTTCGGACTCGGCATAGTACTTTTCCTAATATCATATCCTGCGTCCTGTCACGGGAGTTACCTATACACATAGCAGAATAATTTCAAATATTGTTTCATCATGAACAAATTTTTTTTAAGTGATTAATTCTTCGAATTGGTAACTCTTTTACCAGCGACGGCCTATTTGACATCTGAAACCATAGGTGGACTTATAAAAACTAGCAAATACGTTGACCTTTCCATTCGACCCAGCTGCGGCTAAATCGCCATTTTTCATTTGAGATTATAAAGTTTGGGAGCAGGGCTGCCATTTCATAATTTCGTTGGGGAGTATTAGTAATAGAATTTTTTTAGGGGATTATACAAAAACTAAGAAATTCATTTTTAATTAAGGGTTTTGCAATTGCAACGGGTCCGTGTTGGCGGCCATTTTGTATTGGTGGCATCTGTCTAATCTCGTATTTACTATTAAGTCACTGATGTCCAAACACCACGGCTTAAATAACGAATAATGTTCGTTATCTTCACACGACTACCCAGTTTTTAGTGCCTAAATTACATGATATGAATGTGACCAACATGTGGTTCCAACTTGCCATACAGTCAGAGAAACAATTCAATTACTGCATGAGTTATTTCTTAATCGTGTAATCGGCCGTTCTTACGATCAGAATTGGCCATCCAGATCTAGTTTAACGCTATTGGACTATTTTCTTCGGGTTTTTTTTTAAGTCAAAGGTCTATGCAAACACCAACGCTTTTTAAGAGGAAATTGGGATGTGTATTAATGAAATTCATCCACATTTTTGCGAAACGGTCATAGTACGTACCTGCAGGCAAAGCCGAGGGGCAATTTATCCGATGTGCTATTCCATACATAACCTCAATCTGTACCTATACTCTATGAATCAATAACAAGATTTAAGCTTTCTAATTGAAAATCTGTATTTTTTATCAAAACTACATTTTGCGTCAATTATGGGTCACCCTTTACTTATTTTTTCACAACTACGAATTTAATCTAATTTTTACAACAGCAGTTCAACCTAAGAACACGCCACCACCAGCGCCGTCGCGATGAACAGGAAAAAAACTAACTCTTGGATAAATTCCCACTCTGCCACTCAGTGGCAATGCCAAATCCTTTATCACCCTTATTGCGAAGATCAACTACTATCAACCGATTGACGATTGATAGAATTCATGAATTCAAATAAAAATCGGTATTGCGAAAATTAATTGATAAAATATTGTGCTATTGTGAATGCCTTCAAAATAATTCTATTATTGTGAATGGGAATGTGCGTCTTCAGAAAATCAATAAAATTAAAAACAAAATATAAAATGACTTCAACTGAACTATATTTTGATTGAGATGAGAAGTTGGAGGATCCTGCTATCCTGATAAAATTGATCACTTATTTAATTCGAAATTCACATTTTTTAGTTATTTCTTTAGGTAGCGCGAACTCATCAACTGCAAATTTACGATTGAAAGAAAAATTGACAGCTGACAAGAAAATCTATGAAAATAGTTGTTCGTAATACCGATTTTTTTCATTCAGAATCGATTTTTTTTTTAAATCACAATGTAACAACAATATTGACAGTTGAGAGTCACAATACCATTTAATAAAATTGATTGATAAATTTCAATTATTAATTGATAGCGGATCTTCGCAATAAGGGTGTATATTATATACTACTTCGGGTCGCGCTTAATTTCTACCTCAGGAGCGGTTCGGATTTTCAATATTCGCTGGTTACGTTCATTCTCGTCATTTGTTGCAGTCACAATCTGTCATCTGATATCGCCACGGTTTCCATATCTCTCTATTTGGCCACCATATAGTATGAAGTTGTGGGAGCTGTTGGAGAATTTTGAACTCCATACCATCGCCAGTACGAATAGATTCCTGTTTAGTGTAAGTTTTTGTCAGTGATTTTCCAAAAAAAATATTACCCAACTTTTCTTCGCTGTACAATTTTGTAGTGCTCCTAAATTGAGACCGTATAGTTGGGCCCACCCTGAATAAATAAAATAACTTGTTCCTCAGATTTTTACGCAAAATTTTAACCGAAACATGCTCAGCAACTTTCCCTTTTGTGATGTATCCCAACGCACAGCAAATCACTAACAATTTTGTTGACGAAACAAACTAATGAACAAATTTCCCATACTCTCCATACCCCATCAAAAATATTCCAAATTAACCTCTCGTGTACCCAGAAATTTCCCACTTTGATATTAGCTCCCTTAATTGGTTTTATATAGCAGTAAAGGTCAGACTATCCTTGCCCAGCTATTAAATCAAAACATTCTGCCAATCTGACAAAGTGCCATTCGACCTGACAGCAGCAACAACAACAAACACCACCAACTATAATACACGGCACAGTATTTTCAAATCAAAAGCATAATCCCATCCCGATGCATTTCTAGTTTAATCGTAAAGCTTATTATTTGTTGCAATTACGCTGCGGCATAAGCGTGTACACACGAGTCCCCTGCGGTTTCAAATTGAAAGCGCACCCATGCACCGGCATCCCGGACACACACTACACACATCGCCCTTAATATGAAAATGTAATTTTCCATGCGAGTACCTCTGCGAGGGGATGTAATATAGGACGCAAGTATGGAACAGGATAAGGCCCTCTCGGTTCACACAAGTCATGGTCTGCTAATCGGCCAAGTACATGATGACCTGGGCAAATTTTGATACAAAATTCCCGCACGCAAATATGGTGGCGAGGTTCGTCGGCACATAAATCAGCATTCGTTTGATGATATTACCCAGCGAGTATGTGGGTGCAGAGCCATTTTTTTCTTTCCACGAATAAAGTTATCATCAAATTAATAACGATCCTTTGACATGTTAATTGCATTAAGTCTGTACGACTGGCGACTGACGACTAATGCCTGACGAGCTGACACGGCTGTGTGTTGAGGTTTTTCACTGAACTGCGAATATGCAAATGACCTGACGCATTCTCTTTATCATGCCTGTGACAGGTGGCCAGAACAATTACAGTAGCTGCCAAGAAATGCGTTCCATCGACCAGCCCCAGCATCGCATACACGCTGAGCAGTCAGCATTGAAGACACATGTCATTAACGGGTGGCTGACTGTGTTCAAGCATAAGCAAAGGCAAAACATTTTCTTAATTAGAAGAATGTTATTTACTGTCCGGGGGTGGGGTTAGATATACACATTTCGATGTCCTTGCACCAGTTTCACACGGCTTAAATGCACCTTCCATTCGACTGGCACCCTTGGCCAGAGTGCTGTTTTGCTGCATACGAGTACATATATGTGTGTGCCTTTTAATTCTTTCCCAAGCACAACAATTGTTCCGGTGAACTCCCGCAATGAAAAGGAGTAACAGGGTCATCATCGTGCAGAAGGTCACGCTGGGAGAGGATGTGGAAACACAATGGGAGTGCTGCAGTACAGAATATTTCATATAGCTTCAAAGCAAGTGCGTGTTTCATTAACGCTTTTTGTGCGCTTTGAAGTTATGCGCTTAGGTTGCAGAATTAAAAGCAAACACCAAGTGAAGTCAAGGATTCAGGTTTTGTATTTACCTTTGTAAAGCTGTTTTGCGGCCACTACAGAGGTGCTCAATACTGGCGGCAACACGAAGAGTTAGCTCTGATGAGTCCAGTGTAAGTTGTAGCGGACATGCACTTTCAAAAAAATAAATAAAGCGGAGTGCGAAAGAAAATGCATTCAAAACATAAAGCGCTAATAAAGCGATTTCGCTAGCTGTTGTCTGAACACTGTCACGATGAACGCACGCAGTTCAGTGGCGACTCAAAACTCTACCAGTTTTTTTCGCTTTCGCGCGCGCATAATAAAAAAGGGAATAAATCGGTATCTCGTAGTGATTGGTTGTGCTGGGCAAATGCCTCTTCTTTGCTTTTAATTTATATATTATAATTAGTTCTAATAAAGTTGAATAAATATTTAAAATTAATCCATCGCGTTTGATCGACGCGATACAAATAGCAGCGTAACAGCTATAAAGTAATCCATATATCGTCGGAGTTGTTACATATTTTTAAATCAACTAGCTGATCTTTAGATTTCATCTCAAGGTTTTTTCCACTGCGAATGTCTGACAAACATCCGAGAGTAGGTATACTCTTTCATGAAAGAGCTTCGCAATTGGGCTTTTGGACTCGGGAGAAAATTGTAGATCCCTTCCATTCGTCCCAAAAACGAAACGAAACGAAACTCACACAAAACGAATGGTTGCGAGAAGCTAGGCCTATAGTGCTTATGGACTATAGGCGCCAGTTATTTATTTTATTTTTTATTTAGCTAATCCATAAGGCAAATGTCAAATACCACTTAGGCGACACTTCAATCTAAAAAAGATTGAAAAGGAAAACAGCACAAAAGGAACAGAATCATAAAAAGGGCCGCACACACGATACTATCTCCACTGGCCGTTGACGGTCTAGCTCCAGTCGAATCGAAGTCAATACAATTTTTTTTGAATATAATAAGAATCTTAATTTTAATTCTTATTTGATTTATGTCTTCAAAACCTTTTAACATAATTGTACTTGATTCCATTTAAATCGGCCTAGGGATTCAATAGGTAGAAGAGGTGGAGAAATTCTCTTTATATATCAGCTTAGATATGGACTTCTGATAACGATGAAATGCATCCTACATTCTTATCGCGATATTTTGAACTGGAAATGGGAAAATCGGAATCAATTTCTAGCAGTAGTTTAAGTTTTCAAATCTATTCCGGACAAAATAAAAAACGTTTCATAAATATTTTACAACATTTGAAAGGATAATGTCTCTCAGATTGACGTTCGATTAAACATAAGACACAAGCAAACAAAATCATAAACATATTAAAAACAAATGAGCTTAAAGCCTTCTTTGAGAAAAGAGCCCATTTTGCAGTACCTAGAAAGCGTGTCGCCATTTGCACCTATGAATTTGTCAAGCATTTGAAATTGGCAACCTTCAACACTAGACAAACTACAAAATAATGTCCTCCACAGATCAAAGGGATCGAGTCAGCGGTAGGTCTGTAAGTCATATCTAGGAACGGAACCCAGTGCGGTTGAACTTTGACCACATTCTAATAAAAAGTTCTGTAACAAAACAGTACATGCGGGAATGTGAGAGCGGAAATAAATCTTTTATTTGCTCCATATTTTAGGAAAATCGGTTGCGAAATCGGTGTACGCAACAAAGACAGAATGTAATCAATGAATACAGTAGTTTATCATTCAAAGCAACTGAAAAGGATGTCATGTCGCATCGAAAGTATTTTTTTATTGGCGTCAAGTTGACTGTAGGCATTTTTATGTTGAGTTTTGTTGCCTCGTTGGGGTTTTTTTTTTTACCTTTTGGTAGTACTTTAGATCATTGATGGTCGAGAGCTCCTCATATTCTTTCTTCCTTTTCATCAGAAGAAGTCGATCATCTATCGTTTTTATTTGCTCGTGGAGCTTATGAGCCACTCACGTTTTTACTACAGCGGCGCTATGTGACTTATGCTTATGAATTTTAAAATCACATAAAATAGGACATATAGTAAAGAGTAAAAAGAGTCGAAAATGGTTAAATCACAATATAATAGGTATCAAAGTTCGTAGATTCGATAAAAGGAATTGACTTAGTCAAACCATCAATTCCAGCAGTAAGATTCTCTAGGGCGAAAACGTAAAAATATTTTCGTGCACACGAGTTGCAGAAGTAAATCCTTCGTGCACACGAAAACGTTTGAACGTTTGAACAGAATGCCGACCCAGGTTTATAATAATTGAGAACCTACCTACTCGCATATTTCTTATCGTAGAAAGAAGCTCTTTAGAAGAAAATGAGGACATTTGGTGTTCAGTTTAGTAAAAAAAAGAGGTCAAGGTATTGTTTGCATTTAGTTAAAAAGTCAGAGGGGATAGGTATAGTAGCGAAAAGAGGACCGTATTTATGCATACCTTCCAAGTGAAACCTACCTTAACCGTTACTACCTTTCTGGTGGGATTTTGGCAAATTTAAATTCAACGGGGAAATTGGATGTTTGGGCAAATTGGTTTATATTTTCAACCATAATAGCTTTCTGGAGGTGGTCACTACGGTGCCTGGTCTTTTGTGACGATCTCACAACCTTACTCAACCTTACCCAACCAAACCTAACCTAGCTCAAGATTTTCTGCATAAGTCTTCCGTGTATAACAAACTCGTACTCAAATTGAAATTGACTCTTTTGCTCTGTAGCAGTCACCGAAGTAGATATGAGCTGGTTCAAATATCATCGTTCTCGTTCCTTTTTGCAGAGTCGTCACATTGCAAGAGGATCTTGGCAGCTAGCTTTGAAATGAGCTTTCAGTATATTTTAAACATGGAATAAGCATTTTCAACTAAAGGTAGGTATGAGCAAAAATGATCCTTAAAAACTTCGTTAATACTGTTTTTTTAGAAGTAGTCGGTCCAGTTGTAGTTTTTGTTGATGGAGTGCAAAGTTATTTGCCATAACAGTACCTACCTGATTTTTTTTTGTTTCATAAAGGGTGTCACGCATTGTTTTAAGAAGTTCTGAGGGAGAAACTGACACAAAACCCTCGAAACTTCCACAAATGTACAACAAGTCATGAATATAAGATCGAATAGCGATTCTTAAGAAAACGACAAACAGACAGACAGGCTTGAAAATATATTGCAAAGATCGAAGCTCGTAAGAGTACACCCCTAAGCAATTTCCCACCAGAAATTATGAACGGCTTTTTCTGACTACAGTTAGAGTCGCTTTTGCCTTTTTAGATTTTCACAATAAGAGTGGAAATGATCTTTTCTCTTTCACAAAGAAATCCTGTATACTAAATCTCCCTTCAATGCCAATAACCTTCCGCGATGGGTAGTTCCCTAGGTATACCAACAGTCAAAATCGCGACTCCTTCCCAATTCGTCTCTACCTATATTATTCCATTCCTAAAGTGTATTCCCACCCATAAATCTTACCTAACTTATATTCGTTCTTTCCGACATTGGCAGAGTCTTGAATTCGATTCACCAAAGTGCTTCAGACTTAAACTAACGAAATTAAATTCCTTTGCCCCCGTTGCTGGTAAATTCCTTTTTCATAATTTCTTCTCAATCTTTTTGGTGGATAGACAGCCAACTTCCACCATCAACAAAGAACTGAAAAATGCTTTGAGTGTTTCGAACGCACTCAATCGGCTGATTGCTTTGATTCCCCTCAAAAGCGCACCGAACGTGAACAATTTCAAATAACGCCAAAATTGAAAAGGGGAATATCACGTTGCCCTACTCAACGCAGCGACTGTAGTCCGGAAGATTGAATTGAAGGCCATAACCATTGTATAGTAGCTCTGGCGCTCATAAACTGATATCTACCGAAACTTTATAGTATCCTACAAAATGGTGTACGCAGGCAACGTCTTCATTTTTTTCTTTCATCTTATTTAATGACATCTCCCGCAACAACCCATCCATTGTCGTTTTTCGTTTAGTACTTTAGAAGTCCTTCGACCACACTTTGTATACATTATGGGCACAAAGCGGAAAATTGTGTTTTCACCGGCAGGTGAACACATGTTGGAAACACTTTAGTGAATGGTGTTGTTGGGCGCACACTATCAACCACAGTTTTATGACCAACCATCTACTTACACACGAGATGCTGGACAGTGGCAGAGCCGTAAACGCATACAATATACTTATACATCCCTGGGGCGACACAAGGAATGATGTTCTCGCACTCTCCGCATGCATATCAACGAGCACAATATTGGCAAGTTTAAACGACAACCCACACGATAATCGAGCGAGCAGTTCATGAATATCCTTTGAGTTTATTATTCAACGCATTTACCGCAGGAGCGAATGGTGTAGTGCGGCAGGACTTTACTATTGTTTGGCGCATCATAAAATCGGGAAAGTAAAAGTTTTCATATTTTATGGAGGAAAACTTCCTCGGGGCAATGGTTTTATAAACTCGCTGTTAGAGTTCTTAATGTGACAGTTCGTCGTCATCACCAGAACCGATCAAAAGATGAAAGCGATTGTGATTTTTATCTTTTAATGTGGGAACGCAGTTATCGCCCATCAAAGCTGGGAACGTTGTCCCGATAGAGGATACTTCCGATTTTGTTGGCGGGAGGAATTGTCACATAATTTTACTGCAAAAGTAAACGGGGAGTGTGAGTGTAAATGTACGGTTTAAAGCAGAAAAATTATAGTTAAACACATTTGGTTTAACTTAAAAAAAAACTGGTAAACTGCGATTTTTTTGGAGTTTCTTCTTCAATTGACAGTTTTTTTTCTAAGCGACAACCAATTTTACAGGTGACAGCTACATTGCCGTAATTTTGGGTCGTCATTCTACCATAAACAGACTGACGTCTACAAATTCTGAGAATGAAACGATACTGCTCCTGATCTTTAAACACAAAATTTAGTTCATAAAATCGCTGCGTCAATATGAAAAATTTCTGCAATTGGGGTGATGAAACTGCATTCACCGTGGCTTAAAGGATTCTCCCCAAGATTCGCCTTTATTCAAGGATTCTTGATCGGATGCTGCTTCAGTTCGGACTCTGATGCAATCACTTTCAGCGTTTTTTTGATCAAATTGTAATTTGTTTCTGATTTTAAACATGATGGTTAAAATAATAGGCTGCCGTGGAAATAGCTTAATATAGTTCTTATCGGTATCGGTGGCGCAACCATAGCAAACGTCGTATTCACAGATTTTTTTTTAAACGTCGACTAGGTTCAGACAGAATATCTCCGGCTGCCATCATTCAAATTGTCGAAACTATGTTCCTCGATGAGGCCTTCCTTTGTGCGGAACAGTCTTCTTTTATAGCGTGCGTGTTGTTTGTAACATTTTTGTTTGGCTGTCTTTTTTAAATGGAAGAACAGGCAAAATATAAACTACACTGTCGAATATTCTACTTAAAGACTGCGATTATCTGAGGCTTGGCATAAGCCAGCGACTTTAAGTAGCCCCTAAGAAATAAGTCTGGGATGGTTAAGTCAGGCGATCTTGCTGGCCAAGCCAAATCGCCAAAACGGAAGATTACGGGACCAGAAAACGCTCCCTCCACAGCACCCATTCATTTTTGGAGAGTATATCTTCAAAAATCATCAAGAGGCTTATACATCTAAAGTAAGTCTTGTCACATATATCAAGCAATTTCAAAACTTCGGTAGAAGGATCACTCGACGATATTTTTTCGCACCAACGAATGTACTCAGCTTTCACAGCTGACAACCAAATTGCATTATCAAGGTTACATGTTGTCAGCTTTTTCATTTCCTTTACTCGCTCAACTGCAGCAAAACCTGGGAGAGAAGCTGGTAGAACGTCCTCGTTGACCATGAATCTGTCCGTAAGATTTTGTATTAACGATTCAATGCAAGGAATCAGAATCTAAAATCGACTTCAGTATAGAAGAGGTTTCTGGATTGGAACGCGTTGTTTGTTTCAATGAAGTTCTTGGAGCTCTTAATTCAACTCTGAAAAAATCACCGGCATTTTCTCTGATGTTCTTAAGAGAATTCAGAACTTCTTTTGTTCGGTCGATTGCAGAAAGGAAATCTAAGGATTTGTTCTGTAGGAAAACTGATAAGGGCAGCGTTAAACTGAATAGTTTTTCGCATACAATGAGGCTTACTAGGAAATCACTTTTTTGGACCGCTGTCAAAAGTGTTGATGCTTTCGAAGACATCGCTCACGTTCTGCTCGTTATTTCTTCCTGACTTATTGAGATGCATTTGCAGAGCTCTACAATGGAAATAATACTGTCATGATGCCTTTCAATGAATCTTGTTTTACAAAGGCGTAAAAGTCGAGTTTTGGGATGTGTTTTTAATGACATTTTGGCAAGTTATATTTGCATTTGAATTGCGGAAGAAATTAGCTATTTCACTAACTGCACCAAGGCGATTGCGAATTGCAGGAGTTGACTTGGCATTAGCCAGAGCCAGGTTCAAGCGAGGATACTGAAACAACTTGAACTTAAGTTTTTTTTTCTCTTTTATTTACGTATTAATTTTTTTTTTATTTTTTTTATTATTCGATTCAAGCAAATTCAAATCAATTTTATTATTATTTTAATTCTGTTATTTTAATCATAAATAAATATTAGTAAAGTTATTTTCCAAGTCTTATTTACTTTCGAATTTTATTTTATTATCAATGTAATTGTACTGTTTAACTATCACAGAATTATAAGTAATGTATTCTTACTGTGTTAGCATATACTCAATAAACTTAAACTTAAACTTTAACTTAAACTTCAGTTGCGTTGCTTCAGCCCCTTAAGCCCCCCTTTGGCTACGTGCCTGTACATGCACTAAGTTGAGAGCCTGTGGCATTGTCTGCCTTTCTAAATAAATTAAAATAAGCTTGCCAGAATGAGAAATTGTTGCCAGTAGCTGGTACCAATCCCGCGTGATTAACAAAACTACGTTTTATGACCCATACTCAGATAAGAAGCACCAGAGGGAGTGTATCCCCCTTCAAACGATTCAGCTAATTCCCATTGACATTTGCAAATGTTATCACAATGAAATTATTTCTATACTGGCCTTTGTCGGCCGTAATAATAATAATAATAATAATTTTATGCTCCCCAATAAACTCATTGATTTACCCATAAAAATGATGTTCTGCCCCCCCGCTTTGGTCGAGCCATGAACGTTTAATCAAATATCCTCCCCCAACTACACTTCATCGCATTTCCTCAATTGTTTCCATTTCCAGGCATTCGTCGGAATCCCTTTATCTAGGTCACTTCACCCCCCATGTTGACTAATTTTATTTCCGTTCCATACAGTGCATATCTACCACTATATGGAACTGGACTCCTGCAATGTCCAATAATATTAACCGAAACCAGGCGAAAGCCCGCAGAGAGGGCGTACTAGAAAGCTATGAGGTCTTGTGCGATGACAACATGACAACTTACACGATGGGATACACAGACAGGACGCACATAACGTGCAAGGGACAGTTTCATACAAATTATATTGCACATTGCACAAACTTTGTTACAGCAATCGAGTCCTGTTGTGTGACATCAACCCATCCATACACACCCTCTCGCAGAGGATGAAATTAATTAGATAATAAAACATTTACCAAACCAGCACCGTGCTGATGCACGCAGCCGACATCCGACATCGGCAAACAGAACGATAATAGATATACAACAAACGCCATTGATGATAACGATTATGAGAGCTCATATGGGAGGTATCGTAAATTAGGGGTGCGTGTGGCCATTCATAGAAAAATGCCTTCGGAGAGAGAGATTTTTTATCGCCGCTGGGTGTGAAGTCTATTGTCGCAGGAATGCGTGCCCTATCTTCAAATGCGCCCAATGAAACGATCCTTCCTGCGCCGCCCCCAGCGGATACTCTTCGACACGCGTCTCACGCTCAATGTCCTGCCGATTAAGTTTCAGTATCGTATTCCACCTTGGTTCAGAGGTGTGGGCCATAAAGGTCGGTTATCTTTTGATACGACGCCGACGGTATGTACGCAGTCGAATTAGTTTAATAGTTTGAGGGGTTGGTTGGGTCAGTGGCCCCAGTCCGTGGGTGGGCGATGAATTTTTATGCCTCAAATCACTCAAAGCGCAGTAAGAAATTAGTTTTTATTTTGTTTTTCCTGCTTGCTTGATGTGGGTGTTGTCATTTTTTCTCGTCCTGTTTTAACTGCCATTGTCGGTCATAAAAGAAGACATATACTCGTACGTACACACGGAAACAGATGGTAATAAAAAGTCACTCAGCTGTTTTATTGGTTTTCCATAAGCTTACAACGACGATCTGTGGCCGTGTTCTATCACAGAGTAGATACTAAAACCGGGATATTCATTTCATCCCCACGGATTTACGTGTGCGGTTAGGGGAGCTCCAATGTTCGAATGTTCGAATGTTCGATATATGAAAAGTGAGAGATACATTGATGGCCGGGAATCGCTTACGGACGACAGTTGTTGGATGTATGTGGGATAGGGGGGTGCGGAATGTTTTGGCGCGTTGTGTTCTAATGTTTTATTGGTTTTTAGGATTTCTTTTTGTGTTGTTTTGGTTTCGGTCTGAGCAACATTAATTACGAAAATCCACAATTTAAACCGAAAGCCAAAACAAACAAGCACGAGGGTGAATGTTAGATGATGATTTACCAAACATGATTAAATGGACTGGATGTGCCTAATGGATGGACGGACGGACGAATGTATGTGCATGTTTTTCGGCTTCCTTCAGAGTTAAAGTCCACTTTAGGTATGTGCGACTGAATGGAAATGAGGATGGGGTGTACCGTACGTTTGCAGCCCCTGAATCCGATTTGTTTGCTTTGATATTGATTTCCATTGAAACGATATGCTTGAGTTGTGGTCGTTATGGCATTTTGCAGACGCCTACGTAATCGGTTTCAACCAGTTGAATGTTCAGGACGGAAATGTCCTTGGAGTGAATTTTCTGGCATTGTGGTTGTCTTATCAGTCAGTTCGTATATTCGTGTGTCAATTTGGAAAGCAAAATCGAATGCCGATTACTGAAATTGAATTCATAACTGAATATGCAATTAGGGGAGGTGGGTATCTCTAGGTTTGCGTCTTTCATCACTAATTATGACAGAGTCGGGTGTTCTTACTGCAATAAGATTCAATCGCTCTTGTGCTTAAGTAGGTACGTTTTGAAGTGAACCTTTAAGTCCTTTAAGACTATGAGTGGATAAATTCAGTGAGGAAACTTGCTTCTGAGGAGCATCTTCCACAGGAATGGGGCTTAATCTGATTAGGAATACTTTTGGCAGTTATTGATCTCGTTGGGTTTTAATTTCAGAACTGTGGACTGGACTGTCAGATGTTCAAGTATCTCTATCAACAAAAAGGCGATTCAGTGCCTTACAAGAACTATCGAAGTATATTGCAGCATAAAGTCGCATTTATACACGGAAGGTACAGCCTTGAATAGAACTCTTCAGCTGCTGGGTTATGCAAACGATGTAAGTCATGTTTAATTGAATATCTTCCCAAACAACGCAAAGTAAAGTGGAATCTTCAGAACGGGACACTTTCGGGATTCACATTAATTATAATTTTAAAATAATTACTGTCTTATTGGTTTATCCCAAATAAAAATTATCAGTTTATGTTGTCATCTTTTTGATGAAAAATTCACTTTTGGCAAGAGGCAAGTAGGAGGAATTTCAGTCAAATTAAAGCAAAGCCGAAACACACAACAAAATATACCAGTTTATACCATTTTATAACAAATGTGACTGAGAACTGTTTTATTGGCCATTTGTTTATTTTACTTTGCTTTACTTTGCTGAGAAAGGTGTTAAAAAAAAAACCATATCTACATCATAGGCTGCTATGTCTCTGAGCAAACATGAACTCCACTTCCAATTGAAAAATTTCTAGAAACTATGAAACTTTGGTTCGGAAAACAAATGAGTTTATTATTATTTGAAGGACGAAACGCATTAGGTATAATGTTTATCGTACCACTTCTGCTTGCTGACTATAAAGCTCGGGTGCAACAAGTCTATAAGAGGCTGCTGCAGGAGGCGATTAGAAAGGGTCTTTCATTAAGGCAACTTATTTTTTAAATAAAATGCAAGCCGCTTTTGAAAAACCCTTTATATAAATCGATGGAGCCATTGTAAGGATGGCTATATTTACTTAAAAGCAATATTGAGCTCGACTGGAAAGTGCGAAACTTTAAAATTTGGTGCAGAATCATCCTAACTTATGTGGGTAAAGCTGCACATTGGAATTTCCCCCAAACAAAGTATGGAGAAATATTGAAACTGTTAGCTCTTAGAGATGTGGTGACCTTGTGGTGTACGAAAGAATTTCTTACACCCATATCAACTACCGATTTAATCGCTCTGGAGGACATGTAAACATTTCTCCGTTCACCCGCAGCCGCAATTAACATTTGAAGATTTTTCAAACCACAGTTCGCACTTCAACTCATTTGTTCATCGAGGAAAACTTAAAAAAAATAAAAATTACCCACTCTGAGTTATTCTATTTCAAATAATTCAAAATGGTCGCCTATTGATAGGATCCTTTTCCACTCAATAAAATTTGTTGTCACCCTTCTCTAAGTGGGTCAAAAAGCGAAAAGTTAATTCTACGACCAAAAAGCATTATAACTTTAAATACCTACGTTATCGAAGAAAATGTTCTTCACACATCTGTGCGTAATCTAATCGCTCTGCGAAAAAGCAAAAAACATTGCAATTAGGATAGCCGTTCTTCCAAAATTTTGAATTTCAATAATCTTAAAAAGTCAGTACGCACCCCAACTCCTGTGTTTACAGCGAATAAAAACATCAAAACCCGCTCTGCTTTATTCTATGCATAAATGGAAAACACAATCATAAAAGTTTACATGATTACCTATTGCATTTTGGGGTAAAAAAGTCTGTGACCTAAGCTCTGCGATTCTTCGACTTTCTTGTGATAATTTGCATTTTAATTGAGTTACACCCTGCCTTGCTTAAGCAAACTTAATTACCCATTTCCTTCTTCTAAACCTCTGTAACCACAAGGCAAGTTTTTCCTCATACAATTTATCATTTCCTAGCCCTCAGAATAATAAGCCACCCCGAAGCGCTTGACTGCATTTGCAGCCCCATGCCCACAAAAGCCAAAAGTAACACAGCCACTTTCGCAATCTAGTTCAAGTCAAGCGCCATCAATTTTAAATTAATCATACTCCAGAGGCTGACACCCCAAGATCAGCCCAAACTTTTGCTCAACTCCCACGACCTTCGCTTTCTTGGAATATGGGACAAGGGATACGGTATAACTACGCAATACAAAATTCATCTGACCTCACCACATATGAGCGTGCAACTCAAATTCAAATTCAATAGCCAAGCAAGCGTGCATTTTCCAAGGCAAACTTTGGGTTCTCCTTATCATTATGAAACAAAGCATGTACGGCAAGTTCAAGGATTCATCCCTCATTTCAAGTCCCCGAACAGCTTCTTGGTACACACAGGGACAGTCCTGTCATATGAACCTAATTAACAATACTAAGGGGCGAAATCCCGCAAAGTCACTTTGGGTGATTCCGCAAGGGCTTTCATTGGGGAGCGGTGGTGGTCACACACAGAATGTGTTTTCTCAATTTTCCACGCTTAAGTAATTTCCATTTCGTTACAGAATAGGTGCGCCTACCACGACGACGAAGCGATGCGACGGTGCTATGTGGGGTAAGTAATCGCGGTTCCATAGTGAGGCTTAGTGGTGTAGCAAAGTTGCTAGGCAACTATTGTAGGTAACCAACTCATAGTTCGACTGTTGGAACAAGCCTCACGGGGTGCACCAATTGTATGGAAATAGTGCCACCAGAGATAGAAAAACCCTTATACTTTCAACAGGATAATTATCCTCGGATTAGCATAATTATAGCGTTAATGGAAAGCGTTTAGTGGTTCATTATGTCTCGGGAGAAGAATAATTGTGGCAGGACCTCCGGTTGTGGCGTGGAATTAAAATGCACGCCATCGCTATATATGCAGTAATGAGGAGCATCAATTTTGCATTTCATCCGTGAATTGTGACTACGAGAGTAGATGTAGAATGATGAAATGCAATCGGGTTAGCTATGCATTTTGTGTATTATGTTCGAGGGGAGTTCCTCATTTGCTATTATAATTTGGTTGGAAAAGATTTTAATCCGTTTGAAAAATAGAAAAATCTCTCTGAAAAGTCAAGAAAAAAATATTCTCTCCCTGGGCAGATGTGGAGCTCCTGAAAGTGTTGGAAAATTGTCCAAAGCTCAACAAGTTAATAAAATAATAAAATATAGATTTAAATTTTTACAAATTATGTTCTGTATGTGCAAATAAAAATATTGAAAGCTCGACCAAAAAAGCCGTAAACTGGATTTTACACTACGATTCCAACAACATGCAGATAATCCTGTGCATCAAATTTCAGCTCGATTATATTAAAGGTAACCACCAACATTGACTCATTCAGAACTGCAAACTGATTGGCAATACTAGACACGTATGGTGACGTGACTCTACTTGACACTTCCGAGATTCGCACTAGGTGTTCATCCCACGTAAAAGTGACTTGACTTTCGTGTTGGAGCCTTATTTTTGTTCATGTAATAGCCAGTAAGCTGCAAGAGTGCTGAATCAAACTAAAAGCCAAAACACAGCCCCAGACACAGGAATTTACCAGCTTATAACACTTTATTACAAATTTCCGGGGACTATTTTGTTGGGAATTTGTCTATCTTCACTTTGCTGAGATACAGGTGTTCATCCACTGTGACGTAGATATCTGCGCAGGGCAACAGAAAATTCACTTGTGGCGAAATTCTTAACACAAACAGCGACACACATACGTTTTCTCTTTTAACTATGACTCTTGCAACGTATAAGCAAAGAGAACGTGACTAAAAATGATTTTACCGCTTTGTGACTTAGGGAGCAACAGGATTTTTGTTTAAGCCACAAATTACCCTTTCTTATCAGCCATTTGGGAACTTCATTGGATCAATATTGTCGCACTTACAGACATTTCTAACAGATATCTAACAGATAAAACGACACACAAAGAGTATTCAAAGTGCGCCTATTACACCAAAGCAAAACAAATAATAAAATCATTATAACATTCAAAAACCGAAAATTATTATTTTATTTCACTACGTGCGCAGTGCGTTTTTTTTTATTCACCAATCGATTTGTTTACAACACTTGTTTTATTTGTAAAGGAAAATCTTCATGAAAGTCAAGATATGTACTGTTTATAGAGTGTAGGGGAAAGAGGTGTGCCTTGGACAAAGTGTAACTCGGTGTGTACTTATTTTTTCTTTGTATTTTTCGAAACATGCAATTAAGATTTTACTGAAAATAATAAGCGTAGCAGTTTCAATATTTTACGCTTATGATTTGCAAATATGGTGGGTACGGATTTTATTAACAATTGTCCAATGTGCATTACTTTCCCCTATTACGTTTAAAGATTAAAATAAAAATATCGACACAATAGATCTTTCAGGTCACAGTGTTAGCCTACTGGGCATAGGACTTTATAAAGAAAAAAGATTGAAATTATC
Source organism: Cheilosia variabilis (assembly GCA_951230905.1). Taxonomy (NCBI): domain Eukaryota; kingdom Metazoa; phylum Arthropoda; class Insecta; order Diptera; family Syrphidae; genus Cheilosia; species Cheilosia variabilis. The sequence continues at coordinate 143,650,595 of OX579676.1, read as the reverse complement.
TTCAAAATTTGTTAACATTTTATTGAAGAAAACATGCTCCGCTGCGATAAAACGCTTACCTGTATATTATTCCTTTAGCTCATTAAATAACGTCCAAGCTTAGTTTTACGAACATACATAATTAAATTATCTATCGTGACCTAGAAAATATTGAAGGTGAAGTTTAGAAATGATTACTTATAAGGCCCAATGGATATCAATCAACTTAATGCTTCGAAATTAAGGAATATTAATGAAGTTCATGCTTCGAAGTTAATGGATACTTTTACCACCCTAGTGTTCAATAGTTGGCGACTGTTCCGTATAAATAAAATGCTACGGTGCATATTCACTGTCATTCCATCCAACGGCAATTCACAATTATCTGCACCCGTTTTTTTTCGACTTCGCCATGTGACACTAATGGCATCTCAATAAAACACCAATCTTATGATGCTGTCACTCTTTTACCACAAGCGTTGTATACCTAATGTGAACCCCAACTTCAGCTAGTTCACAATTGCGTATTTACAAGCTGTATTGTATTCTCACAGAAATACAGGGTCATTCATTTCGTGGTTTTCAGCTGGTATTTGACACCTGTCAAACTCATCTGTAATTTGAAGTGTCGTAATATTAGCTGAATGTTTACAATTAACGATAATGGATCGAAATATGCGAAAAAAGTGGTTAAAAATTTAAATAAAAAGTCCAAACTTTATAATGAATTACAATTTCCATCAAAAATGTATCTTTCGAAACCGAAAAATGAATGACCCTTTATAAGGTGTGTTCAATTTTAAAAATAACTGCTTTTTCTGGATAGGTTTTTTAGCAAGCTTAGAATTTAAGGCTTGACCAAATTTCTTCCAGTCCATTCTTTTTAATCTCTATTGTGACTAGACCTCCTGATCCTCAGATTGGAGAGGGTCCCCTTGTGATCTAAAGAGGCTCTTTGCTCGAGACTTTCCAGATTGGATGCTAAAGGGCGCTGTCTTGTTGCCTTAGGAAATTAATTCTATTCAAGCTTCACCTTAAATATTCTGTGGGTCACAATAGTTAATCTTATTTGCTAATTTTCGAAAGTATTCTATCATTATATTCTCGGAACAACGAGAGTATAACTGTAATGAAAGATTTTCCCGATTAGCTTTTCGGAATTGGCGTAAAATTGTCGATGCCTGCCACTTGACCCAAGAATAAGAAAACTCACACAAGACGAATGGTTGTGCAAAAGTTGGCCTGTTGCGCCAACAATGTTTTTTGATTGACAACATTTTACCAGTCTATGGTGTGGTTCCGCCTTCGGAATAAAATTATCGCAGTGAAGCGTCGTTAACGAGTGTGATGAAAACATTTCCCTTACCCATCGAGCTAGCTATACCAATATGGTTCACCATCGGTACACCACTTTACCATTCTCATGACAGGCGACATGTATCTTGTCGAATCTCAAAGGACCGTTTCAGAGCTTCAATTCAAAAGCATCATTTTGACTTCACTCTTAATCGGATGCACATAAATAAAATAACTTAACTGACAGCTTTATTCATCTTTGGGCCATCACATGAGCTCCGCAAGCCCCCTAATGGAACATGATGAATATGTATAAGCAATTGCTCTCCTTAAAGGTCCGCTTTCTAACCCCAAAAATAAAGCAATATCTGAAGGAACGCACTTAAACTTTTACCCAGTAAGCATTCATTGTGCACTGACCGACGTCGCTTAGGAATCAGCACTTAAATTTCATGTTAAACCACAAATCCAATTTACTATCTCATCCTCGGATTATCTCCGCCACTAACAGTCGACCGATGCGATTGCCAAAATCTACCACTAAACCAATCTGTATATTTATAGAACTGGTGTGTGTGTGTGTGTGCCGACTCGGTCTATCCTCAGGATCGGTGGTCTGGTTATGTGGCTACACAAACAGCGGCATTTGCATATCTATCGTATAGTCGGGGCAAAAGGACATCCATGACATCTCTTGGCCGCCATCTATCTACTCATTGGGAGGCGCACCTGAGGTAGGATGGAGAGTTGATATGAAATGTATAATAATGGTCTATGGACGTGTGCCTAATGTTCAAAGCTAAACACACACAGCCACTCAAATTCGAGGTGATAAAATCCAGTTTCAGTCAGTATCTGTCTTGTGACTCCCCATGCCTGCAACCCTCTAACTGCTATCAGATCGCAGGTTAGCTGCATATAGCGAGCGGAATACATTTCACCTTGGCATCAAATACAATGGACAGATATATGAGCTGCCCTAAGGCGGACCAAAGTCCTGCAGTCATACACGATACACCCCAAGTCGTTTCTTTTCTACGGAAACGTATTTCCGGCTGCTTCTCCGTTTCTCCGCTGGAGTTGACACACAGATGACGTCGTTGTAGGATGCTCGCTATTAATATCTTGGCTAGCTGAAAGCATCTCCTCCTCATGCAAAGGGCACTAAGATATGATGCTCACATAACCCTCCAGCATATATTGGATTTAGACCCCCGATGCCGTTTGCCAATTTGGCAATGTCCTTCTGTATGCATTGCAAATGCAAAGACGGCCGACGACGACGGGGGGTTAGCTACATCGAGGCAGCAGCGGTGATTGTGCAAACTCATTAGGCCGACATTATGCAGTCCACAAAATTTACATTGCCGAAGTTTTGCGCAAAGCAATTGCCCTGGTAGTAGTTGTTAATTAAGGTCTGACTATATATGTTCGTGCGGTGCCGGAGTATGCACGACAAAGGAGCTTTACTGGAATTGAATCGGGGTGAAACATAATGCATCCGTGGCAGTTGCAAGCTTATGCCTTACAGCCCCTGACATCACTTTGTTGTACAGGAACGATCTTCTACGAGTTAAGCACTCTTGTAAGGGGTCATATTTGGAGATAACAACTTGTATCGATGCTCGGTTGCCATCAAACCGAACAAGGATACGTAGTCATGAAGTGGGAAAAATCCGACTTATGAAGCTGCCACCGTCATCACATCAGCAGCAGCGCACCGTCCAATCAAAGACTCAGTGGTGGGGCCCTCTTCTTGTCAGCAAGTTGTTCCGTCTAAATCGCGCAGAAAATATTAATTTTTTATCGCCCTCGGTCCGCTTTTTTGCTATCTCATCGTGATGATCCCTACCCTATGACCAAAACAGGGGAGTCACTCGAAGAAGAAGGGTCAAGACATGCTACCTATGCCTGTGCAAAAAGTTGGGATTTCTATCATTCCCGTGTTTAAAGAAAAAACAAAAAAAAAACCTTTGCACAGCATGAGGTGAGCATTTTTATATCAGCGTAGGACCACCTGGAGATCGGTATTCCAAAGTACATGCTTTAAAAATTAATGCAAATATTTCCATGTACCCCTTACGAACCAAGCAGACCCCACTGAACGCTGGCAACTTGGAAGATGTTTTTTGTGGAAAAAAAAGATTTATAAAAAAAAACAAAATGTTTACATTACTTACGGGAGTGGGGGAATACGAGTCAACCCAGCGAAGGAATAGAAACTAAATTTAGCAACTTATTGCTGGAAAAAAGTCACTCGACGATATGGCTACTAAAGCAGGAGCCCATCTCCACCGCATGTGCCTGCCGAACGATGTCCCATTTCGCATATAGCAGGAGACTGAGTGGGTTGGTGTGGGAGTACTGCAAGGACAACTCTGAAGAGTTCAAGCAGAACCAAAGAACAGAAATGACGCTGTCACTATTTCAATTTGAAATTTGACTTGCGGAGATGAACCGGAAAGGCTGCAGATGAGGCACGACCGTTTTATTGGTAGGTACCTACTTTTCGTGGTGGCCGAGAGGGCTTTACGTTTTCTTTTTTTGGTAATTCCCTTCAAATATTTGTGTGTCGTAGACCATTTTTTTCCCAGCAACCACCCGTCTTAATATAGACACTTTTTATTCGGTTTATCGTTCAACATTCAAATCGATTGGCCGATGATAGTGCTTGTAGAGCAGGACAACTTTTGCTGTCGTCCTATGGGAATTCAAAAGAAAAGTTTTCTTCTTTTTTTACGCGGTGCTTGTGATTTGTGTGGTAATTTTTCCGTGGGTTTTTATTTCAAATTCTTTTTTTTTCAAATTCAATTTTGTAGTTTGGTGTAGGTACTTTTATGGAAATCCCAAAAAAAAGTATAATGAAGGGGGGGCGACTGAAAGATTGGGTGTGCATTTTTTTGTTATAAGTAGAGAATTTGAAATAAATTTAGATGTCCTTGAATGCAGTGTGTTTTTTGGATGTTCTTTGAGGGGGCCTTGATGGAAGAAATTCAATAAGTTTGGAGAAGAGTTTTAGAAGGGTTGTAGGTACACATAAATATATATCACAAATCGGGGCAGACACGTGCGACGGTGAATAACACACAAAGTTGGTACAGTCAAAAAATGAATACCAGTTTATCCCACTTTATCACAGATGTCACATTGAATAGTTTTGTTGAGCATTTGTTCACTTTAGCCGGCTTTGATTTTGTTTGGTGAAAAAGGTGTTCGCAAATCTTTAGCTTCTGATAAAGTTAAATTAAAGTTACGACCTAAAATGCAAAGAACTTAGAACAGGCTGTCGGCCTTTCGCAGACTTCATCTTGGCAAATTTTGGGACGAGACTTGGCCCTACAAGATGCAACTGAGCCGGGAGCTCAAAGTAAATGCCCAAAGACAAGCTTTTGGAAAAGGGCCCAAACTTTGGAGGCATTTTTGGATGTTCGGCCATATTACTAAGCAAAATTGTCAGAAAAGAAACGACGTCAACCGACACGAGGTTCACCAGGTGGCAAAGCATCCACAAAAAGTTACCAAGTCACCACGTCATTGGTGCTTATTTCTTTGAAAATTACTTTGGCGAGCGCTACAGAAGAATGCTGTCCGATTAATTGTGGCTTAAATTGAACGATATAGATGTATGGACTTTGTGGTTCACAGAAGACGCCAAGATGGATCGATCGCAGGTCTATACCAATAAACCGCATCGACCGATGCCCTTAAAGCCAACGTAATCAATGCCATCGCTCAAATTTTTAGCGGATCTATGCGGCAGAGACATTAAAAATTGGACCACGCGGATCCGTGCCATCGTGAGAAGCGATGGACATTCGAACAGTGATATCCTTATTGAAAAATACTTTACTACCGCGCTAAGGAATTTTTCTATAAAACTGAAAAAGTCTTTCACTTGACATTTTCAAACCTTATTTAAAAAAAACTTTAACAAATAATTCCAATTTATTTCGGTACCTATTTTGTAAATCAATAAAAAAAAGTTAATTTAAAAAACCAAAAAAACCCGACTGACTGTGAAAATAATAATTAAAAAGATTTGAACAAGACGCATTTAAGTACCTATACCTAACTTATTGACAATCGGAGACTATATACCTACACAGTCTAACAAATATATGTATGAGTATTGAGTAGCCTCCGACTGCCAAATAGGTAGTTATAGGTATTTAAATGCGTCTTGTTCAAATCTTTTTAATTCTTTTTTTTACAGTCAGTCGGGTTTTTTGGTTTTTTAAATTAACTTTTTTTATTTTTATCTTTTTAGCCTATGACACTCCGGGGAAGAATACGAATATTATGACACCTCACTCTTCAAAATCGATCAAGCCGCTTAGGCTAGAGGGACTCCCGTACCTCCCATAACCCTCCCTGTGTCCAGTCGGGTAAAAAGCGGTGCTCCAAACTTTTGCCTACACAAATGTAATACAAAAATTCTGTATCCAACGATGTTTAAGACTCTGTTAAACTATTTGCACAGTTCTTTTTTTTTTTTCGTTTTGGACATTCCTCGATGATAGAAAGGCGTCATTTTTGGTGCATATTTTGAGATCTGTGTCGCTGAAAGCTGCAGAGGTATTTGAAAATGTTCTGCTTTCTGCATTTCATAATGAAAACATAAAATCAGTCGTAAATAAATATAAGGGCTTGGAGTCTTGGACATGGTTTTGTTTCTGGACTTTCGACAACATCTATATCAATCTGATCCATTTTACGTCTTTTCTTATGTTAGTTAAAAGTGCACAATCGCCATTGCTTTAACTTTTTAGCTTTGATAGGCCAGGCCAGTACTTGAAAACGAACACCTTTGGAATCTCAACGAAAATTTAAAAAATTCAAATTTAATGGACAGGTTTGACAGGAACTGCAGGGCAAGTACATGCACAGCGAAGTTATTTTCGAATTGTAAAACTTACTTTAGCAAAGTAGGTTTTTATTCATACCGATTCAAAGCTTTTACTTTGCTAAATAAAACCTTGTACTCAAAGCAAATGCCAGTTTTTATTCATACGATGTGCAGTGACGGAATTAAAGCCCACGGGTCTTATTTCCCAAAAAAAAAAATATCACTCACGGACTTTATTTCTTCTTTTTTGGGGTTATTCACCGCACAGTATTTGTAACCTGGTAAGCTAAGCTTTTCGTTCATAAATAAATAAAAAAAAATATATCGGCTCGGTTTAGGATGAAGTATGAACGCCGTAAAGGCTTGATTGAAGCTTGAATTAAAAAACAAAGAGTTCCCTATCTGTATGGATGCGTCATTTGTCAAAGCCGTTTACCCTCTGTATATGCACTGATCTGCAGCAGAACAGTACCCAAAAGTGCTGCCAATTTACCCAAACAATTTATTTACTTCTTTGTATCTTGATGCGCCCAACAATATGCCACAAAATGTGTGCCTACACAATTGCTCCCAATAGCTCACACAGAAAAAAAAATTAAAAAAATATTCCTCCCTAAAACCTTCTGGCTATGCATAAATCCAGGGGATGGGAATCTCCTCTAACTAAAAAAATCAAACACATAACCAATTTAATACAATTACACGCAGTACCTAGTGTACCACACCACAGAATGGCAAACAATAAAAAAAATTCAACAGGCCGAACCCCAAATCAATCAACTGTTAACCATCCCCAAGCCTCAGCACTCAGCTACCCCCGATATGCTGCGAGTTTTGAAAGCATTAAATTACAGAATTAATTTCCTGAACCGAAATCGATGAATAGATTAAAGCATTTTAATAACAGACCGACTCCCTGCCAGTGCGATAAACCGCTAAACAGAAGCAGTATACCAAACGTGGCGCGCTGACATTGCAATTTTCTATACACGCCGCGCCACGCCACCACCCTAAGCGTATAGTTAGTACAGCAGTTTGCAGGGTACTTGTTTATTTTTCGTTTTCATTTTTATTTTTCATTTTGTTGCCCGTGCTATACTCAAATCCATAGCACAGCTTTGCGCGCTGAATTACATCGATCGTGATACCGATTTTAATACGGCGCCGCCGAGGAAGAAGAATATGCTTGTGTTTTTAGGTGCGTACCATAGACATACCTACACGAGAAAGAGGATTACGTTACTGCCCCACTTAAGCAAGTCGCCTTGGGGAGGGAATTTGTAATAAAGTCACAATATACCTTCCACTTGGGTGGATCACCACCGCCATTGAGCATAAAGTCTGCTAATCGATTACTCTAGTGTGGCTGTCAAAAAAAAAAAAAAAAAAATTGAGTGATTGGGTAATAATTGCGACACACCGAGCATCGTTGAGCCACAAAAACCAGATTGACATGAGGCGATACGTGTATTTTTTGTATCCCCTAATGGTGTCACATCACAATTGGGGATAGGCATGCGGGAGGTTTATATTTAGCTGAGCGACTGTTTGTAAGGGGTGAATGAAAATCTTTTCATCCCCCGTGTTATGTGTATATGAGTGCTGCTGCTGCTGGTGATATTGTGGTTGATGCATTTTGATCTATTTATAGAACATTAAATTGGGAGCCTGTGTGATGAATTAATGGATTTAACAATAATTGGGGGCGGTTTGGCTGGGTTAACCCATACTATGGTTGGCGACAGATTCTATTTTTGAACGCTGATTGTGTATAAATTACCTAGATGTGCTAAATGTGTACGCCAGTCGGAGCTCTTGGGTGAATTGGGTAAACTTGTGTCAATATAAGTGAAGATTTTCGACTGTCAAAGCATGCAAATGGGTAGAAACGAAGTTATTTAGACGAACTGTTGTAAGCATGGGTGGGTATTCATTCAAAGAGCTTTTCGATTAGCCGTTTGGATTCGGCATAAAATTGCAGATCCCTTCCACTTGTCACAAGACTGAAAAATTCACACAAAACGATTGATTGTGTGGAGCTAGGCCTAGGTTCCCTACGGACCTGTTGCGTCAACTATTTATTTATTTACTATCAAGGTTGAGTAATCTAGCTAATTCAGATGGTTCTAGAATTAGCTCACTTAACTCTCCACTTATTTGACAGATTCGAGTCTCCAATTGAACAAAGTGGAACTTGTTTGGTGACTAGTGGGCTGTTTACACTTCACCATTTTAGGTTCCACGATACATTTCACACCACAATATGATAACAGATCGTTCAGAAAAGAGGCCAAATTCTGCATTGCAGTATATTAGCTGCATATTTTGTTGGCCTTGAGCATTCGTCACAGAACTACAGCTTCTGGTGTACCAAATATTGCAACGATGAGTGCAAGTTCCATTACTTTTAGTATGTAAAGAAAATTAAATCTATCTTAATGTAAAGATGTTGAAAGGAGATACACCATTTTCCAAGTGCAAAATGTACTTCAGGGTGTTAAAAAAAATGATTATGATGTTACCCGAAAACAAACCGAAGTGCTGTATAGCACATGATCTACCTGATAGCAGCCGCGATAATCTTATATTTCCAGCTCGATGTTATGTCTTTCCCACTAAGAATGCCCGCCAACTGCAATTTATTGTCTTTTTTTCGCTTCCTTCTTTTCACGCTTAAAGAACACTTGAGATGTAACTACATTTATTACATTTGTTTTTATTGAACTTTTTTGTAATATTGACAACTTCAAAGATTCAGCGTGAACGCACCCTTAAACCGATTACCGAACTGTCAATGTCAAAATATTCAGTAAAATCAACATTTTCATCATGAAGGAACGACGTTTACAAATTCTGAGTCGGTGATCGCAACATTAAGAGCGTTAACGCCAACTTTCATCACAAAATCGTCTTCAGCGATGAAGCGAAAGTTACGGTAAATGGTATCCGCTTAAGAAACATTTTGGAACGTTATTTCTTTGAGCAATTGCATAAGCTGGAATTAAGTGATATGTAGATCAAACAAGACGGTGCCACAGCGGGTGCAACAATCGAGTTATTGAAGTCTCAGTTCGGTGAACGTATTATCTCGAGAATCGGACCAGTCTATTAGCCGCCGAGATCCTCTAACCTTTTTTTATGGGGCTACATTAAATCATTGGTCTCTCTATGCCAACAAGCCGGCGATGCCGACGTTAAAGGACCTCAGAGTCAATATTGAACGAGATATAGCGGCCGAAATGTGCGGCCGAGTCATCGAAAATTAAGTTCAACGTATCGACCGCTGCATACGTTCCTGTGGTGGACATATGAACGAAGTCGAATTCCATTTGGTGCCCGCCGAATATGGGCCCCTGTTAAGTACGTTTCCAGATTTTCGAGAAATATGAAAGAAAGAAGTGAACTCCTGACACCATTGTTCCACTCCCATCTGAAGGCTGAACCTATTGGATATATTTGCTTTATTATCCTCATAAATTGATGCGGCCTGTATGTGCGTAGATTGCGCTGGTTAGATTTATGCAGCACATCTCCATTGTCATTTCAATTGCCTTTCGGGCATGTCACTGTTACAATGGACGCCGGACTCTAATTTTTCTGCTCAGGATGATCTTTTCTAAGCAACGGATATAATTCGTAATTAAACATTATCCTCCAAGGAGTAGTCCATCCTCGAACCCCTAAAGTCGGCTTCGTCAATGTCAAACGACAACAAAATTCTTCGAACTGAACGCGCCCCAATGCTATGCACGGTTGAAATGAGATGTAAATCACTGATTTACATCATAATTAACATGTGCCACTTAGTAATAAGACACACACAAGGATCAAACATATGTATGTGACAAGTGGACCAAAATTAACAATTAAATGTCCGCCTGCAATCCTATTTCTCATAACATCCCAGTCCTGTTCTCAGAAGGCACTTATCCGACAACAGTTCCACTCGATAAATCCTCAAATGCCAAGTACATCATCGCAACCGGGGTTCAAGTGAACCGCCTCCTTTCGAGGGCTTCCAACTCAGTATATGTAATTAACGACAGCCACAATTATCAAGGCTCCTAAACAATTTGACACTCACCGACTTGCTCGTCGTGTGAAGTTACTAATGACATTATTCAAAGTTCTCATCAATTAATTAAATCCTCCAGCAACCGCACACGCATATCGCACCGACGACACATAATCCGAGGCAAGTGCTATATAACAGAGAACGAGATGATCCTGCCCAAAGTAGTTGAAAGCTGACAGACTTGAATCTATGGCCATTGAGGCTGAGTGGCAATGAAGAAATAAAACATCATCGCATCTGCTGTGTCAGAAGGCCCAGCTGCAGAGTGCCTTGCCAAGCCAGGCTGAGCTGGAAGCATGTCCCCATGTGCGGTACGTTCTCTTCGTGCGACAGATGAAGGAAAAACTTATTTCAATCTCATTACCAGAGTTTCCTCTGCTCGATGGCGAGGTCGTGTGTCATGCCCTTTGCTTCTGCAAATTTCAAGCTACAGATCCGGAAAAACACGTAACACACCAATTTTGCCAGTAAACGTCTTTTCCATTTGTATATTCGGGTGTTTTTTTTGCTCCCCCCCAGTTCCATTACAAATCAAGGACGAAGCAAACAAAAAATAAATGAACACAGTTCTGCTGCGTACCCAGAAAAGAAAAAAAAACAAAAAAACATGAAAGAAAAACCAGTCCTAGCACAACTTTTGTGCAGCTCTGTGAGTATGTGTATGTTTCGCTTATTTCCTGCGATAATTGAAAGAGAAACTATGGAGGAAGCGTCGGAAAGACAATAGGAAACAAGCAATAAAAAGACAAAAGACCATCTAAGGAGCAGCCGGCAGCTTACGGATGTGTATTTATCCTAGAGGTGGCACAAATTATAGTCTCATGCTGAGGAGACTGTATTTTTTGTCGCTTTCTGCAAAAATAACATCTGCTCCGCAGGCAAATATGACAAAGACACAACAAGGGCACATTTCGGTATACTAACCTAACAAGGCAACTCCGCTCCGAATGTAAAATGAAAGCAAGTGCGCATTGCAATAAAAGCCAAACAAGAAGGACGAAAAAAAAAAATATCGGCTGCTGTCGCAAAACATGACTCCCCCCGACATGAAAGTTTGTCCTTCTTGTGGAAGAGCGCAAGTGGATCCTTGCAGATACAATGAGCTGGAGTTGCGATTAAAAATGAAGGCATTCTTTTTCGGTGGTTCGGTGCAAAGTCTACTCAATAGGGATTTAGAACGATTGTGCTCAGTTGCAGTGTTTAGTGGGTTTTCGTGATGCCAGAAACAAAGTGGGCAAGGAGCACGTTCAAGGTTGTTCTTTGAATTTTAAGGTTATGGACTTTCAATACTGTAATTTGATTAATAGAGGTGCCATTTTCAGGGATTATTTTAGTTGTATGGTTTGTGATTGGAACTACAAATCCAGTTCAATCAGACTCCAGGACTAGCAAGGAGCACATAAGAAAAAATCGTACAAAAACGCGTGAAAAATGCGCAAAAGTACCTACCTATGTCAAAAACGGACCAGAAAACTCGTCGAATAACATGTCGAAGTGAGCCCAAAGCCGTTTCAAACACCCCTCAAAGATTGTGTCAAAAAACATGTCAAAATTTGTTTAAAAGGACGGCAATAAACTCTTCGACGAACCCTTAAAAAAACTCCCTACAAAACATGTCAAAATGAGCCCAAAAATGTGTGAAACGCCCGAAGAAAAAAGTGCCAAACACACAACACATTTGACACATCTTGTCAAAAATCATTTTAAAAATGAGTCCCAAAGCGCGTTAGAAACCAGCCTTAAATTGAGTCAGAAAACATTTCAAAGTGAATCCAAAAGCACATAATAGAACTCGTTGAAGAACGCAACAAAAAACGCTCCAAAGAACATTTCGAAATGGGCCCAAAATTTGTCGAGCACATGACGAAAATTGTGTCTAAGTTAGTCGAAATGCGGCGGATAACCCGCCAAAAAACGTATCTAGAAACGTTTCGAGAACCCGTTAAAAAAAACCGTGGAAAAACCGTTCTGAAACACATCGAAAAACGCAACAAAGAACATGTCAAAATGAGCCCAAAAGTGTGTCGAACACGAGTCGAAAATTGTGTCTAAGTGAGTCGAAATGCGGCGAAAAACCCGCCAAAAAACGTATCTAGAAACGTTTCGAGAACCCGTTAAATAAAACCATTCTGAAACCGATGAAAAAACGCTTCAAAAACACGTCAGAAATGAGTCCGAAACACGTTGAAAAATGCGTCAGAAAACCCGTCGAAAGACGAGCCTTACAAACTGTCCTTATAACCCGCCAATTTTTATCGGTCTTCTCGAGGTGCAAGCCGACCCTCTCTACTGTACTATTCTTTTTTTTGTTGAATAAACTTTGTAAATAAAAATAAAATCAATAATCGTTAACAACATGAATAAGGCATCTCTCTCGGCACCATCCTGTCCGATATTCAAAAACTTCGTGACGTCCTTATATGCTCCTTGAACTCCGAATTCCTATTGTAAGCTGTGATGCTTTCGTTTTTATTTCCTTTTCAACTTCCGTTCGAATATTAAAAGTTTATTTTTATTTGTATGTTCCGATAATCCTGTTCTTGCAGAACTTCTCAGATTGCTTTATGGTGTTTGATGGTGTCCGTGATGACAGTAAATCGATTGTGGAGATGGTAGTACCATGGGCTATCACTATCCTTCAGTAGAACAGCATAAATTGACTTCCCCACTAAAAGACATATCAATCAAATATGACAACTGTCCTTAGATATATTTGTGTGGGGAAAGATGGTTTCCTTACAAGACGCCCATCGTGAAGTTGGAGATGTTCAATCAGTCTTTCAAAACGTCCCAATGGACAGTGCTCATTATTGGAAAGTTTGATGAACTGATTGAATAATGTCAAGAAAACACAAACTAACGCTGCGATGCGAGTTTTCTGTTTGAGGCGTCGGTTCGGTTTTCTTCGGCATATCGGACTTTGGTCTGGGATTTGAAGCTATTCCTGGCGCAGGCATTATTGTCCATTCCGTTCATGTGACCGAGCAAATGTAGCTGGCTTTTTGGATTACATCCACATCATGGTAGAGGTCGCTTTTGAATCTTCCCGTACATAACGTTCTTCTCTAACTGTAGTAGCTCTCCCTCTTAGCCTATCTTGTCGAGCACTCGAGGCATTATTTGTCAGAATTGGCGCCGATTTTTCGATGTTGTTGCTTGGCGGTTTGACTGTCTGGAGGTAGTCAGGTTGCTGTGTGAACTGTGGATCAATAGCGTTGAACAGTTGAGGCTACCTTTCGGACTTGAGCATCGATCACAACTTTGTAGGTAGCTGATTTTAACCATTCTCTGTCTCAGATCACGGAAAAATCATAAAACTCAACTCTCTGAATTCTGAGCACTCAACCCACTTGTCGTTGACGCTTCGGCACCCTGCCTCGAAAGACGCTCCAATCTCAGGTCGTGTATATTTCGGCCATTCGACTTAAATCTTGAATCTAGCGCATACATCCTTAGTGTTAACCAGAGACAATACTGAGACCACCAACTCCGGCCGATTTCCCGTTACTTAGCCTACAAGCTATATTTTTATGGAGTGTTCACGTTTGGTGCGCTAGTATTCTTACATAGAAAATCGTATTGACAAATGTCACGAAACTTCAAAAATTCTGCTCACCAACACACTCCCAGGAGATATGAGACACTTCCGCTGTGGGTAAAGTTGCTGGCAGAGTTCATAGAATTTTATCCGTTAAATTTGAAATTGTTCGTTACGTGTGGATAATATTTTTTTTTTAGGAATAAGTGCACATTCGCTTTAAATGTTCATGAAAAATTAACAATGTAGATTGGTTGAGGGAAAATGAAAGCATTTTGAGCAAATTTTGTTCATTATTTAAGAAAAATTTACACACGAAATCGAAGTTAATGATATCCAAAAGCGGAAAATACACAGCCATGCTTGTCCTAATATGTTTCTAGTATTTAGAACATCAACTTTAGATAGGTTTACTAACCAACCAAATCAAATTATTCGCCTTTTAACAATTTATAATAACTAACCAATGGCATTCAGTAATAAAAAAATGTGGAATTCCCGAACTCTTTCACATTTCAACACGGTTGCCGCGGTTGGCAGCATTTATTTTTGTAGTTTTTGTGTGTTTTTGCAAGTCACACTGATTCTTTTTCGACATAACACCGATAGGAAAACAAAATGGCGAATTTGGAAAAAAAACTGAGGGGGCCAGCGGCAAGGGGATTGTGAGTTGGGGGTCTCAGTATGGTTTGTCTATGGTGTTAACTATCTCTGTTCGTTGTTAGTTGTTAATGGAACCCCAACTGCAGCCCTGTTTAAGTGAACTAGTCCTTACGAGCAACCTCCTATAATGAGCACCCTTCATCACTTCTGGCTACCATTTGAATCATTTTCAATGCAAGAGACCCATGTCCGTGAGTGAACAAAAAGCGCATAGTTAAAAATGCAAAGCCATGTTTAATGCTCCGAAGTAAAAGAACAGTTCACGATGCCCGCTCCCTTTGTACAACTATTTACAACCACTATACACCGGGACGGGAAAAGTTCAGAATATCTTCTCGTACTATACAATGAGTGGTCGGTCGGTGGAAGGGGTGTGCAGATGTTTTCCTTTTGTATACAAAGAGACCTCTCGTCGCTCGGGGAGAAGTCTAAGAACTAAGGAGTCCTCTCGGCTTTTGCAAGTTAAACCGGATGCACACTCTGAATAGCGTGGCATTCAATCTTCGTCTCCGACGACGCCGCATTGCATTGCAATTCAATGCAAAGCTGTTCCAACTTGTCGGGTCGTTGGCGTTGACTTCCACACCACTTTTGGGACATGCCGTGTGCTTGTGTAGTTTTTTCATTTATTTTTCTTACCACCCTCGAGCCGTGTGTGCCCGCAAGACATTCTTATAGAAACTATACATATTTCTTGGCGCGCAAAAGCCAGCAAGCCCCCCGAAGGAGGATGCAGTCCTTTCTCTTCATGGCCAATGACTCGTGTTGCAGCCGAATGCTGCATACAGCGCGCATAATATGAAGACAACAACTCTCCTCGCTGTGAGTGTGTGTAGCCTTTGCGCGCGAAACTACTCCAGAACCAGATGTAGCATCACCATCAATGCTGGCTCATGGCTGGCCGATTTGCATACAACAGAGATTATTCCACCCATCCGGCGGGGGAAGGGTCGGTTTGTGTCCGTGTGCAGAACCTGAATTCATTTCTCCATTCTTGGCAAACTAACTATGAAATAATAAGATAAATATGTTCTTCATTTTGCGCTTGGATCAGCTTCGGCAAACACATTGGTTTGGCCCGAAGGCGCTCTTGGTGCGCCACTATCTCCTGAGATTGTGGGTGGTGGATGGTGTTGCACAGATATTTTTTAAGGCGGTATGTATATAGGAATTTTAGCTGGCTGGTGAGAAAATCCTGCATATCCTTGCACAAACATTTTGCGAATCCTTTATTAA
Source organism: Cheilosia variabilis (assembly GCA_951230905.1). NCBI lineage: Eukaryota > Metazoa > Arthropoda > Insecta > Diptera > Syrphidae > Cheilosia > Cheilosia variabilis. Next base: position 143,634,962 of record OX579676.1, on the reverse strand, counting down.
GTTGTCCAAATTTGTTATGCAAAGCAGGATAGATCCTCCGGTGTGCTGGTGCTGACTGGGGATGTGTGCGGAGATTTTCGGGCCGGCGGAGGTGTGCTTGTGCAAGTGTCGTTGGACTGCTAATAGGCGGTGTTTGTCTGGGAAGACATCATGAGATGTATCATATATTATGCGAAATTGTTGAAATTGTGATCTCATAACTGAATATGAATTGATATGTTGTGTGGGGAAGGGAAATCTTTGCATATCAAGAGGTCACAGGGATTTTAAAGTATCAATATTGCCCTTATGGGTTGCTGAGACTCGGATGCAATAGCCTGGCTGGATTTACATATGCCGATAGATTGGTACAAGACTTGGATGTCGGAATGAGCTTAAGAAGGGCTACCGTATCCATTTGGTAAGATAAACTTAATTGGACGGACCAATATCCAATTTAGTCCAAACATGAGGACTTACTAATTTTGCCTTCTCGAATGTGGGTATACCAATGGTGACCAATAGAGGTTTGCTTACATTCTGCTTAAAGGTTGAATGATTTGGCCAATTGCGATGAAATCAAGGCTAAATGTTGCTTCAAGTGAAGCCCTCAATTTTTCTGTGAAGTCCATCGGATTGGGCTTATAGTTTTATAGTGTTACGCGTGCACAAATCCACATATATATACCCGTTTTTGACCCGTTTTCTGTTTGTTTTGGACGTGTTTTTGGGGGTGTTACTTTGTACAAACTTTAAGCGCATTGTTGGCGGTTTTTTACGTCTTCTCACGTCTTCTCCTCGAATTTTTTTGACGCGTTTTCTGTTCGATTTTCAGGCCTCTTTTGGGACATTTTTTTTATATATTTTTGAAGGCGTCTTTCCTCAGAATTGTTGGACGCGTTTTCTGACTGTTTTCAGGATTATTTTGGGGAGTATTTTGAGACCGGTTCTTCGTTATTTTAAGAGTTCTTTTTAGAGACTTTTTTCGGCGGTTTTTTTCCGGGGTTTGTTTTAGGGCGATTTTTGAGGTTTTTCTGTTGTGTTTTCTGGGGTTCTTTCTTTCGTACAGTGATTTTCGGGGTCTATTTCCATGGGTTTTTTTGAAGAGTCCTGTGTGCTTCTTTGGCCCGTTTTCTGGCGCGTTCTTAGGACTTTTTTTGATCGTTATTGAGGTCGTTCTTTTACGAGCTTTGGTGGCGATTTTCTTTCCTATTTATCATCGTTTTTGGAGCGCTGTTTGGTGTCTTATTGATGTATTTTCGCGCCTGTTTTTTATCCGTGTTTTTGACGCGTTGCTGAGGTCTGTTTTCAGAGCGTTTTTGTGTCATCTTTAAAAAGTTTTGTTACCTTTTCTTAAAACTTTTTTTAACCGTGATTTTCGAACCATTTTTTTTGATATTTATTTGAAGTGTTTCATGTGCAGACATTTTAAACGAGCCTTTTGCGACGATTTTTGGGAGATTTTTTTTCGTGTTTTTGGGGTCCATTGCTTTCGTGCATTTTTAATTGCTTTTTGGAACAGACTCTTTTTGGTGCATATTCCGAGACTTTTCTGAGAGGTTTTTTAAACTTTCTTTTTTTGTCGTTTTCAGCGTAATTTGCGGCGGGACTAACACAGTTTCCTTGAAAGGGGTTGCTCTTGCCTTGATGTCATCCTGAGTTTGAAATATTTGAATAAAACTTTGTCAAAGCCTTTTTTTTTCGTAAGCGCAACACCTGTTTCTTAATCCCAGATGGGTTAAGATAGCAACTTCGCAGTCCAATCATGTAGTCATGTATAAGAATCAAAGAAGCAATTCCTATAAATCAACTTTATATCTAAAAATAAATCAAAGTCAGACTTACCTACGCTTTTACTGGGAAACGATTTCTTACATCTAACTAGAAATCTATTTTTAACCCATCATAGCTAATGGATACAAGATACAACGCCATTCAAATAATTGTCAAATATTGTAACTTAATTTTCCAGCAGGGCACGTTATACACTAACAGCCTTCTTATTTAATTAGTGGAGCAACGCCTGTAGAGAAACACAAAATCCTCATTTAGCTTCTCTAGTGAATAACATTTCGGCAAATTTTCACAACAGTAGCCCAATTGCAAGAAAACAATTTTACAAATCACGTCTTTGTTACACGGACAAAGGCCCCACGCCCCCTCATTTCACAACTTTATGATGTTTTCATCATCGTCTCACCAATTCCGCAAATTTATCTTTACAACCAGATTCCCATAGATACTCTGCCAGAAAGAGGTCCTCCCTCAATAACATAAACCAGTCGTTAGGTGAAACAACGATTCACTGCGAATTTATGCAAAAACGTATTTACCCTCTTCAAACGCGACGTCTCGCAATTCCGGGAAGTTCAAAAGTTAACTGTGTTCGCAGTTCGCACACCCCCATAACAACCGGTAACCGGAATGAATGACGCAAATAATCTCGATACCCGATTCCTCCGCATTGTCATGTAGTCCATAAATTTCAGCTATTTAAAAATAAAAGCCTCCTTCGATCTGCCATTAACAAAATTCCAGCCGCACCACCCCCCGGCCGACATCATAACTAAATAGTAATTGGGCCCTTCCAACTGTTGTTCTTACATTGGACCGTATGCATAATGAGTAGCATATCGACTGCCCTCACTCCAAAGAAAAATATGCCACGGGCCGGAAATATTTAAAAGCTACCCCTCGTCAGGCAGTGAAGGTCATAAATTAATGGTCGGGTTATTAATTCCACAAAAGTGGAAACATTAGAGACGCCACCAATGACTTATTTTTCTCTGCCTACCAGCAACTCTCTTGTCCGCCTCCTCCAAGTGCCAATAGTCCGGCAAGTCAAATTGCCTCATTATAAATTATTGGACATGGACCTGACAGGAGGATGAAAGCGGCAAGCAAAGGAGAGGACTAACTTCAGTGGGTTCATTCGTTCGCATAGTGAAAGTGACTGAAGAATAATGCATGAGCCGACGCGACCATTAATCACCCCCGCTCTGGTCACTGGTATACGTCGAGCTGCCGCCGCACCCGCACTCGCCGCCGCCGTTCGCATTCATGACAGACAATAACTCTTTTTAGGAGTTAGGAGGCTTAGCACATCCGATGATAGAATAGGAGGATACCTGTTACAATAGCTAAATGGGCATTTTTCGTATTCGCCTGGAATTCCATAAGCCAGCGCCAAATGGCCCATAACATGCGTCTTATTCTGGTTCATAGAACCTTTCCCCCCATTGGCCTTTACTGTCGACGCATTGATTAAGCACGTTCCTTGACCTTCGGTGTGTACCAAATGCCAATGCTTATACTACATTGACTTTCGATATATTATATCGAGAGTGGATTTCGCTGGTGGAAATAAATAAAAGTGCGTTATCCCATCGAGAGGGACACACACACATACCCGCTGATATGGTCCTTTATATGATTTTTCATTACGTGACAGTGAGTCGGAATCAGAATGAAGCGCACCCGCTCACAGTTTAATAATTGAAATGTACGCAAGCAAAAACCTCATATCCTTTGGCTAACAGCACACCACAAAAACCCCCGAAAAGGAAACGAAAACAACCGACCCAGCAACAAACAAAAAATAAATAAAAAAGAAAAAAAAAGAAAAGGATTCGGATGTAATATGTTTTATTGGTTTTCCCCTCGCAGTTGCCGCCACCGCTATCCGTTTCCTGTCCGGTGACCGTTGGTAATAGAGCCCTAAAGCCATTTTGATGACCCGGCCTGTTCATCGCATCGCATATCACACAAGAACCCACAGCCAGGATGTGATACTGTACTGTATCTTTGTGCCAAGTCAGCGGATTCACGCTGTTGCTAATTCTTTCGATTTATACTGACCGACCTATACCGAAAGTGGGTGGTGTACTCTGCGAGTGGCCCGGACATTTAGTGCCAAGTACATATGCTTGACTTATGGCCAACGGCCATTATGGTAACAGAACCCTAAATCATTTTCTCGGCGACTCCTTTCTCGTTTGTCTCCCATTCTGGTAATAGATTCGCTCAGCCATAATCGCAGATGACACAACAATACAAGCCTATAGACATATCCACGCACACACGATGACTGCAGGGACCCATATAAAAATTGAGAACTATGCACACTGTGCTAATGCGAGTGAACTCAAAAAGGGAGACAAATCTGCTGACACAGTTATTGCGAAAATGAATTCAGTGGGTGGGCTGTGCAGGGCTGAGGCAAAAAAAAAACGGATATAAATAAAACTGGTATGCGGAAGGAGTTCCTTTTGGTTCGGCTTCGGATAGTATCCGTGAAGATATTACAGACCTTCGGTGTTGCCCTTATCTTGAGCTGGTGCGAGATTCTTGACTTGCTACTTTAAAGAGAGCAGACCCAGTCGGTAGTGTTTACTGTTCGTGTTCGTGTGTCATGCGAGGATGAAGGATATTGTCAAGTCGGCACCTAATAGAGATTACCAACGAGCACGCGAGATATACAAATAAACCGAACGATACTCGTTGACAAGTAGACAACAAATTGAGTCAAATTGGGACATATCCCGAAAAGGGGTAACAGGGTGTAAGTGTTGCTGAAAGGAAGTTGTTTGTTTCATCGCTCTTGAGTGGCTGTGATAAGTGCCAACAGTGCCGACTGGTGAATTTTTCATTTTTGTTCGTGTTTGACATGTCGTGCTAGGATTGTGTATGCGCATCCATGTATAAATGCGTGTGGGCTTGAGGAATGCCTTGGTAGGCTTCACAAGACCGGTGCTGGAGTGAAACATTTCCATTAACGATCTCGGCCCTAAATTTATTACTGAAGGCAAAACTATTGTTCCTAATGGTTTTGACATCTACTAACGTAATGCATTTTAAAAGGCGTCGCTTTTTGTTTAATCACCAAATCGTAGCCTGATGAAAAATGAGTGCTTGCGTTGTTGAATTTCAAGGACGTGTGTGCTCGTGGTAAATCCGTTAATTAGTAATTGTTGTTGAATCTTTAATGGCTGGCTCCTTCGCGGTATGGAAATGGATGCGTTAACGAGTCTAACTGTTGTTGTAAAGGGTGTCCCATAATTCACGGAAAAAATTGAATTTTGCGCCAATTAATAGTACAGTGTTGCCAACGGAAAAAAAGATAACAATATGAGTCATGAGTCATTTCCTAATCGTACATATAATCCAACGTTTTTGTGATCACAGTTGGCCATCCAGATCTTGTGAGGTGTTATGCTAGACACATTTATTTATGAGTTCCCATAAGAATTTATATAGGACTTGCTTTTTTTGCGAGTTTTCAGGATGTTTTATGAAATGGTCATTAAATTCGCATACAAGGTCATTGAATATGCCATAAAAAGTACATCTTAAAATTTTGTGTTTTATTTTTTTCAAATTAATTTTCATTTCAAAAATGTTTTCACCCTTAAAATTACAGCAGATTTTGGTTTAAATACATATTCTACCCTGAGGCTTTTTCAACTCCGTAAAAGGACATTGTTTTCGAAATTTCCTTGAAATCAATAATTATCTGTTGTTATTTGAAATAATATCTTACTTAGAGATCCTTGAAATCCCTTATAAGGATATAGCGGTTTTAAATTCGCAGTAGATTTGGATTTTCATGCCTATTTTACTCTGATGTTCTTGAAGTATCCAAAAATGGATATAGGTTCATTGAATCTTGTTCAGCCAACCCTCGTTAGGTACCTACTTTTACTCACTTTCGAGGGATGGTTGTTGTTCTCACAATTCGATTTAATCTATACCACGAAATTGAATACGATGTCAGGTAGATTTCGTCTTCTTAATTTGCATCAAAGCAAAAAAAAAAAACACAGTATGAAAAGGCGGTTTACTTATTCCTCAATGATCCTTCCTAACCTTAATTTTCAGATCTATTTTGCGATTTCTGACGCATCAATCATTGCTAGCAAGCGTACATATTTCACTTATGGCGTTTTTCATTGAAGATTCGAGATTCGTTGGAGCACTTTTGCAATACTGGAAGACACCATAATGTGATTTGTTGTTTTCTAATAAAAATATAAATAGTTTTAATACGAAAAACAAATTTATTTCAATTAAAGTTTACACACTTAATTGCATATTTTTGGCTCACATAGCACAAAATTTGTTTCTAACAACACAACCAACATTTCAACTTGACATTTTGCTAGTGTGTGTTGGTGAGTTGAGGGCAATGGTAGTGCCAATTTTTTCAATGAAATATAGAAAACATAGAAAGAGCACTTCATATTTGATCTTTTGATAGAGAGGGCAATTCTATTCTTCAATCGAAAACGCCATTAGTAAACGCAACGCTTTCACAACCAAAGTCAACGTCAAACGTCGTTGAATATTGATTTGAGTAATATCGGTGGGAGTAATGTTCTAAAAGTGTTCCCCCAATGGAAAGCAATGATGATGACACGAAGCTATCCAATGTCCTTATCAATGCATTTAAAATTGACCACAAAACAAAACCTGCTGACTTGCAGATCGCATCGGAAAAATGAAAATAGGTCGTTTGCGAATTGTAGAAAAGTCAACTAAGCGATTCCCTTAAAAAAAAAGTAGTGTATTATGGCAAACATTTTTTATAAAGGTAATACACCATTTACAAAATCACACACTCTCATTTTTGCACGAGATGGGACAGAGAGTCCACAGTCAATACTAATAGAGGCATAAAAATGAGATCACAAATCACACGCCATGGATGATTCTTCCATAATTATAGGCACAAATAGGAAATAAACAGATTTTCCGGCGACCAACATTTCTGCAATTACTTGAAAACTTTTCTATTTCTGATTTAAAACACATCAAATGATAGCACTTCCGGAAGCTATCTTTTTTTATAGGAAAGCGAAATTCCGTAGGCACTCGCTATGAAAATATCAACGCAAAAGCTTTTACTTAATTCCTACCACGTAAACAAGATGGCCGACCAAAATACGTGTCACATATTTTTGAGTGTTAGGTAGTGCTGTCGCTTTCAGTCAGACAGCTGTTTAGTATTGGGCATCCCTTTGATCTTCGGTGTTAGGAATTTCAGTTTTCAGAATTCAGTTAATTTTACATTTAAAATTTTTAAAATACATTTCTGGGAATCCATTATCAGACAGAGCACAAACATTTTCAAAAAATTTTAAAATCAAAGAAATAAACTGATTTCTGATTTATTTTAATTTTCATTTCACATTTATTTGCGGAACTTATTCAATAGTGTCTACGCCTTTTCCTGCGACCAACCACTATTCCCTCGATAGCATGGACCTCAGCCAAACTTATTGGTCGCAATTTGTAATTAAAACCAGCAGGTAATTCCTTCTCGATCTTTATAAACCGATTTCCCTTGTCATATGACAAAGGCAGCCTTCTGTGGTTTAAACGGCTCCTTTGCCAATCATTGAAACAATAGTCCCTTCGAAAGATGTTCCCTTTCTTGGATCCTTCTACATCGCGCCAGTAAAACATTGCATTGGGTCCGGAAATCTCCTGTCTGGTGGGTTTCTTTCGCCAACTTTTGTCCGGAGTTTGACATACCTTCTCCCATGCATTGAGATCCTCTATATAGAAGTCTGGGTATCGGATTTCATGGTAGCGCATTTTGTGAATCAAGTCTTTAATTAATTTTTTTTTTCACGAAGGAATTCCAAGATCCAAATCGATTTTCTTCCAATTTTGAATTTTGACGTAACGATTCTGAACTTTTCCTCAGCTTACTCGTATAACTTTTTTTTGTTTTTAAGTAATTCGCAACAAACGTTAATAATATTTTATTGAAGTAGCAGCCACATTTAAAATTTATAACGTCATTTCGAAAGTCTAAACATTTTATTGGACCATTTGTCATTTGAAAACACACCCCGCCATTAGCCTCACTCTTGTTCCAGTAAAACAAATCCAAAGTTGCACAGAAAATAACTCTCAAAAACACATTAAATTCTGAACAAAATATGCCGTTATAACCGTACCAGCCAGCGCCAGAGACCAACCCTCACAGCTGTTTATGTACAATGGTTTGAAACTTTTAGCAAATATAATTTTTATTGTTGATTCGTATACAGCGTCGCGAACAATCACTCAAGAACCAAGAACCAGGAACTCATGTACCTACAGGAACTCGTGTACAACGGCTCACGTTCAACCTGAATGCCTCTTAAATTTATACTCCCGTCAAATTTTTAACCGCCTTTGTACAGTTGCCCCGCTATAAATGTAAATTTTCGTCAGACCCAATAAATATTTATAAAGGTAGGCTGGTACAAGGTTATCCGTCGGCAGACTAATGAAACTCGCAATTAAGTGAATGACAAATGGCCCTCTTTTTGAATCGAAAAATAAGCCTAGATCCGTGGTAGGTACTGGGCGTACCTACTCCTGGACACTGTCACCATACACCCATTCAAGGGGCAGTTGTTTTTATTTTTTTATTTTGAGTTGAGTTTAGGCAGTAAAAACGCCGAAAGTAGCACCTATGTTATGAAATAAAGATTTAAGGTTATAGTTACTTATATCAGCATTGCCACATTCCAGACAACAGTTTTAGAACGAAATTACATGCTTCAACCAAACATACTTTGGACAGGATCTTCAGGTGCGATAATTAGCAAAACAGATAGATAGACTAGTCGCTCGGTCCTTGGTCATACTTTCTTCCAGCTGTCAACTCTGTTTTTAAAGAGCTGTACTTAGAAACGATCATAGTTAGCGGCCCTAACTTTTATCAATCACGCACAAGATCAGTTTTTTTTTTTTTTTCTAAACAGCGAACATTGATATAATTATAAAAATACCTCAAAAGTAAAACTAATCACCGAGTCGAAAATTAAAAATTTAGAGCCGCTCAAATATCTTTATAAATTTTCTTTTTACTTTAAATATTCTTACACCAGTAGTTGAAGAATAAAAATTAAGTTTAATAGATAATTGGGGTTTGTTTTTTACTTAGGCTAGGTAAAAAGGGGTATGATATAGTAAGGTCTCACACGGCACTAGACACCATAAGGACCCATCGCGATCCTTGTTTAACTTATTTTAAATAAAATTTTTGAGTTTTAAGGTTCAAACTGAATTTTTTTAAATACTTTTTTTGCCTCCATATATATAAAATGGGGACAAAAAAGCAAACAGCTAGGTACTGTGGAAAAATATCCCTTATTTGGTTGCTGAAGCCCCTGAGAACTTTATTTTAACGCGAAGCCTCCTAAAAAAATATATTATTGCCGCTAAATCTACTGAAATAAATATAACAGAAATTATTTTAGATTGAATCTTCTGTCAAAATTTAGATTTTCAATAACATCATGCTATGTTATATTTTATTTGTATTAAATCGTTTTATTGCGATTACAGTTTTTATTTAAATAATCTCAATCTTAACCTTGAGCTTCATGAATATTAGTTTATATTTATTATTAGATTATTTTTATCCTATTTATTAGAGTTACTAGCCGACTTGTGCTCGCGTAGCTTCTCAGAGTTTTTAGAGAACTTTTATTGGCTATTCTTAAATAAGATTATACCCAAAAAATTGTTTTGTCTTTCTCTTTTCTTACTTTTTAATAGGGCCCCGTCATAGCCTAAAACGGAGAGGTAGTGAGAATCTTAAAAGTTTCAAGTGGAGGAAAGTCGTTGTAAATGCGTGCTGAAAATTATACTTTTCGTTGCCTTGCTGAGATAGATCTTTAATAAAACCCCAAGTACCAAGTACCCTTTCCATATGGTTGATAGATTAATACATATTTTGCGCCCCAGGTATGTAAAAAGGCCTAGCTTCTCACAACCATTCGTTTCGTGTGAGACGCTGAAGCTATCCGTCTAGCATTTGGTAGACTGCCTCTTAAACCGATCTTACAACCAAGCACAGCCATCGGAAGCACAACAACTAGACACCACGTCTTACCTAAACAGCACAATATGCCTTTAATCAGAGACGACGTCGAAGAAATTGCTTTTATATTTGCTCTCTGCTCCAGTTAAATATAAATGGCTGTGCCGCAGGCGAAGAACATGAAACAACAACAAGACCTCGCAGTTTCGCCAGAAATACTAATAAAAAACAAATAAAATATACATAGCCGAAAATAATAATTCGCATATCTTCCCTCAAGAGGAGATATGTAGCAACAGCACCGACCGAAATATTATCCTGAAATATACTCATACACAACAATACAACAGCGGCGCAGCCAGTATACGCACTGAGTAAAATAATAAATAATGTAAATGCTGGAAAATTGCGTTCAGGTGTGTTTATTTTAGGATTTAATCGAAAAAGTTAAACACCCAGATGCCAGATTGTAGATTCCATGCCATGCCATGCCATCCTTACGTTGTAGGTTCATTATTAAGGAGCCATATGGAGCGGAGGTGAGTCCATAACCCTCAGAAGCAGAAAATTTCCCGCGTTCAATTTGAGTTCCACCTTCAGTGATATGGATAAAGTTTTGAATGGGCGGGCGGTGCTGCAATATAACAGCAATAACAGCGGGGCAATAAAAACCCAAACCAAACATAAAAATGAAAATAAAAATAATAACTATTAATAAAAATCACCTATACACACAATCAGTAGACGAGGGTGGCAATAAAAGTAATCCAAGCGGGACATTTAAATGGCAATCAGCTGCAGGTAGCAGTGCCACTCAATTGGAATCATCGAGTGGAGTAATATCGCTCAATATCGCACCAGCCAGGACGGCACTGGATGGAGTCCATTTCCAGAAAGTCGAAAATAGTAAATAAAAGGCACTGCCACTGAGATAAATATCCGTGCATTTAGGTCATGACAACGGGTCTCCAACTTAAATAGAGTTGGCAGTGCTATCATGCGGGACTGTTCCCTTACTACGCCGTAGTTTGTACTACACTTTTTTGAGTTCTAACTATGAGGAAGCGCTGCAAAAAAATGTTTAATTATTCGATTGGCATTTGCATACTCCAAGGTCAGGCAAAGTTATTTTTATTGAATCGTAAAAGTGGACATCCAAATCGCTGCCGGCATGTTCCAAAAGTAATAATTAATTATGCACAACTAAGTGGCGTACGAATGGGTTACCCATCATAATATAAGCATGACTGAACGGTCGTATACCTGAAGTCAGTTGGCAATTGTCAATAATAACAACACGCCAGCTGCACGTAATTTTCATTAAATCTAACGTACACTTTAGGCAGCATTTGTGGACATAAGAAAAAACTATTCTATAATGGCGCAAGATAACTACTGTTTGTTGGCAAACAATTACAGGTTGAGCAGTTTTTTATTTCATTTTGTTAAATCGACGTTTAAAACAATAAAACGTGCGTGCCTGTAAGTGTCAGGTAATAAGCGTTATTCGCATTGCGTCGCCGTCTCTATCACTTTTCAATGGGCCTTAGGAATTTGTACTTGTAATGCGATAAAAATAATAGACTAGGTTCGATGACAGCAGTCTTATATCTTCCTTCACCAACAGCGTCAGTGACAACATACTGTCAAAGATGGCAACAAATAAGTGACACAATGAAGACTTCGATAAAATCGTGAAATGGGGAAGAGAAGAACTGCTCGCAAAAAAGATCACTTTTTTACAAAGAAAAATCCATCGGCTGTATCACAAATTTAGATGGACTGCCATCCCATTCATACCAAGAAACTTGTACACCTGCTTGAAGTCACAGCTAATTTGGGAATATTGGCGAAAACTTAGCACAAAATCGGCATCCTCAAAGTGAAGTTACCTCTTAAGAGCAAAAAGGCACTTCGGTTCGGACCGACACAGCTGTTTTTTTTTTCCCAGGGTAGACCAGGCCTCGGAGATTGCTGTGATGTTCATGGAGATCGCCTCAAAATATTCACTTAACATACTTGACAGAATACAAAGGCGGCCATTTCGACTACTATGCTACCGCCATCTGCTGGCGCACGGAAGACAATTCGAGTAGATGGTGTGAGGTCTGGGGTGTGAGCAATTCTGTCAGTTCCTTAATTCACAATAGGTATGGCATTAAAAATGACAGTAGCATTGCTATAAGGAAGAGAAAGACTACCACAAATAGCATTGATGTACGTTCGAGATAGGCGAATTTTCTCTCTTGCTTTAACTTGTGGTCGATAGATGAATCTCCCGATTGTCTGGTTGAAACTGCTTAAAATCTGAATATATCTTCAGTGTAAGGTCAAATGCAAAATGGGTAAAATGGTCCAACCAATTCGAGGCGGCCGATTGCTGACCATAAATATTTCCGAATTTGTACTGAATGAAACAGTGCTGCCACTCCAAAAAGTAAATCCGGTCAAATATGACTGAATGATTATTATTTTTTTTTTTTTTTAATTCGGTAATAAAAATCCGGTCAAAAGTTAAAATAAGAATTTTCGAACAGAAATCCGGTCAAAAATAGAATATAGTAATATTTATATTTAGTTTCTTTATTTTAGAAAACTAATCTTTAATTTGGTTTAGAATATGGTTGCGTTGTCTGGGGTTCTACTACTGCTTTAAATGTACGCAGAATTAAAAGCGTTAAAAAGAAATGTTGGAGATTTGCTCTACGGCACTTTTTTCGTAATAATAGAGTTGAGGTTTATCATTCTTACCGTTCAAAATGTCTTTTACTTGGATTCCAAACTCTTGAATCGAGGAGAAAAATGTACAATGTTCTGTTTATTCGTGATATCTTATCTGGGGGTCAATTCCGGTTCCGTGAAAGAGTGAATCGAATAAATCACATTCGCTTTCATACACTGCTTTCATTTTTTCGATCCACTCAGTACTAAAAAGCGATTCTCGTTCAATAAGTGAAAATATCGTGGTTTTAATATCGCACACTGTGTTGTACGACATCAGGTTCTCAATTTTCAATCTCTCACTAAAAACATTCATTTGAAAAGAGTACGTGAAAACAAATTATTCATATGAACATTTTTGAAGTTTGGGTTCACATTTTTTTAGAACGAGAATCGAAATTGCGGTGAAAGGGTGAAATCATTTTCATTTCACTTTTTCACGTAACCAGAATTTACCCCTTGGAAGTATTAATTGTGAAAATCTACTTTGGTGTTTGAATTTGTATGCTCCTTCTAAATCTCTCAGATCAAGACCACTTTTATTTGAAAGTAGCCACACTACTTTGTATGGTCAACGTGAGCCTATCTCAATTTGTATTAAATTGTTTAATCTGATTTATTAAAAGTTGGATATATTTTTGCACAGACATATTTTTAAGGATAGATTAATTTCACTTATCACCAATGAAATTCATATTAACCTTATTTTTATATAACTTATTGTCTTACTGTTTTTCGAAATCTGGATTATAAATCGTAGATTGAATAAATGAAATGAAAATTTAATTTGATAAAACAAAAAAGTTAACAATTAATTAAAAAGCTTTGCATACGAAAGTCTTGAAAAAAGGGAACTAATTTGCAATGAAATCTAGTCTTCCAAAAATTTTGCTGTATATTTATTATTTATGCCACACTCACTTCATTTCAATTGTCAGTGAGAGTGAGCATTCATTAGATCATACTGCCGCTTGGCGCTGCTGTAGTTTCCTGGGATTATTCATTTCTGTTTGATATTGTGGGTGTTTTTTTTAAGTATGAAAAAGTTTCATTTAAATTATGGAAGTCTTTCATTACCTACGTTTGGTACAATATTATTTTTCTGGTCAAAAAAGTTTTTCCTGTTAAACAATTTTTTTAAAAATCGGTTAAACTGGGTTTCAAAATTTCCTCCATCCTGAGTAAAGAAAATTCTTCCAGAAATGACCGCAATCGGGTCAGAATGGCATCACTGGGTTCCAATTGCATACTTCTATTCTCATTTTAGGAACATCAAAATGGCAGTGATTTTTAAGATGTTTGCCATCGCTCCAAACCAAAGAGTCCTTGTTACTAACCGAGAGAGTCGGTGGAAGACCTCTGCATAAAGGCGACGGGCACGGTAGAAACATTTTTGTCGATGTCGTGGTTACATGAACAAAATTTAAGATTGGATAGTTTAATTTATTCTTAAAGGGAACACTCTTTTTGTCGAAACATTTTAGTGATGTTACTCTAACTTCTCTAAGGCGCAATCCTACTAGTTAGTTTCACAGACAAATTTTGTCACGTATTATGAAGTATGCACCTGGCAAATTGTGTGACTCTAACGTTACACTGAGCCATTACTGAAGCAGTTTGTAGCTCTGTTTTTTTCTAAACTAATACGTGGCACTGTACACCTTACTTTAGAGTCACATTGGCGGTGACGTCGTGTTACTGTTGCACATTTCAGTCGTTTTAATGGTCATTGAATAGCTATGTTGAACATTTTTTTATAAAAGTGATAAAATATTGAAATATCTTTATGATATGGACGGGATCTAATAGTAGATACTCTTGTAGTGGTGCATTTAATTAACTATAATAAATATTCAAACAAAACGACAGTACTTAAAGATTTTAGAATACAAACAGAAATTTCAACATTGAGTCAAGTCTCCGAATCGTTAACTTGAATAAAAAGCAATGTTGGTGTTAGCAACCCTGCCTCTACAGCCACGAATTGTATACACGTCACACGACCTGTCAGTGAAAATTAATATGCTTCACTTGATTTAGTTTTGATGCGACTATAGTAGACGAAGACTGAAACGCGTAAAAAGAAACTAACAGCCGTATTTATTAGATTCCCCTACGACGCCTCTACGATGTTGTTTAGTTAAACATCGCGTAAAAATGTACACAGCCTCCTATGTGGCTTTGCTGAAATTATTATTTATAAAAAAATGTCCCCTGACTGTTTACTACTCAAGGTTGGTGTCTAAAACTACTAAAACGAAACTATTACAAAAAACCTAAATCTCTTACTTTTTCCCTGCGGAATGATATCAGCTGTTTCTATGAATAGAAACTGACATCTCTCTTGTGAGATTTATTTTCTTTTTAAACAAAAATGGAGCAGCAAAAAATAAAAAGAAATCGGTCGGAAAATTGGGGTTGAACCTGGTTTTATATAATTTTCCCCTTTTTGGAATTGAACTTTCATTTATGAAGTCCATCATACATATCAATGTCGTTAACAAAATTCTCGAAGCTGAATGGCATTTTTAATTCAATTTCCAGTTTCTTTTTCAATTTTCAAATCCAGCCCGAAAAAATGTAAAAAAAATTACATTTCAAAAACGAAAAAAAAATTTGCAAGTTTTACGCAACCTCTAAACGCAAATTTTTGCGTTTAAAGTTACGCAGGCTTTACGCAAAGTGTTTTTTGTTTATAAATCACGTTTTCCTGCGTAAGGACATTTTAGAGGGCGCGTAAAGATAAGCAGACTCTACGGTGAGTTTATAAATAAGGCTGTAAAAGTATATGTTTATTAACTTTATTAATTATTTGAAATTGAACAGTTTAAGTTTAAACAGGAATAAATGCCACTTGAATTACAAAGGAAATTTCACTTGTGTCTCACTTCGTTTGTAAACCAAATCTGGCCGGGGCGGCAACAGTTGGCATATGTGGGGAAGTGTTTATAGTGCTAGACTATTGAGCGAAAGGGTCTCACGTTCGATCTCCGAAAAATACACAAATTACATCTTAAGAGGGTTCCACTGCACCACCTACCGCAAATGTCTGACAAACATCCAGGAGTATAACAGTCTTGAAAGAGCTTCTTAATTTAGCCGTTCGGACGAGGCTTAACATTGTTAGGCCTCTTCCATTCGACCCAAAAAGGGCACCTAAACGGACCATATCCGATCAACTATTGCAGTTTTGCCATATGTTGGCGTGCCGCTGGGCAATCGGAGTTGGGTTACGAGTGTATCGTTTTGGGTAGATAGACACTTGACTCATTGCGCTTGGGTGGCGTTTGGGCAAAAGGAAAACGAATGAAAACAAAGCGAATGACTTATTAATAGCCGTGCGCTCTGGTACTTTATTTGGTGTATGGATTGAGTGGGAAAACATGAGAAGGTGATGAGTAGGATGGGTCATGGTATGGTTGTGCGGATCACAACAAACACAAAAAATGCCATATTGGCTTCGCTGAATTAAAACATTTATTTTCCTTAAAAGAGACTGCAGTTCTTCTAGAGTCGTTCAAATAAAATCGCTGAACGGATTTTAATGCGATTTTCACTGGTATTCTCGGAATACAGAATCGATAAGCCCCAACCTCCTCATGTTTTTGTTCTATACCAAACGAGATCTAGATCTGTAGAAATATTTCAATTCTATTACTTCACTGAAATTAATTTTTTAAAGCACTTGCGAAATATTCACTATCCGAAAGTATTGCAGACGAGCCTTCAATGGTCATCGCTAAGTTTATAAAAAATATCAATTACCAAAAAAAAAATCTAAAAACTTATTGCCATTGGAAACACAGCCGCCAAAGACAAAGGGATATCCAATGTAGCAAAAATACAAACAAGACAAATTTCCAGCTAAACGTAATTACCAATTATGCGTATCATATACCATTCCATGGTGCCTGTGTACGACCCTTAAAATTTAAACAAAACAGCTTCTTTCTGATGGTAAAAGTTAGGCACGTCGTCGACAAATTGTCCCACTTTAGATAGCCCCAAATGTTTGTCATCCCTTTGCATGCAAAACTCTCCCAAAATACAACACGTTATATATATTTTTAGAACCCATCCCTATAATAATAATCAACAAGTTCACCCAAACCCCCACCAGCTAAGTGAATGTAAAATGTTTCCTCTCATCTTTGTCGCAAGGAATTTGGCAAACATTTTCCAGATTTCACAGCAAGAACAAAAATCGCGGAACAGAATCGGGAAAATAATTCAAGCTGTATACAAGTTAGGCAATTTTAATAAATCTCTTCTTCTTATGAAGTCCAAAAAGCCCATTGTTGCTCGGTACCGTTTCCACTCTTCCATTTTCAGTTTTGCCCAAGTATAAAAGTTTTCCTATAGTCCGACAGACGCAAAAAAGCAAGCAAAACTCGAAGGAAATTGCCAAACAACACAAAACTGTCGACATGAAGAGTGAAAAAGCGTGCGCACGTATGTGTTTGTTTGCTTGTTTATCATCTCTGGCAGAGTAGTAGGTGCCTCATCCATGGCCCAAAATATCCGTTCACTAAAAAAGTGCCACCCCAACAAGCTCCACTCCGACAACAAGCTGCTTGTTCAAAAGTCAATTTAACTTTTCAATTCGGGCAAAAACTTTTGCGAATTATTCATTTGTGGTGTGTTTTCCGGGAGATTTTCCTCTGCCCCTCGTCCCCTCTGTATCGTATCTCTATTTATCTGCATTTTGTGTATAGTGTGTATCAAGTGATCGCACTTGAAAAGTTGAAACATCATGGTCTTTGAAGTGTACGTTGGCGTATATTCCATCTGTCTAGTGACTGTGTTTGATCAGGCAACTAGATGCAGAGCGACACGGATTATCTTCGTTAAACGTAGAGGGAGAGAGTGAGAGAGGGTATAGTTACGGACGAACGCGAGTGAACAAAGACGCACGAGTGGGGCTCGGGGAAAGCCAATAATCTCCTTTCCACTTAAAAACTGAACACCAGAATGTGTAGTGTATGCTGTACGGGATACTGTATTTTCAGTGCAGTTATCCTTACCTAATGTTAGAGGATGTGCTACTTTCCTTTGCCGCAAACAAAGTCGGTTTGGATTGGATTTTGTTATACGAATGCGGTTACTGGATAACCATTCATACATACTACGTTGCAGTAGTCCTTTTGTTAGGGACTTCTCGGAAGGGTTGTCTATAAATTTGCGATTTTTACCTATACCTGTGTAAGCGGTGAGTCCTCTTTTGTGCAGGCCTTTGAGGAGATATTGATTTCTTTCAGAAAACCATGATTTGAACTGCAATTACCTTCTGTTCGTGTACTAGAGTTTCATGCTGTCAGTTGTTTAGGTAGATAAGCTGGATGATTCATGCAGCTTAAAGAGCTATAAAGGTATGTATAAGGAAATGAACGCATATTGAACGTATTTCTGTTAACTGATTTACAAATCTCTTGGTTCTTTCCATTGTCAGACCAATGGTCCAGGTATGAAAAGGACTCATTTGCTGTTAAATAGGAGCTAGGAAGCGATTGTGCATGTGATTTAATCCGGAGACGTGTAAACTACACGGAAAGAATTTTAAGATCAAATCAAGAAAAATGAGCGCAGAATCACGAAAAGTTTGTCTAGTTTTAGAGCTTAGCTAAGGATTTACTGATTCACGACTTTTTTTTCGCAATTCTAGAAATTGTACGAAGTGAAGATATTGACCCTCAAAAGTCGTGAATCAACACTTTTCATTATCAATAATGCGATCAAACGAGAAAAACATTTTGCCATAACCGATCGCAATTTGACACAAATAGTTATCAATTTGATATTACATGGATTGTAAATTGCAAAAATAATTCGTAAATTACCACTTTTCTGTTGTGAATTACGATTTCCTCCCTTAGCAAAATACAACCATTTAGTCATGAATTGCAACTCAATAGTGTTGATTTGCGAACTAACAGGGGTGGATTTACTACTTCAGTAGTTGCAATTTACAATTGCTTAGTCGTAAATTGCAACTTATTTTTATCAATTTGCAATTCATATTTTGCAATTTACGTTTCTTGAGTAGTGATTTGAGGAATCGCCGTATTAAATTGAAAATGTTTTGTCGTGAAATTAGAAAACTTTATTCTCAATTTGCAACTTATATCTTGTGATTTAGAAATCAAAATTCATAGTTTTATTAATTAGGTTATTTTCGTATTCCTCCTGATATCCAAGAAAATCATACGGCGCCATGTCGTCCGGAGACAACGGGATTTGTCTGGGGTGGTTTTTCGGTCTATGATGAAATTTAAAATACAAAAAAAATATTTAGATGAACTTGACATTAATACGAACCTTCACAATTCTTTTCAATTACATATTTTAGAATACATTCCAATTGATACTTCTTTTCTAATAGCAAGATGTAACTTCTGAAAAAAATACAGATTTATATGCATAGGTACTTCAGGGTTTTTGGAATTCAATAGGTACTTACAAAATGTATTTCAGAATGCTTTATAATTAGTAGGACACTCACTATCCATACGAATTAGTTATATTTAAATTTAAACAACTTCAACCCTACTGCTTTAAACAAAGATTGAATACCGACTGCCTGTCTCTGCACCGCAACGCAATGTGCACAATGAAGATTTGGCTTCATGATTACAGTTGTCTGTCTGACCACATACATACATTCATCCATAAAAAGAAAGGACTTAAAAGGATTTCCATAGGTACATGGACTATGAACTGTGCATAAAAGAAATCCACACATCAGGTAGTTGATTCCATGGAAATTACAAAACATATTTTGCAATTTACGACTTCTCTACGTCAATATACGTTTTCAGTTTCATGTGTTAAATTATTACAAGATTTTATTGATTCATCATTCAGTTTTGGTAAATCACCAAATATTTTTCGCAATTTGAGATTGTGAAGTGGTGTTTGAGACATGGAGTGGTAAATTGCGCCAAACAATCTCGCAAATCACTACAAATAAAAGAAGCTCGAATTGATACTTCTAATCGTAAATTACAACAAACAGAATTTGGTATTCTCCGCCGTTTTCAATGTCAAATTACCAATTTCTGTATCAATCCATGAAAACTTCGTTGTGATTTGCGACAAATATATAAATCGTAAATTGCAACTCAAAATTTTGCAATTGGTGATTTTCAATTCTTTCCGTGTACAACACAACTACCACTACCTACAACTAGAACTATAACTAAAACTAAAAGTACAACTTCAACTACAAATAAAACTACAACTACAACGACAACTACAACTTCAACTACAAATACAACTACAACTACAACCACAACTACAACTAAAACTAAAACTAAAACTAAAACTAAAACTAAAACTAAAATTAAAATTAAAACTAAAACTACAACTACAACTACAACTACAAATACAACTACAACTGCAACTACAACTACAACTACAACTACAACTACAACTACAGCTACAACTAAAACTAAAACTAAAACTAAAACTAAAACTAAAACTAAAACTAAAATTAAAATTAAAATTAAAAATAAAACTAAAACTAAAACTAAAACTAAAACTACAACTACAATTGAAACTACAACTACAACCACTGCATCAACTAGCTACAACTAAAACTTCAACTAAAACTACAACTACAACTACTCCTCTAGCGTTCCTACTTTTATCAAAACAATGCAACGATCTCGAAATCAATTTGCACCTACTTGCAAACACTTGTGTACGTAGATGATCCTCAGCCATCTCCTTCCTTAATAGCCTATGACCCTGTGAAGCCCAATATGAAGCACTTCCCTAAATGTTGATCCAATCATCTCGTTTTCGCCATTATACTCATAAATTTTATTTATGTTTTTCCAAGGAGCCCTCTCCTGCAAGTTCATATAAGTTTTGTCGGTTTATATAGTTTTCCACAAAGGCCGAAAAGACAACAATAGTAGTGTACCACCAGAACCATGCCACATTCACATATTTTGGGCGGTAGCTCCTTTCACCAGGGTCATTCACACAAGGGAACTCACATACACGTGGCAAATCCATACTTCGCCTAATGCTAACCAACCAACACCTGTAGGTATGCTGTGTCCTTGCCTTGATTTATTTTTCAAGCTGCGGATGACAATAAAGTATCCTTCTGCGAAAATCCTGTTGTAAAGAAGTTCGGCAAACATTCATGAGTGTGTCTGGTACCTGATGACACTTTGGGATGGATACGAGAAAGTTTTGCGAAACGTTTTATATAAAAAAAAAACACCACTCCCAGGATTCGCTCAGTATTTTCGTTTAGGGTATAGGAAAGACGCAAAAAGAACCAAACATGAATACATTTCGAAATATTTTTCCAACCCAAATCATTGAAAGGATACTAGAAGTAGAACACGGCTAGCTACGCAACGAAACGAGCACCTCACTGGAGAACTATTTATTTTGGCAATGAAACCCAGTTTCGGCAAACTGTCTGCAAACTGGACCAGCACACTTCACAGCTAAGTTGATTGCTTACATTGTGTGTGTGTGGTTGTGTTGCGCAAAATACACAACACACGGGATTGATGGTTCTATTCTATGTCAACCTTTTTTTTGTTCCCACGGGACAAATTTTATAGATATGCGTACAGTGATGCAGCTCTAACAACAATTGTGCCCAGTTTTTCTCCATGTGGTAACCGCCGGGTAATGGTACCTATCGTTCTCGTTTGATTTGTGGAATCGATCGGCGCGTGTGTGTTCAGAAAGAAAGTGACAACACCACTTTTATTGTAAGTTTTGTAAGTTTTAGTTATAGTTTCTGCCGATGCAACGTTGGTCAGTAGTCAGTTCAGAGTGAATAAATGAATACCTTCGTAACTTAAAATAAAATAAATAAATAGTTGGCGCAACAGGTCTGTATGGACCCTAGACCAAGCTTCTCACAATTTGGCCAATAAAGGTATTTTCTTGCCTCGTTTGTATCCTGAAAAACAGAGTAGATTGACTTTATTATGGGCACAGCAATTTGATTGTTAGAATTCAGATTTTCGGGTGAGTCTAGAGATAAAATTGTATGAATGAGGAGTTTTTTGATTGGTTGTCTGGGAAAATGTGGTCTTATTGAGCTATAGCAGTGAGGTCCACTGATCCCTGTCCGAAAATCAGTTTCTGAACTTTCGGTGTACAATTTGTAATTGGAGCCACAAGACTCCAATCTTCGTCCGTAAAATAAGAAAGATATTTTAATGGAAAGCTTCTTTTACATTACTTAATCCTTGCTGGTGATTTCATCCCCTAGGCACTCCTCTGCATTGTACCTTCTTCCACCGCCCTCCGTCTGATAAACCTGGATATTCAGCAATGCTATTGTATGCCCCTGAGTTCGACAACATCAACATTCGCAAGAAATTCCCACATGTTAACATTTCAATTGGAATATGAGAAATGTATCAAAAGCAGTTGTATTGTGCCGACCAGCAGAAAAACAAGTCTTCCTCGTAGCCACTGCCAATTGCCATTCAATTTCAGTGTTAATTATCACAGGAAATAGTTGTTGTTGCCTGTGCCAACCCGTACTAAACCGCAATCCTTTGGACTTCAAACTCAAGTTGCACTCCCCGTTGAGGCTGCCACGCTCGCAAAATGGGCTCAAAATAAATGTCTGCACTCAACAGCCGATACAAAGTTGGGATTTAAAAGAGAAAAAAAAAAACAAAACTACATCAGCTCCCCAATATGCTACATCCGGGAAATAAACATTCAATTGGCAGTTTCGGAAACGATTAAGACAACCTCAGTGCTTAGTTCAAGCATGAGTCAAATTCACTGACTCTCTGTCAGTGGCGAAGTGCCTTATAACTTATAACTGGGGGAATATAAAGATTCTCCTTGTGGGTCATCGTTCATTTAAATCCGGAAAATGTGTCTTCAACCCTGCGCACATATATTCGCAACGTAGCACCGTATAAAGAGGCACACACATCTCAATTGAATTTTGAATTTGCGGTTCCGTAACTGAAATACCAAAAGACTCTTGCCCCGAATGGCATACCCAAAGTGCACTCATTCCATCTGCACATTTGATGGACGGCCAGTGTACAGAATCCTTGGAAACGTTGAGATGTGGATACTGCTGCTGCACACATCATGACAAACGATTTCGATGTGCACACGAGGCGTTCGGAGGAGCGCTCGCCTGCTGCAATCCTTTCCGAGCTGAACACGGAATACGGTCCGACGCCGCCGACGGTCGATTCGTGGTCGAAATTGATTGCTGTTTGAGCTGTCTATATAAGTATACGCGAGAGAGAGAAACGACAGGATATGCTTTATCCATTTGCGGCTGGTTGCGTGTATGTCGGTATACTGTAGAGCGGTGGGCTTAACTAGGTATGTCAATTGATTGCTCCGAAACCTAAACGAACAAACGGACGTGTGTGGTCTGATGTTTTTCGGGGCTTGGCCGATTGTGCGATGTTTCCTAAATTGGTTAGCCAACTTTTTCAATGGCCAGCCGGTAAGGTGGGGCAACACCATTATAGCTTTCACCCAACCCACGCGACTGACACTCCCGTTTGATGTTATTTTTGAGGAAGATCCGCAAAAGTTAGCTTAGAACCTTTTTCCGCTATTTTACTCGGCACTGCTGGTGGTGGCGATGATGGTGCTACTGCTGCTGCTCGTGGTGCTTATGGTGGTGGACTGCTGTCAATATTGAATCCTCAATGGTTTATTAGGCCCTTGTCAGAAGTGATTTAAATTTCAGGCAAATAGTTGGAAAGGGGGTTAGGGGGAGACACAATTCTCTCTGAGCATTAATTGGGCGGAATTGAATTTTGAATGGTGAAGCACTTTTGTAGGAATTGCAGAGCAACTTTGTCTTCGTTTGTGTGGCAGTCGTTTTGTGGCTAAGTGATAGACAATAGCCTGACAGAATGATCCACTGAAGTTGCCCATTAATTGTGGTTGACATGTCGGTTGGCATTCTAATACTTGAATGAATTGGTTTAGGATCTAATTGGGAATATGTCGGATCAAATAGGGGAAAATTATTTTAAAGGATATATTCCCCGACCCATAAGATTGATAAATTGCGGGACGCTGTTCAAGACAAAACTGAGACAATACATTGAAGCACTTCAATGATGATGATTGGCTGTTTAAGTCCTCTTTTTACACCCTCCACAGGAAGGTATATTCACTTTGTCATTACATTTGTAACGCAAAGAAGGAGTCACCGGAGACCTCATAAAGTATATACATATATTCTGAATCAGGATCACATTCTGAATCGATTTAGCCAAGTCCGTCTGTCTGTCTGTCCGTCTGTCTGTTGAAAGCACGATAGCGCCCAAAGAAGTTGACATCGGCGAATGAAATTTTGTGAAAGGACTTCTTTTGATCGTCGTTAGGTTGGTATTGAAAATGGGCTATGTCAGTCAAGTAGTTCTGGTAATTCTGGTTGGTAGACAAAACCAATATTAGACGATAGCGTCTATTCAATTATTTTTACAAGCTTAGTCTCTCTCATATTAAAAACCATTTCAGGTCAATTTTAAACTTAGGTTATAATATAGTCAATAAATAAAAAAAAATTTAAGAAAACCCAAAAAAATTCCTTAAGAGCTATAATGTTAGCTTGAACAGGTAACAACAGGTAGAATTGTAATTAGATTACACAAAAGCTGATTTTTATTACTTGTTGACCTGTATTCATGCCTACAAGTTCAATGCCTAACATTTTGCATGACTTGTATGCAGTGGAGGGTATCAAAGCATCGGCCAGGCCGATGATAACACTTTCACTTGTTTTCTTTTCTTTCCTTTCTCTCTGATTCTTACTCCTTAGCAATAAGTAATTAATGGAATATTTGTTTAAATTAAACTTGATTTTGAATTTAACATATTTTGCTTTTTCTTTTTATTGTATACTCGCACCTGATTTTTGTATGTAATCTAGTACTCGTCTTTCGGTAACACTAAAATTAAATTAATTTATCATAGCACTTTTCAGATAAGAAAAGTCATACACACTAAGATATTGTAACTTAGTGTGTATGACTACTGAATAAATATTTGAATTTGAATTTGAATTGCCGCTACATTTTATTTCATTACAGAAATTAAAACTATATTTGCGCTTCCTTCTTAGCTTGGCAATTGAAGCTCTGTAAATAAGGAAGGAAGGATTGCTCTTCTATTTTATTGTTAGGACAGTCTTCCAATTTGGAGCGTTTTCTTCTTGTTTACTCTCAGACAACGAAGGAGAATTAAAAGCAAATAAAAAACTTTAAAAGGAATACTGACTTCTCTTACTCAGGATCTTCTATATGATTTTAGGATACTTACTTATACATGTAACTCGCATTTAGCAGGTCATCTGTGGAATATTTACTTTGTTGGAGTTGATGGTGTATGTGACTCGTACCAATCATTGCAGAAAAGCCATCGCAATAAACAAAATGTAGTCTGAAAGTATGTAGTTTAAATAGCCTGTAAGTAAACCAACCCAATTTTTCCAGCTAGTGCAGTCCTTGGGTGCCTGAACTAGACTTGACTTAGCCCCAGACAAAATAATCGAATGGTGTCCCAGCACATGATAGCGGCGAGCAATTGATGAACGCTCGCCGTGAGATGAACCAGTCGCCAAATTTTTCCTTCTTGTGTGGCAAGCAGCGCCTTCTTGTTGGAACCACAGCTCGGATAAAAATCGATGTTGTCGAGCTCTGGGAGTTTCTTTCGAAGAAATAAGGTAAGGGGCTGTTCACAAATTACGTAACGCTTTTTTTGCCGTTTTTTAACCCCCCCCCCCACCCCATAGCAACAAATCGTAACAAATTCCGAAGACCCCCACCCCCCAAGAGGAATAACGTAACAAAAACACCGCGTACAAAAATAAAAGTCAAAGACTACTTTAATTTAATATATAAATGGATTTTTTTTGCACATGAATTTTATGAAAATGATAGGTTTTTTGCGTACATTAATATTATATTTAGTGTAATTTTTTTTATAAAAAGAAGAAAATTGGTTACGTAACTTTTAATAAATAAATAGCTCCCCCCCTCCCCCGTAACAAACCGTAACAAATTATCACAGCATTAAACATTTCTCAACATTAAAAATACAATTCTGCAATTAAATCAATAGCAAAAAAAAAATTGTTGGATTTATTGTTAGATTGTTTTGTTTCTCCAAATTTAGAAAAATAATTGTACATTGTTTTTTTTTTCAAGACATTACTTTTATTGGGTATGGCCACAGATGGCAACTAAAAAACATCTGAGCACCTGAGTAGCACCTGAAAGTTGTACTTTCGTGAACCTCTCTGTGTAGCTTGAAAATAAGGCTTGAGCAGTTCATCTTTGTCGGCGCAGTGGCTTAGTGGTTGTTGTGTTGAACTGCTAATCGACGGGTCTCAGGTTCGAATCCCGAAAAAACCCATATTCCAACTCAAGGTTTTTTTCACTGCGCTACCTCTCGCGAACGTCTGACAAACTTTCGAGAGTACAACTGTCATGAAAGAGCTTCTCAATTAGCCGTTGGACTTGGCATAAAACTGGTAGATCCCTTCGATTCGTACCGAAAATGAAACGGTTGTTGCGGACCTGTTGCGCCAACTTATCTATTTTTTAGTTCACCTTTGGCTTTAAAAGAGGACCCCACAAGGTGGCGTCCTATCTCCCCTTCTCTGGAACTCTGGAATGAACTGCTGATATGCCTGAAAGCGGGAGGTTACAATGTGATTGCCTATGCGGATGAAGTTGCCATTGCTGTGTCAGGAAAGTACCTAAACACTTTAAAAGAACTCCTACAACACGCTCTTAATAAGCTAATAAAATGGGCAAATAAATGTGGGCTGGGAGTAAACCCCCACAAAACTGAACTTGTCCTCTTCTCTAGGAAATACAAGATTCCACACATTGACCCTCCTTCTATAAATGGCACAAGTTTGAAATTCTCAAATGAAGCTAAATACTTGGGTCTCATTTTTGATAGGAAGTTAACATGGAAACCTAACATCCAAGAAAGAATTAAAACTGTTGCACTTTTCTCTTGCAAAAAAGCCATAGGAAACAAGTGGGGTTTACAGCCTCGTATCACTTACTGGCTATACATCTCTGTCACAAGACCGATACTTACGTACGGTGTTGTTGTCTGGTGGACTGCTTTGGACAAAGCGATTTATCGCGATAAGTTAAGCAAAGTCCAAAGAACAGCTTGCTTGTGCATCGGCGGGGCTCTTCGTACTACCCCTTCCGCTGCCTTCTGACACCAATTGACATCTTCTGCAGGCAAATGGCAGCTTCTGCAGCCGTTCGCCTCAAAGCTACCTCACAATGGACCAGGAAAACAACTGGCCATGCCGCTATTTTGAACAACTTTAAAAACATCCCAGGAAACATCGATTACACTACACCGGAACTACAATTTGATAATAACTTCCAGGTCTCCATCCCCACTAGATCATTCTGGGAGGAGAAAGCTTTCGTGGATGATGAATCGATCCATTTCTTCACAGATGGTTCGAAAACTGTGGACGGTGTTGGTGGAGGTGTCTTCTCCGACAGACTAAATCTTAGTCTCTCCTTCCGTATTCCTGATCACTGTAGCGTTTTTCAGGCGGAAATAATGGCGATTAAAGAAGTCTTATCCTGGCTGAAAGAAAACGTGATGTCTGCTAAAGATATCCGCATCTTCTAGGACAGTCAAGCGGCTATAAAGTGCCTGGAATCAGTCTCTACAAATTCAATAACAGCCCAAGACTGTCGTTCGTCTCTCACAGAGATGGCGTTCAGTTCAATATTCACCTCTGTTGGGTGCCGGGGCATAGGGACATCCCAGATAACAGTAAGGCTGATGAACTCACCAAACACGGAACAACACTACCTATGCTTCCAGATAAGGACTCCTTAGGTATCCCAATCGCTACTTGCAAACTCACAATAAAGCTGGATGCTATCGAAAGAGCAAATCTTAGATGGACAACCGGCTCGACATGTCTAGCGACAAAACAGATCTGGCCAAAGCTGGATCTAAAACGTCCTAGGCATCTGATCTCCCTAATAGGCAGGCATGCAAAAAGGCTTGGCGTATTATGTAATTATTTTAGCCAAAGCTGTCTTGACCAGGAAGAGGAAGAAACTATTCTTCATCTCCTCTGCACTTGTCCGGCGCTCTCACAAAGACGAAAACTCCTTTTGGGAGAGTTCTACTATAATGATCTAAACGATCTTAAAGACACGGCCAATCGCTGTCTCTTGCGCTTCATTAGAAGCTCCAACTGGTTCAACGAGTAGGAAGAATTAAGCAGATAGATTCATGTGGTATCACAAGGGACCGTATAATGGTCTAAGTGTGTCGGCTAGCCGAAGGACACTTCAACCTAACCTAACCTAACCTTGGCTTTAAAAAAAAATTAAATGCTTGTGACGTTTATGTTTTGAAAATAATTTTTCTGCTTCAAGTCACAATTTAATTTATTGTACATTTCCCTGCATAAGGGCGATCTGGCTTCTTGAATTCGTCCCTAAACTTCATGTCCAAGTTTTGTAGGAAGTCGTATAAAATCATTTTTTCGAAAAGGCATGCTCTACTGTAAGCCTCATCAGTTGGGAGCCTGGCTGAGACATTGCTTTTATTATACTAAACGAAGTGAAGCTTCATCCTGTATATTTCATAAAGCTTGTTTATAAAATCACTAAATCTTTTCTAAGGACAGCAAGTTCAAGATTAGTTGTCAATATATTCTGCAATTTTTCTAAGAATATACAGACTTGCCAGAGCAACGCCTGAAAACAGGGCCAACTTATTTCGAAAGTCGTGATTTAATTCGCCATCTATCATCCAATTTACTGTCGTCAATCATGCGCACACTCTTCTTTACAACATTTATGCACAAGAGGCCGTACAGTATTCACATAAGAAGTTGTTGCTGTTGCTGCTCCATAGTTCCACAGTTAAATGGCGTTGATGCTGAAAAGATTTGAATTTATCGAAATTTCACACAGAGTGCGACAGGAGCAATTCATTTCCGGAAATATTCGATGACTAGTGAAGTGTCCTTCGCCATCTTAAACAATTGAATTGTTTTTTTTGGTTTATACAAGACAGTTGGAATCTAACATATTGCCTATGCCTGCCTATAGCCTTCAGATATTTTGTCCAACTTTCTATTTCTTAAGCTAAAGAAACAACAATCAGTATTTGATTTATTTATCTTAAACGACCTTGCTATACCTAAAAAGTTCCATTAACTAGATTAATTATTATAATCATCTCGTGAACACAAAAAGTAATTACAATCCAGGCCCAAAGCGCAGTTGTTATAAAACATCCATAAGTACAAAACGAATGTTATTCATTGAACACGTAAGTCACCTGCAATTAGTTCGTTTCTGCCACAAATACAATTCTGGTTAATGCATTCAATGACCTTGATCTTGTACCCACTTGTAACTTCGATTCAGTTATATCTTTGTGTGCGTCTTACTTTAGATCAGTGCTGCCGGATCGTTGTAATAATTGATCCCAAATTTTTGTTTCAGACAAATTTCCCTTTTTAAAAATAAAAAAAAAATATCAGTTTTCGGGAGTATTTCAAAAGTCCTTGTTTTATTTTTAATGGGTAACCAAAATAAAAATAAGATCGTCATATCTATATGGGATTAAAATAGCGTTTACATTAAATTAATCATAATTAAGGTTTATTAATTAAATAAAAGAAAATGTGTTTGGCTGGGCGGTTCTCTTCTGACTTTTCTCTTCGTGCCCACTTGAAGTTGACACCTTCGTTGGATTTTGGTGGGTGTTGGTACAAGGTGATCCCACATCTATATCCACCTTTGGGTACATACGAGTTTGTGGGTCTCCTACAATTAAAGTATTTATTAGAAACAGGATTGCTATTCTTTTTGTTAGGGAAGTATTTATAAAAAAAAAATACTAATGTTGTTGAACTTGTCCACATGTAAACCATAAAAAAAAGCTGTATCATATTTATTGGTTAATTGTGATCTTCCAACATTTTTATTGACTTTGGTTTCCAGTTTCATAAAACAGCTCTGATTGTCCCACGAACATCACTTAAAGATCAAAATATTTCCCAAGGCAGCCCACAAAAACACACGCACCGATCTCCCACTATCATCACTGCTGCAGTTATAACCACACCACCTGGCACCTGCCACTCGCAGGTATTATACTCAAGTTAAGTTGTTAGGCTCTCTTGCTGTTTCTTTTCTTGCGCTGATATCTTAAGTGTCAACTCAACGGCAGGTGTTGTAGCTCTCCTCGGTGTCATAAAGGCCGCTCTGCCACCTGAGAGTGCTTTCACCAAGAAGGCGTTAATGTCATCACCACCACAAAACAATATCTAATTGCCTCAACAAGTCAAAGGTTACACAACCAGCAGACTAGGTAACTACGAGTATGTCTACAGCTTAATGGGGAAATTACAATTGATCTCTGGACAGTGTAGCGACGACCTTTCGACCAAATTACCCGAAAACGATTTTTCGCTTGTAGGGTCAGTAGCTGCGCGGTAGGGATGGAGTCGGAGTGGAATGTATATACGTAAAGCTACTTTTTACTTTGTCACTGTTTGCTTAGCCACATTCCGTTTGTGTGTGGCCATTTGGAGTGTTTACCAATTGGACGTTAATGCCTCGCAAACACCGCCAACGTGTCTGCTACCATAACAATTACCCAAACGACTTTGCGAATAAGAAGAGATTTTTCTGTTTTCAAATTTTTCAGATACCTATATCTACTTATAGCGGGATTAATTTGGCTCGACGGCAGTCTCAGGCGTGTGCCCGCTTTCTGTCAACCGACTGTCGTTGATTTTTATGGCAGCCGGGCGATTAATGTTAATTGTTTTCATGTACGCTTTTACGTTGATACGTTGTAGAGGTTCCGGTTTGGTTGTAGGCAAGAAGATGATTAGCCCGGGCTGAGTCACACAGGTAATTTGTAGGCAATCGGAGTCTGGTTTGAGTCGGTGCACAAGCAAAGTGTTTAAATTCATTTTATATTGTAACTAAGCGTATCACGTAAAGGGGAGTTTTGTTGAACTCTGAGCCAGCATTTTATTAATAAATTAAATGCACTCGACGGGATTTCAATTTTAATGGCGCCCGCTAATAAGCTATCATGTTGGTGATCTGTTTGAGCGTAGGCATACGCATTTGTTGTTTTTTTTGATAATAACTGGTCATTAAGATGCTCTGTCAGTTGTTCTATAGGCACAAAAGGAGCCGAGGGGATTTTTATTTATTGCCGACGAATATTCGCAGTAGAATGTAAAAAAAATGACTCAGAAATATTTTGACTATATTTTGTATAAAGCTATCTGGCGCCTTGAGTCTCTTACCCGTAAAAGGTATACACGTACCTAGCATTCTAAAGTGCGATTTTTCTTCAGTTTTCAGTCACACTTTCACAAAAAAACAAACTTTAGCGATGTTTCATTTTGTAAAGTTGTAAAGAACAACCTTTTTCAATGGCTGCAATGATGTCGACTACCTCAAAAAAATAATGTCCACCAAGTCATCCAGTTCGTAGAAAGAAAGCTTCGCACAGTAAGAAACGGAGTGAATATTGCTACACCAATATAAGGAGACCACTTATCGTCAAAAGGTCATCTTTCGTTACTAATCTTGTAGTAATCAAGATCGACTTTGGACTATTTTTCTGTGCTATCTTTGATTTTCGAAAGGAGTTTAGTTTAAATGGTAGCTTGTAATACGGAAAGCGCAGCAATGCCTTTGTTTTCGTGCATTCAAGCTTTAAAAGGAAAAGTGAAGTATATAACTCAGTTCTACCGGATTTAGTCCAAAGCTATAATATTGGTAAAATATCTATTCGTAGACCAACCAATTTATGTAGTTGCATCTGCAAAATGTACTACCGCAGAAGCTTGGCCACTGTTCGTCAATGGTCGAAAAAGGATCGTTGATCTTGGAGTCTGTGGTTAATGATATCTGCTCGGTCGCGCACTCTGCAGTTAAGGATGCCATTTGAAATGACTGTCTTTTGATATTCGTAAATCCAAATTATATATACTTAAGCAGTCTCTTTGTAAGATTCGATACAGCTTAGCGTCCTAAATAGCTGAAAGCATTCTTTTAACTTTCAACTTTGTATTATGCAATTATGTGTTAGATCACATAATATTGGCCAATTGATGTCATAAGAACTTGAAGCTAAATATCAGGCGAACTGTTACTGTAATAGAGCCAAAATTCCCGCCATTGTGTGACGCGTAGTTTCGGTCTTTTGGAACCACATTTTGCTCAAATTAGTGCTTATCAGTTAAAAAAAAAGTAGTAATAGCTAGATGCTTCTTAAAAAAAGGAAGTAGGGCGGGTGTGAAACAATTTAAAATGGAATGGTATAGACCAAGAACCAACTATGTAGTTTTAAAACAAACATTTTTCATGAAGAAACTTGTGTAAAAATTAGTTAACCCTATCCAAACTATTCTTTTTTACTAAAACTAATGGCGCATAAACCTATACAAGGTCGACTATCATATTATTCAGGTCTTAAGCAAAGTTTATGTGGTATTTACAGAGCGATTTTCACTTTCACAAAAAAACAAACTTTAACGCCTGGAATTTGCAAACAATTTGTACACAATTTGCCTTCATCATTTTGGAGGCAAGTATTGTAGACTGATGAAAGCTCTTTTCAGTACCATGCATCAAGAAAGAAAATTTGCTGCAGAACTCCTAGCAAATTGCGAAGAAAAGTGGCACCTTTATGTGAACGAGTGGTGGCAGCGTAATGCTTTGAGGATACGTTTCCTTAAATGGCATTGGAGATTTGGTACCAATTGAGCGAACAATGAATAAGGATTGATATTTAAGGATCAATATTTTTAAATAATCACGCGTGTCCTTCAGGCGACAAACTGATTTGGCAGTCTTTTATTTTGCAGCAAGATAATGCTCCATGTCATAAAGCAAAAATGATAACTAATTTTCTAAGGGATGTAGGAGTGAACACATAGGATTGGCCAACTCCAAGCCCCGATTTTAATATAATTGAGAATGTGTGGGCTTATATAAAGTGAAAAGGAAGTCCGTGTTTGACAAGAGCGCGCGAAGAGCCAATGGCTGAAGTCGAATGTCTTAGGAAGGACATTTCTCCGCAAATACTTAAAAATTTGGTGAACTCGATAACAGGCCGATTGCAGAAATTCAACAATGCCAAAGGAGGATTCATTTTCTATTGAGTTGTGTATTAAATTTTAAGAATGTGTCTTATCAGTACTTTTTGTGGACCAATAACATTTTGTCAAAATACTTTTTTCCCCATTAATTTTTAAAATATCATTTTTAATTTCAGAACAATGATATTGAAATAAATTTATGTAATTTTTGTTGAAAGCTCATTGTTATACCATTATCACCTAGATTTTTTTTTTAAGTCTCTACTGTGGGGCCGCTCGTTTGTAGAGGACTCTAGCCCCGGATGCCCTCCCCTCAATACGGCAATCACCGCATGTCGTTTTCTCCGATCAAGCGGACCGAGGAATTCGATGTAGAAACCGCTTTCGTCAAATTTAACGAAAACATTGTTCGCAAAATATTCTACAGTTGAGCACATTATCGCTTCATTACATTAGAGACATCGTTAAAGTGAAAGTTTGTTACCCGGATTTGTCTGTATTTCTGAGAGTTCTGCCAGCTTCCTTCAGCCTTCAGTGTTAGCTTCGTTCTTGTTATGTGCGTTCGAATGGAAGAATGAAGATCCGCTTTTTTTTGATTAAATTATTCAGCGAAGAGGACGATTGTCAGCTTTTCTTGATAAAGAGAACGTGCAGTGTAACTATCAGCACTGATCGATACCAGTCAGCGTTTGCCGAAACTTTCTTTACACAACTCATATGACATAAATGGGTAAGTCTTTGACACCAAAAGGGTACACAAGACACTATCAAGTTCCCTGTAAAAACTTCTATCAACACACTCTCTAGGGGGACATGTTTTTTTTTTAATTATCCTCCAACCACTGCACGGCTCCACTGACAAGAATTGCTACAATTCGAATTCAAGAATACGAAGCAGCGACAATGAAAGCGAAACTTGTGTATAGATACCCCCACCTCCCCCATCGGAGAGCGAACGAAGCATAGAAACGAAAAAGTAAATCTTGTTTACCTAGGGGCAACCTAACATAGTCTCAGTTCCACTAAGCAATTCACGGCCGACAGTCGATATAATTCAGCAGCCACTGGCCTACACATCACGTGGGTAAACTGATCTACATAGAGCGCGCTTCCGCAGTCGAATCGCTTCACCTTAAGATAGATTCCGGAAAATCCGGTCGCAGAGACGCCATCGTTGACGTTCTTTTCATCAATTATAGCAAACGCACGTCTCGTCAATTTGTTTGCAAACTTGCATCGAATTGTAAATTTTGTGTGGTGACCACCAATAAATTAAGCTCTACCAACAGATACACCCGCGAACCTAGTACACATGAGAATGCTAATTGACTCTGGCCGTAGTTGTAGTCGTCGGTTTTGTTGGTGTAATTTTGACTGCAAGTGGTGCTTCCACTAATCCGCGACTAAAACGATCAACTGTTTTTTTTTTTACGAAAGTGCTGTGTTGCGTTTCAAGTTTCGGTGTCAGTTACAGCGGTCCAGTGTAAAACGGTCCGTGCGACCGCTTCCAATCGAATAGAATCCGCCCGGTTGTTCTAAGGCGAAATGTTCAGCGCGGTGCTAAGTGCTTTTGTGAGCTGTTTCTTTGCAGTTTTCATCAATGGCAGCCTTGGAATGGTGCACAATTCCAGGTTAGTAGATAATAGATACAAAGTTAATCAAGACGCGTGTGTGTGAGTGCATGTCACCAATTAGACCTTGCACGGTGAACTCAGTGCACAAACATTAGAATGCGTATGCGATGAGTGTATATAAATAGTGGGAGCGGGGCAGCGAAAATTTGCGAGATTCTGCAACTTTGATAAGAGTCTTGCTGACTGAGCGTGCGGCGACTATCAATCAGTGGAAATTTGTTTGCTTCGGTTGTGGCGATGTGAATTTTGATGTGCATTTGGAAAGGGCCAGTGGTCGCCACTCGCCATCGCCATCCATGCCACTGCCGGATGGACATTTGTGTGTGGGTGGAGTGTGTCCATATGTATGTATGAGAATTGCAACTGTTTTGGGGTTGACAGAATTATGTACGCTGCAAACCGGAAATGTTTCATTTTGAAATTGATTCCGGTAAATATTTGCATTGCCGTGCAGTTGCGGCGAGGGTTGATTTCGTATCTGTGAACGAATGGACGGTCTAGCGGATGGAGATGGTGCTGACAATGAGCTACATTATTTGGTATGACGCGAGGGAGTACTTACCCCTGGTGACCTATTTTGGGGATGACTTTGATATTGGACCAGAAATTCGGTCAGTAGCTTTGAAGAATTAAGTAGTCGTGCGGTCACTTCCAGAAGACCAACTCTTCTGGAATTGACCGCACAAATTGACCATTTGACAATGGGTAGCACTGCAAAAGGCTAAGCCATCGTGCACGTGTAGGTACAAGTAGAGTTGGTTATTTTGTAGTCACCATTGGTGACTTACTTCTGCTGCCCTTGGCAAACAAACAAGAAAATTAATATCTCGTCCACTTGAGGTAACTTTGTCTCCCAGTACACGCAGACAAATCACTTATTTCAAATCAACCTTCGGTTAAAAACTACCAACTAATACTGTTAATAAATATATAGAGTTAGTGGATTAAAAAAAAAATAACTTGTTTAAGGAAACTCGTTTGGAAATAACCGAATTATTAATTTCTCCTCCGAATTTTATCAGTCGTCAAAACAAAAAAAAACTTTTTGATTGATAGCAACTGATTAAGTGTGTTTTTGTTTTAACAGTTTTATCTCGGTAGTTTTTAACAACGAGAACTCGTTTTTTTCAACAGCTACATAAATAATTTTATCGCAGTTCCTTTTAACCGAGCAACTCTGTTAGGGCCAATTTTGGAGGGCGTATACCTAGGTTGCCAGGATATTCATATGATCTGCTTTGACCATTGAAAGTTATATTACTATAACTATAGATAAATCGATGATTTATGTGTGGGGTATTTGAAACCTTTTCGGAAATGCTGATATGAATCAATTTTATTTTATTATATTGAATATCAAGCATGCGTACCTTTACTTTTAGTTTTAGGGCCGGTCTGTTCACAGATGGTTAAGTCCGTGGTTAGGTTACCATAGATTTAAATTAACTCATGATTTTAAATCTGTGATAACCGATGAGTGTTTGTTGAACGATTTTCTACTTCAGTAACCAAACCATAGCTTTGCGACAAATCGTTCCACTTTTACAGTTTATTTGTCAATTCAGTGATTCAGTTATATGGCTCAATTTTTTCGTTTTCCGGGTTCGTTTGTTTTTGATCAGTAATGAAGTTATTTTATTAATGTAGTTATTTTCAGTAATCTAACTAAGTGCAAACATTTTTTAAATAAGAAGGTCATTATCAAATTATACAGGCGTTTTTTTAAAAACTGAAGAATAAAATGTTGTTGTTGTGAGAGTGAAACAATAAGCAATTTTTTTTAGGCAAAACCGAATTAAAGCCACAACCAACAAAATTTTACGAATGGATCAGCTCAATTTATTCAACGACCGTCGCAATTTACTCATTCTTTCTATATTTGCCCCAATGAGTGCACTTTATCTCAATTTTTGAGAGCAGTCCTTAAAAAAACTTGAACAAACGAAATTCCAGAAAATCATTGGTTAAATCTCATTAACCGCGCAAAATCGTCTGGTTAACTAACCAAAGCAACGATTTAGTATTCAGCTGAACAAACACATTCGATGATGACCAGCTGGAATAACCCCGACGGTGAAAGATAACCAAGACTGAACAAACCGGCCCTTAGTCTTTAGTAAAATGTAAGAAATAATAAGGTACGGTAAACTAAAGCATACTCTAAAGGGTCATTCATTTTTCGGCTTCGAAAGTAAAGCTAAATAGAACACACACAGCGATACATTTTTGATGAAAACATTATTTTATTATAATGTTTGGACTTTGCCATTAAGTGTGAAATACAATATCATTTAAATGGTCGCCACAGGAAGATTTCCATCATGCAATTCTTTTGAGGTAATTTTTAACCACTTTTTCGCCCATTTCAGGCGGTATTTCGGCCATTATTTAAGTAATGTTGGTTTTTAATGCGTCTAGAGTTCGGGGATTATTCGCGTAAATACGGTCTTTTGCATAGCCCCACAGAAAAAAATCTAACGGTGTCAAATCGCATCATCTTGGTGGCCAATTATTGACGTCTTAAAAACGTGAAATTACGCGACCTGGAAACTCCTCACGCAATAAAGAAATAATTGGTCGTGCTGTGTTCCTTGTTGCCCATTTTTGTAGTAAGTCTTAATAATTTTTTTAACGCGTTTTTCGATTGTTAAGCGATCCATTATCGTAAATGGCAAGCATTCAACTAATATTATGAGACTTCTACTGACAGCTGTGTTTGACAGTTGTCGAATGCCAGCGCTACCAACTTGAAACAACGAAATGAATGACGCTGTATTTATAAAAAACTCAAAGAATACTTAAGTGAAGCTTTCATCGAATCTCGATCACAAGTTTTAGAGTTCACACGGAATAAACACGCGTCTTAGACTAAATGTGCCCGCAACTTTGTTCGTGGTATTTATTTATTATTGTTTATTATCAAGCAAATATAGAACACTCAAGTTACAAAATAATGTAAATGAATAAGTTTTAGGTTTTACTTAGACTGAATGAACCAGAAGGCTCATTGATAGCTTAAATTATTTATAAAAGTGTTGGCGCTCGTCAGTTTTTTAGACTTCTTTTTGAGAAGCGGTTACTTAAAAACTGTAGAAAGAAAAAAGAAAATAAACCGATTTTGCTCAAAAATGCTTCCAGAAAGTGGGCGTGGAAATATTTACTTAAAATTTCCTTGGATGAAAGATTCAGTTGAATAGTTTGCATCTCAAACGTTAATAAACACAAACCCCCAACAATTTTTTTTTTGTGTACCTAGATTTAGTTGCTTGAGATGAATTTATGTATTTGCGTTTGTTTCCTATGGAGTAATACTGAAGTAACTGAATTCATCCTTCAAAAGCCCATGCAAACCACTATCACTATAGGTGGATAGTACCAATATCTAAGAGACAGTTTTTTTAAAACTTATGATGCAAAAAGAATGAGAAAACACTCTTTTTATGAAATATAAATAAAACCGGAAAAAAGTTTTAGAGTGATTTGTCACTATGTGGGGACTACCTCTTTAAAGTTCATTCAGGATTTACTTCTGCAACGTTTTCGCCTTACAGTAACTGACCCCAGGGTAACTTGTGATGAACTGTATCATCAATAGTTACTACAGTAAAAGAAAGAAAGAAAGAAAGAAAGAGAAGACTACAAGGGTGATGAACAGCTAACAGAGCCCTCCGAACACCCTCGATGAAAATCAAAAATCTTTAAAATCGTATATTTGTGAATGGCCGATTGCGATAAAAGAAAAAAAATGCTGCTCCATGTTGTACATTTTTTTTAAAACCACATACTGATCGGGATAGTAAAGTTGTACCGTGGTTCGAGAACAAATCCACATACACAAAAATAAACTACACAAATCTGTCCACTAGTGCCCAAGAGCGCTACTAGATAGGTTAGCAAAATCTACTCGACGCATTTTTTATTAAATTGAAAATACACGAAGAGTCCATATATCCTTCGCCATAAGCCATAGCCGCTTAAGTCGGTTTTTTGTACTTTTGAGGAGAGCAGTTTCAAAAATAAATTTGTCAGTGATAGTTAAACAATTTCATCGGCTTCTGAAAACATTTTTTTGCATTTCAATTGGGAAAGTTTTGGAGCTAAATTCGTCTAGTTTTCCCAGCCAAATCAGTAATGAAATCTTTCAACTACTGACTGTTGTTGTGTTTAGATGAATCACGAAATCACTTCGCTTTATGTACTCCGGATGACCATTTTCGTTCGACCGAGATCCGGAAACCATTCGAGGAATCCAACTAAAAAAACACTCGTTCTTCAATGCCTGCTTTCATTTCTTATATTAAAAAAACACAGACCTTAACAATATTTACCCTTGGTATTCAATTGGAGCGCGTCAAAATCCCGACAACACACGAAGGAGTGTGTGTTGAGGACATCTGTTTACAATAGTAAAACGAATCCTCCCCATGCAGTCCTAATGTGGAACACTGATAATCTCTTCCACCTTCTGAACTAATTTATGCCATCTCATGCATGACACTGGCACCCCTCCCAAATGGCCATACATTTGCATAGGCCATGTCACGTTTACACCAGCAGGAGAAATGCCCCAAATATTTGAGTACCGCTCCAGGACACCCATTAAGATGATCTGACCTAATTCTAAGCAAACAGAACTTTAAATTCACCACTAACCCACGTGCCACAAAAAAAGACAAAAAGCAAAATTAAACTTTTCCACCAACTTCGTGAGAATGCTCCTCGATACTGGAACATCCACCCCATTAAGACTTTAATTTGAATGCTGATTGTTGTCTCGCCCACCGATGTTAATCACGTGCCATTTTACACCAACAGTGTTCTACTGAAATATTTTCCAGGCTACATGGCCACCGGTGCGGTGCTGCTTCTCTCTCCCCTTCTGTTTACACTCCCTGTCCCGGCGATGGTGTGGGAAGGCGGATGTCAAGGTGACGCTGTTCCTATTTTTCTCATTTTAAGCTGAACACCGGATTATGTCAAACGCTGTCAGATGCGCGTTCAATACGCTTTTGTCACCTGTTTGCCGGCGATAACTTCTCGTTTACACTGGATTAGACGAGCATAATGCCAGCGAACCATACAGTGGGGTTACAGTGAGGGGTTCCCTCAGAAAGAGCAGACAAAGAGTAAGCTAAGAGTCCTTTATCCTTAAATTGATCTGTAATTTGGTTTATCCGCTGCTGCAGCACTTTTCACCGCAAAGCAATTTCCACGCTACACTATGAGGGAGAGGTACCAATCCTCTTCCGCAAGTGTCATGTCAGTTCGCGAGACACGCGAAGAAACCGTAAACTCTCCGGGAGTCGACCGGCGAGTGCTAAGCATAAATTGATAAACAAGCCCATTTCGGGTTCTTATCACACTTTGTTTGCGGGATCGTTGCTTGTTTTGGGGTAGGAATTTCTACAAGAAGGCTGTCGTATATAAACAGCATTCCAATGAATTTGTTTATCTTCATGGAAAGGGGGGGGATGAACGAGGGTGCTTCGGCTGATTGCGTGCTCAGAAATCATAATTTTTATTTTTGTGTGCAAGCAAACAAAGTGCTGCCGCGCAAGTGGTTATGGTTATTAATTTAATTGCCATTCCAATTCCGAGAAAATAACAGAAAACGGTTCTGCATTAAGGGTCGGAGAGAGCAAATTAGTCCGATTCGACACCGACGAAGTGGTTGAGTTCTGGAAATTTATTTAAACGAAAGTTTAATGGACACAATTTTATATTTGGACTGGTGGGCAAGGAAATTTTTAATTACGTTTATTTGGGGCGGTGGACCTTCTGAGGGTGCAAAAAAACAATCTATATTGCATAGTGCGTAATTACGGTGACCATCCGTGCATTACAATAACAAACAGTTTAGTATTTGAAGACGATGGCATTTGGCCTACAGAGCTTCACATTTCAGTTGATATTTTTTTTATAAAAAATTCGAAATAACGCCGCAATCAGTACGACAAAAAGGGGAGGTTTTAATACTATAATTCTCACACTCTTTTTTTTCTCTGCTCCAACCTCACATCTCATAACAAACTCCCTTGACCGACCATGCAACTGACGATGCACTTCCTGGAAACATCTGTAGAATCAAAAATGTGTTATAAAACCACTTTACTTAATCAAAAAAGGACAAATGGGCAGTTACCTTATTTAATTTATTCAAGACACCAGCTACAGGCGATATTTTTACTGCGTTCATCCGATATACCCACCATGAATACCCGATTTAGGTGTCATTTCAACTGGAGTTTTACACCATGCCCTTGGATGGATATGAAATTATGAAGGTGGTACTGAGATGAAACTAACAATAAATATAGTGAACTACCTAAATCCAACTTGTTTTCTTTTACTACGGGTATATGTGCGAGATACTATTTAGTAATATTAAAAGCCTTATTTATAAACATATTATGAAGAGTTTATAAAGTTATGTACCCTTTAAAATGCGTGAAACTTATTTATAAAAATTGTTCAACGTTTTATAGACCTTGTTTAAGTTAAACGGGCTGGTACGTTATTTATAGCCTGTATAAAGGTGGCATAGTATCGAAATTAAATTTAGCCTTAAAAAATCTGTCACATTTTATTTTAAATGAAGTCAAAAATAAATTCGATAGATTGTATCGATGTTCAATTTTAAAGATTCTACAAGTATGCTCGATAAGAAATATGTGCAGATATGTGATGTTTTAAATTGTTTTAAAGATTTGTTTTAATTTGCATAAGACTACCGTTTCATAGGAGTCCCAAATCTCCCAACTTTTTCGTTTTACTTTTCCATTTTTTAATTCCTATTTGTATTTGAACTTGCATTTCTCACAAGATAAATGTTATAGATTTCTCCTTTTCAATACCTTTTTTGATGCAGGCCCTTTAAGTGCATAACTAGTATGTATGGAAAAACGTTTTATAAATAAGAAGAAGAAGAAGAAAAGGCTGTCGTTTTCTCTATTGGGGCGCAACGAATGAGCGATTTGCATGCGAATGTTATCGACAGCGACAAGAGATATTTTCGGGCTGTGGTTCCAATCAGTGTTCTCTCGTTTTCGTCCTTATAACCGTTCGAATCATATGTATTCTTGCAAAAGCAATCTATGAAACAAATTTCCACTGCCAATATCTTACAATTTTCATTTTCATTAACGTCCGACCACATTCACTTCGTACACCTCCGCAAAAACGAATGCATTTAAATCTCTACCTGTAAAAGCAGAACTGCCTTTCA
Organism: Cheilosia variabilis; assembly: GCA_951230905.1. Taxonomy (NCBI): domain Eukaryota; kingdom Metazoa; phylum Arthropoda; class Insecta; order Diptera; family Syrphidae; genus Cheilosia; species Cheilosia variabilis. The sequence continues at coordinate 143,593,455 of OX579676.1, read as the reverse complement.
GAGATTTAATTAAATCCGATGTCGGATATATCAAATCTACATATACGCTCAATAGAGAATGTTCCATCTGCACCCACTCATTGTTTCCACTTTCTCTCTCTCTTTAAAGCCAGAATGAGGACCATCAACTAACAAGCTCTCAGCTTCCGCCGTCCGACCCGATTAGGATTATTAGAGATGGTGGAACCAAAGTAAATAATGACATACTGCTACTGCTGCAGCTGCAATCAGCGAACACATCTACATCAATCGATGCAACGACGTCATCGTCCGCCTTTGGTATGAAGCAGCAACAATTGCGACGACTACGTCGCAGTGACAACGAGCAACCGATGGCAGATGAGCCCACCACCGCTACCACCACCAGCACCACGACTAACACCAACAGTAGCTTTTCATCGGGCGAAGTCGGTTGGTCGAACATCAATGAAGAAGTCGATATGGTAATTCCAATGGTATTAGCACATTTACAAGAGCTCGGCCTGGCGCATCTCAACTTGCCCGACATCCAGGAGAGCATATCCGTGGTATGTAGATTGATCGTCCATTTATGATGATGGGCTTAGTGAAATTTAAGCTTTTGTGGCTACCTCCCAATCTCGCTTCTCCTTTCAGCGACCGCTGTTCATCACTTACTCGGCCGGACTGTTCCTAAATAATGGCCTCGTCTACAACCTGGCCGGAATAAAGAGGCACGGCGATGCATTAATGACATATTCTGATAAGTCATTTATATGCCGTTTCTATCTGCTCATTAGGAGCCTTCAGGTAAGCCATTCATACATTTGTTACAATTTTACATATGCATGCGAGGTATATAATTTGACACCGAAACGTGGGCTGTTTGTATCAATTTGGCACCATAGGACTAAACTGCCCTTCTTGCTGCTATCCGAATCCAATGTTTATCTATGCGGAAGTTGTCATTAGCATTACTGGACAGTGGACAGCGGGCGGTAGAGAGACATTAATTGCTTATCCCTTAGCACGAGCGCACCTTGTTGCTGTGGCTACGCTACAGTGCCTCCTAAAGAGATGGGCAGGCGCTCAGATTCTGATTTAACATACCTAGAACGTATCCTTCTGGTGGACATTTTCTCAGAAGGCTTTCCCACACACTCGGGCTGAGTATATGTATTTGTTGATGTTTGCTCGGCCACCTCCCCCATTTCAGACGCATGGTCCGACCAAATTATGGCATTCTTTGCGCACTCCCTGTCGTGTATTATATAAACAATAATTGGTTAATACTTGGAATTTAATCACTGATTGCATTGTTATCGAAAACTCGAATTCTTGATGAGAACAGTCCTTTGCTGTTATGTTAATGATTGGCGAATATAATATCAGATCACATTCACATCGAGTGAATCCTGCTGGGATATCAGGCAGGGACTATATATCTGAAAATGGATCCTCACTGGGAAATTTATTGGAATGCTTGCCAGATATGTTTTGGGAATGGAATGCTTATAGGCGCACTGTTTATCATCGTATCGATTCCGGGTAGTTACAGCTGTCCATAGAGTGGACTAAAGTACTATGCTTGACAGAACTATAGTGGAAAGGTAGTGGAATTTGTGTTCAATGGTCCTTACTCATAATCATATTCAATCTTGAAACTAAATGTTTTGTAGGTCACAATGGGTAATTGGAAATTTTATATTTCGCCATTGTGAATTCGTAAAATTTTGCCTGGATACAAAATATGATTATTAGTATCGCGCGATTTTCAAAAGGATGTGCACAATTGAGGCTGAAAATTGCCTACCGAGACAAATGCTGTTTGTCTGTCACTATGCCAGTTTGTCATCCAGTTTACTGTCATAACTTTATGCACTAAGAACATAAGAAGAATATAATATTTTTAAATACATATTCGTGGGCGTATACGTAATATTTTGTTTTAAAGCCATTTTTTTATATTTTATGCGGTGTTCTCCTACGGAAGCTCAAATCTTCTTCGGCCTAGGACTAAGTTTATCATCTACAATAAATTTGCACCCAAATAGATGTTGTTTCTGTTATCTGGAGCAGTCTAAGAACGGCATCGCATTGTAAATCATAAATGGATAGCAACTTTGTTGAAAATTTTCGTTAGCAGGTACTGAGGGCGCTCTTAATAAAGACCACATCATTAGAATCCATCTCTTTAGCAGATGAAGACGGTTTTACATGTTAAACATTGACAAGTAGTAGGACTTCGAACAGTGAACCCTTTCAGCTGTACAGAGACATTAACATGCTCGAAGAACTGAGAAGTAGTATTGTCTAGACGTATAGGACATTTTCGGCAAATGGAATGCGGCTTGAGGAATTTTCGTTTCAGCATGAGAGCAGAGTATAGAGAAATATCTCGCCTGAAGTTGCGGACATCAGTCGAAGATGACTTAAAGTGCGCATCGATAGTTCTAAGTACACCATTTACTTGTTTCTAAAAAAAAGAACACTGATAAAAGGCTGCGCCTAACCACCAAAATCCCAAGAAACACTTGTTATCCTGGCGTGGGTCTCTTGGAAACGACCCTGATGACCTTATTGGAATATGAGGTTTTTCTTTATCATTTTATGTCTTCTATATGAAATCATTCAAGTCATTGGAAGCCTGCGCTAGAGTCTTCTAAGTCAAAACTGACATACTGCGTTAACTAGCGTTTTAACAGCAACCAGAAAAGGATGAGGTCATGCATAGGGATAAAAGGACAAACTGGAAATAAAATAGTTCATACATCTTCTGTCATTGATAATTTCTTCACAATTTATATCACAGTCTGGACCGTTATAGCGCTCTCCAAAGTTAAGTACAAGATTACATACACGCAGTGGCTTAGTTGTTAGTGTGTTCGACTACTAAACGAGGGTTCCCGGCACGAATCCCGGAAAAACAACAACCATTCAAGAGTATAACTGTCATGAAAGATCTTTTCAATAAGCCGTTTGGACTCGGCATAAAATTGATCCCTTCTATTCGTCCCAAAAATTTAAAGCTCATAAAAACGAATGCTTGTGAGGAGCTAGGCTAGGAGCCCTACTGACCTGTTGCGCCAACTATTTTTTTGTTTTGTTTTTACAAGATGACGTCGCTCTGTTGAGGTATGCCTTTTCATTTTCTCTTTGCTAGTACGTAACAAAAGCCATCGTCAAAACCAAAAACATACGCATAACGTTGTTTTGTGTTAAGAATTCCGCCACTAGTGCTTTACATTTGCTTTTTCCCTGTCAAAACATAGGGAACTAAGTTGCCCGGGTAAGAGATTTTCAATTGATAATATTTTAGTAAAGTAAAATACTGGGATATAATTGTCCTCTAGGCAATTTTTTTTTTATTTTGACAATGCATCTGTTAAGATTGGTTGATTGTAAGTATCGAAAAAGATAAAGAGGGAATAACATCGACATAATAAAGGACCCCATTCACCTCGACCTCGACGAACTGTCAAATTAAAAAAAAAAGAAATCATGCAGAGGAGAATTGTCCTCCAATCGTGCGATTTGACACCGATATATATTTTCTTTTGACATTTTCTGAAGTAGTGGGTCTATGCCAAAAATCCCCAATCGACTGATGCTGATGTCTTTAAAGCCAATTTAATCAAAAAACGCCCAAAATTAGGCGGACCTTATCGCAGAGTCATTGAAAACTCGACCACTTTACCGCAGCGAACACTTGAACGATGACATAATTTTTTGCAAAATGGCATACATTCGTCTTTAAAATAAGAAGGAATAGCAATCGGTAGTACTTCACAAACAGCTTGTATTGTTTGAGTTTAACATCGACCCGTCCATATTAGAAAAGCCCTTTCAGAATGGATACATAGTGCGCAAGTGGTTTGCTCAGTTATAAGGGAGTGCTCTCATGATTGGCGCCTGGAAATACAAAATAAAAAAGCGTAAATCCCGGTAGCAAATTTTTGTAGGCAACCTTGAAATTACAAACTAAATGCGTTCCGAGCGTTCACCAAAACTAACTGTGAGAAATTTTATGCAGTGAAAACCTTGAATAGAGCCATTTCAATTCACGTTCACTTTCAAATAAAATCCGCGTTATGTTAACAGATTCCATTCAAAGACCTACTCCCCACGCTATTCAGAGCGCTCCTCGCCAATTAGTTATCGCTTCAAGTGTAGGGTTTTGTGTTGTTTACCGGTAATTGAGCGGAGTAAAAGAACTGCTCCATCAAACATGCACAAACATTATGTTCAAGTGGCCAGCCCGCCTTTCTTTGGGCCGCCACGACAACACAGTGTTGTGTTTGCTCTCGTTTATTGCTATTTACATAAACGGTTTTGTGTGGGCCGTTTTTATGCGCCAAAAGAGGATAGAAGAGGAGGTAGAGGTATGTGAAATTTTCCCAAGCACTTTATTCCCAACCCGACGGGTAGAATTCAAAGGATGCTCCCCTCTAGATTGTGAATATGCAGGAGTAACTTAAGTTGAAAACGCATTTTTAACAAGCATTACCTACACTGGTTGGGTAGAATAGGAGTAAAATAACCGCCAAGAGACCACTCAATCAAGTCCTCTCTTGCACTGCGGTATCCTGGCTCTGGTATTCAACTTTCTATCATTGAGGATGTTTGTGTAGATAAGCCAGCGCATACACGTGTATGCTGAGTGCCTTGATTCGCAGAACTTAATTAAGGACAAATTCTGCTACATGCTGTGGCGGAGAGAGCGAGAGGTCTCATGTGAAGACCCTTCTAAGAGCCAGGTTAACTTTGCATATTTTTTTTCTGCTTCTTTCCTCCCAGCAGTGGAGATGGCTCTTCCTTTCAGTTTTTAACCAATGTGCAGCTGTTCTACTAACTCATATGAATGCAATTATGAAGATGAAAACAGAAATGGAAATTCAGTCGCCCTCCTGCCCCATTGGGGGTTGCAGGTGTTTTGTTTTTTTCTTATTGGCATTCACTTTGAACCGAAATCGTCTATTGGGTGGGGGTAACGATGGGTGAGCATTACTCATCGGTCTCTAATACGCTCTACTTCGTTCTGGGAATGGATGGAATGTGGTACAAATGTAGGATGTCGAATTGTTTTCCCGCAGCGTACACAGAATAGATACAAGAAGTATCTATCTGCGGAGTGTGTGCTAAATAGGGTAGGTACGTAAATGGGGGTGTTTTCTTTGGTTTATTGTTTATTGTTCCTGGATATATATATTTTCTCTCTCCTTTACATCAATATGCCTTTAAGTAGGCTAATGATGATGATGGCGTCAGTGAAGATACATCAACCGTCTGCTTAAATAGGGTCAGCCGCGAGGCAGGTACACGAGATGAGACAGTATTTCTGCTATGCAATTAAAGGCAGTTAAGGCAGTTGTCATAATCGGATGTCGGGAGGTTAGATTTGCGAGTAAGCCGCCTAACATAATTGAAAGGAGACACAGACTCCCCAGATGGTATATTGGACCCCTTGTCTTTCGCAAGGCAACCCAAAACACTGTCCACGTTAAGATTTTTAAGAACTATCAGACAGGGAAGCTCAACCATATTTAACAAGACTTAGCTCAGAGGGAGTGCATTTTATTTAACCTATTACCACCACAAGCCTGAGTGGAATTTAATTTTTTAAATATGCAAAAGGAAGACAAACAGCAGAAAATTGAAGCAGAGCTATGCAGAGGAGTAATTTCATCAAAAACTCATCGAAACGAACGATGGACCAGACTCCGAATCAATTTTAACGACATCGTTAGCGACATTCTTTTGGCTGTCCTTCGAGAGGATGGTACGGCTCCGAGGGGTATCTGTTTAATTCGCCCGCTCGTTTGCCTGCCTGCTGATGTTTTTCCTCTTTCGATGCTGTGGCAGTAATAATGATGATACCTTATTAAAGAACAGGATAGTGGGAGTTCTTTTTTATTTTCTAGAGCATGTTTATGATGCGAATGAAGTCATGAAGACGGTATGGTAATTGATTCTTGTGGCTGTGTGATAGAGAGCTAAAATTTGTTTTCGTTGTACTATATCATTTTGATGACGGAATGAAGAATAAGTTATGACTTTTGCGATGATGGAAGCATTACAAGTCAACTACCAAAGACAAATACCTCCTATCAGATATTTTCCTTTAAATTTAACATTTTAATTCAACTGTACGCGCAACTAAATTGTTCGTCTTTTAAAGGTTTTATGTGTCCACCTTAGCAGGCAAATAAAACCGAAATGACAAATTAAAATAAACTTCTTAATATACACATATATTTACGTGCATATAATGGGGCTAAATTTAGGAATGAATATGTATCCATGCCATTGGTAAAGCTAGTGGTTTGGAGGACTTTTCAAATGATAAAAGTCACCTACCTGTATTATCTAAAACATCAGAAATGTACCTTCTCAATTAAGTACAGATAGATGCTTTTTTGTATTTATGGGCATCGTGACCGTTGTGAGACCAAAACTCCAAAATTGCTCCAGATGCTTTCCCTTTGTACCGCTTCAACTACCTCAAGGGCAGATTTCGGCGAGCTTATGAAAACTTTCGCTGTTAATTTTTGTAATGTCCTTTTTTATTTATTAAAATCGATGTTTCTAGTCGCGTTTTGATTACTATAATAAATTATACACAAAAAATTAAATAGAAATATAAAAAAAAACGTCCAACTTGTACTTGTACTTACTTTGAAAAAATCGTCTGAAAGGTATTGCGAATGCCAATCAAAGCATTAACATCACTTAGGTCAGTCTTGCGACAGTCCCGGCGGTCAACAAATCTTCCTTACGGAGAATTCGGCAATTTGCTAGCTACCAAAAATTCCAAATAGTTCAAAAACTATTTGAGGAACAAAATTCAGTGGTACACTAGATTGGTACGGTCAACTCCCAGATTTTTCTCGATTGCTTGCGATCTCATAGAATTGACACCAGAAAAATATTCTTACAAATTGCTATTTTAAGACAAATGAAATAACTCCAAACATAGATGAAATAGCTCCCAAAGGCGTGCTGATGAAATAAGTAATAATTTGCACTTATTTCATCTGGATCGCTTTCATAACTAAATAACTCCCAGCACTAAAAGGTGTTATAAGTCCAAAATTTGATGAAAAAACTCCCAACACAAGGGAGCCCTTTCACCTGTAATAACTCCTACATTTATATGGAAATTCTTGGGACTTATTTAACTATTTGTTTTGGAGGTAGTTCATTTGCCTCTTAAGCGCCAAAAACTCCAGCAAATAATTTAAAAAAAATTATCCATCTCCATCAAATTATTTTCCAGTACCGAATAATAAAATTCATTTCAATGACTTACAACTCCTTGGCATCCCAAGAAAACTCTACTTCAATTCATGTGCAAGAAAAGAGCCAACAATCCACTCAGATATGCATTGCTTCAGAACAGATTGAGTATTCCGCTGTTGAGCAGGACTTGATCTGCATAAGGAACAGCGAACTATTCTTTTATATGTATTCAAAAAACAAAGGACATCATCATTCACTTGTTGTCACTCCCCAAGTAAAATGCCAAAAAAATATGACATAAAATGAATATGAAAACCTTATCCAATTTTTCTCCCAAGATTCCTTTATAGCGTGCTCGTTCCTGTTTCGGTGTGTCTGTGGGTATTACCCTAACAGCAAATTGCAGGTAATCAGTTATACAGAAATCTCAGCGGGTTTCCACTTCGTAATTCCCACCGACGACGGATATGTATTCAAAAAGACTGAAATCCGAGATAAAAGAAATATGCGCCATCCTGTAGCAGCAGCGCCATCATCATCATCTCTATACCAACTCAAGGGAAGGAACTGAAATTTTGCATTTTTTATCAAACCTCTAGCTCATCCGTGCCACTTACTGTACCAAAAAAAGTAAGAAAAATACTCGAATCTAAAAATAATCTTTCCACAAGCTTTATTCTCCGAGTGACACTCCACCGCTCTTGGTATCAGACACCATAACATTCGTAAAGTACCCAGCATTACACAGTCAATTTGCGATTTATCTTGAAAAGGCAATAGGTAATATCTACCGTGGCTGGCTACTTCGTGAAATGGATCCGCATCGGCGTAGCTGCCTGACGAATGCAGCCGAAGAAAACAATGCAACTGACAAACCAGTTTGAATATCCATCGATAGGGTTTGGTGTCTCCTTCAGGATATTGCCTTTTCATTGATTTCTCATTGGGAGCGACCTTCTTCTATCTCATTAAAAATGTATTACCGTCCCTTTGACAGCCCCTTCGAAGATGAGGTTTTAAGGATCTATTGCTTATAATCTCCGGGCAAAAATACCGGAGGAGTTGGTAAATGCTTTCTGTCCCTTTGCATAGCTTCTGAAAGGGATGTGGTGCCACGCCAACGCAACACAGCTCTTACTACACTAATCCTTTGTTGTCAAGTGATCCGTCGCACATTTGTCCATACTGCCATTATACTGTTGGGAGTGTCACTGCTTTTTTTTCTGTACATCGAAGGACCTGGATGCCGCAAGAAAGCAGAAGGGCTTGCATTATTGTTGCGGTGCACACTCACTTTGTTCCTGCCAGTGCACTTGTGCGGTCCGCAGTGCACTTATCCTTTGCTAAGTGTGTCTAGGATTCAGTTTCGGGAAAGGACAAAACAAAACAAAAGAAAAAATATGAACCCACGAGCATTTAGAGCGAACAGAGACCCCCATTGAATGGCTTCAGCTTTAACCGTCCGAGGGTGAGGGTGCATTGTTCAAATGTTGGGTACACGAAAAGTAAACTTTAAAGCTGCTTTTCATTGCTTCGAATAGAGAAAATGTTTGTGTTTTTGCCAGGGCGAGAGAGAGAGGGGAGGTTAACCAATGGCAGTTAGAAAATAACTTTTGTGGTTAGCCGTCGCGGCGGACAATCAGTCAGTGTCAATCGACGGACATAAACAAGAAGCCGATGACATCGAATCGATCAATTTAATGCGCAGCACTCACATATACTTGGTTTGAGGCCACGACATCAATCAGTTGGATAGTACCTGGGGATTTGGTTTGTACTATCTCCAAGTGCTAACGCTGTCAATGGCTAAGTAATGAAAGACTGTGGGTAAGGGTGGCAAAACAATTTTTATTTACTACCCTGGGTATATGTAGGACTTGTTGAGGGGAATTGCGTACAGAGGTCCGCGATTTGGAGTCCAACAAAATACATTTGTCGAAGTGGTAGCCCCAAAATATGGGTAGGCGCAGTGGCTTAGTGGTTTGTGTGTTGGACTCAGTGGTCCCAGACTGTACAGACTGTTTTCCCCTTTGTTTTATCAGCAAATGCAATAATTTTCCCTTAAATTCAAAAAAAAAGTTCCCCTTTTTTTGACCTGAGTGAAATTTGCCTTTATTTTTATATGAAACTTGCTGACCCGGCGAACTTCGTACCGCCTAAAATTGATTAATTTACTAACGTCCCTTTTGAAAGTTGAACCTCTCTATTGAACGAATGAAACTCCCTTGGAATTAAATTGAGTTCAATGCATAGAAACGACTTCATAGATTTCCGGGTCGGCTTCTTAATAGTTTTTTCGCGCTAATGATTGAATCGAGTTGGTCCGGTCAGATTTTTTCAATCAACGAAATCAACCGAAGAAGAATGTGGGCAATCGGCAATCCTCTCTTCTGCCATTCGACGCAGTACATCCAGAAACGCGATTGTCCAAAAACATTGTGCTTAACGATTAAGCCCATGATGGTTTTGAGCTTTATTGTTTGAAAAATCGTGCTGTGATGTTATAGCGGTCGCTCGAAATTTACCCGGGAGGTAAGAATCACCGTGCGGATAATTTTTTTTTGACTTCACATTCGATAAGGTATTATAGAACATTAAATATCAGTTGTTGCGACTTGTGAGCACGGTGGTTTAGGGGTTAGTATGCTGGACTTCTTGGGCGATTGGTCGATCTGTAAAAATGATAGTATACGAATAACGAACTCAATATACATCCCCTTCTTTCTACAAAGCGATATGCGCAGTACGGCCTACGCACACATAGGTAGGCCGTATGCCACATCACATATTCTTTAATGCTTTTGATTTGCACCCACCACCCCGAAGCAGGTCAACTATACCCATCCACAAAATTTCATTGAAATTAGTTGAGTGATTTTGGACATCGATAACAGCACCACCTATTGCGTCCAAAACTATCCTAATATCCTAGGTAGAACCAAACATACCCATCCATAAAATTCCATTGAAATCAGTTGAGTGGTTTCGGAGACTGACTACAGCTCGTCAAGCTGAACTTCCATTTCGGGCAAAAAAAAGTTTGTTATCATCGCTCGGTAGCGTTCACCATTGACAGTACCGCTGCGATTCGCATCATCTTTGAAGAAATATGGCCCAATAATGCCGCCGGCCCATAAACCGCACCAAACAGTGGCTTTTTCGGGATGCATTGGTAGCTGTTGCAATGCTTCTGGCTGATCTTCACTCCAAATGCGGCAATTTTGCTTATTTACGTACCCATTCAACCAAAAATGAGCCTCATCGCTGAACACAATTTTTCGATAAAAAAGCGGATCCTCGGCCAGCTTTCCAAGAGCCCATTCACCAAAAATTCGGCGTTGTGGTAGGTCGGCTGGCTTTAGTTCTTGCACCAGCTGTATCTTAAAAGGCTTTACGCCCAAATCCTTCCGCAAAATGTTCCACGTAGTGCTGTAACAAAGGCCTAACTGCTGGGAACGGCGCCGAATCGACATTTCGCGGTCTTCTGTCACACTAGCTGATACGGCCGCAATATTTTCTTCACTACGCACAGTACGTAAACGTGTTGGTGGTTTAATGTCCAACAAAGTAAATTTGGTGCGAAATTTGGTCACAATCTTCCGAATAGACTGCTCAGAAGGTCGAGAATGCCGATCATAAAATGGAAGCAGCGCGCTATGAACATTTCGAACCGAGCACGAATTTTGATAGTAAAATTCAATAATTTGCAAGCGTTGTTCATTTGTAAGACGATCCATGGTTAAATTGCAAACCAAACTGAAGCTGTTTGACAGTGACACAAGGTACTAAACACACGTCAGCTGTCAAAACCAGTGTTGCCAAAACCAAACCAGCTAAAAAATCACCCTTTATATGGCCTTGGATCCCTTGTCCCTACGTCCTATTGCGCCAACAACTATTCATTTTTATAAGCACTTTGTGCTAGCGAAATCTAAATTTTCACATAAGGCGTTTTCAAATATAGGTATAGTTAGTTTTCTATAGATTTGCTCAAAACGGGTGCTGAGAGTGTTCGAATTTTAGGAGGCGGGGTGTGTGTGACCGGACGGGGGCTATACCGCGAGGATGGACGGTGCTCATGACAGTAATCTGACTTTATCGAGCTCTGGTTGGATTTTTGGTAAGCTTAAGCGAGATTTGGTTGTAAACGGGAGTTGACATAGTCCAGCGATGGCGTACCCACATCATGGAAATATTATAGCCACGTCACTAATTGGGGAATCCGATTGCACCTTTGAAATTATTTATTTTTGTTCCTATAGTAGTGACTAGAAAACTAGATCAAGACTGTATGATGGCATGCCAAAGGCACTTCAAATTATTTTTATTTTTATTTTTTCTAAAGGTTCGCCATCCCTGATAGCCGTTTTAGGAGCTATCGCAATAGAGCGCCGCGATAGCCAAGGTTGCTAAATTTGCATTATGCTAGGGGTGGGCCAGCTCGAGGAGAGATCTGCCTTCTAACTCTATGCCTCATTTCCGCTACGGCGGCACCTAACTGAGGCAAGTTAGACAGAATTCGGGCCTCGCAATCTTTCGGTTTTTTTTTGGTTACGGTTTACATTTACTTTTATTGACTCAGAAAATATCTTTTACATTAGACTTGAAGCCCATTTAACGTTCGGAATTTGTGCATGGTGCCACAATTTATTTTTTCATAAAGATACTAGGGTTCCTCGTTTATTAAAATGTTATTTAGCGTCTTAAGTCCGCAATACTTAAGATACGTATACAAACTATTTACATCCAAAAATGCTTTTCGGTTAGCTTGATATGTGATCGAAACGTTTGAGATTATATATGAACGGTTGCGTATGTTCTTGTCCTTTTATCTCGCAAGTTCTTTTCAGGCGTGTAAAAAATCATGTAACCCCCGTCCAGGACTTGTGCAAGATCCCATACCCTTCGTTGAGCTACCAAGTGGAATATTATGCCTGAGCCACAAGTGGCCTGGACACCCCTTCTTCTGGTCTGCCCCGACTGACCCAAAGGTCCTGGTAGTATGAGTTATAAGGGTGGAGCGGTAGTGGTAGTAGGAGGTACGTTCTCAGACACAAGCTGTTGCGGTAGAATTTTTGACAATCAACGGTCTAGGCTTTCACCGGCACGGGTGATAGTGCCGGACGAAACATTGTCGCTTCCAATTGAGCTAATGCTCAGAAAAATTATCTCTTCAATTTACATATGGCTGAGGCCGGGGTAAGTTACAATTGCCAGACATTGCAAAAATTCGACTGCAAACGATTTACGGGCATTCTCAACTTAAGCAGGTAACAACTCAGGACACTCGACCCGGACAGGGACACATATGCAGATTCTGCGGCGACCTGCAAACCGAAGAAAATATTTCACTCGTGTAGTGCGAATGCGAAGCAATATCTTGCCACCGAAGGAAGTTTCTGAGTAGATACTGTTCCAAAGATTTGGAGGATATTTATATATTGCAATCTGCAAGAAGTACAAAGGACCACAGGGCACTTCGTTTCTGCAGGGATATTGTCTAGATTTTTCTTCGACTGAGGTTGATTTCAAGTGGCATTCCAGGGATCGCGCCGCAATAGAGTGTTGTGATCCGCACAACCATACCATGACCCACCCTACTCATCACCTTCTCATGTTTTCCCACTCGATCCATACACCAAATACACTACCAGAGCGCACGGCTATTAATAGGTCATTCGCTTTGTTTTCATTCGTTTTCCTTTTGCCCAAACGCCACCCAAGCGCAATGAGTCAAGTGCCTATCTACCCAAAACGATACACTCGTAACCCAACTCCGATTACCCAGCGGCACGCCAACATATGGCAAAACTGCAATAGTTGCATATCGGAGTTTTACTACGTTGAGCTATCGGGGACGTAATAATAAATTATGAATGGATGACACTTGACACCAGCGTAAGGCAAATGACACCCAAGATGTCATTTGGGTACTTTTAATGGGAACGGAAAACAATTAAGCAATACCTAAAAATAGCGCGTGTGCACATATGGTAACTGTTAAGGAAACTATGGTGCAAGGAGGGGGAAGATAGGAGACAGGTCATGAAGACTAAATGTATAAAAGGCAAAGGTTGTGAGCAGGAAGGACAGAGTTAATTATTCGAGCAAATAGACTGCAGCCTAGCACAAGACAGCGGGTCTATACTGTAAAAATAAAAGATAGAGATTAAGAAGATTAATAAAGTATAAACTCAGAGTCGCAGCCCAGCAGTAGACAGCGGGCTCTGTAGTCAAATATATAACCAAAATATTCTTTTTATTATTCTAAAAAACTCTCCGTTTGGTACTCTTCTCCCGGTAACACGGGAAAGCACGGTACGGAAACGTAACATTGGTGGCAGCGGTGGGATACCCAAATAGAGGTCCCGACTACCAAACCAACTACAGAGGTTAAAACACTTCTGAGGCGTACTGGGGCTATACACCAGTAAAGTAAAAAGTGTTAAAGTGTTGTGTAGTGAAGCGTTACTGGGGCTATACACCAGTTGAAGTGAAAAAAATTTTTTACAAAGTCCCAAAAAGAATAAGACCTGGCGAACTCCTAAAAACAGGACGCGGAGGCAAACATTTGGGCAGTGAAAAGACCAGGCTGTAATTGCACCTATAGGGCGTGAAGCCTGCCTGGCAAACAACTTCAACAGTAGCAGCAACAACAATAACTTCAACAGCAGCAGCAGTAACAACAATAACATCAACAGCACCAGCAGTAACAACAATAAACTACAATATTTTTATTTAAACATATAAGGTATTTTTTTTTTTGACAACATTTTTTCTTTGTATATACATATATAATTACATACAAACAAACATACATACCTAACTATACTATTGTTACCTTTTCCTATCTTCTCCCATTCCTATTTTACCCTGTAAAGTTTTTGGGTTCGTTTACTTCCATCACTCAGTCTCGTGGGCTGTAAACATTAGGCGTGTTACGAGACAAGCTCATAGGCAAGCATTAATCACTGCTGGCCTGTTCAAAATCCTCCCCTTCCATTCTCCTCCTGAAGAGATTGGAATTTTAAACTGTCCACCTTTTAACGAAGTAGACATCCCGGTGAAAATGGAATTCAAAGTCACCATTACGGACATATTTAATATAGTCCCGTTATTCAACGGTGATCCCGTTGAACTCAATAAGTTCACTTCCTGCGGTGATATACTTTTTTCGTCGGCCCAGGCCAACGAGAAGCCAATGTTTTTAAATATCGTCAAAACTCGACTTCAAGGCCCCGCTTTCGAACTAGTACAGTTCAGTACCATCAACACCTGGGAAGAACTAAAGTCTATGCTGGAGACAGAGTTCAAAGAAACAAAGTCTCGATCCTCCGCTCAGAATGACCTCCTAGCTGCGAAACAAAGGCGAAGAGAGACTATTACAGAGTTCGGCAACAGGGTGGGTAGCTTATTAAACACTCTAAAATCTGCCACTCTTCATAGCACTAGTGATATCTCAGTGCGAACCTTTCTGAATGCCGAAAATAATAAGTTGGCAATACAGGCATTCGAGGACGGCCTACGAAATGACAATCTTAGGATCATGGTCCAAGCTCATGGGGAAACAGACCTTAAAAAAGCTATCACCTACGCAGAAGACCATGCTGCGAGATTGGAGAGATTAACCGTTCCTCCAAAATTACTTACGAGGCCCACTTACACGCAAAAACCCATTTGCGAATTTTGCGGAATACCAGGCCACACGAAACAAACGTGTTACCGAAACCGGCAGCTTCCAAACCTCCCTAGACCACCCATTAAACAAGAAGTGAATTTTATTAGGTGCAACTATTGTGGGAAACGTAACCACACTCAAAATGAATGTAGATTGCGTTTGTCCAGAATTGAACCTCAAATGAACTACCCTCAGGGCGCACCGGCAGTACAAAGTGCGCAAAATAATGCGAGGTCCAGAGGCAATAACACTGTCGATCCCGGTTTTAGCGGAAGACCTCCCAACAATTCCTGGCCCCAAGATAATCGCGGCGTAAGATATTCCAACGCAAACCCGAGGCCCGAATCGGGAAACGAGAACTCTCGGGAGGAATCAACCGGCAATTCCTCTCGAATTATCACCCAAGCCGAGGTCCATCAAATCCAACACTAAACTTGAAGTTTCTCGTATCGTTCTGTCCGGAATTCAAGGAGCCAACGATACGACTCAGATTTAGTCCCTCGGATAAAACATACACTACCTTTCTGATAGACACTGGAGCCGATATTTGCTTGCTAAAAAATTCTCAGATAAAAGGTTTGGAAAGCGAGAATGATCTATATACCATCTCCACCATAGCCGGGGACTCTTTAAAAACCCTGGGACTGGTAAACGGTACTATGGAATTAAAGACAACCGAACATTCCATGCATTTAGATCATCCTTTCCACCTACTTACCAAAGAAATCAATCTACCATATGATGGTATAATAGGTAACGATTTTTTAACCAAGTTTAAATGTGTAATTGACTACAAGCAAAATCTACTAATAATACCTAAGCCCAGTTTATTAGAAGTAGGAAAGAATTTCACTTCAGGTTTTCAGCCAAAAGACTCAGCAATAGCCAATAAGACTGAGAAAAATAAAATAAATAACCCAGCACAACGTAAGACTGAGGACAAAGGAACCTCAGCAGAAAATAAGGCTGTGGTAACAATAGACTCAGCAATAGCCAATAAGACTGAGCAAAATAAAATAAATAACCCAGCACAACGTAAGACTGAGGACAAAGGAACCTCAGCAGAAAATAAGACTGTGGTAACAATAGACTCAGCAATAGCCAATAAGACTGAGCAAAATATAATAGGTCCAGCACGAAGTAAGACTGAGGCCAAGAAAGACCCAGCACAAAGTAAGACTGAGGCCAAGAAAGACCCAGCACAAAGTAAGACTGAGGCCAAGAAAGACCCAGCACAAAGTAAGACTGACTTCAAGAATAATAATAAATTAAATAACGACAATTTCGAAGATCCAGATAAAATAACAGTCATTCCTTACGAGGAATTGCCTACGGGCACAAGGGCTGGAAAATCTACTTCCAAACTAACACCCATAAATGAGCAAAGACCAATTGTCATTCAACCCCGAAGCCAACAGGTATTGAACGTTCAGTTAAATGATAAATATGAATCCACATTTGGAGATATTATCATACAAAAGAAACAAATCATGCCAGGCTTATACGTGGGCGAAACTTTAGTCAGACCCAACAACTCAAGAATAAAAATATTAATGATGAACACGTTGGAAACTGAACAACGAATAAACATCGAAGATTTTGATCTTGAATGGGATAAGTTGGATAATTTCAACCTGGTATCCAACCAATCGAATGACAAAATTAAAGGTAGATTAAATACACTACAATCCGTCATTGATCTCAGTCACTGTAACCTGGAAGAGAAACAATCTATTTTTAAAATATGTAGAGAGTACAATGATTTATTTTTTCTTGAAGGCGATAACCTTACATTTACAGAGACATCGAAACATAGGATCATAACAGACCAAAACAAACCTCCTTCATTTGTCAGACCATATAGGCTTCCTGACTCACACAAAACCGAGGTCCACAAACAGGTAAATGATATGCTACAAAACGACATTATTCAGCCAAGCGCTAGCCCATGGAATTCTCCTCTACTTCTTGTACCCAAGAAACCAGACAAGGAGGGCAACAAGCGATGGCGTGTCGTAGTTGATTTTCGCAAACTAAACGAACTAACAGTTGCCGATGCATATCCTCTGCCAAACATCACCGACATTCTTGATCAGTTAGGCAGAGCATCCTACTTTAGCGCCCTCGATTTGGCAAGCGGATTTCATCAAATCCTAATGGATGACGAAGACAGATGCAAAACTGCTTTCAGCACTCCATATGGTCATTATGAATACAATCGCATGCCATTTGGCTTAAGAAATGCTCCCGCAACTTTCCAGCGGTTGATGAACACTGTTTTGATTGGCCTACAAGGTTTTGACTGTTTTGTTTATGTCGATGACATAGTCCTTTACGGATATGACCTTAAAGACCATAATAACAAACTTACAAGGATATTTGACCGCTTACGAGAACATAACTTAAAGCTTCAACCAGACAAATGTAACTTTCTGAAAAAGGAGCTCATGTATCTTGGTCACATTATTACTAAACACGGTCTGAAACCAGATCCCGAAAAGATTAAGGCAGCAAAAACATATCCAACACCCAAAAACGTAAAAGGAATAAAATCATTCCTTGGATTCATAGGATACTATAGACGGTTTATTGAAAATTTCTCAACCATAGCAAAGCCACTAACCAAATTGTTGAAGAAGAATGTCGTATTTAAATGGGATGCATTCTGCGATGAGGCGTTCCAAACTCTAAAAGGTAAACTTATAAAACCTCCCATCTTAGCATACCCAGACTTTAGCAAAGACTTCATAGTGACAACCGACGCCAGTGACATTGGGCTGGGAGCCGTACTATCACAAGGAGACATTGGTCAAGACAAACCAATTTGCTATGCCAGTCGAACACTGAACGACGCGGAAACTCGGTACAGCACTACCGAAAAGGAACTATTGGCGATCGTCTATGCTGTCCAACAATTCAGACCTTACATCTACGGACGAAAATTCACGATATGTACGGACCATAAGCCACTACAATGGCTTATGAACCTCAAAGATCCGACGTCAAGACTAGGTCGTTGGAGAATATTACTAGCCGAATACGAATATAGCATTGTGTACAAGGCAGGAAAATACAACTCCAATGCGGATGCTCTCAGTCGTATCCCAGCAAAAAGCAGTGATGCAGCAACAACAGGCAAAGTTTTAGTCACTACTAGAAGCAAGGCAAGAAGCCAAGACGTTGACGAAATAGTCCTGGTGAGTAGCGAAGAAATCACACTTCCACCAGCAGAGTGTAAGATAGTCGAAACATTTAAGCCAATAACTCTCACCGAACACCGTTCACCCATTCAAATTTTCATTTTATCTCACGAAAAACGTCAAGAGGAAGAATTACTCAAAAATATTACTAGCTATACTCGCCCGAATCCAAACGAAATAAAAACCTACCCAAACGCAGTAAAATCCTCTACGTATATCATTACCACTCTTCCATTATATACAACAGACACATCCTCTTTTGAAAAAACCCTTTTAAAAATTCGAGACTATTGTTTAAAAGAAGCCGCAGCGCAAATCGATATTTCCATTCCATCTAGCGAACCAATAAACTGTCGCCTTAAAAACTGCATATTGCAAGTATTCTCTCAAACAAAAATCACCTTATTCATCTACTCAGACAATAGAATCAATCTAGTCGATCCACAAGAAATCGAGAAGATCCTATACGAATACCACGATTCACCATTCGGTGGCCATCAAGGAATTTCCAGGACCATAAAACGTCTAAGAACAAGGTATTTCTGGCCGACTCTCGTTAAAGATGTGAAGGAATATATTCACAAATGCAAATCATGTCAGCAAAACAAACTAAGTGGAAACCACAAGGTACCAATGAAAATAACCACGACAAGTTCCACCCCTTTCGAGCGAGTAGCTCTAGACATTGTAGGACCCTTACCTGTGAGCCATGATAACAATAAATATCTACTCACATTTCAAGATGACTTAACGAAATTTACAGAAGCCATACCGCTCCAAAATGCTGAAGCCTCTACGGTGGCTAGAGCATTCGTCGAAAAAATATTGTGTCGTTTTGGCTTCCCAGAATCACTTCTCACTGATCAAGGCACAAATTTCTTAAGTCAACTTTTCAAAGATATCTGTAAACTTTTAAAAATAAAGAAACTACAAACTACCTCGTACCACCCTCAAACCAATGGAGCTTTAGAACGTAGCCACCGTACCTTAGCGGAATATCTTCGACATTATGTCAACAAAGACCCCCTCTCATGGGACACGTGGATACCCTACGCCATTTTTGTTTTTAATACAACCAACCATAGCAGTACTGGTTACACTCCCCACGAGTTACTTTATGGATATCCAGCAAGGATACCCAATCCTCTCGAACAAAATCCACAAATTAGTTACAACTACGAAAAATATTCTAACGAGTTGAAAGCTCGTCTCCAACACAGCTTCCAAATAGCACGCGAACGACTGTTAACAAACAAGGTAAAATCGAAAGATTACTATGATATCGGTACAAATATCAAACTCTTTAATGTTGGTGATAAAGTTCTGTTAAGAAATCATGTACGTAAAAACAAACTTTCATCACTTTGGGAAGGACCCTATGACGTAACAAACATCATTTCTTCAGAAAATACTGAAATTCGAGTTCGGAACAAAATTAAAATAGTCCATAATAACGACCTTAAATCCTTCACGGAATAAACTTACCACTCACTTATCACTTCATTCACACGCACACACAGATAGGCTTATCAAACAACCCCAGCTATATTACTCTCCCGGCAATCAGCAAATCTAATCCAGTGGCGTTTATAAAATTATCTAGCCAAGAAGGATTTAAGCTCATTTCAGAGGGAATAAAAAACCTTAAAGCAAAAGAAAAAGTGTCCCTCTTATCTCTAAACTCCCACGACGTACATCACTACACATTGATTTACGCTATTCTACTGCTGATTTTTGCATTTAGCCTTTACCGCCTAGTAAAACGTCTAAAAGAGAGAGGTAACAAAACGGGAAATGCTAACACGAACCACGAGACTATAGAATCTTTACCAACCACATCCCAAGCCCAAATTAAACATGAACCCCTTTCATCTTCAGGACCGAAGTTAGTTTTAACTACCGGTGTTTAAAAATGAAAGTATTACCCATTCCATTTCCATTTCCAAATTATAAGCAAATCTATTATACAAAATTACGCTATTTTTAACCTTTAAAAAACATGTGTATTTGAAGAATCCGATAAAACGTTTTTATTACTTTTATATTACTTTTATATACATTAATTTTATAAAAAAAAAAAAAAACTAATTATAATTTGAAGAATCCGACTATTTTTAAGACAATAAAACATTTTTATGTACATTACTTTTATATTACATTTATAGATATACATTAATTTTATACAAAATATGAAAAAAAAAACAAAAAACAAAATAAATAACCTAGTATATTAAAATACTAATATTAAGAAAAATAATATGTAATAACTTATAATCCAACAGGGAACCACGAACCTCTTCAAGGGTGGAATTCTCTCATAACTCTTGAGTTATTTATTTCAAATTATGTAATTTTTGTAAGATCTTTGTTGTTCACACCCAAGCCTTCTTGCAGAAAATTCTAACCCTTCAGGTAAGAATTTTCTTTTTCTAAGGGGGGTGGGATGTTGTGATCCGCACAACCTATTAATAGGTCATTCGCTTTGTTTTCATTCGTTTTCCTTTTGCCCAAACGCCACCCAAGCGCAATGAGTCAAGTGCCTATCTACCCAAAACGATACACTCGTAACCCAACTCCGATTACCCAGCGGCACGCCAACATATGGCAAAACTGCAATAGTTGCATATCGGAGTTTTACTACGTTGAGCTATCGGGGACGTAATAATAAATTATGAATGGATGACACTTGACACCAGCGTAAGGCAAATGACACCCAAGATGTCATTTGGGTACTTTTAATGGGAACGGAAAACAATTAAGCAATACCTAAAAATAGCGCGTGTGCACATATGGTAACTGTTAAGGAAACTATGGTGCAAGGAGGGGGAAGATAGGAGACAGGTCATGAAGACTAAATGTATAAAAGGCAAAGGTTGTGAGCAGGAAGGACAGAGTTAATTATTCGAGCAAATAGACTGCAGCCTAGCACAAGACAGCGGGTCTATACTGTAAAAATAAAAGATAGAGATTAAGAAGATTAATAAAGTATAAACTCAGAGTCGCAGCCCAGCAGTAGACAGCGGGCTCTGTAGTCAAATATATAACCAAAATATTCTTTTTATTATTCTAAAAAACTCTCCGTTTGGTACTCTTCTCCCGGTAACACGGGAAAGCACGGTACGGAAACGTAACAAGAGCTTTTCGGTGCTTGCTCTCTCATATTCCTTGTTTTATAGCTAGCCTAACCTTAGCTTGTATGGAGTCTCACAAAAAAAGCAAAAGAGTGAAAATGTATTCAACTTTTTCCTAGAATGCGGTGAAATTTCGACGGCTGGGGTTTTCTTGTTATAAGGCCATTTTTTGTCGTACCGATTGCGCCGCCATTTCAAAACAGTAACAGACTTTCACAAATAAAATAAGAACTGAATGAAAGGCTAATTTCTAAAGATGAACTTGCAAGACAAAGAGCAGTTCAGTTATATGAACAATTAAGACGAATGCCTTGCATTGTATTGGGCTACACGTTTTATCCTGCCGTTTGTGTATGTGAGGTACTCAATAGAGTGACACTTTCGTGCTCGACATGCATCTTTATAACATATCATAGTACTAAATAACTCGAAATAATTAACCAAAATGGCTATTAAAATGCAAGGAGGGCAGGATATGTGGACCATAGGTTTATTTTCTCGGCTGGTAAGTCCAAATTAATCCTTTCCTATCTGAAATGAATGTGGGTGTAATTTATATGTCGAGCGCTTCTTGAATAAACAATCCGTTTAATGTGAGCGGAAATTGGCTAAAGTGGTACACAATTGACCACCAGTATCTCTTAATCCAATATCACATACGAGTACTTCCTTTTGCTGTCGTCTAACACAACTAATCCATATTGGTCTTCCCCAATTTGTCTTTTTCAGTTCGACTATGACTTCGTCATTAAGCTGATGGCCATTGAAGGTAATGGCAAAGTGGTCGGCTCCTTGGACGACACTGTAATTTATGCGGATCTTTATATTAACGTAGAGGACACCCGACTTCGCTTGAATGATTTCCGGATAGTTAAGTTTCGGTAAGTGTGCACTCACTCCATCAGTCCGTTTGCATCTTTTCAACCATCCGTAAATTCGATCACTTATATACCATCAAAGACAATCGAACACTCCGGCCCTGGAGTGCTGTTCAGGCCAACAAAGTGAATGTGTATTATTTACCAATGAAATGAACACTGGTGCAAAATTAATCACTGCAAATGATTTAAGCTCCTGAATAAACCATTGAGCAGCATAATGACTTCTTGGGGAGAACAGAAACCACAGCAGCCATTCAAAGAAGAAGCAAACTGCTTCTCAGTGCCGTTGCGATATAATCGAATCGCTTTACTGTGTTCCTTTAAAGATATTTGATTGACCAGAAACTAAAACTCATTCATTTGTATCGTGTGTTTGTGTGTCCATTGCCTCTTTGTGTCACCTGGCAAAGTCTTTCCGGACCTTTAGGCGAATGAATGAGTTTCCGTTTTGCCACTTTTATGTTGTTTAGTACCCTAAACAAATAAAAGAAATTGTTTGCTGTATTTTTTAATCTTTATTTATTTCTTTCTATTCGAACGCGATCACTGCTTGTTTGCTACTGTTTTCTACTACTCGCTCGGGTCAGTCACGATGCGAGAGCTCCCGATTTGATCCCGTTGCATTTGATAGAGCGCGAGAGAGCAAGTCATGAGTAGGAATTTCAGCGCGCGCTAACATCCTCCGGCCTTGAGCCCAGACTCAGATCGGGGCTCAACTGGTTCCACAGGTAGAACACACAGACGTTGTATAGGTCGCGATATCGTATTGTGTCCCGTCCAAAGTATAACATTGCGAACAAGCCCGTCTCGTCCTGGGTGAAGTTCGGACACACGAGCCGTTTTCCACAAGGTAGGTGCCGTCGCTTCGTTCTTAATGACTACCAGGTCACCTTCCTTAAGGTTGCGTCGCGCCTGTCGCCACTTGGGTCGCTGTTGAAGCTCATGTAGATAGTTCTGGCTCCACATCTTCCAGAACCTCTGCACTGCCCTCTGACGGGTTTGAAAATAGGACAGACGATTCTCCGGCCATTCCATGGGCACTTGCTCGCCTAATACCGGAACGAGAGGTTCACCGATAAGAAGATGCCCAGGTGTTAATGGGCTAAAGTCTGCTGGGTCGGCGCTTTGGGCGCATAGAGGACGTGAATTGAGAATGGCGCTGATCTCTGCAACTAGCGTCTGCACTACTTCCACCGTCAACAGACGAGCTCCCATAACACGCCGCAAGTGATGTTTGGCTGCCTTCACTGCCGCTTCCCAAAGTCCTCCCTGATGAGGAGCGGAAGGCGTTATAAAGTGCCATTGTGTCCTTCGTTCCGACAGCTTATCGTACAGATCTGATGTGGCCCAAGTTTCAAGCATACGGCTAAGTTCTCGCTCGGCTCCCACAAAATTCGTGCCGTTATCACTCCAAATATGGGCACAATGACCGTACCGAGACGTAAATCTGATGAAGGCCATGATGAAGGCATTTGTTGTCAGATCCGACACGAATTCCAGATGCACTGCCTTGGAGACCATGCAAACAAATACAGCAATATATCCCTTAAGAACAGTCTTTCCTCTACGCCGATCAGGTCGCACCAGAATAGGACCTGCGTAGTCCACCCCCGCGTGGAGGAATGGACGCGCAGGACGAACGCGACAGGATGGTAGGTCTCCCATCATTTGTTCTCCTAGTTTCGCCTTTGCCTTTTCGCATACAATGCAGTCTTTTATTATGGTTCTAGCCAAGGCTCGCACTCCTATGATCCAGTAGCGCTGGCGTAATACCGCTATCAGTTGCTGCGCTCCACAATGTAGCAATTTTAGGTGTGTGGATCGTGCCAGTAACCAGGCGAGTCATCCCTTACCCGGGAGAATTACAGGATTACATTGGTCTCTTGAGACCTCTGCATTCTGCAACCTTCCCCGCATCTTCATGATATTGTTGTGAAGAAAGGGTGCCAACCCAGTCACGGCGCTTGATAATCGCTTATGATCCACTGGTAATCCGTTGTTTGTTCGATTTTGCAATTCTCTAATATCGGCTCTAAAGTGATCCTGTTGCTCCTGCTTGATCCAGTGCATTAAAGATTCTTCAACCTCCTGAACGCTAAGAGGTTGGTTTTGTTGACCTCTTACCTGTGTGCGACAATTGCTCAAAAATCGTCGGACCCAACTCGTTATCCGCAGTAGACGATCGAGGGAGGAGTAGCGAAATAGAAGAGACTGCTGGTCGATGCTCACCGCATTAATGCTTGCAACAAGTTGCACTCGAAAGGATTTTCTTCCAGGAATTCGACGTGCCCCAGCGGCTACGGCGACTTCTTGGGATGTGGTCTGTCCCTTGTTGATCACAAGGCGACGACACTCCTCTTTTACCGCATTATCCGTCCTTGCAGAAACAATCTCGGGTATACAGGGCCAACTCCCCTCCTCGTTTTGCAGAAAGCTGGGACCATGCAACCATAATCCATTGGACATCATTTCATTCATGTTCATGCCTCTGGTAATAAGATCCGCGGGATTTATCTCAGTAGGAACATATCGCCATTCAGCGGATGGTATTCTCTCTTGAATTTGGCGTACTCGGTTAGACACGAACTGCTTGAGTGTTCGCGTTTCACGTTTCAACCAACACAAAACTACCATGGAGTCAGACCAGCAGGTGGCTGAGACAATTCTAATTCGATGTTCACTTTCGCATTCTATGACGATGCGCTGCATCAAGGTGCTGAGCAGCGTTGCTGCACGCAACTCGAGACGTGGTATTGTCTCTGTTTTGACGGCTGCGACTCTGGATTTCGCTAGTAGCAGGTTTGAAACAGTTTCATTTTTCCCTCGCACGACCATGTATATGGCTGCTCCAAAGGCCTGAGTCGACCGTCAGCAAAGCCGTGTAGCGTTAAGCTGCATTTCCGACCGGTCCCCAACCAACGTGGTATACGTAGGAATTCAAATTGCGTTAACTGTACAAAAATATTCTGCCAATCACTGATCAGTTCCGCTGGCAATTCTTCGTCCCACCCAATCTTAGCCTTCCAAATTTTTTGCAGCAGAACCTTGGCCCGGATTATGAAGGGGGCGGCAAGACCGTTCGGGTCGTAAAGTCGAGCCGTCACACCCAGAATGCTCCGCTGGGTCCAACCACTCAATGGGACCGTCGGTAACGACTGCACCCTAAATGTTAACTCGTCCGTGCTTGTGTCCCATCTAAGTCCAAGTACGGATGCATCTGCACCGTCATCCAACAACACTTGATGGTCATCGAATTTTGGGCCCAGAACCATCTGTACGGTATTAGAATTGGAACGCCATTTTGTTAGCTCAAAGCCCCCCAATGACAAGAGCTGCTGCATCTCTCTACACAGCTGCAAGAGTTCTTCCTCTGAGTCTGCTCCGGCCAAACAATCGTCCATATAAAAGCACTGGAGAACCGCTCTCGACCCCAAGGGCCATTTATCTTTATTATCGGTAGCACATTGCTGCATTGCTCTGACCGCACAGTAAGGCGACGAGGCCATCCCGAACGTCACCCCTGTAAGCCAATATTCTGCAATGTGTCCCGACTTATCACGCCAAAAAATTCGTTGTAGATCCCAGTGCTCAGGCGCAATCTTCACTTGAGGGAACATTTGTCTAATGTCTGCTGAAATAGCATACGCCTGAAGTCTGAATCCCCACAGCAGGTCGATCAGATTCCTTTGGAGTTTCGGACCGATCATCTGAACATCGTTCAAGGAAAGCCCATTGTCGGTGGCGCACGATGCGTCAAATACCACCCGAAATTTCTTCAGCACTGCATGGTGTGGAATGTAGTAAACTGGTCCTCGTGATTTCCGAGTAGCAGGCCGCATCCAATCGTTGTCCAAATATTCGCTTATGAATGCGTAATATTTTCTCCTCAACCCAGGATCTCTCTGTAGACGCTGTTCCAGCCGCAGAAACCGTTGCAGAGCTATGGCTCTATTTGATCCGATTCGGCTCCATTCCGCGCGGAGAGGGATCTGCAACACATAGCGTCCCGTCGTCGGATCGACCCGATGCGTACTTAAGAAATGTGCTTCACACTGTTGCTCTTCTTCCGTGTAATGGGAATTATCTCCGGGAAGCCCTTCTGACTCAAAAAATTCCCTTAGCTGTTTATCTAGATTTTGATCATTCACAACATACTGGTCAGTTTTAGATACCACTGCAAATACACCACCAACTGGTGCAATCTCTCCAAATATCAACCACCCCAGCCGTGTTTGTTGTGCGACTAGCCCCGATGTCAATTGCATCATTTGTTCCTGCATAAGTCGGGCCCACACTCCAACACCAAGGAGTGCCTGAACGGGAGCAGGCAGATCGAAGGCGGGGTCAGCTAAACATGTGGAGATAGCAGTGGGAATTTGTTGGTTCTCCAAGCGTGTGTCTGGCAAGAAAGCTTCTCCTAAAACTGATGGCACTACTATGAAAGTAATGAGCATAAGAGGCTCCTGATCAAACATGGATATCAAATATCCCGAGACGGATCTGCTACATTTTAGCGCTGCTGAGGCCGTTGTTGTAACAATGCTCGTCATAGAACGACAAACGGGAACTTTCTGTTCAGATACAAACTCGCTGCTAATGAGATTGGCTTGGGCACCTGTGTCACACATGGCACGCAACGTCACCTTCGCACCGTTGTTAAATAGAAGCCGAAACTGAGCCGTGGCCAGCAGGCTTAGTGTATGACGCTTAGAGCGCGAACTCAAAACAGGAATGGTTGAAACCCCGAGGCCGGTTTCACTTGATGGCAATAATTGTTATTGCTCCTCCTCAGGCACACGCTCGATCGCTGTTGCTATCATCGGCTCTGGGCAAACCTTGGATTCCACATCGATTTTCTCATTCACACGATATGCCCGAGGACATATTATACTGTTGTGTGGAGCCCGCGCACATCTAGGACAGCGGCCCGAGCGACAGTCTCGTGCCACGTGGCCGCGACGTAGGCAATTCTGACAGAGACCAAGTTCGAAAATTTTCTGAACTCTACGCTCTCGGCTCATGCGCTCGATGCTTGGACAACGATGAAAGGCATGATTGCCTGTGCAATTTGGACATGGGTTATAGTTAGATGTCGAAGCATACATCTTAGGTTTCTCTCGCATCACCGTCCTAAACATTCGCTGGTCAATACCGTTCGGTGTTACTATGCTTTTGTTTGAAGTCTGACTTAACAATCCACTGGAGTAACGCTCAAGCCAAGTGAAGAAATCCCCTTGCAGACTTGGTATGCGGTCCGTCGGCCGCACCATTTCCCACTGGCCGCGAGAAACACCATCTAATCGGGATTCCAAGAACCTTAGCATCAATAAATCCCGCTGGCCCTCAGGGGAAAGCTGCCTTTCCAGCATGCGCATGCTATTTCTTGTCGTATCTAGCATGCTCCGAATTTGCATGTAATTTGCCTTTGACCAAACGGGCAAGTCTAAAATGGCTGAGCAGTGCGACGCATGGCACATATATTCGTTGTCAAAAGATGAACATAACGTCCGCCAAGCATCACGAAAACTGTCATCGCGCTGTGGCCAAAATCCTAAGGCTCTTACAGCGGCATCCTTTACGCAACTTTGCAATCGCCGAAGGCGCTGAATATTTGTAAGGTGTGGATTCTCTATGATTTCGGTGGTGAAGGTATCCTTGAAGTGTATCCACTCGTGATGATCGCCTCGGAATATTGGAAGCCTATCGGCCAATGGGAGATCCGCAAATTGGTGTTGCTCGGATGAGGGATTGCTGCCTGATGGAATTGCACATGGCTGTAATTTATTTATTCTCTGACGGAGAGCAGCTAGGGTCTCGATATAGGTATCCTCGGTTTTGTTCCAGATCTCCTCGTTCGAATTGGATGAATTCCCTAACCTCTGTTTCTCGAAATGGATTTCAAAAGATTTCCATGCGGAATCGAGCGCCTCTAAGCGTGCCTCCAGTAGCTCTTTACCAATGGCTTCACTTGTGGTTGCCTTAACCCAATCTGCCTGCCGCTGAACTCGAGCGATGATGGCCTCACTGTCAATCCGTGGAATTCCGTTCGCACCATCGCTTTCTGAAGCGATACCACTAGAACTGAGCCTCTCTGCCCCTTTCTTTTCGACTCGGCGCACTGCCGCTGGCTGCTTCTGCTCTAAAGAAATGAAAAAGAAAAATTAAAATTAAGGCGCTCTTGTGAGAGACACCAGCCCATGATACTAAAACTATATATATGTATATATTCGCACAAACATATCGCTTTACTCGCACAAAACGTCGCTTGGCTCGGCGCACTGCCGTTGGTGTCCCCTGTTTTATGAGAGTCCAATCCGCTCCACTCCTCTTACAAATTCTCGTCTAGCTCGGCCATTAAATATATCTGCTCTATAGAGGAACTCACTCAAATGTTTGTCTATTACTCGCCCTGCAACTCTCATGGCCTATAAATTCACACAATCATTTCGTTCTAATCATACAACAAACGTGGCTTAACTCGGCGCTCTGCCGCTGGTGTTTCCTGCGTCCTGCTTTATAAGTGCTCAATCCGCTCTACTTCCGCAGCAAAATCTCGCATAGCACGGCGCACTGCCGTTGATTGTCTTCACTCAAGAGAAACCCAAACGCTGTTCTATCATTCGCTCTGCTACCGAATTATCTCGCACATAGCCATTCTCTCTCTTCACTCAAAATATACTTAAGACAAAAAAAAAAAAATAATACTTCGCTCTCTGTGATTTAAAAAACCTGCACTCGCATTGTATTTGAAATATTAATCTACACATTTGCACTAACTTACCCACAGCCCTTCTCTTTCTTGCCTTAGGCATTCTGCGCTTTTTATTTGCTGATTGTTGCTCTCACAAAGTATTATGTATTATTAAGCTTAAGTTTTTCAAACACTATTAAACTTGAATTTAAGCACTTTCTGTTTTTTTTTGTTTTTTAAAGCTGGTTCACACACGCGGCTCGATAGGACCAAATGTTTAGTACCCTAAACAAATAAAAGAAATTGTTTGCTGTATTTTTTAATCTTTATTTATTTCTTTCTATTCGAACGCGATCACTGCTTGTTTGCTACTGTTTTCTACTACTCGCTCGGGTCAGTCACGATGCGAGAGCTCCCGATTTGATCCCGTTGCATTTGATAGAGCGCGAGAGAGCAAGTCATGAGTAGGAATTTCAGCGCGCGCTAACATATGTCATCCCGTCCGGTTGTCGTTTCAAACCTTATATGAATTGTATGCGCTCTCTATCTATATGTTTGTGAATTTGTATCTTTCCAGGAATATCCATGTTCAATTGAGTCAAAGGAGATTTATCCAAGAACTGACAGGAGTCATTTTGAGTCCCATTACGAATTTGTTCCGTGACAGAATAACGACTTCTATTTCGGACGGATTAAAGGAGCAAATGCAGGGGGTAATGGATGATTTCAATAACAAGGACCCACTGGAGTTGAGGACATTCGCAAAACAAATGTTGGCCGGTTTAACGGGACAGCGCTAAAGGAGGAAGACGAAGCGAGGAAGAAACGCCCAGCCTCTAGCAGATTTCTGCCAAATTTTTGTGTGAGGGAAGATTGCGATGGATACGCGGGGGAACAGGGGTGCGAAATAAAGTGATATAGTTTGTCTATTCTATTGTAAAAGTATCTGAAAGCTCCTTAAACGATGACAAATGAAAGGAAAGTCAGATTGCGAAGAGGGATTAGCTTTGTCGACTGAGCTGTCCACTGGATGTCGACCGACGACCAAGTAAATGAAGAAGAACAGTTACCGAGCGAGATAACGAAATCGAAAACGAAACAATAGGTGGCGCATTTTGGAACAAGGATAATGAAGAAGTTTCCAGCTAGCATTGAGTCCTTATCCGGCAAAGCAATGAAACGTCCCTGCTGCCGGTTGTCGCTTTTGCAGTTCGATTTCGAATGGCTAAGGCGGGATGAATACACAGACACACGTCTGGCTGAGTCCTGAGTGTTTTGGTCGTCTACTTCGTAGTCAGCCGCCAGAGGCAGTTACAGTTACACATTTTGTTTGCTTGCTCTCGTTGTGGCTGCATGCTCTGTGTGTTTGTGCGGTGAATGAATGGGAGAATAACAGGGAAACACGAACTTTTTCCAGGACGATAAATATTGTGTTCTTTGGCTTTATTTAAGAGGAGTTTGTCATTAGATCGAATTGATGACGGACTGAATGGGTTTTGCGAGACTGGATAATAGATCGAGCGCGGAGGGGGTGCCGTGCGTAGGTGGTAATTATTTAGCTTGTTGAGTGAGACATCAACATCGAAAGGCGGCACAAGGAGTGAGCGGGGTTAGTCGTTGACTGAATGAACTGATTTCCAAAAATGAGTGTAAAATGAGTAAGTGGGAAACTATTTTGAAATATGGGTAGGTATACATTTAAATCAGAACTCTAGTCTTTAGGGCTGTCTTCTGACATCTTTGAAAACTAATGGGGAAAAACGAGGAGTTTGTTTCACATTTAAATTGAAAGGCTGACCTGACTCGAAGGGTAGAGCTTGATCTTCTGTTGTCACCTAAATAATTTGTAGGAAAGAAACAGTGATAAGGAAGAGCGATGAATTTCAATCCACTTAAATAAAAGCAGCTACCATTAAACTCTTAGTTGAACTCGAATGTAAAAAAAATATGTGTTAGGAATTGAGCTATGGTGGTGAACGAGGAACTAGAAAACTGCTGAAAGAATTCTTGTTGGCAGACGGACAGCATCAACATTTTTTTTTTTTGGTTGCGCCTGGAGGTGAGTAATCTTCAGAAGATACCAATGGTCCGTACCATTGGTTATGCCCGATTCAGATATATCTAGTCTGCCTACGGGCTAAACCTCACCCCTCAGAGGGGCACTATGAGATCCGGTCGCGCGTAAGTAGTAAGAAATTTGTTCCTCTCATTTTTTCATTTTATTGATGACTACGACTAAGTTACCTTAACAAGTAGTTTACGCTTCTGTAGTGTTAATCGCGTTTGGTAGGTTGCTTTCCAGCGAACGCACCTACTAATACCGTCATTACATGCGGTTTTTCCTTATGGCGCTAGGTCGAACGGTCTTGTTCTTTGTAGTCGGCGCTCAAGGTATGTCACGTCCAGAGTATGAATTATTTCATTATTGCAGTGACCATGAATGCGAGTACGAAGTTTGCGAGCAAAATTTGTTACTTCGTTACTCACGGTAGCAATTCCTAGATCTCTGTGAATATCACTATTATACCATGGAGCATTCACGATTGCTCTTAGCGTTTTGTTTTGGAATGTTTGTATTATAGCCATATTGCTTGGTTTGGTACAACCCCAAAGATGTATACCGTATGTCCAAGAAGGTTTTAGCACTTGCTTATACAGGAGCAGTTTGTTGTATACGCTTGTCTTCGAATATCTTCCGGGTAACCAATACATTTCTCTAAGTCTGATTGCGAGCTCGTGGCGCTTTTTCTTAATGTGTGGCTTCCACTTAAGTTTTGCGTCTAGGGTCATTCCTAGATACTTCGCCTCGTTTGCATATGGTATTTGTACAGAGTTAATAAAAACAGGTAAGTTGTTTATCCTTTTGTACGTGAAATTGACATGCGTCGACTTGGTCTCGTTAAGGGCAATTCGCCAGGTCTTTGTCCACTCGCATACTTTATTAAGAGCCCGTTGGAGTTTTCCAGTTGATGATTCGACTGACTCATCAATTGCGAGGATAGCCGTATCGTCTGCGAACGTTGCTACGATGGTCCCTTCATCTTGTGGTGTGTCTCTTGTGTAGAGCAGGAATAATATTGGGCCGGGAACGCTTCCTTGCGGAACACCGGCGTGGATTTCCTTGAATTCCGAGAATTCAGTCTCATGTCTAACACAAAAGAGTCTGTTTTCAAGGTAGGATTTCAATATTTTGTATAATTTTTCCGGTAGGATTGTCCTTAGCTTATACATTAGGCCTTCATGCCATACCTTGTCGAAGGCTTGCGATACGTTGAGAAAAGCGCTAGAGCAAATCTTTTTGCATTCTAGAGCTTTTTCAATTTTAACTTTGAATTCGAGGAATGTAACTTGAGTGGTTGTATTTTTTTGACGTATGAGGTCCATCATAGATAAGCTATAAGTCTTTCACCGTATATCTGCATTAGCATCTACTTATCTCCACGTACGCAATACACTGGATTCATCGCACTCAAACAAGCGTTGCCATAAGAGCAGATTTGTCTGCATTTTGCAGACTTTTAACAACCAGGAATTTCTAGACACCTGCGCTTCATATCTTGTCTGAATTCGCAATAATATATATTATATATCCTTCGAAAGAAAAATTCTTCGACGGATTTTCGGTCCTGTGTGCGAGGAGGGCGAATGGAGGAGAAGATACAACCGCGAACTCTATGAGCTGTACCAAGATGTGGATGTAGTCCAAAAAGCCAAAATACGTCGACTACATTGGCTCGGCCACATCGAGCGAATGGATAATAATGCTCCAGCTAAGAGGATCTTCGAATCCCAGCCCCCAGGTTCGAGGCGACAAGGAAGACCGAACCTCCGTTTCAAAGACCAAGCCATCGCGGATGCCAGAGCGCTTGGTCTGGAAAATTGGAAGCAGCGTGCCCGGGATCGTAGAGGATGGAAGGCTGCAGTGTCTCAGGCAGAGACTCTCCACGGGTCGGGAGCCCGTTAAGTAAGTAAGTAAGTATATATAATATATAATATATTAAAAAAATAAATAAATAATATTTTGTTCTTTTCGAAAAATAATTTCAGCATTTTTGACACTCTTTTTTTTCTGTTATTGTTATATATATATATATATTTCGAGAGATAATCGAATCAGACCACCATTGTCGGGTCTCTTTTCGTCTCTCTACCACTGTAAATCTTACTCAGAGAGACTCTCTGGATTTCTCCACAGTTCTTCTCTGGGCTCAATTCCTAGTGTTAACGCTAGCATCTGTTTATGGGAGATCCGTTTCATCGACTGGGTCTCGACCCATTGATGTCCCAAGATCCTCATTCTTCTGCCAGCCAATGCCGGGCATTGACACAGTATATGTGCCGCTGTCTCAGATTCCTCCAGGCATAGTCTACAAGTATCATCCTCTATAAGGCCCATTTTCCTTAAGTGATACCTGAAATTACCATGTCCTGTAGACAAAGCCACCACCCATTTCAATGTTCCTCGACTCATGCTTAGAACTCTTCTTTGAGTGGAGCAGGTAGGCCACTTTATTGCCATTTTAGCTTGTCTACATTGTTCCACGGTTGACCACCTTCTCAGGTGTTCTGCCGTGATCCATTTGTGGACAAGCTGTTCAACCATTCCTCTGCCAATTGAAGAGAATGGTTCTGGTCCCAGCAACTTTTCAGTTGACCCCTGTTTTGCAAGGGAGTCCGCCTTTTCATTGCCTTCGATCCCTATGTGTCCTCGTACCCAAGTCAGTGTTACTTCATTTTTAGATGAACACTTATTGAGTTTAAGTACGCATTCCAGTGCCAGTGATGTTGTGATGTTTGTTTGTTCCATGCATCTGATCACCGCCTGATTGTCCAGTGCTATGAGGATATTTCTTCCTTCCACCTGACACTCAAGCAAGTAGTCCAACGCATAAAGCAAGGCAATCATCTCAGCCTGGTATACTGAAGTGTATTTCCCGAGGCTAATGTGACGGGCAAGTTCCAGCTCTTCTGAATAGATACCGGCCCCCGCCCCGCCATCCATCATGGATCCATCCGTGAAAATCACTATTTCACCATTTCTTTTTTCTGGAAGTAATCCGTTCTCAATACGAGTTTTATGATTTCTTTCCATAATACGCACCCTTGTTATTCGATCCATAGGCATGTTTAGCTCCCTAATCTCGTCTTTAACAAGTCCCAGGATCTTCCTATGTCCATAGATCGTACCACGATGGTGCCATTTCGCATCTCGATGCAAGCGAAGTGCTGTTTGGGCCGCTGTTTTCTTAATAAATAAGTCTAGCGGTAATATCCCCATGATGACTTCCAATGCGCATGTTGGGGTTGTACGTATTGCACCTGTAATTCCCATACATGCTAAACGCTGAACCCTATCCAGGTGCTTCCTCACAGTTTTCTGAGAGGCTTTCGCCCACCATACAACCGAGGCGTACGTGATAATGGGTCTAGTTATCATCGTATACATCCAGTATGCTGACCTAGGCGAGAGTCCCCACCTCTGTCCACATACACGTTTGCACTGATGTAGTACCCTCTTTGCCTTCCGGACCTTCTCCTCAACATGGTAATTCCAAGTAAGTCCAGTATCTAGATAGACTCCCAGATACTTAACCTTCTTAGTCATTGTTAGTTCCGATCCGAAAAGTGTTAAGGGCCGAAATTCCAGATTTTTCCTCTTCCTAGTGAAGACTATTAGATCTGTTTTCGCCGCATTAATGGAGAGCCCTTGTTCCAGACACCACCGCTCAACCACTCTGAGTGCATTCCTCATGATATCTGCTGTGACGTCCATGAATTTGCCTCTGGCCATTATTGCTATGTCGTCGGCATATCCCACTGTGTGAATGCCCGTCGCCTCGAGTCTGTCGAGAAGAGAGTCCACAGTGATATTCCACAGTGTAGGTGAGAGAACACCTCCTTGTGGGCAACCTCTGCTAACCCTTCCTCTGAGTTTTGAGGTTCCCGTCTGAATATTAATCGCCCTCGTATTCAACATATTGTCCACCCATCTTACCACCAGTGGGTTAACCCTACGTTTTTCCAAGGCTTGTTTCAGACTTTCAAAGCATATCTTATCGAAGGCACCTTCAATGTCCATTATAGTGGTCATCGCAATGCCCCCGGTATTTAGCTCTTCCTCCGCAACGCGTACTACTTGGTGTAGCGCTGTTTCTGTAGACATACCTACCCTGTATGCATGCTGTCTACTATTTAAAGGATACATCTTAAGCGCAGTACTCTCCATATAGTCCACCATCACCCTTTCCATTATTTTTAACAGGAAGGATGTTAGGCTGACTGGTCTGAATGACTTTGCCTCGGTGTAGTCCTTTTTTCCCGGTTTTGGAAGGAAGACCACATTTGCTTCCCTCCATGTTATCGGGATATAGCCTATTGCTAGGCATGCAACGTATATATTCCTGAGCCTTGGTGCAATTAGGTCTATACCCCATTGCATTAGACCTGGAAATATACCATCCGGCCCCGCAGTTTTGAAGGGTGAGAATGTTGCTATCGCACCCTTGACCGCTTTTGGTGTCACGATCCGTTCTGCTTCCGTCCTATCCATCCTGTTCGCTCCTTGTTTCCTTGGAGCCCAGGGCTGAGCTGACTTATAGCTTCCTGGAAAGTGTACCTCCATTAGGACCTCATTTGTGTGATCCAGTGTTTCCACCATCTCCCCCGCTCTATTACGAATGAGTCCGATCTTAGAAACTGGATCTCTCGAGACAATCTTTTGTAGTCTACTGACTTCAGATGTACTCCTCATACTCGAGCAAAAGTCCCTCCATGACTCCCTTTTACGTCGTCGCAGAGTAACGTTTAGCTCTTTCTTTTTCGCCTTATATTCATCCCATGCTTCGGGTTCTCCCCTCCTCATGGCGTGATTGAAGGCCTTCCTCGCAGCCTTTTTTAGCTTTTCAAGTTCCCGGCACCACCAAGGCGCAGGATCTTGTTTTTCCACTAAAGTAGGTGTACAAGCCACTCGGTACGCAACTTCAACAGCTGATTGCAGATGCTTCAACTGTGATTCTACATGCCAAGTGTTTTTCGGTATTCCGAATGTCATTACATTCAGTTTTTCCTCCAACACTTCAAGGTATTTTATCCTATCTGTGTTCTTCGGAATTCTGATGTATTTCCGATCTTTTTTCCTTTTAGATCCATAGCGAACATCAAATGAAATGGCTCTGTGATCCGACAATGTAGCCTGATCCATTACCCTCCAATTTGATATTCTTTCAATTATCTGGCTACTGCATTCTGTTATTGTTACTTAAATACAAAAAAAAATTTGCGAAGTAAGATTTTTCTATAGAAATCTGCATTGCATAACAAATTTTTCCAAATATTTTTATGGCAACACTGCGTCACACTTCATTCACTCAGATTTCACATTCGAGCTACTGCGTGGGGAAAGTGGTGGAAAACGCCTAAATCTTTGATGCACTGTAGATATATCAGCTTAATGTAAACGAATGACAGATATTCCAGTAAAATAACAGAGCAAAAATCGAGAAGTAATCAAAGTCCAGAAAATGCTTGAAAAATTTATACTTGGCATTTTTAATTCAAAAAAAGTACGTTAAAGTCTTCGAAAATGCATTAAAAATGCTAGAATGGCATCACTGTACAGCACATTTACTCCGAAGTCGGAACACAAAAATTTGTTTGCAAAAGCCCGAAAAAGAAATGACAAGAAATTATAGAGTTCGCAAACAAAATATGGGAATGGTATTAGTTTGGGGTGGATGATTCTAGTACGTAGGGGCTGACACACCCCTTTTAGTAACCAAATATTATTTTTAAACATTTTAAAGAAGCAGAAGAAGAAGAAGAAGAAATATTTCTTTCTTAAAATTCTGATTATCAAGGGCCTGATTCCTTATTTTTATTTTTTACTTTTTTGAAACCGCGGGAGCAGAAGCTGGTACTTGGATTATTCGTGAATGCGGCAATATTGAATACTGCTGTGTATCACTCAGAAAAATAAAGATTGGTAAGCGAAGAATTTTGAGATTTTTAAAAAATTATAAGTTAAAAGTTCTTGGTTCAAATATTATTTTTGTTAACAAGAACGTATTTTTAAGTTTTCAAGAAACAGGTATTCAGCGTAAGAATAATACACTCTCCATAAATATTTTACTACATTTGTGTCAACAATTTCATTCTGAAATCAAAGACTTTGATATTTGGGTTCATTTTAACCAACGAAAATTGTTGACATTACAATTTTTTTTCTGAGTGATTAAATAAGATTTTGGGGATAAAATCTCTTGTTTGTTTATTATCAAATACTAGAAGATCACTCCTACGTAAAACAAATGTATACATAATGCAGATTTATGAAAATAACACCACAAGATAAAAGTAGATTTATGTCGGGACAACAATACCTCTATTTTTATACGACCAAACGAAATTTGTACAATGGGTTCAAATATATTGCGAGTCGAAATTATACATCTAAGTGTTCTTCCACTGGGTCACCTCTCGCGAACGTCTGTCAAACATCCGAGAGTATAACTGT
Organism: Cheilosia variabilis; assembly: GCA_951230905.1. Classification (NCBI taxonomy): domain Eukaryota; kingdom Metazoa; phylum Arthropoda; class Insecta; order Diptera; family Syrphidae; genus Cheilosia; species Cheilosia variabilis. The sequence goes on along the minus strand of OX579676.1, from coordinate 143,556,165 downwards.
CTAGAAAGAGCTTTGCAATCAGCCCTTTGGACTCGGCATAAAATTGTAGATCCCTTCCATTCGTCCCGAAAATGTGGAAACAAAATCTAATCGAAAGGACCAAATGTAAAGTGAGTTCCTGAATGGATTGTGATATCACAAACAATACAACGTGTAGCGAGAAAATTTCAAAATGTTAATCGTTTTCTTGCGTAACATCCCCAATTTTAGACTGCACACTGTTAATTCACCGTATAAAACAAACAAATTAAAATCACTTGTCTGTCACTGTCCAAATGATACAATTACCCCAACCGATATGGTCTCTCGAAACTGATGGATTTTTTGCCAACAAGAATTCTGCCAAAATGACCACAGAATAGCATGGATTGGAACACCCTGTTTGCCTTCAGACTGACATGGGTTGATGGTAGTTGGCCCGCATCAAAAATTCATGAGCATCTCTTTTTCCCATAAACTCGTATAGTCCTTCGTGAGGGTCTGTTTTCCTTTTTACTCAATCCAGACCATCGTCGTCGTTGTTGTTGTTGGCATTCTATATAGAAATAGATGGCCCTCAGAAAGTCTCTATTCTCAACAGACTCACCTCTAAGGTTCGGTGACAGTTGAATTTTAAATTCACCCTCATCGTGTATATTTTGTAAGTAACACCCATGCCGATGTTGGCGACGGTCTGGAAGCAACACATTGATTTACAGGTAAGTAAAAGAAACACAAATATAAGGGTGCTCCTCAGGCACACCTAAGGGTTGAATGACAATCAAGGGATTTATTTTATTTTTTATTCACTCATTTCGGTTTCAATTCCATGTAAATGACATGGATAAATTCGGGGGTGCAAAACCGCCAGCGACACGAATAAGACGAGTGTGGGTAGGTCGGAAGTAATGATCTATCCTGCACCCGCATACACTTGTTCTACTTTTTGAATTTCCTTTGACTATGTGTCGCTTTGATTGAAAATATTTTCAGCACATTCACGTTTGACAAATTACCTGTGCAAAAACGAACCTACATTAGGTGGGTGCCGATGATGACGCCTTCTTTGAAGATGACGACGATGATGATGATTTATTTGCATTCCTTTGGCTTACATTGCTCCTGGCGGGCTATCACAAAAACACAGAATGTGCTTGTGAAGGCAACACACTTGAATATATTTGCGTGATGGACTCATTTGAAGTTCACTTTGGGGTGAGACGTGAGAGTGAGTTTGGGTGAATGGGTTTGCCATTCGTATATGTGACTGTGTTGAAAGTGAAATCAGGAATGTAAATAAACGGAACCGGAGCACTACCTCTCCCTAGTTTTATTTGAATACAAATCAAGCACACGTATGTGGGACAGGGGCTGCAAAGTGGTCTCAATAAAATAAGTGGACATTCACTTTATTAGGCCAAGTGGGAGTGTAGGTGTGCGACGTCTGCATGATTTACTTCACTGAATATTAAGTGCTTTGGTGCAACTTGTGGTGTCGCTGCAGTGGTTGTGTAGCTGCGGTCACACTCGCAAGTCAACGCTAGTTAACTTGAGTTTAGGCATCAAGTAGTTGGCGAAACATGTTCACATAGTAAGGGTGGAGGTAGACACAAGTTTCGGCGGGATAGTTGGATAGTCCACATAACAGCGGTGGCTAATGGCTTCGAGGGACCGATCATAACTAGCCTCGGGCTTCTGCGGTTTAAGAACCACAAAACAAACTGGCTCGCTATAAAATGTGCAATAGCCCGCACCTAATTTATACAACTTGCTTTTCAATGCGATGCACTCCCATTCAGCATCCAGCAGTTCGTTCACATATTCCGAGAAGAAAACGTCTTAATACGGTATCAGATTTAGGGCTTAGCAAAGAAGAAGAAGCTGTCAGAAGAAAAGATTCACCGTTCATCATGTAGACAGCAGAGATTGCCTAAGAGCTGAAACTCTTCAATAACCTATATAGACTTGAACTAAATATCACGCATTCATTAAAGATATAGACGAGGAAACTGTAGGTTACCAGCCATCTCCAAGAAAGGGCCCATAGCACGATGAACAAATTGTAAAAGACAACCGAATATGCATATGCACCACAAAACCAAGGCAGAGAGGCATATGTATCGATGAAAAATAACGGAGTAGAAACCAGAAGACCAGACCAGTACATGTCCCTAACCCTATAAAGCTTCTTTGAAGAAAAACTTGCATAGAAAATGAAAGGAGTCAGTTCAGAAGATCGAAGATTTTCGTGGTCTCCAAGGTTTTTATAAGAAATAAACCAACTGACAGTCTTCCAAAGCAGCGATATCTAGTCTCCGAATTTCGGAAAATAGCAGATGTGTTTCTGTTTAAGTAGCATGCTCTACATAAGCTTAAAAATAAGTATACAAAAATTGATCGAGCAAGTTGGTTGAACTTGAGTACGACAGAGAAATTCACGTCTTGGCTTTTGGAAAAGCATCAAACTCACACAAATCGAATGGTTGTGAGCTAGCCCTAGGATTTACATGGACCTGTTGCGCCAGTTATTTATTTATTCATCGTTTCGTATGCTAATGGCCGGATAAGGGACCCTGGCAAACCTAATCAAACTGTATCGAGTGACACAATAAAAACACGCGGTTTAAGGAACTGTAGCTTGTTCGAACTATTACAACTGGAGGTCCGTGACACTCTATTAATCTCATTCTTTGAGCAGATAGTGTGCCTAGCAGGTTGCATCGTGGAAGGTACTATTCTAAACACATCTATCTAGCTGATCGGTATAAGCGGACGATATTGAAAGTTGTTAAGAATACATTATTAACTTGTCATACACTCTACTTGAACACACTCTTTGTATTACACACTGAACTATTATAAACTAAATGAATAAGTGCTGAACTCTTTTTCTATACATCAATAAACTCTTTTCTTCCTCTTAACTTTGAAGTCAACCTGATAAGTCGTCTTTCATTTAACAAAAGGATTCGCTGTTCCAAGCGAGACACGGTATAAACATTCAATTCGATTGAAGTAGCCGAGGACAATACTAAATAAACACTAAGCCCATCCCACACGAATTTTTTATAACAGCAACTTCGAGTTCATTTACCTCGAAGCAGCTCATCCTCAACCAGCTTCCATTGGGCACCTTTATACTTTCATCGTAGGACTATTAAGGGTGAGTCTCAGGTTCGATTCGTGGGAAAACAAAAATGGCATCTTAAGGTGTTTTCCAATCTTGGGAATGTTACAATAGTAAGCGAAAAACTGAGTATTTTACTTGAGTGTGGTAATCCTTGCCAGACCCACGCACCTAACCTAACTTACCTCGGTTAGACTTCAGCTCCAGGAAAACCATTGAAGTTCGCATGAATTACCTCGGGAAATCGCTGCTACCTCGGTTTGACAAACCAGTTTGGTTCATATATCTATCTGACTCAAAGGACAAAATTCATGTCCCCTATATTTCCAGCTTCGATTTATGGCTGCAAGAGCTTAAAAATTGAAAGAGGACTCTTGAGTTCCTTTCAAGAAAATTACTTTGACAGATAGTTGGTTCTGTGTTAAGAAGAAGAAGTTACAACCACGAAGTTCATGAGCTGTACCAAGATGTGAATGAAGACCAATGAAGGCCCTGCCGAGCAGTCTGCAGTGTGCCTTAAAAAAAAGTCAGAACTCGCCCAAATGTGTGCATCTGCTTTAAGACCCAAGACTCATCTAAGAGTTCTGATTCACAGTCAGGTTTAAACAAAGTCCCAGTAAATATAAATACCTCATCTAAAGCAGATTTGAAGCTTGTCATGCGGTCTGAAATTAATTTTTAGAGTTAGTAGAAGCCATTTAATGCTCAATCAATTTCGATTGCCAACGACTTATTTTTATATCCGAGGTCAGATAAGCGGTTGCAAGGAGACTTTCAAAATTTATGAGCATTACCCAATACTCTAGGATTAATGACCATCGTGACCTCCATCTAAACCTTGACAGTCCAAGTAATGGGTGATTTTTTAAGAGGTTTAGAACTTTTTTTAAAAAAAAAACACAAAAAATTCGAAAAAATGAATGAAATATTTATTTGAATCGATAGTTTGAACCTTGCAATTTAATGTTTAAAGATAATTTCATGCAAATGTTGACCGCGGCTGCGTCTCAGGTAGCCCATCCGCTGAGTCCAATTTTGGCATACTCTTTCACACATATCGGCCGGTATCTCACGAATGAATGCATGGATGTTGGCTACCAGTGCGTCAATCGAAGCGGGCTTGTCCCTATACACATTAGCCTTGGCATAGCCCCACAAAAAATAATCTAATGCTGTCAAATCGCACGATCTAGGCGGCCAATTGACCGGCCCGAAACGTGAAATTAACTGTTCACCAAACTCGCCTCGCAATTGCGCCATTGTTTCGCGTGCTGTGTGGCATGTGGCACCGTCTTGTTGAAACCACATATCATGCAAGTCAAGAACTTCCATTTCGGGCAAAAAAAGTTTGTTATCATCGCTCGGTAGCGTTCACCATTGACAGTAACGCTGCGATTCGCATCATCTTTGAAGAAATATGGCCATTAATGCCGCCGGCCCATAAACCGCACCAAACAGTGGCTTTTTCGGGATGCATTGGTAGCTGTTGCAATGCTTCTGGCTGATCTTCACTCCAAATGCGGCAATTTTGCTTATTTACGTACCCATTCAACCAAAAATGAGCCTCATCGCTGAACACAATTTTTCGATAAAAAAGCGGATCCTCGGCCAGCTTTCCAAGAGCCCATTCACCAAAAATTCGGCGTTGTGGTAGGTCGGCTGGCTTTAGTTCTTGCACCAGCTGTATCTTAAAAGGCTTTACGCCCAAATCCTTCCGCAAAATTTTCCACGTAGTGCTGTAACAAAGGCCTAACTGCTGGGAACGGCGCCGAATCGACATTTCGCGGTCTTCTGTCACACTAGCTGATACGGCCGCAATATTTTCTTCACTACGCACAGTACGTAAACGTGTTGGTGGTTTAATGTCCAACAAAGTAAATTTGGTGCGAAATTTGGTCACAATCTTCCGAATAGACTGCTCAGAAGGTCGAGAATGCCAATCATAAAATGGAAGCAGCGCGCGATGAACATTTCGAACCGAGCACGAATTTTGATAGTAAAATTCAATAATTTGCAAGCGTTGTTCATTTGTAAGACGATCCATGGTTAAATTGCAAACCAAACTGAAGCTGTTTGACAGTGACACAAGGTACTAAACACACGTCAGCTGTCAAAACCAGTGTTGCCAAAACCAAACCAGCTAAAAAATCACCCTTTATTTGTACCGCCATTGCGCTTCATCTCAAATGACGCACACAGAGCATCAACAAAAACCTAAACTTTCTGATAGACTGATAAAAAAAAAAGAACTGACGTCAAAGTTTACGCGCACAAATTTCCGTCACCTGCCAAGTTCATCCATATCGTCATTCGATAAATGTCCTTCCCACTTGTAAGTAACAGATTCCTCAGTAAACTTCCACCGCAACTGACGTAGGTATCCTTATTTAATTTCAAATTATCGCTTCGGCAAAGCGTTGTGCGCTAAGACCAACTTTCGAAACTTTCCAACGATCTCAGTGTACTAGCAGGATCCGCTATATTGCTTCCAGAAATTTAAACAAACTTCAAGCTTCCGCTCAACGTGTCCGATGAAGGGTAAGCTTTCTGGATGATGCTTGCCGGCACAGATTTAAATACACACGCACGAACACTCATCGCACTATGGCAAAGGAAGTGAAAGGGAGGACAACTTTTAGTTGAACGAACTTCATTTCCTTTGGTATTTACTAGACTACCACCAAACCAACAGCTGTTACAGTTTTCGGCAGTCTCACGGAATGTAGGGCGAATAATTTGGCGAGTTTACCAAAAGCGATTAAGGCGAATGACTCGTACCCTTCTAAAGCTGCGACTGAGTCCTAGGATCGTAGTACAGGATAAGAAGTATCACAGTGGTGACTATGACTAATATTCGCAAACACTTATTAGGCAAATTTTTTAATGTGCTGATGAGTGCGGACTCGCATCTGTCATCATCAACAATTTCGTTTCTTCCCGTTTCGTAAAAAAATATAATTGGAAGTTGGTTCTTAAAAGAATCGAAAACATTTTAAATAAATTTAACTAAAACCGCTAAAGCCGTCTTTAGAAGACAAAATAAAATACCTTTTGAAATAACACCGACCTCCCCCAACAACTTAACTGCAAGACTCTTCATGACTCTCTACAGTTCAACCAACAGTTGATCGGTCATAGGTATGCATATTTGAAACGGAATCTCCCTGAATACTCGTATACAGTTAATTTCAATTCAAAAGGATCTCATGGAGTGTGTACATTTATCAAGAAGAATGGACTATCGCCGGCACACACATTGAAGAAAGTGAACCCAACGGAATGACAATGAATGCAACGACGCTCGTCGTCAATGATGCTTGTGTAAGTCAATACAATTTGCAGCACCCGCCCTCGGCCATTCAAACAAATCAAATATCAAGCTGTATGCCGAAAGCTGAATTGCTGACAGGTTGTGCGTTTTTTTTTTTTAGTCGACCTCTCTTCGTGTGGATAGGTGAAGCACGAGACTGCTATGGGTAGACGTAGCCGTGTTCGCAATTTTTCACTTGTGTGCTTGTTTTGTGAATGAAAATGCCAGAAGTGGTCCTGTCTCTCCGCCATCCCATTATTGCGAACAAAGGCAAAATGATCCAACGGTAAGTACAACATATCTGTTTTATTAACCCGCAAGTGATGGTGTTCGTTCGTACTTGTGTTGGAGAATAGAGAATATGCTTTAGCTGTTTCCTTTAAAATGGTTTTTCTTTTTCGTGCACTCCTTTGTGAGGATCCGCCCGATACCCATATGCGGACTCCACTCTACAGATGGGCTGGGCATCAGTGGTAATTTCCTGACGGCGCCAGTTGCAGGGTGATGGTCAGTTGACAGTAGATGACTATCAACAATCAAGCGCATTTAGATTGTACATATATGTAGGACTACATAAATGAATACAGTTAGATAACAGGTTCCAAGAAGAGTTACCTACTATACATGTGAGCATAGACCTGCGGAAATGAACAACAAGGAAACTGCCAGATCAGACGGAATTTCAGACAGCAAGAATGGAGACTTGGCGGAGAGCACACTTTACCTCATCAAGATTTGAGCGGGAAAGAGTACGCCTGATAGATGACACCTCAAACCTAACCCGTATTTGCCTGATCACCAAGAAAGGATAGATCCTCTAAACGGCGCCAACTATAGACATAGAGAAGAGCAGTCTACCTAGAATCGCATACAAGATTTGTAATACAGTGTGAAAGCATCAAACACTTTATCAAAGAGCCATGTAGGCCCCTTAGTTAGTGCAGTCTTAGGCCCAGCAGTTTAACAACCGACCAATTATTCACACAACTACAGACCCCAGAGGAAACCCAAAAAGTCCAAATGGATACCCGCCAATGAAAAGTCGAAATCAATTCCAAGGTCAAGGTGGTGAGTTTTCATGAAGCTTCTTTAATGTTATACCTACTTCGGAACATTTTGCGGAACTCGCAAGCCTAAACGAAGGCAATATTTTTCACAAGCCTTACAGACAGACGAGCGGAACTCAGCAACCTATCGCTATCACTTTTGCTGGCATTAGGACAGAAGCTACACAAATCTGCAAGGACCTATATAAAATTTATATTGACGAATCAGAAGGAATATCATAATAGATGGCTATAACTTTGAGGTGGTTAGGGGCTTTATTTTTATGAAAATGACATCATCTGAGGAGTAAAGCAACGTTGTCATCTCATGTAGTTTTTCACATCAAACGATTTTCAGTCAGCTAAGACGGCTTGAACATTTATGCATTAATAATGTTGGATAGCGATCGGGGTCTCTATTTGAACGATCGGCTAATCTTACTTTACTATCGAGACCGTCTTAAACTCAAACACCTAAATACCCTCGAGGAAAGAAGGAATGCTGCAGACATTTATTTTTATTCATCGTCTTCGTTCGGGCTCCCTCGATTAAAGGATTCTATGCAGCTCTATATTCTTCAATCCAGAGCACTTTGTATTGCTCTAACTAACCTCCATTTGCTTCCGTTGTGTTTGTTCTATTTATCCACTGCACTTCGTATAACTGCAACAAGCCTTTCTCCCAGATTTCCATATGTGCTGCGGAAGGTCTTTTACTGTTTTCGACTTCAACTGCAGCACACCTTTTTTTAAACTCGACTTCTTCTTCGGCATCCTTACCTTTAAGCCGTAGTTGTCGTTCTCAAATTTAAAACTTAGGCTTAAGCTCCAGTCTTAAGCCACCATTATAGCTTGCAGTAGGCCAATCTTCAGGATACAGTGCCACCTAGGTAAGTAAGTAACTTAAGTATGGAAACGAAACCCTAGCAGTAGCCTAACTGACATTTTGGGAATTTTTACAGCCAACAGAGAGATAAGTTTCCAGACATGGGTTAGTTGAAAGTTTTTCGTTCTAAGACTTCGTCTTACAACACAAGCTTGAGAGCTACAGCCCTTTCGACGAACTGAAGCAATAAGTAATATAATATAAGTAATTGCGATTGCGTCCGCCGTCGTCATATCCTCAGGTTTTCCAACTTTCGACATCTTCTTCTTCGCCACTCCTACGCTGTAGCATAGGGATACCTATCCCACACTAAGGGTATGTGCAGACGAGCATATACCTACTCCCAATGTAGTTGAAACCAACAACTTGAAAACCAGAATTAGACGCGAACCCATACCGATAGGTTCACTTCAACACGGTACACCATCTCGCCCCAACACGAAATGAATTCCAGTTACAGTCGGCATCAATATACTTCAAGTGCTCATTGACCGTGACAGCGTTTTCCTTTCGCATTTCGCCCGCGAGGAACAATCCCCCCCCTTTCTGCGCGCAAAGCAATTCAGTATTGAGTACCTTCTTTCCGCTATTTCCCTTTGATTGAATTCGAAAGAGCTGGATCCAATTCAACATTCACAATCGTTCACTTCTGTATTGATTTTCGCCGATTACCTTGGCCCGCCGGGCACACAAGTCCCCCATAGGGCTAACCATCCATTTATCTGCCAACCGAGGCGTTGGTGAAATTAATTTTCCAATTACTCTCATAAAATTTCCCGTTTTCAAATTCTCGCTTAATTAACCCTCAATAATTCGCACATTCAACATTAAATCCTTGAAAAACATTTTCCAAATTCAATAAATCTCCTGGGGAGGTCTGGGGTCTGGCAGCCAACTTTGCACACCGCACCATCCCGCCCATCGCACAACGCCCACCGCACAGCGGCAAGTGTCAAAGTTTTAGAATTAATTCACGAGTGGCGTAACGCTTATCCTGGCACATCACAAGCACACGTCACACAGCCCATCAGAGGGTACACAAACGAGGGGTAAGAACTCATAGTCAATTCTATATGGTATATTCCGCGTCGTCATCAACACTATCATCGTGGTTCTGTTGGCAGTGCATAAGTGTACACAGCCAAAGAACAAGCAGCGAAAACAAATCAAACTTAAGCAGAAGAGAAATTATCATAATGAGATAAGGTCTCGTCTCTCACTCATATATCATTACTGTAATGGGCCGCATTATGGATGGGTTGGGTTAGTGAGAGTATTTGCACAGTCAGTCTCAGTATGCGATGGGATAGGGCGCGCTACCAAAGACGATGATAGAGAGAGAGAGCGACGGGCAATCGCGTGGCGAACCAATATTGACTTGGAATATGCTCATCATAATGATGATGATGACGAGAATCGTAAGGATTACGATGATGGATGGCGTCCTTCGTAAAGGTAGGTATATGATGCATTGGATGAGGGGGCATGGATGGCAATAAAAGTGCTTCGTCCTTCGTTCTCCACCCCCACCCGTCAAATTGAAATTCCAATCGACAGAGATGGAAACTGAATATATTGATGGACAGCACCGTCGCAAATAAATGATTTTCTGTTTACCCAAAAGCGAAACGCACCCAACAGATCCACACGTCGGCGTCACCCGCACTCACACCATCCCTACCCCATAGTTTCAGCGTTCGGTATTTACTTTGGTATCTGATTCCATTCGGTTGCCTGCAGCTGAGATAACTCGAACTACTCCTCGAACAGAACTGCAGCGCACATCTATCTGTGTATAGAGAGAGGGAGAAGGACCTATCCTATATATCACCATCACGTAATTGAATAATATTTTCTTGATAATAAAATCAAACAAAAGAAGAAGACATCGGAGCGTCCTCGCGCAGTTGTCGCGGGGAAACTTTCAATCCGAATGGTGGCCATTTGGGAGTTCTTAGTTCCGGTTAAGTTGCGACTTGAAAATGTATTCCCCCATGCCAGCCCGAGGGTTATAGTCTTGGTATATATATGGCGTTTCGAAACGTAATGGACTGCAATTGATTGGGATGGAGGCAATCATAGAGTGCAGACAAACTAAATGTCTCCAGTGTGCTCTCTGTGACTTATAATCCGTAGCAATTGGTTGTAAAGTTTGCCATCGTGAGTTGTTGGATAAACAGGACGATCGATGGAGCAGCAGCAGCGTTTCCAAATGCCATCAGATAGGGAGGTGGGCGGCGAAACTGCTATAAGTTTGTTAGCGAATCAATTGTAAATAAGCTGTAGAAAGTGCTGGGTTCTTGACTGTTTTGTGGCGACACCAAGTGATAAGGAACAGTTTTAGTTGGGAACAGTTTAAACCAGTTCTTGGTGAAGAGCTTGTGGCACTTCTACTTATTTGTTTGCACACAGAGGTGGGTTCAATTTCATCGGGGACGTTGCTAAACAGTCGGAGATTAAACGGAAATTTGACCTCAATTCTGTAAATAATATGCGATTTGCATGAGGATTGGAAGATGTCTGCATCCTAAAAGATGGGACTATTCGCTGGGTAGGTGAGACTATTTCAGAGAGTCGTTTTCATTCAAGTGAAAGCCAACCGATCAGTTGAAAGGTCTCTTGTTAAGAGTGATAGGATTTTCAGCTCTCCTCGTATAATGGTCGTCTGTTTGCATGTGGATTTGTTGCTGAATCATGTTTTAAATTACCCAGCCATTCCATATAAATGTTACAGACGTAACGAGGGACTTAGTGTTTAGTTTTATTTTCATAAATTCGTATATAAATGTAATTCAATAAATCAATAGGAACATTCATTTAAATTAAAATAGTTCTTGTTTCATCGAAATCGTCTGATTCGTTCAGAAAATATAAGAGTTTGAAACCTTCTGAAAGAGGGAATATTTGGTCACACGTGGCTCATTCATTGTCATCGTTTTAACCGAGACACTTGTAACGAAATATCGGCAACATCAATTTTTACTTTCCTGTAACCTTCCGTCTTTGGCATTACAGTGTCGCGCTGGAGAACCCTGCTAAGTCCGCTTAGCATTGGCACCGGAATCCAGATGAGAAAATCGTGAATGCAGCTGTTGTACTTCACAATTTTGTTAAAATGAATGACTCCAGCTATATTCCCCCAGATTATGTGGACCAACATGAAGTCGAGGATATTGTTAATGTCCTATAGCGTAAAGCACCGAACAGTCAAGGCCAAAACCTACAACAACGCGTTTTCTCAAATAACGCTATGAAAGACAAATGACTATATACAAACAATTAATTATTACTTGCAGCAGTTTGGTGATACTTTTCATGTATTTTTATTACCTGTAATCATAATTAGACCGCAAGCAATTTCGTAAAACTTTTAAATTATTTTTTAATTGGTTTATTTCAGAAACAACAGCTTGGTAAAAGTTAACTTCGGGCTATTTTTGAGTTTTGTCGGCTTCTTGGTGAGGTAATCGTCAAGAACTTTTTAAAGATCCGGTTTTGCAGGCAGGATATTGAGTGCCATATATTATCTGGCGACTTCCACCCTAGTGCCTCCGCTGAAGTTGAAGGTAAGTCCGTGGGCAACTGGCTTAATTCATTTGATAATTGGATCAAAAAATTAATTGCAGCCAAGTCATCCGTGACCGTTCCGAATAACTTAAGTAAGCGGTCTTCTGTTGTTTTTTTTTGGATCGTCGACATGCAGAGTCATCAAAGAAAAATCGTGTGTTTGCTATTCGTTGGACTGACGACTTCCCCCTTGGCACCCCAGCTTGAATTTGAAAATGTCCTGTAACAAAAGTTCTTAAATCTAGTTAAACTTCTTGGGACGACTAGTTCTTTTAAGAACTCTATAGGGGGAAATACATACTTCCACTCGCTTTCCCCACTTGCCGCTCTTTCAGAAACCGATCTTTGAGTGACCTCCATCTGCTCTGACACTGCTCCATTACTTTTTGTTTTACGTAGGTACCATCCACACCAATAGCAGCCGACACATTCAGCAATCTTTTATCTTTTTTTTCGTTTGTCTATATTCTCTATAGATCCTTAGGGACTTACCATAGAGGCATGGGTTGCTCTTTGTGGCCTCAATAAGCTGTTCCTCAAACATGTTGTTTCTGCAAGAAAGATGGGTTTAGGGGTTACAACATGAATTGCATTAAAAACTCAATGGGCCTTACCAATAAACATATTTCGTTTCGACTCTAAATTTTAAGTCTCCACAGTGGCTATATTTTCCATACAGAAAAAGCACCAAATCGTGGGAATTTCAGAAATCTGACATAAAACATAACTATAAATTTTTGGTGAAATTCTATGAAAACACCTTTATTTCATCCTGATTATCAACACACTGAATGTCCATAAAAAACACTGCTGTCACCACAATTTATTAAGCGACTGACAGTTTCTCTCATGCTCTCAATATTTCCACCAATGAAAAGGCTTCCTCTCAAATTGTGCCAGCGTCAAGAAGTCGCACGCGCACCCGGACAGAAAAGTAGAACCCGTCGCATCTTTTTTTCAAGATTTTTTCAAAATATAAAAAGAACGTAGTATAAAATACAATTTTTAAGTACATTACATAAAACTTATAAAGGGTGATTTTTTAGCTGGTTTGGTTTTGGCAACACTGGTTTTGACAGCTGACGTGTGTTTAGTACCTTGTGTCACTGTCAAACAGCTTCAGTTTGGTTTGCAATTTAACCATGGATCGTCTTACAAATGAACAACGCTTGCAAATTATTGAATTTTACTATCAAAATTCGTGCTCGGTTCGAAATGTTCATCGCGCGCTGCTTCCATTTTATGATTGGCATTCTCGACCTTCTGAGCAGTCTATTCGGAAGATTGTGACCAAATTTCGCACCAAATTTACTTTGTTGGACATTAAACCACCAACACGTTTACGTACTGTGCGTAGTGAAGAAAATATTGCGGCCGTATCAGCTAGTGTGACAGAAGACCGCGAAATGTCGATTCGGCGCCGTTCCCAGCAGTTAGGCCTTTGTTACAGCACTACGTGGAAAATTTTGCGGAAGGATTTGGGCGTAAAGCCTTTTAAGATACAGCTGGTGCAAGAACTAAAGCCAGCCGACCTACCACAACGCCGAATTTTTGGTGAATGGGCTCTTGGAAAGCTGGCCGAGGATCCGCTTTTTTATCGAAAAATTGTGTTCAGCGATGAGGCTCATTTTTGATTGAATGGGTACGTAAATAAGCAAAATTGCCGCATTTGGAGTGAAGATCAGCCAGAAGCATTGCAACAGCTACCAATGCATCCCGAAAAAGCTACTGTTTGGTGCGGTTTATGGGCCGGCGGCATTATTGGGCCATATTTCTTCAAAGATGATGCGAATCGCAGCGTTACTGTCAATGGTGAACGCTGCCGAGCGATGATAACAAACTTTTTTTTGCCCGAAATGGAAGTTCTTGACTTGCATGATATGTGGTTTCAACAAGACGGTGCCACATGCCACACAGCACGCGAAACAATGGCGCAATTGCGAGGCGAGTTTGGTGAACAGTTAATTTCACGTTTCGGGCCGGTCAATTGGCCGCCTAGATCGTGCGATTTGACACCATTAGATTATTTTTTGTGGGGGTATGCCAAGGCTAATGTGTATAGGGACAAGTCCGCTTCGATTGACGCACTGGAAGCCAACATCCATGCATTCATTCGTGAGATACCGGCCGATATGTGTGAAAGAGTATGCCAAAATTGGACTCAGCGGATGGGCTACCTGAGACGCAGCCGCGGTCAACATTTGAATGAAATTATCTTTAAACATTAAATTGCAAGGTTCAAACTATCGATTCAAATAAATATTTCATTCATTTTTTCGAATTTTTTGTGTTTTTTTTTTTAAAAAAGTTCTAAACCTCTTAAAAAATCACCCTTTACCTATTTTTTCGACAAAATTATAGTTTAAATTATTATACACTTACACATAATACAAAAATCGCATAAATATCGATAAGAAAAACTTTGGTCATAAATTATTGTTATTGTTTTTTGAAATTTTAGAACATATTTGAATTAAAATGACTTAAAATTTCATTGCTTTTATCAGGATCATAGCAATTCACTCCATTAAAAAATCCTTTGTAAAGATTAAGCTTTCCTCTGTTTCAGTACTCAAACGATTACCATTTTTTTATGTAAATTTACAGCAGAAAATATTCTTTCAACATTTGCAGAGGAATGTGGAAGCGATACAATATTGAAATTAAAATACTTTATGATTGGATGTGCAAAGTTTCCATCCGCTGTTTGTAAACCTAAAACATTTCTCCAAAAACATATTACATCAGTTATTTTATCAAATTCGTTGAAATTCATGTATTTTACAGTTGGGAAACTGTGCGTGGGCTCTGTTGACTCACAGTAGGTACTTATTACGTATGTGGAATGAAGAAAAAAAAAATCTTGAAATCTGATGAATTGTACAATTGTACATTGTACATTTTTTGGAGTTCAAAAATCTTGAAAGAAAATCTTGTAATCTGGCATCAATGCCCTTAGGCATTGTGAAAAAATTCGGGAATACCACATTTTTATATTACTGAATGCCATTTGTTGCTTATTATAAATTGTTAAAGGGCGAATAATTTCATTTGTTTGGTTAATAAAACTACCTAAAGGAGATGTTCTATATACTAGAAACATATTAGGACAAATATGGTTGTGTATTTTCCGCTCCAAAAAAATTATATCCACCACATAACAAATAATTTTAAATTTAACGGATAAAATTCTACGAACTCTGCCAGCAACTTTGCCCATAGCGGCTCATATTTTTTGGGAGTGTGTTGGTGAGCCGGAATTTTTGAAGTTTCGTGACATTTGTCCATACGAATTTCTATGTAACAATGTACTAGCGCACCAAATCGTGACCACTCCGTAAATATATAGCTTGTAGGCTAAGTAACGGTAAATCGGCCGGAGTTGGTGGGGTCAGTATTGTCTCTGATAATGGCCTTTTCTACTAAATAAATCAGGTCCGTATGAACTCACGCCTATCTTTTCTGAACCATAAATTCCCTTCAGAGATTTTATTTTCGGGACGAATAAAAGCGACCTATAAGTTTATGCCGAGTCGACAGGGCTCCATTGAGGAACCTTTTCAAAATGGAGTCTACAAGCTCATGTTTGCAACACGTTCACGAGAGGTGGCGCTGAATGAAACTTTTTATGAAGTGTAATTTGCGATCTTCGGTGATCGTACCCAGGACTCCTCCCTAAGTAGTCCGTTACAATAATCGAGCGTAAGCCACTGCAGCCACAATTGCAACTGGAAGCAGATAAGTATTAATCATGTGCAGTGCCGGCTCCAGCCAAACTAGCGCCCTGTGCTAGAGTTACAGAAAGCGCCCTTTTTTCTTATTTGCTCACATGCAAGAATATTTTCCACATCACCCAGGAGGTTGACTTTCAATGCGTTTTTTTTTTTAGGTAGTAGGTAAGAAGTGAACTTGCATAGGTCTCGTGGTATTTTTAATTTTGCGTTATTTTGAGTTAGATTCTCCTGAAGTTGCAACATTGCAAGTGATGTGAGTTAATGCGATGTTGTTATTTTGGGCTTATTTTAACAAGCTTTTTGTTTAAAATGCAAATGGCAGTATTTGTTCGCGCAAGATAAAATTAATTTTTCTTTCCTAGCAATGCGCCTCAGAATTTGGCGACCTGTGCATTTGCACATTTTGCACATATGGTTGGTCCGGCCCTGATCAGGTGTCATGTTGATTCCCAACAAAACTAGCGCGCAGAGGAAAGGAAGAAAATGTGCATTTGCAGAAAAACTAGGTACTCGAATGCATTGTAATCGAGCACACAAGATGCGCAGAACATTCCTAACCTTATGCACACAACACCAAAATAATAATTAAATATAAAACTTAAAGAAAATACACTCCACGACACCACACAACCGACAGAAAACGAGAACTGTCAAATTTGGGCAGCACGACGAACAAGAAATAATGCAGGTCTCACTCCAACACAGGTCATTGTCATATGTGTCTTGTAGTTGCAACTTCTAACCACCAGTCCAGAAAAAATCATAATGGCCGAATTGCATGTGAGCGAGATGCATCTACCAGCGCAGTGTACTCTAACACCCACTCCGAAGATGGGGGGCATTGTTGAAGGACTAAATAAAAATGCATCCATCTATGTAACTTTATGTATTCGTTAGACAAAATTGCTCTAATACAACGAAAACAATAATATTGTATTGTCTGTATCGTATGGTCATTAACCCCTGAACGCACAGCTGATTATTGTATATAAGCCATCAGAAGCTTCAAGGGAGGAAAAACTGTAAGTCAAGATCACTCTTTAACTAGCAGCAAAAAAGTAAAGTTAAATTCTTTAAACATCCATATCCGGAATAACAGCGTTTTATTTCTTCCTCAATCAGTTCATCTAACTGATTCACCATCCCGCTTGAGAATCAACCATTTCCAAGCTAAACTTTTTTCTTCCCGCTCAACTCAGCGCGGAACAGTCACGTTTGTTAAAGCCAATTAAACGCTTTCAAAAGTAAGTGCGAATGGTAAAATCAGAGTTGAATGGGGGAAATATTTTGTTAAATGTATTCATTAAATTGAATTTAACTAACGTGCATCGCTCCCTGAAAAGGTCATTCCTGGGAAAAAATTAAATACTTCCATCATCACCAATTTAATCACTATGTAGGCACTCCTTGTCAAACTGAACTATATTCACTATAGCCTTTTAGCAACCGTAAGCATCGCTCCAACATATTCATTTAAATCGGTTTATTTCACAATACCGTTCAGACAACATCAATCAAACGTCAATTAAAGTTAATCTTCGGAAACAATCCGGCATCACGTTCATTGTTATCCTTTGTGTTGTCCATGTAACTACTTACCCGCAGTTTTAATTAGTATCACTGGATTTTCAATCGAATGAAAATAATTAAATTAATTATTTCTCTATAACAGAAAGTGATTTACAGTCCGATACTGCCGTTGTGAGGCCTCAAGCTCACAAGCTCTTGTGAGGTTTGTTGTGATTCGATAACATTTTTCGTATTCTCCGATAATGCTCACATGACATCACATCAAATTCACCTCACAATGGTTAGATTACTATCCTCCAATTTTGTGGGATCTGAGAACGAAATATTATATCTACACCATTAATTGGATGAAGAAAAACAAATTTATTAAGAAAATATGCGAAATATTGACACTGAAACGAAGGAAATAAAATATTAACGACATTTGTCACAAATCAAAATGTTCACATTCCTCAGTTTTTTTTTTTAAACAATATCAATTTTCCAGAATCGGGCTCTTAATTCAAAAAACAGGCTTTATAGTTGTTGCCAATATCAAGTTTCCAAACAATGTGCCGAGTTGATCCAGATGTCTGATGAGGAACAACAAGAAAACAAACGAATTGTTGCCAACAACTTGCGTTACAGAACATATTTGCTCGGCTTACCACTCCCAAAACAAAACACTAAAGTCGTTCGCTCTACACCGCAATCCATTTTGTAGCTATACTCTTCTGTTGTGTTGTCTATTTATCCATCTAACTTGCAACCGCACAAACAAGTCCTTGGGCAAAAGTTTTCCCCTACTGTAGTGCGAAAAGGTGAACTCTGCCCCCGGAGCCAAACTCTGCGTACATACACTTTCTAACAACAAAACTATGAAAGTAAAACAATGAAATGTTTGTCTGCCAATTAAGCTGCTGATGGACTCAGTTAACCTACTTTAGAAATATCTGCGTCCAAACTTGTCGCGCTGAAAGCATACCTCCGCAACTTCAATGAACTTGACATCTGATTCAAGGAATGTGCCTTTCAAAAGCGTACCTCAGTGTTGTCCGCCCCAGGCACTACGTTAACTCCTCAGAACGGGCCTGTCTGGGACAAAGGGATTCTTGGTGTGAATGCTTTAAACAAACTGCATCATTGTTGTCGTTACTTTAAGCTTTCTTGCAAACAAAATAAGAGGAGAACAATAGTAGATATTGTGACAGAGAATAGCTTATGACAAAGAGGACTCGTGCTTCATGCACACCCCATTTGATTTGGACTAACAAACAGACTTCAATCAGAACAAACAACATTAAGGCACTCGTTCGCATCGTCATCATCAGAGGAGGCCCATACACAAACACATCCCGTGCCTGACACACGCTTCAATCTTAATATCACATTGACAGCAATTTCCGAAATCGAGGTAATTTTGTGTATGGAAGAAGAAGAACACATTCTCGACATCGACGGTATGTTTATTGACATCCCGACCCTGTACAATATTATTAGGGAATTTATGCTCCGCAGATGGCAAGGACATGCGCACTCGCGGATACAATCCACTCTCGAATACAGTCCATACAGGCAATGCGATGTTTTCAGCACTTCTCCAGGGAGAAAGAGGTCGTTGGGGTGGTGCGATGATTTACTTTATTTTTTTTTTCCCATGTCATACCATTTTGCGAGGTTACGCTTATGAACATCTGGGGATATGTCAAAGTGATTTGTTTGGGTTTGCATGAAACACATGGAGGCATGATTATGGAAGTCCAAAGGACATTCAACTTGACACGCCTTTTGCCGTTACAAACAAAATTAGACAACTACATGATTCGAATCGGTTGAAATTATATTCAAGATTGGGAAAGTGCATCTTTGCCCGCCGTTGTTCGGTGCGATTAAGTGAATTAATTTGAGACTGCTTAGGAGGTTTGTCTTCAAAGGAACAGCATATAGGGAAAACAGTGGGCTGAGTTCATAAAAGTAAAAATGCGGTAGCACCGCAATTTTTGCTTTCATTAAAGCAAAAAAAAATTCATTATCTTTGCATGGCGGCAGTTGTCATCTGCGTTCATATAAACAAAATGGCAGTCAAATTGCAATCAACTCTGCATTGAATTTGGTTTTGTTGCCAAGTTGCAGGAAGATGGCAGATAAAAAATATGTAAGCAAAATAAATAAAAATGTAATAGATTTATCCAAAATAAATTAAGGTTTTATTTTTATTTAAAAATTCAAATATTTTATTTGCGTTTATAGGAATGAAACTAAACAAAAATTGCGGTCGGATGCTGACACCAAACTGCTAATTTCGAATAGTTTATGAATGGAGTCCGAATTTATAGCAGGCCGAAAAAACTAAATCTGTTCTTTGGTTAAAAGTTTTTAGGGAAATGTAAGCTCTTCCGCAATCGAAATTTGTAATTTTTTTATTTGAAAAAGGCTCTTGGCAAATTTTTCGAAAATTGTTATTTCCAAATAAGGACGTCTAAAATGTAATACGGCTACCTATCACAACATGCGTAACTAATGCTTGTTAAATGTTGTGCACAAATTCTAAATTTCAGAAATGACACCTATTTCTCTCACCGGACCTTTTTCGGACATTTAAGAACTCTGCAGCGGCCACTCTGTTTATTTGAAATTTGACTTTTCGAAAAGTGTCAACTGAGAATGCCGGCAGAATTTTCTTGACTAGATTTATCGGCTTCCCCTCCATAAACGTCAACTGTAAAAACTAGATATTCACGTGACCACTCTGGACCAATAAAAACTGAAATGCATCTAGTCAGTCAGCTGTCAGACTTACCTAACTAGTAGTCCAAATGTCCCAACCACAATATTAAGCACTCAGATGCTGATTGACAAAATTGTTTTTATTTCTGTCATTTGTGACTAGCATGGCGGCCGCATTCAGGCAGCAGTAGCTTCATGCATGGTTTGGGTAACATTATTTACAATTATGAACTCACGCTTCCTTAGGAACTTTTGACTTTTTGTGGGTATATCTATAGATAAGGTATTTCTTATCTTCAGTCTCGAGCATGTATATCGCTAGAAATATGGTTTTTATTTTACTTACACGGAAAGAATTGAAAATCACCAATTGCAAAATTTTGAGTTGCAATTTACGAATTATATATTTCTCGCAAATCACAACGAAGTTTTCATGGATTGATACAAAAATTCGTAATTTGACATTGAAAACGGCGGAGAATACCAAATTCTGTTTGTTGAAATTTGCGATTAGAAGTATCAATTCGAGCTTCTTTTATTTGTAGTGATTTGGGAGATTGTTTGGCGCAATTTACCACTCCAATAGGTCAATTTCTCAAACATGTACCATGTACCTATCGAAATCCTTTTAAATTCTTTCTTTTTATGGATGAATGTATGTATGTTGTATAGACAGCTGCTATCATGAAGCCAAATCTTCATTGTGCACGCTGCGCGTCGTTGCAGAGACAGGCAGTCGGTATTCAATCGTTCCTTAAAGCAGTCGAGTTAAAGTTGTAACTAATTCGTATTGATACATTCTGGAATATATATTGTAAGTACCTATTGAATAATTCCAAAAACGCCGAAGTATACATATAGATCTGTATTTTTTTCAGAATGTACATGTCGCAATTAGGAAGGAAGTATAAATTGGAATGGATTCTAAAATATGTAATCGAGAAGAATTGTAAAGGTTCGTATCAATGTCAAGTTCATCTAAATATTTTGTTTGCATTTAAAATTTCAGCATAGACCAAAAAACCATCCCAGACAAATCCCGTTGCCTCCGGACGATATGGCGCCGTATGATTTTCTTGGATATCAGGAGGAAAAAGAATTATAAAATATGACTCTAAATATGTATTCGAAAATAACCTAATTAATAAAACTATGAATTTTGACTTCTAAATCACAAGATATAAGTAGCAAATTGAGAATAAAGTTTTCTAATTTCACGATAAAACATTTTCAATTTAATACGGTGATGCCTCAAATCACAACTCGAGAATCGTAAATTGCAAAATATGAATTGCAGAGCCGCTTGGCTCTTAGAGAAGGCACGAATGTCTTGAGCACACTTCTTCTCAGTCATGACTTCCTAAGCACACATCTTTTCAGTCATGACTACTTTTATAGCCACAATTTACAACTGAAGTCGGTACAGTGTTGGGGAAGAAGGAAGGAGAGACTTAGATTTAGTCCAACAGATTACAAATTTTGATCCATCTGTGAAGAAGAAGCGATTCGCCATTTAAAAACGCATCGTCCCCCAAAAAATAATTTAGAACAAATAGTGACATGGTCGTTTGCGACAAACTGTAGCTGCAGTTTAATGCAGTCAACAAGTCTTAAAAGAGTCTTCAATGTTTTTACAATAGCAACGTGGCTAATTTGCTAAGGAGTCAAATGCTCCATGACGAAAAGCTAAAGGGACGGCTCTTTGACTCCTAAAAATTACAATTCTCGTCAGTTGAAACAGAAGGTTTTGTGCAAGAGCATAGTCGAAAGTGGTCCACTAGTGAACAAATTTGGACTTCGCTTAGCACTTCACCAAAGTTTTACCAAAGCTGGTTATGACCATGCGGTGTTGTAGACCTCATTCAAACTTCACCTACCTATCGAAGGTATTAGTATTTAGCAAACTAAACCAAACATTAGTTTTATATTTTCCCTTCAAACGTTGGCAATAACTTTGTCAAACTGTTAACTGTTTGTTTTCTACCAGCTAAACTCATAGACTTCATCAAGAGGACCATTTTACGCCATTACAATTATTCAAAAAAGTTTGCCCCCTAAATCAAACATGTGCCATTATTACCTAAAACAACAATTTCTCTTATTACAAATGGTACGTACGATACCTCAAAACAACCCTCTTACATTTACACTCTGTGATGAATGCGACCTATATCCTTTTGAATGCAATAAATTTTCTTTCTCTAGCACAAGACTCTCGTGAAAACTGCAAACAAATTATTGCTTCCGTTCGGCATTGTTGTGTGTTCATGTGCTTCCCCAGAAATTCGACCGACACACTGAAAATATTCACATTTGAGATTTATTCAGCCATTTCTGGGGAATAAACTTCACAACATGATTGTAATTTGTAAACACCTCTATACCTAGACATTTCCCAAAGCGGGTGAGTGGAAAAAAAAGTCTCGTAGAAACGAAAGGGCTAGCCAATGGACTGAGTTCCTTATGCATTCCTTAGAAAATTGCCAGGATGATATATGACTGCTATACCGCCATCGGGGGCTATTGTCCTTTTCCTCTGATAGGTGTTTTTGTGTGCACATGTGACCAGCAGGATACACTTTTTTTCGTCTGCCTTGCTCCCAAAATCACAGCGTTCACCGAGAACACATATATGAATAAAGCTCGACTCAAATGGCATTTTCTATAAATGCCTTCCCAATGAGAAGGAAGGACACCAAGAACGGCACAAAAAATGTAAGAATTCACAAAAATTTGTTCGTCGAGCGTCTCGTCCCAGGAATATTTTTATAAATATAATGATTTATTAAAAGAGCTCCTTTGTGTTTGTATGTTTTTTTGTTAGCCAATTTTTTTTTCCTGGGTAAGTTTTTGCAACTAGAAAGGAGAAATAGGACCAATGTCCTTGCAACGCGTTGGATTGATTTTTTTTTAATTCGAAGATTGTCGGTCGCAACTTTCGCCGGTGGGATTTTTGAGTCAAAAAACGAATTGCGATGGAAGGTAGAGTTGAGTGGTTGATAGTGCTCATGTCAAAGTGCGACAAGGACGCAGCGTCGCGCGCCTACATAGATAGAGATAGAGAAAGATATTGTATTCGTACAAAATTTCGAACTCGAGATGTTAATCAATTCTGACATAACGATGATAGGCGAACTCAAAAAAGTGGGTCGAAAAATGCTGTCTGTCTGTCTGTCTGTCTGTATGTCTGGCTGTCTGTATGTCCCGAGGCCTACAGCCTAAGCGGCTGAACGGATTTCGTTCAAACTTCGGATTTAAAGTTTACAGTTCGGGGCTGGTAACCTCAATATTAATGTTACTTCCCAACCAAATTTTCAAACCAGTTTGATTTGTTCGAAAACGGCTCTAAGGATTTCAACAAAAATGTATATTTAAGCTTAAGTAGGTGTGGTAAACATAACTGCATACTCAGTTTTCCGCTAAAAATCGAGTAACGGTACTTTTGAAAATTGGACATATCTCGAAAACGGTCCATACGATTGTAACAAAAATTCATTTCTAAGGTAATATGGTCATTTCTTACTTAATGAAAAACTCAGTTTCTCTCCGTATGATCGTAAAATGGATTTTTGAAAAATATAATTTTCCCTAGTACTTATTTTTTTCAACCATATTGAATATGTACCCTAAAAATATATGTCCAACAACTCGGAGCGTACACAATACTCCCCCTCCATTTACATTAATACTTTTGATGAACGAGAAAGTTACGTTCGACCCAGTCGTGCACTTTATTTTCTCTTGTTCTGAGAGTATTTTTATTTTACTCAAGAACGAAGCACTTCGTGCGGAGGCAATTTCAAGAAGTTTGGCTGGCGCGTGGGACTAGCAAATTGAATGGAAATCAAATTAGCTTATGTTATTTCCGCGAAAGATATAGTTTGAATGTGAAGCTTGAAAAGGCCCTATTCATAAAGGGAAGTCGGATATATCCGCGGATGATAGGCGGAGGATAACATGTGATGCTCTGTGCTGGTGGTAATATTATAACAGAACAGAAGTTTCTATGGGGTCGCATGCTACTACTTACTGGGTATGGCTCCTTATGGAAGGAGAGGGTACTTTGTCCTCCATCGGGACGACAGGGTTTCCTCAAGGATCTGTAATATACTAGTGTTGAACTCTCTATTTTTGCGATGAAAAGAGGGCAAAGTTTTGCTATATGGGAAGAAGTTGTTCAACACAGTTTATTGACTCCGGCCAACTCTTAACTACGAGTATACACTCGTACTTAACAGATTCACTGTTTAGGGACTTCCATTAATAACCTGGTCGCTTTTGCCAATGGTCGACTGGTTGGTTGGCTGAGATTGCAGCTTGCAATGGTTTAGCAAGTTCTATGCGGTGCTGAAATATTCATGTAGATCCTTGGTGGGTATAGGCTTTATTTTGGATTTGAAAGAGATGTTTTATATAAAAACAATCTCTCTCACTTGAGCCTCACATAATAAAATCATTTATCTCACTTCAGACTTGCTGACAGCCGGGTGCCAGGGTTTATAAAATTAAACTAATCTCCAGATTTCGAGTTTTTGGAAAAAAAAAAAGAAAAAAGAAAACCTATTACAAAGTTACTAACAGCCTTGCAAAATGAATAATTTACGGAAATCTGCATACTGAAGGTCGTTGTCCCGACCTTCGAATCTGCGCATGAAATGTTCGTACATTGGGCAGACGACATGCAGCAACAATTCGCAAAGTCCCTGCATAGCTATTAAGCCGACAAAAGTTCCAGTAAATGCGATGGGTGATAGTCCGGACATATACGTAATTCATAAGGAGAGTTTATTTAGATGTGGATCTGGCATGCGCCGCAATGCCGCGGACTATAAGGCAAAACGTCTTAAGCTTTCGCCATTAAAATATTGTTCTACACTGCCAAAGGCATTTTTACGAGGTCCGCCAACAGACCCAGGACCTACTTCGGAAATAGTAAATGTGATGGGTTGCCATGAAATAAACACCAAATTTTGAGTCGATGTATAAACTTTTTAGTAATCGACAGAAAAGCCTAACGAGATTTGCTGATTGTTAACCTTACCTCTGTTGCGTCTATCTGACTACATTTGCGATGGAAGTCTGGAACCTTTCAAACAGAGAAATCAGAGTGCTAACAATACAATTATCTATGACTACACCTAGAGAGCACCACAAGGTGTCTGCACTATTGGAAGACAGTGAAAATATTTTATCAGCTGGTCTGATCGCTGAGTCTAATATGTGACGTGCTAGCACCCGCTGCCGGTTATCACTGCAAGGCTTGAGTGTTTTACAATTGACTTATTTTGAAGGAATGCAAAAATGACGCTTGTGGACTTCCGAAAGGAACCTGTAGTCTCTTGTATAGCACACCGTCAACCAAATCCAGGAAAGGCACGACTACAGCGTCCTCGACGTTTGAACCCAGCGAAATGTCTTTCAATACATCGGTTTTTGAAAAGATCAATTCAACAATAAACTCTCTTGTCTGTAATACAAACATTGGTTAAAAAAAACTGCACGTAGGGTATCCATTGTAGCCCATGTTGCACAGTGAAGCTGAAGCTACGCAACAATGTTTCTCCACCTGCAGTATATCAAGCCGAATGAGATCTGCTGTAGATGACATGACTCGGCTAAAAGTAACTAAAGAAGGAAGCTGGAAATTAAGGTAGGTACCTTATGACATATCTAAATCTGACCCATACTAGTTCCCAAGCACTCTAGAAGTGGAAAACGCCTAAAGACATTCATTTTCCATTATCAGCACACTAGTTGATGTTATCGTTGGACTTCATGCAACTGAGGACAGTTTGGGTCTCCCTGCGACGGTTTCTGCTGACAACGTTGTAAGCAAAGACTATATCCAAATTTGCATCATCTTTGGTTCTAAGTCTAACTCATTTCGATCGTCAAATGACAGACTATACCTCTGATAGTCTTTAGAGATCCTTTCACGGACTACCTTCGACGCCATGCTTTCGTCATCGTAAATGCAATTTAAAACCACTCCTTCCGTAAAATTAATTTCAAATGACGTTAGCCTCTTACCGCCACCTGAACACACATTTTAAGTAACAGAAGTCGCTATATAGTCAAACAAGGTCGGTATAGATGGTCACTAGAAAAGCCATTCCCATTTGCGATCGTCCACATAACTAATGTAAGCCCCTTCATGGCTAAGATAACCATATCGAAAATCGTAAACATTCCCCTTGATACTATCAAAGACAAATAGTTTATCATGAAGTTGACCAAGGACTCCTCGACATTGACCTCGAAAAGCCATCGTCTTTCTAACCAACCACCTTCCTATAGCCATCAATTCATCGGACTGTATGCCCAAAAATATTAAACACCACTTCACTACACCAACAATGCTCACATTCATACATTATACTCATACTTAACTAATTTCCGGGGAAAAACTCGTCCAAACTAATTTGTTCGCCTTATCGGTTAAAGATACAGAAAAAAAATTCAAGTTGATTTTCCTCGAGAAGAAACTTCAGCATCACCGTCTCTCCCTGCCCACTAATTATCACTGCCCCTTGTTTCAATTAAGAATAATCCGGAAGTACAATATACACTCTGAAGTTGCCGTGGTTGCTGTTGACAAAAAAGTTGTAGAATCCGTCCTGTTCCTCCGCCTGCATCCACCCTCAACATCGCGCTAAAGTTGCTGTTTATTCGTAGCCACTGCAAGAGAGAGAGAGAGAGAGAGACGGAGCACAAACAAAATGTTAAAGGTTCGTGAAACTTTTTAATGAAAGGTTTACTCGACTCGCACACAGAATCATGAAGCCAGCCACTCACATAAGCTGTTTAGCGAAAACTCGTTTAATACAGTATGAGGGGGTACGGTGGGCTAATGATGTGTCTTCAAAGAGAGTCTGGGCTCTCTGTGAGGTTGGCAACGTTCCGATTCAAGGACTCTTTTTTTTTTGTGTTCAAACCATTTATATTGTTGCTACTTTTAAATGGTTTGCTTGCATTGATGTGAGACTCCATTCACGGAACTAGCCAAAAGTTTTACTCGCTGGATAATGAATATAAATCATGAGAGAATTTTCCTCCAAATCGCTACATATACAGTATACACGTTTGTAGGAGCAGCTACTTATATTGGGCATACTGTGCTGGCGGATGGATGAATTAGTAGTTTGGGTATGGAGGGGTCTCCTTTCTGTTGCTCACTCACTCGCTTTGACTGGTAGATTTATTGTGTCGGCCTATAGCCACCACCGGAACGCAGATACCAAAGCCAATGCCCATTGCCCTCCCACTGGAACTGCTGCGGGATTTTGGCTTAGATGTTGGAGTTTTGTGATGTTTTGATTCCTTTTCCGAGGCCACTGAGTGTAAATTGAGAGGTTCCAGTAGGTGCTATTGTTATAAAATTTATGGCCGAGAATACATTAATTTTCAGCAAGTTGTACCTATGTTTCTAATTTCAACTTTCTACGAACAATATAGGTACGTTTGGAGTTACTTTTCATCTGAAAGGGGATCGATCATATTTATCAGGGGCGGATTTAAATAGGAGGGGAAATCCGTGGCTAGATCCCCGGGCCCTTCACAAACGAGGGGCCCGCACATACGAAGATGGCGCCAAACAAATTTCTCATACTGACCAATACGTAAAATCACGCACCGGAACGAGAAATGTGAGGTTGAATCCGCTCGATTACATGAAAGTATCCGGCTTTATCCCAGTGGCCGACCAGCAATGTGTTTCTTTCACTGAAAGATTGCGTGCATATGAAGCTGTATGTTCGGGATTTGGATTTCTTAATCACATCGAGAAGATAGTTGCTGAAAATTTGCACGATGCAGCAGAGGCATTGGTGAAAGTTTACAAGGATGATTAAGAACCTAGTCTTGGTAATGAGTTGGTACAATTCATTCAATACAAGAACTTTTAAAAAATAGGCTTCGAGCTACGATGGGACAAAAAGGTCTATTATAGCTTTATCACCTGAGCATTGAAAGTGATTTACTCCGGGAACTTGATTTCAACGAAATCATCAACGATTTTTCGTCTAAAAAATCTCGGAAGGTTCCGTTCGTTAGCGTTAAAATTTAATTTCGCATTATTCTTGTTTTTGATTATAATTTATATGTTTGTTAAAAGAATTTATTTGGTTTCGCTATTAATTATTTATTGAAAAACTCGACTGAGAAAATTGTTTATTTTTTGGTTGCCCTAGGGCCTCCAGACCTCTAAGTCCGGCCCTGATATTTATTGTGCATGTCACACCATTTGAAGAAGCAAAAATATAGCGAGTACACTTCATGCAAGTTTCACATATAGTTTCATCTTGATTCGGTCCCAAAAGTTATGTGAAGTGAACTTCCGTAAAAAAAATGTTTCACTCTTTTCTACACTAGATGTAGCTTGGAAAAATAAAGCGAGTAAACGGGGCTTATTGACCTTGCGTTTATTTGTGTGCATGCAAAGAGTATTTTTATTTCAACATACTGAGTATATAAAGGGTGATTTTTTAAGAGGTTTAGAACTTTTTTTAAAAAAAAAACACAAAAAATTCGAAAAAATGAATGAAATATTTATTTGAATCGATAGTTTGAACCTTGCAATTTAATGTTTAAAGATAATTTCATGCAAATGTTGACCGCGGCTGCGTCTCAGGTACCCCATCCGCTGAGTCCAATTTTGGCATACTCTTTCACACATATCGGCCGGTATCTCACGAATGAATGCATCAATCGAAGCGGGCTTGTCCCTATACACATTAGCCTTGGCATAGCCCCACAAAAAATAATCTAATGGTGTCAAATCGCACGATCTAGGCGGCCAATTGACCGGCCCGAAACGTGAAATTAACTGTTCACCAAACTCGCCTCGCAATTGCGCCATTGTTTCGCGTGCTGTGTGGCATGTGGCAGCGTCTTGTTGAAACCACATATCATGCAAGTCAAGAACTTCCATTTCGGGCAAAAAAAAGTTTGTTATCATCGCTCGGTAGCGTTCACCATTGACAGTAACGCTGCGATTCGCATCATCTTTGAAGAAATATGGCCCAATAATGCCGCCGGCCCATAAACCGCACCAAACAGTGGCTTTTTCGGGATGCATTGGTAGCTGTTGCAATGCTTCTGGCTGATCTTCACTCCAAATTCGGCAATTTTGCTTATTTACGTACCCATTCAACCAAAAATGAGCCTCATCGCTGAACACAATTTTTCGATAAAAAAGCGGATCCTCGGCCAGCTTTCCAAGAGCCCATTCACCAAAAATTCGGCGTTGTGGTGGGTCGGATGGCTTTAGTTCTTGCACCAGCTGTATCTTAAAAGGCTTTACGCCCAAATCCTTCCGCAAAATTTTCCACGTAGTGCTGTAACAAAGGCCTAACTGCTGGGAACGGCGCCGAATCGACATTTCGCGGTCTTCTGTCACACTAGCTGATACGGCCGCAATATTTTCTTCACTACGCACAGTACGTAAACGTGTTGGTGGTTTAATGTCCAACAAAGTAAATTAGGTGCGAAATTTGGTCACAATCTTCCGAATAGACTGCTCAGAAGGTCGAGAATGCCGATCATAAAATGGAAGCAGCGCGCGATGAACATTTCGAACCGAGCACGAATTTTGATAGTAAAATTCAATAATTTGCAAGCGTTGTTCATTTGTAAGACGATCCATGGTTAAATTGCAAACCAAACTGAAGCTGTTTGACAGTGACACAAGGTACTAAACACACGACAGCTGTCAAAACCAGTGTTGCCAAAACCAAACCAGCTAAAAAATCACCCTTTAAAAAGCAATACTTCACATTTGTCCATGGTAAGTTGTTCCCGCCGAATATGAAGCCAGCTTACAAAAATATTTTCAAAGATAGATTCAAACAGGCATTGCTTTCCACTGTACAAAAAGTCTGGACACAATTTTAGCTAGTGATTAATTACCAACTGCATTTCCTAAGCTGAAATTTGAGAGACGAAACAAAAAAGATCGGTTTTCGCTTCACAGCTTGAAGTCGGAATGCTATAAGGTATAGTGGGATAAGGTCATTCACGGGTAAAGTGCGGTTCATACTCCAACAAATCCACAATTTATAACACAAATTTCGTTTATGACGACGGAACGGAAACATATATCTTCTTTATGATAGATAATTAGATAATTGGCAATTTTGGCGCAGGTTTTTTTTTTTTCAATTTCAAAATTACTCCGTTTTTGGTTGGTGTAGTTGAAACTTGGAAGTACCTCAGTACTGATCAGCTGGTTTTTTAATTTATTGTCAAAACTGAGAGTTTTGTATGTACAGTTTATATATACCAATACGTTATACCATAAGAATTATAACTTCAAAAAACGAACAGTTATTTACTTTATCCTGAGGCTATAAAGTTCAAGTGTCGAATTTATGTGCCGCACTTACCCCACATTACCTTATCAGAAGTTTTTGTTAATAAAAAGTGTTTTTAAAAAGGGGGCGTTGGACAAAGACAAGTGCTTTTCGAATTATATTTACTAAAAACTTTTGCGGGGTAAAAACTTCAATAAATTTGGAAGAGAGGCGTGGAATCGCCAATGGAAGATTTCATTAGACGAATCATACCCCCAACTTCGGCTGATTTTCCGTTATTTGCCTACAAGCTATATTTGCTATCTACCAAGCTTCTAAATAAGTATCAAACACATTTTTTTTTGTGGTTTTTCCGACCGAGGAAATTTGGAGGGGTTTTTGAAAAACTGGTTATTTTTAAGAGAATTTTCCTTAACAAGTTGACTCTGTTATTTTTAGTCCACTATCTCAGTGAGCTATATCAAAAGAATTACTTAGTAGTTTTTAGCCGGAAGTTACTTATTTACTTAAGTGACATTACAGTCGATGGGGATCTGGGCCTCAACCGATATACAACCTTTCGGGTACCTATTTGGACTTCTTGGGTTTTCTCCAGGATCCGCCGTAGTTCGTTGACAAATGGTTTCAGACGTTCACAAAGTACGGCATACAGGATCTTAAAGCGATGTTTAGGAGACTGATGCCTCTATAGTTGGGGCAGTTTAGAGAATCTCCTTTCATATGGATCGGCAAACATTGCTGAGACTCCATTCATCAGGCACACTTTCCTCTGAACAAATCTTGGAGACGAGTTGCTGTGAAAAGCTAACCCTAGAGTATACTATTGCAGATTCAGAAATAAAAAAATAAATAAATCAAATAAAGTGCATCTTAAGTCGATACTAACAAACAAAATTTGACAACTAATTTCCATTGTCAAAACGAATCGATTACCATTCGTTTAGAATTTGGCTCCAAATTTGTAATCAAAGCCGACACTCTTGATGAATAATTTTTGCATATTTATGCTGTAATTTTTTTTGTTTTTGCACATTCTGTCCTATTTGCACACATGAGTCCCCCATAGAACTAACAATATGTAAAATGTCGAAAATAAAGTGTTTTCCTGCGATTGTTATGGCCTCGACTGTATTTTTGTCTCAAAAAAAATCGTCTCTGACTTTGAAAGTCATGTCGCGTGTCGAAATAATGAGTTGAAACAGAAAGTGTCAGTACTAGAAATTTTAATAAGTAATAGTGTTAGTAAGTATTGAGGTTTTTTTTTTATAAGTCCCATGCCCTGATGGATGACACTGCAACCTGAAAGATCTATTGTATTGTTGAGGGTTAGTCAAGTAATTTTATAGAAAATTTTAACTGAGCCTAAAGGCTTTTTGAGGTGCAACTTATTTCGGTCCAAAATACGAAGCGGGCGCTAATTTCATTAATTCTGAAATAAGTCAAGATTGCTATTTTTGGACCCCATTGTGCACACACACACTCACCCAACATTGTGCATCCTTCCGCCATTCCCATGCTTCAAACATTTTCAAACCAAACCAGTCTACATAACCTCCGCCGGTGGTGTTAAACGGAGGACGCTCTGCAACAACTTCACGTTGCTAAGAACAAAAAGTTCCAAAAACAGTTTTGCACCGTTTTCCGAGATAAAAACAAGAACTCTGAGGGAAGCACTCAAAGTGTGCTGCCAATGCAACCGCTTATGATTCCGTTTATACGCCATTTGGTACATTTTAGAAATAGGCTTCTCTTTGAATCCTCGCTGCGTCCTCCTGTTTCCAAAGTAAACATTTCATTTGCATTTGAAACTCCCAACCACATCGCATCTAATAAGATTCACATCTACTTGCCAAATCTAAACACTGGGTGCGCATTCGTACTCCCCCATGCCATTGGAACTGAATTGAAACTCTAAATTAACACCCGAGACACTGTACATTATCCTGTTTTACAGTTCACTAACTCGCAGCACACGGTAAAAATTAACAAAAAAGAAAAGCCGAGTCCTTGGAAAAGCGCGGCTTCTACAAGTAGCAGAACGAAATAAAAAAAAAAGAAAACCGAAAACCTTTTCGAAGCGAATTTATTTTCGCAAGGAAAACTTTCGCGTACTTTGCCTGAAACTTAATTAAGTGTTAAAATGCCTGCATTGTTTTGTATTATTGTACACACAGAAATGGAGTTCAAACGGATAACCGGGTAGGAGTGCGGGGCAGAATGGTTTTAAACTTTCGAAGCAAAACTTTATTAATGCTCTAATGGTTTTTCGGCAGCATTTTGTTCGAGTCCTCTGCCCTATACCATCCCTATAACGGTGTATATCCGAGAATGGAAATTTCATTGCATAAACATGTTTAGCTTTATTTGTGATTCGCGAAAACGCAAAGGACCGACCCGAAAGTGCGGGCTAAACGCCACAAGGATGGCTAATAAAATTTGGCTTTTATCGTTATTTGCTTGACGGTGTGTGGAAGTTTTGCACGGACCTCCATTCATTTCAGCATATTGAGTTTGAAGAAAGACGATAGCATCTGAGTTACCCTGATTAAAGTTTCACAGTTTGGTATCAGTTGAACAGACTTTGATGACGACTACGTTCTATAGCACAAGACGAGCTGCAGAGAGGATATGACGATGAAATGATGATGGTGGTGACGGGCGGTTGAAAAGCCTTGAGATGCCAACCCCCGGTCGGTCGGTCGGTCGGTGGAGCATAATCGGTTCGGGGCGGCGCGTCTGAAATCTGTTGCATGATTCATGCGATGGATGGTGGAGTAGTACATCCTTTGTTGTAATTGCTGGAAAATGAATGAACACGATTACGGTCCGAAAGGATAGTCAGAGTCACAGTGTGATGGCGTCGGTGATGAGAAAAAGAAGAACGACAATGCTGAGAGAAGTGCCACATGGCACGCAATTGCATGAGGACTAAGAGGAATTAGGTGCGATGTCAGTTGTTGTTGCTGTATATGTGAAGATTTTCATAAAAGACCATGTTGTGACCGACAGATGTGTGTTTTTAAAGGAGAATTACTTTCCAAACATCCTGATGTGAGACACTATGGTATGTACACCACAACAATTAACAGTAATTGAGTTGAGAAAGGTCCACGTCGGTGGTGGTGGTGACTGTCTTCCCATCCCTTTCGTTTGGTCTGATTACTTTTGCTTTATTGTTTAAGTTTAACCACCATCTGACGAGGTGCTTGAGAGTGAAAATGGAATGGGTTAGACACTTCTTGAGGGCCATTGAATTGAAGTTGGGGACTTTTGTGGAAAGTAATGATCATCAAGATGAGGAAAATGGACTTAAATCCCCGAGCGAGCACTCATCTCTGCTTAAGGGGAACTAAGAGACATTGCCGCAACTAAAGGTGTGTATCTGAGTATCTCAGGTGGTAAAGTGTTTTTTTTTTTAGCAAAACATTTCAACTTTTTCTTCCACGGATAATGACTGGTGGATGTGAAGAGCATCAAGGGCACAAAGGCAGCCATTCTAACGCAGCGCGGGATAAAAACACATTTCTTTTTTGTACACCCTTTGTAGTATTAAGTAGTACTAAAATGTGTAGCCGTCTTTTGTGTGGCCCGTGTGCAGGCCACTTAAGGATTTATCTTCGAACTCAAGTGGGGGATAGTCCAAGCGGGCTTGCGGAATTATTTCTTTAACTCCACAACTTAGTTCAGTTCTTGAAACCAGTAACTAGTAACCTACCGAAATAATTTTCACAGTCTTTTTTGGCGCTAGCTTTTACAGCGACCCACTGGCGATTGGTGAAATCGCTTTTCATATCAAAGATTGTCGATACTTCTACATTTAAATTTTTTTTGACTGACCACCTCTAACAAGCCGAAATATTTAAAATACCGTGCGTAAGCTTGCTCTTCGTAATCGTGTACATTTCTTTGGTTCAAGCTTTGGCAGGAATAGAACTTATGGGTTATGGCATCAAATTTGCGCAGCGTCAGACGATGATTAAATGATAATTCAGTGTCTTTCTACATCGCAGTCCATTCTCTTTATACACGATTATACCACAACCAAATCTAGCGGCGACTTCTGCTGAAAACTTCGACTGTACCATGTGTATCGCAGGATTTTCACATAACTCTTGGTCTGGTTTGAATTATTTTACCTAAGAGATACACGCACTAGCTGCGGCTTACCTTAAGTCCTCAGTGTACTGGAGGAAAGTAAAGTAATTCTTTTGAGGCTGTAGTTGGACAAAGGCGCATGTAGCCCCTCTTATACTTTTGTGTGCACGATGCTTGCACAAACTACGTAATATCTCTCTGTTTGCTTCTGATTGTAGCCAACGTTCCTCCCAATCAGGTACTATGTGTGAATTATCTCCATGATATAAAAATCAATCCCAATAACATCATCATGTGAAAAGGGCCATCACATTTCTGTCTGTCATTCTAAAAGCTGGTTTCGTTAGTTTAATATTCAGACCCGTCTTTGAACTTTGACTCCAGACAATTCCTTCAAACGGTAGGTACCTATGGATAAGAGAGACCACCCATCTTTCCGTTCCTAGCATCAAAACTATAGTTCCAAGGATATACTACCTATATAAAACCCCAAGAAACCAAGTATAATTGTTGAAATACTGCAAAGCTCCACGGGTCTGGAAATAAATTCAAGTAAACAAAAATTGTAATTCTAATAAAAGATGCAACAGCGCACTCAACCTTCTTTGCTTTACTAAAAAGGTAATATTCGCCCTAATGGAACCGCATTAAAATTAAATCATTTATCTACTCGCCCAGCCCTCTGAAGTAGCAAAGCAACTGCACGCCATTAGCATCGACTACTCAGTACCCGTACGGCGTTACCGTATCCTTTGGAGACTTGACGAAGCAATTGATGGTAATTTAAATTTCCTAAAGTGCTTCTCCTCTCCCGCACACAAATGCACACTACGCTATACGGCAACGTAATTAACCGACATAATACGCCGTAAATTATTTGCGTGCGTATGTAGTAATATGTACTGTCGATGTGTCGTCTCGTCTACCTGTGCTTTTCACCCTGGGTAACACACACTCGGACACATAAATATTTCGTACACATCCAACATCCATAATGAGGGATTAATGGTGATTCGGTTTCCTGATTAAATCGCAGTAAAATGCACCCCATTCTCCAGTACTGCAGATGTCCTGAATTATTCGTTATCTCCGACTCATACGCTGCGTGCCATATTTTTTTCCGGTTCAACAGCTTTGCGGAACGGAACCGTCAAGGACCAACTGAGAAAAAAAAAATTAATATCAAAATTCGACATTCAAATCGCTGTACCTATGAATGTATATGTTACAGCCAAGTGTCTCATATCTGTGACGCTGCTCCTCGTACTCCTCTGCCGTGGATGCGTAATTTATTCATCTCTTCTATATCCACCGAGATCTGTATACGCAGTCATATATTCTCGCAAGCAGTATGCGATTCCTTGCTTGGTACGGCGCTGCGCCTCCACATACTCCGGCCATAAACAAATGCTGTCTGCCATAGCTCTTCGTCTGAATGTCTCAGTTTGTATGCAGAACATCGTCTTAACAGTCATCCGCAAAGCAATTCAGGGACGCATGCTTCCGCAAAGGGAAAACATCTCACACAAAGACCTTCAATAACCATCTATCATGACGGGGGCTGAGAGGACGGACGACTTGAAGGTACAAGAAGCAAACAGGACCTTGCACGTGGGTGTGGGCCAACAACGACGATGACGAAGTGTTCCGCGACGACCCATAACCGATTTGTTGCGGAAGGAATATAAAACTCTATAGTGTGTATTTCAAGTGTCGGATGTGTGTGGTGGCGGTGGGTGAGTGTGCTGCCATGGCCGTGATTGTTAAATACTAACAACGGATTCACAATCATTAATTTTGGATCAGCTTATTTCGCGAGGGGCGTGACATAAACATCCTTTCACTGGCGCGTTAGCAGCCATGAGACCATCTGCGGTTACACCACATACACACAGGTTTGAGGTGTGGGTGTTTCAGCGAATCGGTGGCATCATGTGAGTCCTTCGAATAATTTCATGACCATCGCGTTTGATTTATGGAAGACGCAAGGTTTTGGTGTGTAGCGTTACTTTGTTGATGTTAATTTTTTTTGTAGGTATGCTGGATAGGGTCGACAAACACCTTTCAACAAGACTTTTATAAGAAATAAATAAATTTACCAAGGCATTCAAAAGCTAGCAAAGGCATTCGTAAAATACGTAGAAGGTTAGGTTAGGTTTACGGGTGGATGCGGCAGAGCAAGCCCTGCAGCACCCCATTTAGGTCCATGTGGACCCATTGTGATGCCCTTGTTGAGGATTAGCCGATGTTGTTGGCGATGATGGTAGCTCCCTCACGGTTACTCGACTTTGTCCAGCCATCCTGATGTGTTTATGAACCTGGAAAGATCAGATAGAGAGAGACATCCGAAAGTTCATGTATGTCATGGCAGTAGTATCTACCAAGTGTTCTATTTCTCAAGTGACAAAGACTTGGGCATTGACAGAGGAAGTGAGGTGTATCCTCGTGTACCTCCTCGTCTCCGCAACCCCTACATATATCGTCGTTCTTGAGTTTTAATTTCATTGTGTGGTTTCTTAGGAAGTTGTGACCCGTTAGGGCCCCTAACAGTTTATACAACGACGTTTTATCAAACCGTATTAGCTTGCTAGTCCGACTTGGATTGTATTCCGTCCACATCTTCCGTGATATTTCGCAGGTAGTTTATTCTTTCCACCTGTTGTTGGCTTTCATGCGAATCTTATTTTCCACTCTCTCTCTGAGGTTTGATAATTTGAGTGAAAATCCGTAGAAAGAAATGTTTGGATATCAGCTTGGAGCTCTGCTTTTGAGCAGTGGATTTTGATAAACTACATCCTATCCCTTAATCGGGACGGTCAGCAATGCAAATGTGGAAATCAAAGTCAATTCCGTGCAGCAGTTTTTAAATCTACTCCGGACAAACACCTTACAGCCGGAGAAAAAGCTTAGCATTTTTTCAGTAAGAATCGAATACTCTTTTCTGGGCTGCAATTTTATTGACAGAAAAACCTGCAAGGCACATAAAAGACAATCAAATTCTTCTGCTGTATGACTATCTGTCGTCGTATCCAAGGCTGACAGGGTGACAGGATATTCTGCGATGTACTGAACACCATTCTCGGTCAAACTCTACTGAGTTCCCGGAGGTATAAAAAAAGGTTACGAAAAGGCGGAGGCTTAGATAAGAATGGAGTCGTAAATGAATGTAAACATCGATACTGTCTATCAAAAATCTGCTTTGCCACTGTGTTGGTTTACAAGAATGATGCCTACAATTGTCCTTGGATCCGGGTTCTTCATAGAAGCATATAAAAGTTTTACAACGGAATTTAGGTATAAAGTTTGAAGACGAAGTTTGATGAAGTTGTCTCTAAAAACTAAAAAAAAAAGAAAATATTGGCCGCCTTGACTTGTCCAAAAGGCAGTTAGAGCCTAAAGCAAGACTTACGTTAAGAAAAGTCATAATTAGTACCGATTGAAACAACGGGACCTTTGGGCTAGCAGCGGGTGCGGGCATGCTAATAAGTACTAGTCTCGATTTTGGTCCAAAATCAACCATACCTTTATAGGTAAAACGTACCACAATTTTCGTTATTTACGTTGTTTTTTTTATATACGAAAAAGCGACATCAAGGTATATTTCTTCAATACCTCCTTTTTAAAAATAAGTTTATTCATGATTTACAAGTAAAAAATGTATTTCGAAAAATATTCGTTTCCAGTAACATCCTTGAAACGAAAGTGGTTCTCAACACCCTCGCGTTGGCTTAATTTTACCAGCCTTAATAAACCCACGATTTTTTGTTTATGTAAATACATCTACGGCACAGTACCTTTCGAATGATGTGAGTTTCATTTTACTCATTTCATAAAAAAATACTAAAAAAGTGTACGGAAACCTTGGATGTTTTTTTTTAAACGTAGAAAATTATTAAAAAGCACTGCAACGAAAAAGTTCGTTCATTTAAGGGCACAAGACGCACTTATATATATCTTTACGTCTTTACCCTGCTTAGTATTCTCTAATTTGAAATTTCGAAAGCTAAAGTCGAAATGCAATATTTTCGATTAACTCCTCCGCTCATTTTCTTTGGCATATCGAAGCAGCTTCCTTTGCTAGCTATAAATTGCTTCGTAGATAAGCCATCTTTCGTAGTGTACTCCCCTTTTTTTTAGCTATTGATAGAGTAAAAAAAGGATACGGAAACACAAACGAACAGGAAAAATGGAAACTTCCGATTATATCAACTGATGGCAAACAAAGGTATATTCTGTTAGCTAAAGAATGGGAACGGATGGAAACCCTGTTCAAAGATACCTTCTACTTGGGTGCATTCGCCAAGTCAACTGGAATTATATGCTATGCACAGTGGGTGGAGGAGAGGATTATTATTTTTTATTTTGCGAATGTATACTCAATTAACTGTCAAAAGTTTTCCGGGACTAGAGTTACTGTACATAGGTATGGTAAGTGTACAGAGGAGAACATTAAGGACCTAAAATGCACCGTGGGTTCAAATCGGATGAAAAGATTTGTGGTAGGTAAGATTGTATACTTTTGAGATTTAACTAAATCGATGAAAACTTTTTTAATAGCTAGGTTCCTACCTTCTGCGTAGTTTTAAGCGGGTTGGCAGCAACATTTCCATTGATCAAGCGGAATACAATCTCATGAAGTGAAATCAGTGTATAACATCCAAGGTTTCCAATAGTGGGATGAAATCTATGCACAGGAAATGTGTATCCAAATATTTTTGTTATGTTTTATATTTCAAGGATTTGCAAGCAATTATATTTTAAGCTTTAAGGTTTAACAAGACTTCGCAGCTTTTCTTTTTTACGGCTACGCGCCTTTACTGTACATGACTTTTTAACATTTCTTATCCAATTCAAAGGAATGTAACTGTACAAGTTTAACCCAAAAATAAATGCCTAGTAAGAAAAATAAATAAAAATTTTAACAAACAATAATAACGTGCGAACCCAGAGTATGTACATTTTGAACCATAAAAATCCACATGCTACACATTTCAGGTTTCATAAATACATTTCCTTTTATGGCCCATAAAATCATTTTGGAAACCTCATTAAAATAATTCCACCGGGATTAAATAGCATGAAAATAGGTAAGGATAATGTAGCTCCTATGGTATGTGGAATCGGTTTTACTCCGCGTTACTTGGATGCCTCGTTTTGTACTGCTCGAGTTTTAGCGGTTGAGATTTTACACCTCTAATTTTGATGTTCCTGCTGGTACTCTCTGTTGTAAATTGTTAAGTGATTGAAATGATTGGGTGGCCTATTAAAAGTAATGATCTAACAAAGGGCAACAGAGCACGATGCAAGCTTTTAATCTGTTTTTAAGAGCTTTATTTGTCTTTTCAGGCTTTATGCTCTTTCAAATATAGATATAATTTTGTTCAATTGATTCCAAGTTGGTCAAATTGCTTCTTTCTATAGCAGCAGAGCTAAAATATACTGGATTAAGGCAATCAAAACTCTTCGACTTTATCCGGGGTAAAACTTTTTTACATCCGCACGGAAAGAATTGAAAATCACCAATTGCAAAATTTTGAGTTGCAATTTACGAATTATAGATTTCTCGCAAATCACAACGAAGTTTTCATGGATTGATACAAAAATTCGTAATTTGACATTGAAAACGGCGGAGAATACCAAATTCTGTTTGTTGAAATTTGCGATTAGAAGTATCAATTCGAGCTTCTTTTATTTGTAGTGATATGGGAGATTGTTTGGCGCAATTTACCACTCCAATAGGTCAATTTCTCAAACATGTACCATGTACCTATCGAAATCCTTTTAAATTCTTTCTTTTTATGGATGAATGTATGTATGTTGTATAGACAGCTGCTATCATGAAGCCAAATCTTCATTGTGCACGCTGCGCGTCGTTGCAGAGACAGGCAGTCGGTATTCAATCGTTCCTTAAAGCAGTCGAGTTAAAGTTGTAACTAATTCGTATTGATACATTCTGGAATATATATTGTAAGTACCTATTGAATAATTCCAAAAACGCCGAAGTATACATATAGATCTGTATTTTTTTCAGAATGTACATGTCGCAATTAGGAAGGAAGTATAAATTGGAATGGATTCTAAAATATGTAATCGAGAAGAATTGTAAAGGTTCGTATCAATGTCAAGTTCATCTAAATATTTTGTTTGCATTTAAAATTTCAGCATAGACCAAAAAACCATCCCAGACAAATCCCGTTGCCTCCGGACGATATGGCGCCGTATGATTTTCT
This sequence comes from Cheilosia variabilis, assembly GCA_951230905.1. Lineage (NCBI taxonomy): Eukaryota > Metazoa > Arthropoda > Insecta > Diptera > Syrphidae > Cheilosia > Cheilosia variabilis. Next base: position 143,515,645 of record OX579676.1, on the reverse strand, counting down.
TGGATATCAGGAGGAAAAAGAATTATAAAATATGACTCTAAATATGTATTCGAAAATAACCTAATTAATAAAACTATGAATTTTGACTTCTAAATCACAAGATATAAGTAGCAAATTGAGAATAAAGTTTTCTAATTTCACGATAAAACATTTTCAATTTAATACGGTGATGCCTCAAATCACCACTCGAGAATCGTAAATTGCAAAATATGAATTGCAAAATGATAAAAATAAGTTGCAATTTACGACTAAAAATTTGTAAATTGCAACTTCTGAAGTAGTAAATCTACTCCTGTTGTTTCGAAAAATAAACACTATTGAGTTGCAATTCAAGTCTAAATGGTTGCAATTTTCTAAGGGAGGAAATCGTTACTTACAACAGAAAAGTGGTAATTAACGAATTGTGTTTGCATTTTACAATCCATGTAATATCAAATTTATAACATATAATATGATTTCTCGTTTGATCGCATTATTGATAGTGAAAAGCGTTGATTCACGACTTTTGAGGGTCAATATCTTCACTTCGTACAATTTCTAGAATTGCGAATAAAAAGTCGTGAATTAGTAAATCCTTAGCTAAGCTCTAAATCTAGACAAACTTTTAGTGATTCTGCGCTTATTTTTCTTGATTTGATCCTAATATTCTTTCCATGGTGAACGAGCTGCTGTAAAATGGTAGGTTAGATTCGGATGCCAGGCCACGGCATACACTTGTATCATTGTATATGCCATATTTTTTTTTAAGGCTACCTTTGACGGGACTTAGTTGTATAATATCTATCTTTTGAACATGATTATACAAACAGAGCTGGTCGTATTGCATTTTTTGTGTGATGAGTTTTTAGACTTGAAAGTTGCGTCAGATTTTCAAAACCGCTCAAACTTTGTTAGCTGGCATTTTAGGAATTTTTTTGTTGCTTTTCGTATCGGTATCGACGTTTTTGTTTTCAATTTTCAGAATTTTACAAGATATTTTTAATTGTTTTATATATTTGTTTTAATCTACATATAAGTTTACCAAATCTACAAACTTTTTCTTTTAATTTTAACAATTTTTTAACTCCTATTCAAACTTTAATTTGGATTTCTCACAAGCTGCTAAGTTTATTTTGTACCTTTACGGACAGATAAATTTAATAGATTTCTCCTTTTCAGTAACTTTTTGGCGCAAGCCCTATGTAACTTATATGCATGGAAAAATGTTTTATGAATAAGAATTTTTGGAAGGGTGTTTAAAGGCTTTATAAATACTTATACACTGCATAACTAAACAGGTGTTTAGGGTCTTTTAGCAAATTCGAATAAATAAGACGGGTAATATTTAAGTTATTGCTTTTAATAATTTAAATTAAATACAGAACATATAATGAATAATTTATGAAAAAGCGGAACGACTCTAAATTTTTCGTAGTTCACCGTGGCTATATTTCTCATACAAATTTAGCAATTGTGAGTTTTTTGTAAACTTAAAGTCGAGACTAAAAATATTTATTGCTAAGGCCCTATATGTTTTTGTATACAAAATAATTCAGAGATCGACTTCAAGTATAACTGTTTATTATTATAATCAACGAATAATCACCGTACCCATAGAATAAAGGCCGCTCGTCAGGAACAAATTAGAACAGGTAAGAACAGAATTTTTGTTTTACAGCAACAGATTCTCGCACACTAAATGAAAGAGTTATAAAATGCTCTTCTTCGAATCATGTTCACACTTGTCTACCTACTCCTAGTTTAAATAGAAAAGCACGACGTGCGCGATGCATTCACCTAGGAGAATGTCTTCTCCCTACGGTTGCTCCGAACTGATATTCAGAGTATACTGTCTCCTGACAACGTGTTCCAATTTGAAGATAAATTGCAACTAAATAAAGTCTTTCTCTAGCGGAATATCCTACTGCCCGCTCGGTGCTTGGTTTTATTCATCTACTTTTACAAAAATGTCGCTCTACGAAAGCCAATCTATTCATAAGTCTAACCACGCATATCGCTTGTCAAATTGCACAGCACAGCAATTGATATCTGTCAAAATTTAACAGTTATATTGGTCCACTTCAACCGCAAACAACAACAGTCATATCTCGCAGAGCTCGTATCCCTTCGAAAGGCTTCACAATTATGTTAATTTACACGTCTATATCTGGTGGCACAACGCGTCGACATATAATTAAATTTATTCACACAGAAAATATGACTGAATATAATATAAAAAATTAATAAAATCACCACCTGGAATTTATTTGCCTTGCATAAATATTTTCTTTTATTAATCGGGGTGTAATCAATTATTTATGACTGCGTTATCCTTTTCAGAGAGCACGCTACAATAAAACCACGAGCGCCACGCCACCTACCCACCTTAACAATGGTTATACACTCTTCGATGATTGATGGTTTAATGATCACCATTTGCCAGTTCATTAGCTGGAAAATGACGAATGCAAATGGTTTAGCAACATGTTGGGCTTGCGGCTCACTGAAATGCGGCGCGCGTGTCTCGCTATCCCTTCAATTTAAAAGCCACTTAATTTATTCCACGCTGTCTTCCCTTACTTTTTTTTTGTCTGTTGTTGTTGTTGTTTTTTTGCCAGATGAACTTGTTCCATGTAAAAAAAGGATGCTTATTTGGCAATCAGAGAAAGTAGCACTAACACGCACGCGAGCACTCATCCACTTCTCCAGGGCGTTGTTGATACTATGTCTGGATTGAGTACCTGAAACTTATTGTGACGAACATTCCACCCCCGGTAATAAAGAGGAATCTGTCGCAAACTTTGAAACTACACACATCAAATTCAAATTGGAATAATCTCGAAGGAGGAGCAAAACCGAGCGATCCTGTGTATTTATTTTTCTGTGCTTTAAATCCTTGCGCCTGACTGACGCCACAAAGTGACATACAGTGCAAAGTGTTATCTCGTGTACATCCTTATTTTATAGCCCCGCTTGGAGGGGTGCAAGGACCTTTTTATATTCATTAGCTATCTGGTGCGCGAATGTTTCTCTGTGTTGAATTTAAACGCGAAGAATAAGAACATTCTGCTCTCATTATCCTCTTTGTATACGCTTAATGTTAATTACAGGCCTAAGCCCCCGTTCTCACTCACACTCATAAAACGCCACAGGATAATGACACACTAAGGTGATATAATAAACATGATTAATACTTTCTTGTAAATCCGAGACACATCTAATTATGGATCGTGTCGCCATCGTCGTCCCTCACTTTGCTGCGATGCTATATGTCAGCCCAATCTACACACAACAGGTGTCGCCGAGCAGTAGTTGCGTGTGCAAGTTTAATATGTACGTAGTACGTACCCAGTACCCACGTAATACCATCATTCCCTAAGATTGTCGTTATTTTTGGGATTTTCCCCCAAGTTAATGTTGGATGCCTTCAAAATTAGCAGTGTTCACTGTTAGAGCCTCCCTCCATACAGCGGCTCAGTTGCTGAGCATACTTCGCTGGAAGAGTTGCAGGTGTGTATTATCCTTAATTACCGAACTTCATTCGAGAAATCTTCCAAGAAAATAAATAAAAAAAAAACCCATCTCTGCCAAAAGGGGAGGCACTACTTTGTCATTTGCGGTTGCTGTGTCATCGTAAGCCATTAGACTTTGCATGGTAATAATCAGCTTGAACCCGAGGGCGGATGTCTTTTGTGGTAATTGGTTTTCGTAATTCAGCGATGTGATTGTTTAGCAAAATTTAATTACGTAGGTATGTCACATGTAGCTTTGCAGTTCTGATGTACAGAGTCTGCCATAGCATGTGTGTGGGATTTGGATTCGGATTAAACTTCTGCAGACATTGAAGGGCATGTCAAGGGGTTTAGGTATCTTTCAACGACTTTCGTGTAAATATTTACTTGTCATAGTGAAGAAAATGGAAGAAGATTCAACGAGGATTCTCATTAACTGAATTAATTAAGATGCACAGAAGACGTCTCAAGGCGTCACGAGAGAAAAATAAAATTGTGCACGACTCACTGTTGCGCTTTGATCCTATATTTCATGATAGAAACTTTTATTTAATTTTCATTACCACGCTTTTGAGAAGCTAAACGATTATTTGGAAGGTGGAGACAGAGTAGTAAAAATAATAATAAAATCTTGCTTTGACAATTTAGGACCAACCCTAGAGAATTATTCGCGATAAAATGGTGAAACTTGGAAAGGGATAGGGTTTCAAAAACCTTTTCCTGATTTAAACCCGCCTGGAGCAATAATCGAGCTAAACAGATCAAAATAAAGAAGCGTCTCTGGGCATTGCCTTAAAAATGCTCTGAGACCAGCTTTAAGGACACAGACAGATGCAGGTATTTCAATGACCTATGCCGCGTACGATATTAGCCATATATGTTGTAAATTCCAAGCCATTGCTGGTATAATTTAGGCTACATCGTAGGAAACTTCTTCAACGATTTCTTATGAAAAGATAAGTTCGCTAAATAAAACTAAGGACCTATGTGTGCTCTTTAGAAATCAAGTGTTTGGGTGAACGGGTTTGGGTTTTTTGACTGTCAAGCTTTTCTGGCAATCGCGGTGCCCTACCTATAAAACATAAATTAACCTAACCCAGAAATGCAACAACTGTAGGTCTGTTATGAATGTTCAAAAGACGTCTGAGATAATCAACAATGAACGTCTGTTTTTAAAAAAAAGGGAGCCGTGAGCCAGCTTAGCCAAAGAAATATAACGGCGTACTTTCGAATGTGAGACAGAAGGTCTATAATTTTCTTTACAACTGAACACACATGCATGAAACATCAGCCATTTAACCAATTCGGCGGATCAGGGCGTCAACAGCGCACAGCTTAGTTTTACCCTTAACAATTCTTCTGAACTGTCTTCAACTCATTCCTAAAGAGTCCGTGGTGTCCCGCTATCTGAATAAAACAGATAAGGCCTAAACTATTAGCCTTTAGTTAATTTTTGGGGGAACAAACGGACTAATGTCACAAAAATGCGTGCCTGCTTTAGCTCGGGCTCTTTTGGGGCATCAACCGGACTAGTGTCACAACAACTCGTGCCGGTTTTTTTGTTGGAAATCCCTTAGCTTGGCGGACATGTTGACAGCACGAGAAATAAAGAAGAGGCACCTTAGACTAAGAATTAAAGTCCATTTACAAATAAAATCTTTTGGGGCATCAACCGGCTTCTCGTGCACGTTTCTCGGAGATCTTTTGCTTAACGATCTCCTTAATGATATTATATGAGTACAGTTAAGGCAGGTTAGACCATCAACACGAATCCGTGTGCATGATAAACAAAAAAAAAAAAATTCGTTTCGTTTGTCGAGAGTTTCGAAAAGTTATAAGTAGTTGTTCCTTTTCCTTTTTGCAGCTTCCATCAATCAATAGTCAGTGCGGAAATGTTCATATTTATATGCTTTCGGCTGAGTTATCGTTTGTGGTCAACGGTAGACGTAGACGGATTCACTTGCTATTATAAGCTTAATTTTTAAACAAAGTTCAGAGATGCTCGTCGTGATTGTATTTTCTCTACTTAAATTGTTAAATTAAAGGCTCTGAAAATATATAGGTATCACTAGGAATAGGAAGTGGGTCATAGGAAGTGGGTCATAGGAAGTGGGTCATTAAGTTTGCTTGTCCTATAGCCAAATAAGTTTCGGAAAACTGTCCTACTCGAGTTTGTTAGGCGTGTTGTTAAATAACGTGAAATAATGTGGGCCTAAGAATAATTTTATTAAGTTCCTTGCAGCATCTGTCATGGTGGTACCAGTAGAAAACGGTTTGCTATTAATTGAAGTGAATATTTTGGGGTCCAGCTCAATGTAAGTGAGAGCAATATGCAAGATCTGGTCTAACCAGTGCTTAGCAGAGAAGTAGGAATTGCTTCGAACTGAAGTGATTTTTTGTTGAAAATTTCGAGTCTTCCGATATTGGCTATGAAGACTTGCAGCTTGTTCTAAGTAAATTAAATTGACTGTGGCTCCCAGATATTTTTATTTTATTTTATATTTTCATTTATATTTTTATCTCCAATTTTTGTGCGTTGGATTATTTTTCCTTTTAATGTTTTGTAATAAATGTTGTTTCGTCCCTTTGTCCAGATCTCCATTGAAAGAAAATGTGGTGTCTGTTATAAGATTTCTAGCTCGCTTTTCCCCACTATTGGTTTAGCTGCAATGCGAACTTTAAGCTGATCTCGTTCATGAACTCGACTTTGCGAGAGGTACCCGTACTGTGCCTTTATTATATATACCCCCAGCGAAAAATTGACGATGCAACACTGTTTGTGCAGTGAAGATGTTAACTTACTAGTATTGTAAGGGGGCCTTTAAATAAAAGCTTTGCAACTCCTTTTCTTTTCCGAACTGTCCAGAATTGTGTTGTTAAATTGCGATTGACGGCCGAATACGCAACCCGGTTGAAGTTAACTTGCTCGGCCATTTGGTTTTGGCAAGTCCTGTGATCATGTAAGGTGCAACCTATAACCGACAAGGCGATTCCCATTCCGATTTGTCTGAATGCACTCAAATAATGCTTATCGTAAAAGGTCCTATTCCCATCGTTATACAATACCTCTTTCTGATGTTTGATTGTAAGACTCTGATGCAGTTTATACCTACTATCCTGATAAGGGCCGTTTGATGGTCAAACCTCAACACTGACATCGAGGAACACATTTCTAAATGGATTCAGAGCTTCAGGGTGAGGGTCTTGTGGAAACTAGTTCATTTCTCAAATAACTCACAAATTTCTTGATTAGCAGTTCCCATGAACAAGTTTGACGGCCTGAACAAGGGCAATTGTGTCACCAAGGTCATTTGCATACCAAAACGTGACAAGCACACCATCCACAATCACAAGATCTACACAGCTCATTCGAAGACACACCCAATCCATGTCAGTTATATCATATCACACGAACAATACTCAAGTTGAGCTTCATAAAACTGCACACCCACGACAGTAAGTAGGTACGTGAACGGCTCGTGCACAAGACTCGCAGTCCTCTAATTAGATTTAGAAATTTCCTCGAAGGCTAAGACACATTTTCTCCTCCAATTGAATTCACTCTTGTTGTCACCACAGTTGAGCCCAACCTTCCACTACAACTTGCCAGCACCAGCATTCACCGCCTTACGGTCATATTACCGAACATCGAAACGCCCAAAGTTGTGGCCTCCAGGCCTTCCAGGTATCTAGAAATTACCCGCTTCGCAATGCATGAGGTGCCTATAATTATCTTTCCATCGCTCAATGCCACTTACAAGAGCACAAGATGCCAACAAGAAACACGCCCAACAAAAGACTAAACAAAAGATATCCTAATTCAAGGATATCCCGGCATCAACAGCACAAAAGAGAAACAAATTCTACGGCTAAGAAGTATGAAATTTAATTACCCTCTGTGTGTGTGCTCTTGCTCTGAATATGCTGCTAATTAAAATGAAACCTGTAGCAGTCTTAATTCTTTATTGACAGTCCCGCAAGCTCCTGGGGGTGGAAAAGGCTGCTACTGCTACTATGGTAGGTACTACTATAGCCTATTACGCTTAACAAATATGAAATTAAATTGAGCAAAGTTATTCGCTGTTGGTAATTTGCTAAATGAGAGGCAAACACAAAAAGAGACGGGAAAGGAATTTTTAAGGAGCCAAACGATGGGAGGACGCTCGCCCACTTCTGTGTCGACTGTCGGCAACTTAATTCATTTTTCGGCGTGATAACGACACGTTATAGCCTCATTTCTTCAGAATTTCTTCGGCAAACAAACTTTTTCATCATCGACGTAGTCCTTTTCGCCATTCCCGCTCTCGTGTGTTTGTGTGAACACTTTATAAATATTTAAACTGAAGCTTTTTGGTAAATATTCACAGAGAGAGTGTATTTTCCTCTTTCGCCTGGACAAGCCTACAGCTGGGGGTATTCTTAAAAGATTATTTAAATTTTGCGGCAAGAGTTCTTTTTATACCCTGACAGGAGTTTTAACACCTAAACCGCGGCGATTCCGTTCTTATTTCCTAAGCGCAAACAAATTAAAAATGCCCGTCCTATTCCACTTGTACAACGTTCAAGGATTTCCTAACGAGTAATAGCACTTCAGACTTGACCTTTACTTGGATCTTGTATTTTTTTTTTTCAGCCTATTAAGCTACAAGGATGAGGGCAGCCCCTGCTGTGCAGGGGTTCTAGAAACCAGTTAATGGCTGAAAGGAATAATGATGGTAAATATTTATGAGGAAAAAGCCCTGGGTAAGGCGGATGGGAAACTTCATTGGGCACAATGAAAAAGGTATACCTTATATAATCAGGAAATTGAATATTTTGTTTTGGGGCAGACTATTTACTTGTATCCTTGTTTAGTTTCATTACCACAACCAATGCAATACCTTATTTGGAATAAATTGCTTTCTGCTGACTGAGATTATTTCACGTCATCCGAGGGACGGGTTACGCATTGATGTTTGAGTAATTCGGCTAAATTTGCTTCAGTTTCAAAGATTAATGATAAATTTAGGGGAATTTATTTTTACTCAGTTTCGTTTTATTTTGTAAATAAAATGGTTCCACGCACATACATTCGGCCATGTGGCATTCCGCAGAGATAAAACAAAGATGTAGGACTATTTTTTTGTGGCTATGATATTGGGGCTTATTTAGTCCGTCAGGTTACGACGGCAATTTCGGCATAAGCCGAATTTTACTATACTTCATCGGAATCCCTATCATATTGCTGCGCCTACTGCGATGGGAGAGTAATATTTCTTCATTAGCTTCGGTTTATTGGCAAGAGTTAAATTTTATTTTATGGTAAGTGGGAGTATTTCTAGTTTTACTGGAACTACCTACATCAACTAAATGGAAGGCAGACGTCGTAATTTCTAGCAAATCAATAGAGTTTTAGTGCTTTAAGTATTTTAAACCATCCAAGCGGAAAGTTTGAAATAGGTGTTCATTGTATGAAAATTCCCTGGGGAAGTTATTTACCCAAATTCACTATTTCAAACTATAAACTAAATTCACGCTTACTTTGCAAATGTTTACTATAACAGCTTTAGCAATAAATTTCTCAAAAGGATTTAGATTTGGTTTTTGATGAGTACCCTTTTTGTGATTGCCATTCGTCATTGCCATTTGAATAGAGCTACGATTTATATTTTCTAAAATACCCAACCCATCCATTTGTGGCGATTGGAAATATCAGGTCAAAAATGTTCGTAGCAAATTCTGGCGTTCCACAAGGTGATACTCTAAGTTCGCTTATTTTATTATTGGTCCATCAACTGTAGAACTTCAAGGGCAAAATCTGATGGAATACTGAAAACAAGTATTCAACTTCAAATATCTCTGGAATTAGTTGGCTTTTGAAACTAACGAAAACAGTAAGATAATTAAAATGCATCGTTAGCTCCACTATTTCAAAAAGTGGAATATATCGCTTTTGATTCTTATAAACACAAGTTTAATACTGTGCCATATACGCCCCGTAAAATTACATCGCAGAGCACCTTAATCGCATAATCGTTTTATTTGGCCATCGCTTGCTCAATGATTTTAAGTTTCCAGGATTCTTATGGACAGAGGTAATCCACACGTGCTAAATCGGTGTCAAAAAAAACGTTCCTGGAAACAAGACGACATAATCAAGCATGATGCGGCAATAGGCCGAATGTAGCTTACCTCGAGGTATTTAAGAGAAAATGTGTATTTTTTAAGAAGCTCGCTCGGTAATACAAGTTAATAGCCAAAGGTTGCCAGAATTAAGTTTGCTTTAAACCTTGAAAAAATGTAGTCCAAAGCCGTTGCCCAGGAAGAAGGCCAAAAATCGTTGAAAATTTTTCCAATTCCTTAAGTAATTTTTTTTTTGTATATTTCCCACTACCTTCTGCAACTAGCCTCTGTGGCTTGTGTGTTTGTGTCAAATCGAAAGGTCTCCAAAATAAACTGATGTGCCATCAAGTTGAACGACTGTTCGATGTCACTTGACTGCAAGAGTGCTGCCGAGTTTTAAAACTGCTCGAAAATATTTATTTTTTGTAGTTTTGTGAAGAAATAAAACAAACAAAATGTACGCAAAACTTGTTAAACGATATATAGGCCAAATTTATGTTGGGCGCTCATTGAAGAAATTTTGATCGTTTTTTAAGAAAAAAGATAGCACAAAATACGACAAAGCGCCCAATCACTGGCCAAAGGTAGCAAATAATTTATTGTTTGGTATACCAGCAAGCGATATTCGACCCAGTTTGTATCGATGGAGTTTGGAGGAGATGATTTAACGACGAGCTTTATGGGTTGTACAGCCAAACCTGAAGATAGAACAGCTGAGATGGCTGGGGCACTTTTAATGTATGGACAGCAACGCACCACCACGACGCGTCTTTGCGTCCACTCCTATAGAAGGACAACGTATACCAGAGGAAGACCAAGCCTTAGGTGGAGCGCACAATTAAAGGGCGACCTCAACCGACTTACTGTGCCTATAGCTGGAGGCAGAGCTAGGGAACAGACAGGCTGGAGGGGCTTCTTGGGTAGGCCCGTGGTTCACCCCACTAAAAGTAAAATTAAGGTATACCAGCAAGTCGAACCCTGATTCTCGGAAACGCGATGTTTAATTTCTGCATTCAAAAAAAAAGGAGCCCGTTGCTATGGGGTCCTTCTTTTTAGAATACTTGCTGTAATCTGAGATCATTACAAGGGATAATGAACTGTATACAGACCTAGTTTTGACCAAATGAGGGGTTGTCATCCGGCGTTTAAGACTTTAATGATGCCTTCGAATCTGGGAAAGCATTCGTGAAAAAGAAGATTCTGGTTCATTTTGTCTGAATTTTGCGACTTTCCTTTGGCTTTCTATCCCAGCACCATAACAAACAAAACAAAAAATGAACTATGCAAATCCACAGTTTAAATGATGAGTTAGGGTCGCGAGTTCGTACAAAAATTTCATGGAAAAAAACACTTAGTTTTTCCCGGTTTTTTCATTTGTTAAGGTAACTTTTGAAATTTTCTTTCGTATATAACTCGAATTATGACGAGCACTTAGAATAAAACAAAAATACCCAACTCCATCTAACCGGTTCTCAAGTGATGGCAACCACATCACACGAACAGCATTTGATTTTTATTTGAATTTTTTAGTTTTTCCTCAGCAACGGCTGATCCGAAATCTCCCTTTAAAAGTTGAGATCAATGAATGCAGAAGTTCAACAATACCAAGGACCGAATTCAAGAAGCGTGCGAATTGCTCTCATCTGCGAGTATACCCGTCACTCATCGGGTTTCTCACATATTTAAATATCCATACGCGACCGGAAATTATGCGCTCCGTCCGCAAGCTTGTACCATGCATGTGGAATGTACAGTTCAACACATATTCTCACGTAGAGCACTTTAATGCTGCTGAGCGTGAGCATATAGCAAAGCATTTAAACACAAAATTAAAAAAAAAAAAAATTGGTGAAAATTCCATTCACCGAGGGTTATACACGGTTTCTTGGGACAGAAAGAAGCAAAACAGTAACAAGGCCGAAACTCGAGACTGCAAATAGTTCCAACGACCTTTTTAAAGCATGTTCAGTGAAAATATTAGTGCGTAAAAATTGTCACAAAATCCCATCTTTTATAATTGGCCGATATACAAATACAAATAGACATCAGGGAGCACTATGTTTGTGAAGTTGAGAACACAAATTGTTATATTGTAAGATAATACAATACAAATATAGATAAAAAAAATCATTAAGAAAATATGCGAAATATTGACACTGATATGTTTTAGAAACGAAGAAAATAAAATATTAACGACATTTGTCACAAATCAAAATTTTCACATTCCTTGTTTTTTTTTTTTTTTTAAGAAATATCAATTCTCCTTGAAACGTTAATAAAAATACAAATATTGTCTTGACTTATGACTGGTTTTCTATTTTGTGACTTGCTCCATAGGACATCACAATTTCGATTGTTGTGAGTGTGCTGCCAGAATACGAAAACTTGACAAAATCAATTTCACCTCACCTTGTGAGGGTTTTGTGACTAGTGAGGTATCAGTGAGGTTTGCCAGAATCGGGCTGTAAAAGTCTAAACCTTTTTTTTAGACAAATATTTATTGAATTTAAAAAAAATTAGTTAAAAGATCTAGTTAGATCTAGCTTATAAAGAGCATAGTTTTCAGTGCAGCAGATTGATTGATTTTCAAACTAAGGCCCCCAAACAACCCGCCTATGAAAGCATTTTTAGTCACAGGCTCTGTGTGTAAATAGCCAAAATCGTAGTCAAGCGGAACTGGTGAAGATACGTCGCGTGACGTAAGTTAATCTTCTCAACTATTCGCCATGAAGCCTTTTCAACCTCGGTTTGAAACAAGACTGTTAAAGAAGTAATACCTTTCACAGATCCGTTCAGCTTCTGCGGTAGAGGGCACCGTTTCCTAGCATCAACCAAAAACATCCGTCGAACGCCTAATTTATTTCAATTTCAGCAATTTCAAGGTATAGCTAAGGAGTTAATTTACGAAGTTCCAGAATAACCCAAGAAAGTTGCTGATAGCTACTTTTGTTCGGTTTAACAGATGGTTTCGAAACCCCTGCCAATATTAAGATTGATGACACCGACTGCTGAAAATCAAGCTGATTTTCTTTGGAAACCTGTTAAGTAAGTAATGTACATAAGTAGTGATAACAATGTTCTTTTCGTATGACAAAAAAAAACATTTATGCGCTCAAAAATTGACTCTAACCGAGTGCGATTTTTGCTCGGTCAAAAAAAGAAAGATTTAAAATGAACCAAGATTTCTGTTGAAAAAAAAACAAGTATTCGTTGTTAAAAACTACCGAGATAAAAAGGATAAATGCGTGATGTTATAAAAACACACTATCAGTTGTTATTAACCAAGTCTCTAAATTAATATCAACCGAATAATTTTATTTTGGTTTTAATACGACCGAGAAAATTTGGAGGTAAAAATGATAAATGTGTTAATTTTAACCGACTTTCATTAAACAAGTTGACTCGGTTACTTTTAATCCACTAACTCTTTATAGGAGCTTTATAAACAGTGATACTTGGGAGTTTTGAGCCGATAATTAGTTGACTTAATATAAGAGAGAAACGAATTTTTCAAAATAACTTTATAAATTTATTTTATTTCTAAAGTTATTTTAAAAAATTCACGCGAACTTTTTGGAAAACTTTTCGTGTTTAAATAAAATACTATAATTGCTACTTTATACATGATAAATATCAATTATAGGTTTATTCTTTTCTCCTTTTCTCTTCATACTCATCAGTAAGAAGTCTGAAGACGCATATACGCATGCTTTTCAATACATTGAAGCAGATTTATTTAAATTTTGTGGTGCTTAATTTACTTTGGATTCTGAGCAAACTTTGGATTCTGAGCAAGCTTTGGATTCTGAGCAAGCTTTAAAAAAGGAACGTTCTTCCAGCTGCCGAAATACGAGGGTGCTGGTTCCACTACTGCCGTGCTATAAAGAGAAATTCTTCGAAAATTCCCAACTTTTTAAAAATGTTACGGAAAGAGAAAAAGTTTTACAACATTTTCAATAAGTTTTTAGTCTTCCCACTTTTTGAGTTGTTTTAATTTATTTTTTAGTCATATGGATAATTGTGGACTTATGGCCTACTTCCATTTTAAATTTGTGAACCTATGGCCCAAATTTTTGTGAGCTTTTGGCTTACCTGGGTGGGTTAGAAGTCCACAATTGATTTTTGGACTTTTGGCCTGTGGACTTATGACCCTGCACCGATTTACCTGTGTGCAAATAGATGTGAAGATTCACATTTTAATTTTATTACTTAACATTTGGGAGCATTTGCGAAACGCATCCTGTGAATCATCTCATAACCACCCACTTACATCATCTGCCCTTGTCCTTAACACGTTAATCATTTTCTAATTAAAGCTCCCATCGAATTCGTTCTTTAATTGCAACTAATTTAATTAAAACCGTTCGTTGTAAAACAGAATTCAATAGCACAGAATCAGTCTGTCCCACGCATTTACAATCTAAACAATTAGTACTTATTATGTTACAATGAATTGCAAATTAGAACGCGAATCACAGCTCGCCCTCGATACGCGGGGCAGTCCAGTGAAGCAAAAAGCACAGCCCAAGCCGGGCGCATGTAAATCAGCGCATAGTAAAGTTAAAAACAAAAATAAATATTTTTAATGTCCTGCGAACAACGGGCCACATTGTTTTCCCCACGATAACAGACCCGCTTTTGTGCAAGGCACAGCATTATATGAAAATAGTGGCGGCACAGAAGGGGTTTGTCGCGGCACGGAAGTATTCCAACAGCCATTATCCCTATCAACACTGTCACTGCACATGGTTTTGCTGGTTGGTAAAGCACGCGAAGAAAAAATTCAATTTCACGAAACTTTTCCAATTAAACAAGCGCTGAATGCTTTGTTTTTTTATTTTATTTTTTTTAATTAGAATTAATTTGCATGGCACGCCTTAGGACACACGCAGGAAGCTGAAGCATGTCGCTAGAGCATGCAGGAGAAGCGAGGAGCAGCCGGTCCATAAACAGAAAATATTGCATCTTAGGTGCATAGTTTGTGCGTTTCTGGTAATTTTCCGCGCGAATTCACCGGAAATGCACTTACGGATTGTTGGTGGAGTTATGGGTTTTCTGCGAAATTTGGTTGCACCATGCATGTGGAATGCGCAAATCTTGCCTTGAGCTCATTGAATGAAAATGTACACAAGAATATGTATGAAGACTCCTAGTCGCCATGTTTACCTTTAGGTAGAATTTTCTTTGATTTGCTCTTAACTTTTCATAACTCAAATAAACTTAGCTACGGGCCAAAGTCAAATGTAAATCACTTTTTTTGATCAAACGGAAAAATATCAGCAACAGCAATGATTGTTAGTATTGCGGGATATCACCAAATCACCGAAGCATCTGCACTTCCCCACTTATTGTATCGGGAAAATACTTATGCAAAAGAGCTAGGTTTGGGATATGACTGATGAGGTTGGTGAATAGGATGCTTTGTGGAATTTTTGCTTTGTTTAGAAATGTCTAAAAATACCAAATTGTGTTGCTTCGCCAAAACTTATAGTGACTCGTGAAAAGTTATTATGGACCCAGAATTGTGTCTGGCCTGGATAGAATGGTGCAATGCCTTACCATCGATTTCTAAGGAATTTATCAACAAAAAGCGGAGATATTGTGTCCATTTTTATAGCCGACTTCAAGTAATTTATATTTTTGAAAGCCCTACCTCAAGCTACCTGAAGAGCAAACTTTATTAATACCTTTGGCAAACCTGGAAAATATTCACTCCGATTACGAAAAGCAACTCTTTTAGAGTCAATTTTAGAAATTCTTGTCGGATTTTGGTGTAAGGTACATGCTCTCTATTCAACTGCTAATTCACGCAGAAAAGTCACTTATTTAAATCAACCAACTTTCGTTTCAAAACTCCCAAGTAACACTGCCTATCGTGACAACTTGTTTAAGGAAACTCGGCTAAAAATTACCGATTCATCAATTTTCTCGGTTGTATTTAAATAACAAACCAACTCTAAACCACTGTATGGTAGTAATTCTCTTTTTAGGCAAAAAAATATTACCAACCCATGCTTCGCAACTTAAGGAATGTTAGTTAACTTACGATCTTGTGTTTGTATTTGCCATGTCAGAACGCTGCCAAAAGTTTCTAAAAACTGGGTGCTAGAAGTGGAAGGCAACTGCATGTTTCATATTTAAATACAGAATGACAAACCCCCCTTTTTTGTCATAAATATGCCTTTGTCCTCTAAAATTCAAAATATAAAAGGATGACAGAAAAGTCCTTCCTTGTCCTAAATTTTTTCATTTAACAAAAAAAACAGCTTTGGTCATTTTATTCTATCTCACTATTTAGATTTGCAAAGCCATAATGAACACATGCATACAAATTTTCACAACTGAACACATCCATTTAATAATTTTATTAAATAAAATAAAACTAATAGCTTTTTGATGTCTGTTAAAGTGACTCCCCAATGTAAAAATTAACCTCCCTCAACCCAAAAAAAGTCTATGGAGTCCCCCTAGTCTCGAAAGCCACAGAAATGAATGTGCTTAAAATTTTAAACAAATGTTTTTGTAAAGTATGCTGTATTCTGTATGCTGTACTTGATGAACTTGCAATACAAAAATGGCTTCTAAACAGTGTTGCCACTAAAAAAAAAGAATCCGGTCAAATCTGACCGAATGACCGATTTTATTTTTTTTAAATTCGGTGAGAAAATCCGGTCAAGAGATAAAATAAGAATTTTTGACCAGAAGTTCGGTCAGAAATGGAATATAGTAATATAAATATAAAAATGTTCTTAGGTATACTAAAGGGTGATTTTTTAAGAGGTTTAGAACTTTTTTTAACGAAAAAACACAAAAAATTCGAAAAAATGAATGAAATATTTATTTGAATCGATAGTTTGAACCTTGCAATTTAATGTTTAAAGATAATTTCATGCAAATGTTGACCGCGGCTGCGTCTCAGGTAGCCCATCCGCTGAGTCCAATTTTGGCATACTCTTTCACACATATCGGCCGGTATCTCACGAATGAATGCATGGATGTTGGCTTCCAGTGCGTCAATCGAAGCGGGCTTGTCCCTATACACATTAGCCTTGGCATACCCCCACAAAAAATAATCTAATGGTGTCAAATCGCACGATCTAGGCGGCCAATTGACCGGCCCGAAACGTGAAATTAACTGTTCACCAAACTCGCCTCGCAATTGCGCCATTGTTTCGCGTGCTGTGTGGCATGTGGCACCGTCTTGTTGAAACCACATATCATGCAAGTCAAGAACTTCCATTTCGGGCAAAAAAAAGTTTGTTATCATCGCTCGGTAGCGTTCACCATTGACAGTAACGCTGCGATTCGCATCATCTTTGAAGAAATATGGCCCAATAATGCCGCCGGCCCATAAACCGCACCAAACAGTGGCTTTTTCGGGATGCATTGGTAGCTGTTGCAATGCTTCTGGCTGATCTTCACTCCAAATGCGGCAATTTTGCTTATTTACGTACCCATTCAACCAAAAATGAGCCTCATCGCTGAACACAATTTTTCGATAAAAAAGCGAAAAAGATCATTTCGAACCGAGCACGAATTTTGATAGTAAAATTCAATAATTTGCAAGCGTTGTACATTTGTAAGACGATCCATGGTTAAATTGCAAACCAAACTGAAGCTGTTTGACAGTGACACAAGGTACTAAACACACGTCAGCTGTCAAAACCAGTGTTGCCAAAACCAAACCAGCTAAAAAATCACCCTTTATATGTAGTTTTACTCTATTTTTCTAAACTAATCTTAAATCTAATAAAACAAAAAACAAACAATTCTTTGAAAAGCTTCCTTTTTGCTGAAAAAGGAATTTTCCATTTCACTTCGGTGTTTGAAATTGGTAAAACCAACACCGGAATTGCAAAATATGCTTAATCGTATTCACTTCAGGTCTGTTTGAATGCTCGCACCGAGTCACAGTTTGCGAGAGCATTGAATTGAGACTGCCGCGAAGAGCCGCTGTATTCATTCATTGTATCATTCAAATTATAGGAATCTATCCTTTATGTTCTAGAACAATATTATTTTTCAGATCAAAAAAGGTTTTTCCGGTTAAAGAATTTTTTCGTTTCGGTCAGAAATCGGTAAGACCGGATTTCAAAATTTTCTCCGGTCAGAGTGAAAACATTTCGGTCAGATATGACCTGAATCCGGTCAGAATGGCAGCACTGCTTCTAAATGCTATTGAAGTGATTTGCTATTGAACTCCTGGGCATTGCAATTTATGACACGCTACGTGAAAGCGAGGAATATTTTACAAGAAGTAACATTTTTAGTATTAGTGCTATCAATAATAATTATAAATTGCAAACAATTCATCTATCAGCTGAAAGATGACCCGATGACAGTTATTTTTGTTTAGAGATAATTGAATTGAAATGAAAAACGAAATGTGCGCCTACAGCGCGACCTGTTTCCGACTTTTATTTTTTCTTAAACCTTCGCGTAGCAATTACGAACAAACCCGCAGTAGGAAGTATCCGATTTGGTCCAGTCGTTTCCAAGTTTTAAGCATCCGAACAAACCACGATCCATTTTTATAAGCATGCATTTATATAAATTGTTTCATCAGAAGGACTTGTCTGAAAACAAAAATGCAATAGGGTGTCTCTCTCCCCCTCACACGACAAAATCATATCAAACCCATTTTCGCACAAGGAGTCCCATTTGTATATACATGTAATTACCTCATCTTCGTAACTCGATAAGTAAGTTGTTCTTGTTCCGCTGGACATGGTTACAAGGAGACATCGGATACACTCAGCCAAAAAAAAATATGTTTATATTCCCTTTTAATACACACATCACTTTCCTACATAGCAAATATATGGGCGTACATCTAAACCACTTAGGGTGGAAACCTCAGCGCATCATCTTCATTAGCTGTATAGTGAAATTGGAAGCCTCCACTTTCGTGGAGCGTTCGCGGTGAGCCGCTAAGGGATGACAAGAATTTTGTTGTTCAAGTACGGGAACACACACAGTCTTTTCTCCTGAGAACGGTATTGTATGCAAGTGCGACGGCTTCCCCCTCATTTGTTTGATTAACTCTTCCAATCGAGTAGCAGGAGGTACGATTTGGACAAAAATGATAATCATCGTCATCGTGATGACAGTGGGGAATAACTAAATAAGGGTCGAATGACGAAGTCACAATGAAATTGGGTTTCTGTTTGCTCCGGATTGTGGTTTTCGGTTAACAAGAGACTTGGATTAATTTATCCCAGAAGAACAATTGCCCATAAGGATACAGTCACACAGTAGTGGAAATGAATCACATTACATGCGGCTTCGCCATTTCTATAATTTAATTACAAAGCGCTAATATTGTTGACATATAGCTGTATTTGGGGTGACTGGCAATCGGAAAGTAATCCATTAGCAGTGTTTACTATCGCTGACACTGAGCGTTGTCGGGATACTGTGTCGGGGGACATTAGAAGTTTGGGTCATGCCAACAAATGGTCTCGCATAATGATGAACACTTCTTAATTGTTTGTTAATGATTGTTCTACGTCACTAAAGCAGATTTGATGGATGCCCCAGTAATCGAATGTACTTATGGGCACACATTCGGTTAATCAGAACGCACGCTCAATTTACCTACGTGCAATAAATTGTCTATGTCGATTAAGCGCTAATCGCTTAGTGCTGTCGAGGAATTCCAGGAATCCCATGAAATCTTAGTTACGGAATAAATTTGCTTATTGCGTGAGCTATTGAATCGGAAAGCAGAAGCATATTATTCAGTTTCAGATACTTGAATGATATGATAAATGGACTTCCGTGGGTCAACACATGAATGTTAATTTTGAGGGAGCGAGAGATGTATACATACCGAGATCGGTGTTAGATATGCCGTATGCGCTTTGAGGTGATGACCATTGTAGTCAGTTGGGCAGTACGAAAGAGCAATACATTGGCAAGAGCTGCTGAGAAGCACGCATTACCTGTTTTTTTTCTTAGGTGAAAAGCCGCGATATACACGGAAAGAAAATCACCAATTGCAAAATTTTGAGTTGCAATTTACGAATTATATATTTCTCAATAATCACAACGAAGTTTTCATAGATTGATACAAAAATTTGTAATTTGACATTGAAAGAGGCGGATAATACAAAATTCAGTTTGTTGATATTTACGATTAGTTAAACACCACTTTACAATCTGAAATTGCAAAAAAATATTTGGTGATTTACCAACACAGAATGATGAATTAATAAAACCTTACAATAATTTAACACATGTGAATTGAAATCATAAATTGACGTAAAGAAATCGTAAATTACAAAATATTTTTTGTAATTTCCGTGGAATCAACTACCTGATGTGTGGAATCTTTTTATGCACAGTTCATAGTCCATGTACCTATCGAAATCCTTTTAAATCCTTTTTCTTTATGGATGAATGTACGTATGTGGTATTGCTAGACAGCTGCAATCATGAAGCCGAATCTCCATTGTGCACATTGCGTGTCGGTTTAGAGACAGGCAGTCGGTATTCAATCTTTGCTCAAAGCAGTCGGGTTTAAGTAGTTTTAGAATAACTAATTCGTAGTGATAGTCAGTATACTAACCAACGGAATATAATGCATTCTGGAATCTATTTTGTAAGTACCTATTGAATAATAAAAAAAAGCTGAAGTAGGTACCATATAAATCTGTAGTTTTTTTTTCTGAATCTCGCTATAATTAGAAAAGAAGAATAAATTGAAATGGACTCTAAAATATCAAATAGGTTCTAAAATATGTAATCGAAAAGTTTTGTTAAGGTTCAGGAAATCACTACTCAAGAAACGTAAACTGCAAAATATGAATTGCAAATTGATGAAAAGAACTTTCAATTTACGACTAAGAATTTGTTAATTGCAACTACTCAAGTAGTAAATCTATTCATCTTAGTTCGCAAATCAACACTATTGAGTTGCAATTCATGACTAAAAGGTTGTAATCTGCCAAGGGAGGAAAAGTGGTAATTTACGAATTGTTTTTGCAATTTACAATCCATGTAATATCAAATTGATAACTATATTTGTCAAATTGCGATCGGTTAT
This sequence comes from Cheilosia variabilis, assembly GCA_951230905.1. NCBI lineage: Eukaryota > Metazoa > Arthropoda > Insecta > Diptera > Syrphidae > Cheilosia > Cheilosia variabilis. Next base: position 143,495,005 of record OX579676.1, on the reverse strand, counting down.
GACAATATGTTTTTCTCGTTTGATCGCATTATTGATAATGAAAAGTGTTGATTCACGACTTTTGAGGGTCAATATCTACACTTCGCTCAATTTCTAGAATTGCGAATAAAAAGTCGTGAATTAGTAAATCCTTAGCTAAGCTCTAAAACTAGACGAACTTTTCGTGATTCTGCGATTATTTTTCTTGATTTGATCTTAAAATTCTTTCCGTGGTAGTGTTGCAAGAAGAGTGGTTTTAGTTTCGGTTTACCTTTCTTAGACTTACCCTATAGTAGTAGTATCTGCCGCTTTGATCTTGGACATAAATCACTGGCATGATTCTCGTAACTTTATGGTTTACTCTCAGAACATGTTGAATATAGCAACGAAGATTCCATGTGTGTCCTCATGGCGGGAGCAATGCTTCCGTGGACTACCATACGTCTTCGTACAGCCCATAGAGTTCGTATTGTTGATTCAAGCTCGCTCACACAGCAGGAGCCAAAGATCGGTTAAAGATTTCATTGACTTCCAGTATCAGAAACCCTGCGTCAAGGCCACTATTCTTGGCTGCCTTAGAGAACCTCCAAATGAGCAAATTTTTTTATAATTTGGAAGACTTTGTGTGCCCTCTTCTTTCTTATCAGGATCTTCTTCTCCTCCCATCTTCTGGGTTGATAATCGCCTGACTGACCCCGTTTAGCGTTTGGATCTTCCGCCACGTTTGATTGATTCATCGCTACTATGGATTTTCATTGAGGTAGCTGACAGATAGGGTGTTTTCCAGAAACAAGATTGTCAGAGTCGCTATATCCCTGGATGTGATTTTTTGATTGATTTTTTCAAAAACCAAATAAATTAAATAAAAAAATCACCAACGATTTTTCTTGATCATGGGGTTTTGCTTTGCTACAACATGGAAAGCATAATTTTTCTAGGAGTTTAATCTATAACAAAATCATTCACAAAATGTTTAAGCTTAATAAAGTTATCTCTATTTCTTTATTTTATTTTACAAAATTCATTAACTTTGTAGTTTTTAATAACAAAAAACATTTTTCAATGTTGATGCATGCACATTTGCTTTTCGTTTGTTGCAGAACGTCATGTTTTAAAGAAGATGCTGCTTTTGTTGGTGTTCATCCATCGTAATTCTATTGTAAGGTTACGTGAAAGGCTTAGGTCCTGGAACGTTCCCTTTAGTATCTTCCCTACGGGCAAAGCGCGAACGCCATAGGTGTATGCCAGATCTATTTAGGCGTAGAGCGCCAGAGCGCTATATAGGCGCAGCGCGCCAAAGTAAAAACGAATCAGTTTAAGTCAAGAATAGATTCTGCTTTATTACTTTCAATGCTACTCTATTTATATCAATTTTACTTAACCTATCCCCAGAGTATTCCAATGTTCGAGTTCAATGTTCATGCCGCAAGTCGGTCATACATATTGGCTTGCAGTTGAAAATTAACGTAATTCGATCGCGACACCTCATTACTCATTGTGTTCATGTTGCTTCCCTAGAATACTATGAACTTAAAGTGGATCACGAGAGTTCTGCTCGTCGTCATGTGTAATGTTTTTATTTATGAATGAGAGCGTTAGATTACCGAATCCGTTTGTTTACGTTTGTTACCTTTATTTTTGTTTATTCTTTCTTTAGTGTTTGCAACGTAAGCTGAATAGTTGAGTGGGTACACTACACCCTCACCCTTAAGCGGAAAATTATTTGAAGAATAATTTTACAAGAAGCTGCTCGTTTATCGGAAATACTTTGGGGATGTTTTACATGGTTTTACCTTAATATCTATGTTACGTTTCAGAGTTGTCATGGAATTTCTTAAGTATATTATTGTGGAGTTTTTTGTGTTCCCCTTTTATATCTACTATTGAATTTACATTGTCCGTTTTTATTATTCTATAAGGTCCATGGTAGGGACTCTGTAGCTTTTTTCTACTTTCTAGTTTTACAAATACTAAATCTCCTACATTAAAATTTGAAATATTTAAATTTTTGTCATATTCTATTTTTCGTTTGTTTTTAATTTTATCTATAATATTTCTCGTTTTATCGATTGAGTGTTTAAGTCTTATTTTTAATTCATTAGCATAGTCTTCTAAATTGTACATTTTCTTATTACTATCTATAATATCGTTTGGTAATCGTGATAATTTTCCAAACACTAATTCGTATGGTGTATATCCAGTATCTATGTTGGGTGTTGTATTGTATGAAAATGTGTAATACGGGATCCAAATATCCCATTCATGGTCTTCAGTAAAATTTAAAAGAAATTCATTAAGAACTCTATGGTTTCTTTCCAATGAACCTATTGTTTGGTGATGATATGGTGTTGAATAAACCGTTTCTATCTTAAGTGATTCACAGATGTTTTTCATTAATTCATTCTTAAATTCTGTGCCATTGTCAGATTTTAATGTTTTGAAACAACCATATTTCAGGATAAACTGTTCTACCAAAGTTTTACCTATTGTTCTAGCGTCTTTACTTTCTATGGGGTGTGCAACTACGTATTTTGTTAGTTCACATTGCATAGTTAGTATATACCTAAAGCCGTTTGATAGTCTAAGAGGTCCTACCGTGTCAATTTCTATTGTTTCGAAACTAGTATTTGGCGTATCAGTAATTACCATTCTTTCTTTTATATGCTTCGTTTGTTTGTTCTTGCAGCAGAGTTCACACGCATTTATAAATTTCTTCACCATCTGTTTCATGTTCTTCCAGATGTATTTTTGTTTGAGTTTTATAACTGTTTTCCTAATTCCTAAATGTCCTCCATGTGGTGTATTGTGGTATTCCTTGATTATATTTTTTTGTTCCTTTTTGCTTACTATTCTTTTAGGGGGTTTGTATATTAATATTTTCATGGGCGAGTGCTTTTCTTGAGGTTGCAACCTATTATAAATATTCTTTAAATCATCTTTTTCTACCAGTGCAAATATTTCATCTTCTTCACTTAGCGCTACTTTTTTTTCGGGTACCCTTCTTATGCTTGACATGAGTTTTTCCAGTATCGAAACGTGTTTCGCTGGATTATCACTACATCTCACTATAATTTCCTTTTCAGTTATCTCTATATTTGATACAAACTTCTTCAGTGTCGAAACGTGTTTCGCTGAATTGTCGTTGTATCTTGCACTATTTTTATTGCGACTCGCTGTTTCAAAATTAAGTCTTAATTTTTTTATATTTTTGACGTCAGTTATGGATGTACAATCCCACATTTGAAGGTGATCAGTCTTCTGTTGAGATGTGCAGTTCTCCTTTTTATCTTCTATATTGGATATATTTCGTGCCATACCCCTTGTTATTGCCATTATCTGTTCTTCACAATCATTGCTGCTGTTATTTTCTACCATCATGGATTTAAGTATACCTATCACTGTTAATTCTTATTCTTGACAGTGCGTCGGCGTTTGTATTTTGGCTTCCCTTTTTATAAACTATTTCGAAGTCGTAATCTGAGAGGTCCAGCCTAATTCTTGTCAGTTTGGAGGATAGGTTCTTGTGCGAAAATAGTGAGACCAATGGTCGGTGGTCAGTTACGACTATGAATTTTCTACCGTATAGGTAAGGTTTGAAGAAGTTTATACCCCAATGTACGGCTAGGAGTTCCTTCTCTATTATTGGTATGCTGTAACCTCTATTTGAACTTTTCTTAATATTGGTAATTATTTGGTCTATCTTTTTGTGTGCTTCTTCCATAACAATTAAATAAGTTGCTGTTACGAATTATTTATTTATATAGAAAAATGTTTACATGATTGCTTTTGCTGTCAAACTCTATTGATGTTATTTAATCTTATCTTCTTATTAATATAGTTCTTATAGTATTTGTTTACTTTGAATAGAATGTAAGCTACGATACCTATGATTACAATTGCTGACAATGTTATAATTTTTGGATCTTGCTTTTCTTCATTTATTACTACTTGGTCCTTGGTGTTGTTGTTGCCCATTGTATTTTTTTGTGTGTTTCTGTAGTTCGTCAATCTCACTCCAGATCTTCGTGGCGATTTCCCAAGGTGGTGGAGATGGATTTGCGTCACTTACGAGGTCTCTTAAGTAAGCGAGTCTCTTTCGTGCTTTCACGGCTTTTCCTCCTCTTTCTTTTCTTCTCTTTAATGGTGTTGGTATCTTTGGTATTCTTGTTAGCCTTTCTTCCTTTTTAGCGGCTAATCGTTGTTGGTATTCTTCCAAGGTGATCTTCTTCGGTCCCGCTGTTATTATCTTGGATGGGACGTAAACTGGTACCTTAGAATTTATCGCTGCCGGTACGTATTCGTCTGATAGGTCCATGTACTACAAGATTGATGGTGATGTTCGCTATCTGTTGTGTTGGTCCCCTTCCTGTTGGATCAGTTGTGTTTCTATCCTAGTAACAGGCTGGCAGGATCGCCATGTAAGGTTACGTGAAAGGCTTAGGTCCTGGAACGTTCCCTTTAGTATCTTCCCTACGGGCAAAGCGCGAACGCCATAGGTGTATGCCAGATCTATTTAGGCGTAGAGCGCCAGAGCGCTATATAGGCGCAGCGCGCCAAAGTAAAAACGAATCAGTTTAAGTCAAGAATAGATTCTGCTTTATTACTTTCAATGCTACTCTATTTATATCAATTTTACTTAACCTATCCCCAGAGTATTCCAATGTTCGAGTTCAATGTTCATGCCGCAAGTCGGTCATACATATTGGCTTGCAGTTGAAAATTAACGTAATTCGATCGCGACACCTCATTACTCATTGTGTTCATGTTGCTTCCCTAGAATACTATGAACTTAAAGTGGATCACGAGAGTTCTGCTCGTCGTCATGTGTAATGTTTTTATTTATGAATGAGAGCGTTAGATTACCGAATCCGTTTGTTTACGTTTGTTACCTTTATTTTTGTTTATTCTTTCTTTAGTGTTTGCAACGTAAGCTGAATAGTTGAGTGGGTACACTACACTATTGCTGTTTTGTTTGTCCTTCACACTGTTAGATATATAGAATACCGAGTGTTTGTAGAGATGTTGTCTACCAGAAAATTAATCGGAATTTCACTTAATGATCTGTATGCGAGGATCAGTAGGTAACTCAGGACTATATATTGTTTAAACCAGCGATGGCGAACTTATGGCACGCGACGAAATATTATTCGCACGAATTGAGAAATCCGATTGCACCTTTGAGCGACAGCATCAGCTGTCTACACCGAGCTAAGTTTATTTCTTTTTTGCCTCTCCTTCGATCTTATTACCAAATTCTGGAATTTTTAAATTCTCTTTTTGGCGTTTTTCGGGGTCAGCGCATTTCATATGCGATGGAATCAATCGAGCTAGAAAGGCTGTTAGGCAATACGACGAAGAATGCCATTTCCAAATTAATGGAAACTTGGAATACAATTCCCGACATAATATATAGCTGCTTGAAAAAGTTGGCGATTCCTGTATGCGTGCGAATCCTTATTTTCAGAAATGAATAACATTAAAGAGTCGCTTAGAAACCGTTTGACAGATGATTCAAAGTGACAAAATACAGTAAACAAGACAAATCTATACTTGGCATCACGCTTGCAACAACAAAAGCCACGCTAAAATAGTTCGTTCATTGTTTTTGTTTGTTTCTCTGTTTTTTGTTTATCTGTAATTTGTTTCTTTTATTTAAAATTAATTAAAATAAATAAAATGCTGTGCAGTGTACAATTATTTATTTTTGTTCCTAGTAGTCACTAGAAAACTAGATCAAGACTGTATGATGGCACGCCAAAGGCACTTCAAGATATTTTTTTTAAATGACACGAAGCTCTTAAAAAGTTTCGCCCCTGGTTTACACTATTGCAAGATTTTCATTATCTTAATTTAATTTCCTAAGAATTCGTAAAATAGAAGTGTGATTTTCACGACTTAATTTTTTTTTGGATTATCCTAAACTCAAATAAATCTGGATTATCCTAAACTCAAATAAATCTGAAAAGCTAAGTATGCCATATTTTTCTTGACGGTACATAGATGGAATCCTTTTTGGTAGTCCCTTTTAGGAGTTACAACATACAGTCCACCTATTATCCGACAGAATATTTAGAAAATATCTAGGCAATTAAAATTAAGGTTTTTACCTTAAACAATTTTTCACTTTAAGGACCAATTTGTTTTTGTTTAATCTCCAAGGGATAATCCATCGAAGGCCACCGACTTATTTCGAATACCTCTATGTGTAGGCATCCCCTAAAGCCCTCATATGAAAGTAATGCGAATATAAGAACTATATCCCCTAAAACGAACTGTTCCCTTTCGACATTTCCTTTTCGCTTCATCGATTTTTAATTGCCAGCCGTTTTCTTTTCCATACACGAAAAACAAAAGATTACAATTTCCCACTTCTCGGCTTCTGCTCCTTATTCACCGATTACCTTCTACTTACCCTTTGACGGCATACATACGCCAGCATTCGACGTCCCACGCTCAGCCGTTTTTTTTTGTTCAAAATTTTAAGCAAAATTCACATAAAATATTCCACACATGTTGAGGTTTACTACGCCCAGGAAATTTATGTGCGCCGTACACACGTATTATATGAGTCTCTATACATCGTTTCTTCCATCAGCATCGCCATAGTATCTGGTAACCGTTTAGGGTATGTACTCGTATTAACCTAATCATAACACAATGTAACCAAGCAAATGCTCAAATCCCCCAAGGGGCGGAAAACAGACGCGCAAACCTTTCCTTCCTGGCAAAAAGGATACTATTGAGAGCTTTTTCATCTCCTCCGGGCTATGGAATGCGGGCGCAAAAATATACAGCCATTTCTAAATAGCCCACAGAAATAAATAAAACTGCGTATTTATGATATATTTTCAACCGAATTCGGGGATTTTATTGCGTACCCTGTGATTAAAAAAAAAAACAAAGAAAAAAAGAAAACATTTCCATTTTTTTCCTCCCTATTGAAATAAAAACAAAAGCCGACCCAAAATACACTCGTTTAAACTTCATAGGTACGGACAAAGGACGAGAAAAGAAAATTATATATAAATTATTTTGTTTGCTAAATATATTGTTTTATACAGTTTTGTTGGTTTTTCTGGGGTCTTTCTGTTTTAATGTACAAATGTCCTTTGGGTCCTAACTAAAGTGTATTTAAAATGCTTTTGTTTTCTTTAAATATAAATATTTTTTTTGTTTTTTTTTCTTTTACTTAATTTCGATAATTAATAATATTAATAATTAATAATGTTTTTATTTTAATAAATATACTAAATTCTCTAGAGACTCTTTATACAGTTGCAATTTTTTTATTTTTTATTTAAATGTACAGTTTTAATTTTTTTTTAATTGGTTTAGTTATTTTTTTTAGTAACTAGATTTATATATAAACATGTTTTTTTTTTCCCATTTCTTATAACAATTTATTTTACAGCTGTTGGCGCGCAATGAGCTTGGAAAGTATTGCATGTGTGCATTCAAAAATGGTAAGGTAGTTGCAGATGATTGGGAGGTGCGCGAAAAAAAATATTTAAATCTCTTCTTCTTAAAATAGATTAAAAAATTATATCATAATAAACTGCGTATTAATTTGGATAAATTTTGTGTGGGAGGTATTTTAATAATAACAAAATTTCTTTCTCTCTCGGTACAGTGATAATCTTATTTTCCACGAAGTTGGGCAGCTCTAGGCTAGAATATGACTTGAATGGATGAAGCTTAGGACTTAGGAGTTTATTTCTGTTTATAAAATTGACGGCAGAAGTACATCTGATTGCTGCAAGAATAAATAAAAGAATGAACGACAAACTGAGTTACGATTATGGTTACGGAAACTTTGATGTGTCATATCTCGTATTGCTGTCATTTTACAAAAGAATTCTCTGATTATTATTTAGAAAAAGATTAATTTTTAAAAATTTCCGTTTAATACTAAAAACTAAGTACAAAGATGTCTAAGAGGTATACAAATTTTTTTTTTATAAAACTCAAAAGGCTTTGTAATATTTTAGCAAAAGTCTCTGTACCGACGCTATTTTATTTAGCTTTGTTACAATAGGTAGGGTAAAGTGGGGTGCAGTTGAAGACGGCGAACATTTGACTTTGTTTCAATATGACTAAGAGCCAGCAGATTTAAATGCAGAAAGGAGCGAAATTTAACTAAGAAATATCACGAACTTTGAGCATGAGTGCCACATTCGACATTATTTGCCAAATTATTTCTGCTGTTCTGCTAAAGAGACAACCGGGCATAAAAAATGTACCAGAAGCTCATACACCCATCGCGACTTTGCACACCAAGCTAAACTCGAAGTCTCAAAGTTAGAGTGGAGCTTCACAAATTTTAACAAGCTCAACAGAAAACAGAAAAGTAGACGAATCTGTAGCAAAATAAATTTGTAAAGTGGACGTCCACGCGATTAATTAAAGGTGGTAAAGAACCGCCGAGAGACCTTGACTTTAAACTTCAAAGTTAATCGTTTTTATTTATACATGTTCTTTAATAAATTGCGTTTATAAAATGTAGATGTAACGTTTTTTTTAAATCAAAGACCCCATAGCTGGGACATTTTCAAAAAGTAGATTTGTGGAAAATTAAAAATATGTTCAATCTAAAAAAATATTTTTTTAAATATTTAAATAAAATTGAAGATAATCGGTTGTTTGGTTTAGCCACAAAATCTGTAGACAGTGAAACAGATGAACCAACTTCTTCCCAACTCCTATCACATGAATTTTAGTAATTATTTCTTATAAAATTAAAATCTCCAGTTCAAAATTTTGACAGAACTAAATTTCTCTTCCCTAGTAAGTAAGAAAATGTTATCATTTTTCGGCTTAGTAACTCGTTAAGGATAACATATATGTTAATATTTTGAAATAGGTATCAGGAAAGTTGTGCAATTAAAGTTGTTTGGTATGAACATTTTAGCGGTAGGTAGTTGCGCTTTAGATTATAAAACGAAATAAAACGAAAACTTAAAAAAATAAATTGTATGATTCTCTGGTAGAAAATAGTTTTTGCTAGCTGGGTAACAATTAAGTGATAAAAAAATTGCTATAATTGATACTCGCAATCTAAAATTATTTAAGGTTCATTTTTCTTTGCGATCGGATACTGTTTGTACTTTCCAAGCCCTACGCCCTCACACGCAGCCTTTTAATTTGAGTCAAAGATTAGAAAGGTTCCTTACTTAAACCTAATAATAATAACAATACTAATGATCTAAAATTAGTCTATTTATAATTTTTATACCTATATTACTATATAAAAAAAAAAACAGTTTTGCTTCTTAAATTCGCGTGCAAAACGCTTTTGCTAGGCGTTTCATTTAAACGCTGAGCAAAAGTCGTTTCATTCTTTGTGTGACTCTGGTTGTTCCTTAAGATCTTTGAGTCCTTGGTAAGGCAAGTTATTTCTCTCACTCTCACATACACACTGATTACAAAAAATTACCGATTGGAAAATTGGTTCACTATCACTCGGGGGTGTATCTTATTTTAATTTTCTCTTCTTTTTTTCTTGTGTTGATGCTTTATTTACAGAAAGACAAGGTCATCATCGCCAGACAACGCTTGCAATGGGCTACCGACGATCGATAATTTCGAATCAATGTATAAAATCCTGTTCTAGAAACAGTAAGTCCTTCCTGACGCACACATTTGCACTGCACTATTCACAGACGAAGGCGTTTGACTCTGCTGCTGATGCGTTTGTTGTGTCTGCTGTTGGTGCTGTTGCTGCTGCTGCTGCTCTTGGTAAAGTTGCTGTTGTTGGCGAGATGATGTCTGCTCCTGTTGCGCCTGACTTCGGGGGATCTTCAAAGCGTGCTGCTGGTTAACTAAGGCTAAAGGTGATGGTGAACTCGACGATGACGACGATGAGGTCACTGTGATTGCGGGTATATCGGATAACTGGGTACCAGTGGATCCGGTTGGTGTTCCCGCTCGACTGCCATTGGGATTGTAGCCGCCGATGGTGCCTGGAGGCGGCATTGGCAGAAGGCTTATACCCGCGGGAGGACGCACTGCAATGGCGATGGGCAACGAAGCTTTCCGATTAAGTGAGTGTCATCCGTAGAAGTACTGATTATTATCGGCAGACATACCGCGATTTAAATTACGCGGAATCGTGCCGTCGTAGTAGATGCTGCCACCACCCATGCCCGGTGGCGGTGAAGGGTTGCTTATCATTCCCATGCTGGTGGGTATCATTGTGCGTCGCAGGGTTGCATGCGGATGCGGGCCAGACATCAGCATGGATCCGGGAATGTAAGTCGGCCCCGCCGATGTGTGATGTGAGACTGAGCTGATGGCCGATGGCATCATGTGTCCACCTGAAAGTAAATAAATCGAGTTATAGTCCTGCAACTGACAAAAGTATATAAGTACACAAAGTGATGGTTTACTGATGCAAAATGAATGCAGTAGCGATTGGTATGAATGAATGCGCATAAGAAACCTATTACATTGACGTTTTACTCGGGGCGAGTAAACTTGAACTTATCCACATTGCGACAGCATGGCGATTAGAACTTGCACAACATAAATATGAGTTAGTGTGAGTGCGCCGCAGTTAGTTAAGCGGCGCGCTTGTACAAACACGTTTTCCCATTGAACAGAAAGCTTATTTCGCAAAAAACTTACCAACCCTAGAAGATTTTAAACGATGTAAAAGGCTTTCCATTTATATAAGGTATATGACTAAAAATGTGTAACTTTGATGCCTTAAAGAGAAGAAAAATTGATGATTAAAATATTTCAAATTTGAATTTGACGCCTAAACAGAGTAGCGCTAGCTTGAAAACCATAAGCAGACTAGGTCTTAGGTTACAAGGCCAACAGTGGCTAGATTCCAGTTTAAAAATAATGAATTCAAACAAATGTTCAATTAATCTTAATTTTTAGGTCTGATAACAATTTTGTTTTTGAAAAAAAGTACTGGATCTCTGAAATTCCAGATGATTTCGTACTGGCAACCCCAGCTATTCCGCTCCTTCAAATACCGCCGAAGTCGTTGCCAACATCAAGAGTAGACTTAGTGCAGACAACAACCTTTGGTTTTGAGCAAAGCATAACAGAAATTTACGACAAAAATAAAAACACTGCTTTCAGATTATACAAAACCGAGTTCCTTTTTTAACTTTCTCCATTACGTAGTATCTTACTACGTTAGAAAGATAATTGTATTCGTACAAAATTTCGAACTCGAGATGTTAATCAATTTTGACATTTCGCTGATAGAGGGACTCAAAAAAGCTACCCAGATTTCGTTTAAAATTCGAATTTGGATTGTGGGGGCTTAGAGATCGGGGCCGTTTTTTTGCACGGTAACCTCAATAATAATGGAACTTCCCACACAAAATTTTCATACCAGTCTTATTTGTTCGAAAAAGGCTCCAACGATTTCAACCAAAATTGATATTGTAGGTGAGGTTAACATGACTGCATACTCAGTTTTCTGCTTAAAAATCGAATAACGGTACTTTTGAAATTTGAAAACAAATCCCGAAAACGGTGAAAAAAATTGATTTCTAAGGTAATGTGGTCATATCTAACTTAATGACAAGCTCAGTTTTTTCTGTTTTATCGTAAAATAGATTTTTGAAAAAAGTTATTTTTTAAAAATTTAATTTAATTTAATTGATTTTGACCAAAACTTAGAGTAAAATTGATGTTTTCAAAATTATTACATTCTTAATTTTCAATTCAAATCATCGAGAACGCTAATTTTGAAAAGTGCTCATGTCTCGAAAACCCTATTTTCGATTTCGAGTTTAAGAACATTGAAAATGTGATATCTCAACACTCATGGCAGCTAAAATACTACACTGTCCAAACAAAGCATACTTTGTGAGTGGGTCTTTAGACAAAAACATATCTAAGCAAAGGTCCTTAGCACGCGCAATGCCGGGCGGGTACAGCTAGCCATGTATATTTCAGGTACTACACGTATAGGTATTGATAAAATATTAACAGCCCGGACAACCTTTTGCACCAGTTCCCATTAACTGTCAATGAAAAAAAAAAAACAGACTTCTATAAGAGGAGTTAATTACAAATCCCAACCGATGTCATTCTAGAGACCGGTCAAACATGCTCTCAAGGGTATCTTTTGTATCTTAATTGACTAATATCCCCTTGAGACGTAACTTTTCACGGACCCAAATAAGATACACACATACGGCCGTAAAGTATACAAATCGGGAATTCTGCAACTTAGCATGAATATTTTTTAGAACTTCAATTTCCTGCGAAATCCTTTCAAGTGACCCATTACGAACGGATGCGATGTACTGCTACCACGCTTTGTCGATTGTATATTTATTTATTCGGAAGGAATTTGTGCAAACTTTCACTCAGCAGTGTTACGCTTTCCTTCAGAAAATCCCTAATCCAATTTGAATTCCTTTCATTTCAACGTTTTGATTGATTAGTGGTCTTGCTACACTAACTTCATTTAAAAAGGAACACGGAGCAAGCCCCATGCAAAGGAAATACCAAATCGAAAACAGCAAAAGCGAATGGGAGAGAATTAATGAAAAATGAATGAAATGAATTTTCTGCGAAATTGACCTTTCACTTTCCCTTTTCAGAGCTCTCCTCCGTTCTGGCCGAAGGATACCCGCATACCTATATATCTAACCAAGAATGGAGGTAGTTTCGGGCCTTATGGGCTAAGTCAATTTGTCTTTGCCGTATCCATAGCCGTGTTTACACTTCGACGGGTGGATCTCTGGGGAGGTATAACGTACAAGCACAACGAATGTCTGCAGTTTGTGCACAACTAGCTATGTTCGGGGAGGGGGAATGTTGCCCATAAAACATGCACACGAATTCTGAACACAGAATAAAGAAGAGCTACCCTTGGATTTCTCGGGCTAAATTGATTTAATGATCCTGCCATTAGAGCCAGAGGCTAATTGAAAAGGTGGTCACGCACTTCATATTAGGTGGGTGCGTGCTAAAAGCATGTATCTGCCCTGCTATACGCTTCTGGGGGCGAACTCGCTGAATTTACGTTCCCTTTGAGTTTCGTTGCAGGAATTTTGGAAACTTACCCATGGAAAGAGACCCGCTAACTGGTGGCGGGCCCGCCACCAATCCACTGTACATATTTGGTGGCGGTGGTGTGGATTGTCTGCTGCCCACTGGCCCCGTTGGTCCGTGACTATTCGGTCCACCGCTGCCCAGTAGCGCACTGTGATGACTCTGCGGCATAAGCATTGTGGTTGCAGTCGATGTGGGTGGAGGGGGCATGCCACCACCGTATCCTGTCGGAGCGTACGCTATGTAGGTCTTCTCATGCACAAGGTAACCAGGAAAATGTGTAAAGAAAGTATAGAACAAAAGGGAAAGAACGAAAGTTCGAGTTTAGTATACTTCCTTGATGTGGCTCACATTTGATATATTTGCTTGACTTTATTTCATATACATACCTCGTTCCTGGATGACAAGCTCGGCACCGGCAATGCACTTGTCAGATCGATATCGCCGTCGATGTCGGAGATGTCATCGCCAAACGAGTTTGGAATTTGCGTCTCTCCCGTCGTCGATTGCTGGAATTTGTTGTCACCGTTTTTGCCACTGTTGCTTCCGCTGGAGTTGCTGTTCTTTCGCCGGTGACGACGTTTTTGCATGGCCAGCCGTCCTATGACCAGGGTAAGGCAAAGCAGTACCCCAGCTGCCACCGAGATGATCAGGTAGAGGTAGAACTGCTCTTGATTCTCTGTGGAGGAGTGTGCTTATTAGACAAGAAATAAACGCTTTTAAATTAGTTTTTTTTTTTTCAAAAAAACGACTGACATTTTGATTAAAATGCAAGTGGAACAATGGTGCCACCTTGGATGCTGACGTTGTCTTTTTTTTCAAGAAGGACCGGAGTAAGTACAGGGGGGTTTTTCGTGGATATGAGGGGGAGTTTTTATGGTAAATAATATAAATAGTTATTCAGGCAAGCGAGTTTGAGGTATAGAAACAAATAGAGTTGTATATGACAAGAATGGACTTTCTTTGTCAGCATCTTGCGGAGCCATAATTTGCAGGGAACGTTTTTTTAGATATGATTGGTAGAGATTAGTAAATCATACAAATACATCAACTTAAAGTGCGCTTATACTTTTAATAATGGTCCAAACTTCAAAACAAAAATTTCAAATATTTTTTCTAAGTAACTATACCAAGCGTACTTTTCGGATATGCTTTTGACCGAAATATGTTTTTTTTTTCGGGCATCACGCTATTAATGTGTCATGATTTAAACACTCCTTATCAATGCAAAAACAAGTGTAGAAATATCTAAGTTAGTTTACACTTTCTTAAATATTGAGCTGCAGGCCAAAATCAAGTGTACATAGGCGGAATGTATTCCGACCGTCGACCAGGAGTCCTTGTTGTTCCAAACAATATATATCTTTTTTTCTTCTGGAAGCGATGACAGAAAAGTTTTGAGCTTTAGCGCGCTGCACTTGCAGTTCAACCGCGAGAATCAAGCATGCAACCGAGAAGAATCAAGCAACAGGTGAATGAAGAGAAAAAACAAGAGCTTAACCACTGATAGTATGAATGAGTGAATATTTATTGTTTGTTTAAATACACAGTTCTTTAACTAGTAAACAAATAACTCGCTTTTTAACTAAATAATTGATCAATATGGACTCATGCTATTTTTAGGCACCTATTTTAATTCTGCTCCAACATCTATGAAATGAACTGAAATTTATTTATTAAAAAATAATCAGGTCGCTATTAGGTCTAGCCTCTCAATCGCTTGGGGAAGAGTGTCTATTTATTTTTAGGACATATGGAAGAAACCTACAATGTTATGCCAAGTCCGGACGGCTGAATTGAGAAGCAGTCTCAGATATTTATCAGACGTTCGTTAGTTTTTGCGCAGTATAGAAAATCTTAAGTGGTAGGTACTTTGACTTCTTCCGGTAGATATACGACTTATTCCGAGCCATTAGTTTGGATTTAGAAATAAACATTCCATGATATACCAAGTGCATCGAATTACGGATGTTGTGGAAAAGGCACTTGAAGAAAAACAAGTATGCTCGGCAATATTCTTGGATGTTACCCAAACCTTTGACAAGGTTTGGCACTTGGGACATGAGTACATACTGCATAGCGACCTTCCCAGGCAATACTACGAAATCCTGAAATCCTACGAGCGAACCGAAATACGGTACGACCAAAATTATACTCGGAACTAAAAAAAATTTAAGCCGGTGTTCCACAAGGAAGTGTCCTAGGACTAACCCTGTATCTGTTATATACAAGTGATATTCCAGTGGACATTAACGCCACCATGGCCACCTTTGCTGATGATACTGCAATATTGGTGCCAGATAAATCCGTTACTAAGGCTTGCAAAATGCAGTCGATAAAGTTAGTGATTGGACGCAAAAATGGCGAATCAACTTAAACGAAACAAAATCGACGCATATAAACTTTACAATCAAAAACATAAACAATGTTCCAATTTTTATAAAAAGTGCAGCAGTACCTTACTCCAATACCGCCAAATACCTTGGAATGACTTTGGATGCATAGCTTAAATGGAAAGAGCACATCAAAAACAAAAGAGAAGAACTAAACTTGAAGTACAGAAAAATGTACTTGTTACTAGGAAAGAACTCTGATCTATCTATCCAGAACAAATTAATGTTATATAAGCAAGTACTGAAACCAGTTTGGACTTATGGCATCCAACTATGGGGCTCTACTAAGAAAACAAAGAGCGAATTATTTTTGTAAAGAAAAGTCCACGCTATACAGTGGATGACTTTATTGCAGTGGAGACGGTATGAATGGACTCTAACTTGAATTAGATACTTGATAGATCTATAAGTAATAATAGTCACCGAGAAAAAATCCCTTTGTAGAATCAAACACAAACCTTATTTGAAAATGCGTAACCAAGGAAGGTTGTTATTTTAACAAAGGTGGCGTGATAAATTTTATCAAAACGTCACAATTTTCCTTCCTTGAATCAACAACCCCGTTGTCAACTTTGTGTTAAATCAATCACATAACGTAACAATCTTCCTGTTCGAATGTTTCAATTCTCAAACATCATAAACGTTGTTCAACAACTACTTTCCGTTATGATATAAACATTGCAAACGTGTTTGTTTTAATTATGAAACTGTTTAGTGTAGGTAGCATTTTTGTATTTATTTAGCAACAATCGTGTTATTTTTTCTTATTTACAGTTAAGTAGGGTCATTGTTAATTAAAAACGTTCATGATTTTTGCGCGTGATCTTTTGAGCACTAATATTGTTATTGTAAAATGTTTGTGATTTCATAAAAATATTCCTATTTGCACAACTATGTGTTGTTCATTAAACACGAATATTGTTCATCAAAAATGTTTGACAATGTTGTTCTAACACATTTGTGTGTACACAAACACAATTCTGTTAACAATAATATGTTCATAAGTTACTTAACGCCGAATATTGTTAATGAAATATTCTTTATGGCTTCTATACGTACCAAACACAGAAATCTTTTCCAAATATCCGTGTTTACTTAAATTTGATATAGAGTCGAACACGGATATAAGAAACACTCGTATAAGAACAACTCGCTTTTAAGAAACGCATGTGAAAACTCGGAGATTTGTTTGCTATATGAACATAAAAAAAGTTTTCATATAAGAAACTCGCTTAAAAGAAACACTCGGATATAAGAAACGTATTTTTATTCACACAATTTGTTATTTTATTGAAATCATTACACATATAAGAAACATATTTTTTTCCTTTGCTGAGCTGGATTTCAGTTTAAAAACAAATCTCGTTGTTTTTTATATGTTTCTTACATCCGTGTTGGACTGTACCACCATCGTTGATGATCTATTGTCGTGTAAGAAATTGCAACCGAATTATTTTTAAACATACATAGTATGATTATAAAGCAGCAACCATTTTCGCCTTCAAACTGAAACTTCTATTAGAAAAAACAAAATTTTAGTTATGTTTTCAATATTAATATTTTATTTGTGGGTATAGCGGATATGACATGAAGATTTATACTTCTATAAATTACACTTATTGTTTTGTCCTTGCTAAGGTTATCGGAAGAATCGATTTGAATTTCTGTTTTGGAGCACCTGCAAATACGGTAAGAATATTGCGAATTAAAGCTGTATTGAGGCCAAGGTTATCACCTAAAAGTACTCCTAAAAGGGCGATACAAAGAAATTTTATTGGGAAAAAATGTCTAAAATTCTTACCAAAAATATTTTTTCTGCAGTTTTCACGAAAACTTTTACGAATGATAACACTCACCTTTTTGCGACTAACACGATGATAACACATATTATGTACTTCACGAAACCACTAAACTAATTTTTCACTCGCGAATAAAATTGTTTCCCTTTACGAACTTCTGAGTTGCCTGGTTGATGGATTAATACTGCGTACCTATAACACTAAAGCATACTGCATAGTGCAATGGAATGTGGTTGCTGAGACAATTAACATTAATATTCATTTTGAATATGTGCGTGGTAGTTTTACAACATTCGTGGTTGATGAAACCGAAACGTACGGGAATTGCTAATTGCTTTAATACGTTATGCCCGTACAATATTTGTGATCCTTTAATAATGTTCATGCTTTGCTGAAGTTATAAATCAATACTGATTTATTCGAACACAATCGTGATACCTTAACAACTGTTGTCTATGATTGACTATTTTTATGATTGATAAAAGGCTGATTTATCATGTTATCAGGTTTATTGTTGCTTAACCATTAAATCAAACACGAAGTTGTTCATAAAACATTTATTTATATTTGAAACAATCACGAACATATTCAAATCAACCATTTTCATGATCTTTGAAAAAAAATTTATCAACAACGCTGCCTTAGTTGATTCAAGCACGCAGTGTTATTTGAAACAACCACTTTCGTATTCAGTTTGAATATTTTCAGTGGATTTTCAATCAACAATGAAAAGTGATTGATTCAACTAAGGTTTTTTCTTTCGGTATAATAGTAATAAGTGAGAAAAAAGGATGAAGGCTGGGCAAAGTTATTGTGCCGGGATATCTGCAGGTAATCTGCTGCTTTCCCCCTTTTCCCAAGTTTGAAGGACTGTAATCAGCTGATGATATTTCCAATGCGGGTCACTTCACTTTCGATAAACTCATAAATGAATCTATAAACTAGAACCAAGAAGAAGCCGGCGAAATAGGGAAACATTTCTTCTGCTATTTTATGGCTTTCTGCCATTTGGTCTCGGATTTTGGTTCACGTTTCCCATTTCTAAGGCATATTTCAAAAAGTAATGAAGTAGTACTTCCAAAGTACCGGCAGAAGTTGTATCTAAGTCAATTTGCATAGCGAAAGCCGCCAACAAAAACTAAAAATCAAAAATATTACATCTTACTTTTGATTTCTCCCACCAGGATCTTGAGAAAATGTATCGCGAAGGAGGGATAACAAATCTGTAAGCATTCTACGATTTAAAGTCTTCTTTATTTGTTTTTGGGCCTTGGTAACCAGGATTACAACGTAGGTATAATTCTAAGAATCGTGAAAACACAACCGAGTGTATGGAGTTAATAAAAACCTTTTCATGAACCACCTCTTGCAAATTAAAGCCACGTTAAAACCGTCACTTTTGAATAGCCCGTACATGCTGTACTGAATAAACTTCAATCCGAAAAGTGTCTTGTTTGTCTGGGCAAACGTTCAAAGCACGTATAAAAAACACCAGAATAAATACCAATAACTTCAATCCGCATACCTCCGCGAGTAGGCTATGCAAAATGTTCATCAGCTAATCAAGCAACCAAATTATGTAGCCGATAATGAATGAAACTACTCCGGCAAAGAAGAACCCCTTAAACATACTCTACACATGGATGAAAATAACCATAATCAGAATTCGCGGGTGAAATGCACACCTCGAGGCATGAACCAGTTAAAACCAGACTCCAGAGGTAGAAGTTCCACTCGAATTGGGGTGTCTGTAGCCCCCGGGGGAAAATGTCCATAAAAGCTACAAAACATCGCAATTTCGAAACTGCAATCAACCTCAAACACCCCCAAGAGAGTTAGGCCATACAAAAAAAAAAAAAAAACCTATTGACGTTGCTACGATTTTATTAAATTTCTGCACTCAAAAAATAAAAAAATAAAAACAGGAGAAGCGGAACCGTGCATTAAAAGCACTCCAACATGAGGAGTAGCAGCACTCCTCCTCGTCCACATCATAGTCATCATCATCATCGCCGTCATTAAGCCGGGTTAATTTCAGCGCACGCTACAACTTTACAAATTAACAATTAAACGAGGATTTGCTGCTGCTACTATGCTACAACTCTGGGGGCAAGGACTTAACACAAGGATATTGCTTTGGCTGCCGCGCTTACAACTACACACAACTGATTGCCACTTCAGGGAGGATTCTAATTTCGTCAGCAGCAGCAGCAGAGGCCTCCAGTAATAAATAGTAATTATTAACGTTCGGGGGGCCTATATCCCGTCCCGTCAAAAGAAAGTGAACGGCCTGGGATATTTCTCGCTAGTTTGGTTAATCTGCAATGAATGGGGCTCCCCCATTGAATATATGAAAATGGGAACCCCAAGTTAAGTTCACAACCACAACCGTAACTCACGTTTAATGAAACTGTACGTCTGCATCCAATTAACGAGGAATCCAATTACTTCCACGCGTTGCGGTTCCGAACAATTCGCCGCCACAATTCCTTGACCAACATCTTCCTCGGCGCGAATACATTTGCGCTGGACAAAAAAGTTTCTCGACGAATTAGTCGAGGCAGCTTCACTTTCGCCATAGATGTTCACATCTGCTGCCTTCGGTATGAGGTGGTCCTCATACACGGATCCTTCAGGAGCTGTCATTGTTGTTGCGCTGTCAACTGGAATGGGGGGGTGGAAATTTGAATGGTCATCTAAACAGAGCTGAGTGGGGGTGGTACAAAACAAACCAAACCAGTGAGTACAAGGAGCAGAGTGTGTTAATGCATACAAAGTCGAGACACGTCATTAAGTCGGTGTCCTGCGGAGCAATGACTTCAGCTGGCATCAGATGCACCAACAGAAAGGTCAGGACGGGACAATGTTATTGAAGATGCTCGCATGATGATGAATGAGGTTCCAGGTTGGGCAACACCGCCGTCTTTTTTTTTGGCAAGAAGTATTTTTTTTTTTGATATGCAAATAAGGCGGCATACGCGCTATTATGTATAACACCGCTTATCCGCCTCTGGTGATGATAATGGTGTTTGTGTTGGCGGTGATGGTGTGGAACCCCGCTGGCTGGTTCTTCAAGACGACATTATTCAAATTGAACTCGTTTGGCATTGTTAGGATCATCGTAATGTGCTGGTGAAGACGACGGCGACGACGATGATGATGAGGGTGCTCGAGCGGGAAGGTCATGAACCACTGCAGACAGGCGGGAATATAATTTGAATCGGTTAGTTTTAAACAGAATTGGTTCTAGTTAGCCGGGTGTCACAAGTATATTTCAACAATGATGCGATGATAAAGAGATGTGTAAAGGAGGGAGGCATATGGCCCACATAAACTTGAACAAAGTTAAAAGGGAAAGCAAAAGTTATGGAAAGTCGTCAGCCTTTGATAGATTTTTGGGTCAAACGAGGTTATGTTTATGATGAGGGTCTTGCATGAATTTTGCTATGATTCTTTGATTTTTGTTGGTAAGGTATCAAAATCAGGCGAAAAAAGTTATCTTTATGAATATCTGTTGGGTAATTTCTTTTTACTACTTATGGAATAAGGATACATATTTTTTTTTTCTTACATAAACGCAGTGGCTTAGTGCTTAGTATGTTGGGCTACTAAGCGAGGGGTCCCCAGTTTCGATGCCCGAAAAAACCCAAAAGTTTTTTTTTTCCACTGCGCCACCACTCGCGAACGTCTGACAAACATCCGAGGGTATAACTGTCATGAAAGAGCTTCTCAATTGGCCGTTTTGTCATAAAATTGTTGACCCTTTCCATTCGTCCCAAAAATGACAAACTCAAACAAAACGAATGGTTGCGCGAAGCAGGCCTAGGTCCGTACGGACCTGTTGACCCAACCAGTTTTTAATTTTTTTGTACATAATACCTATCGTTGGGTAGCAGCGTTGCCACAATATGCCCGATCGGGTCATTTGGCCCTCTGTTTTTTATTTTGGCCCTTGGCCCGGGGCCAACAAGAAAGGGCCCGCATATCTTATTTTTTGTGTTCATACATCTCAGTAGGGAAGTACCACAATCAAGTTCTTAAAAATATTGTGAAGTATTATATTATATTGGAGGTTTGGAGAGAGGTCCAACTTAAGACCACTGTTCTTAAAATTTCTATAACCCCATATTTAAAAAAAACTGGTTGTTATCAACATAATTCTACTGGCAGTCATAGCTCCTTGCAGGGCAAGTTAACCTGTATAGAGGTGAAAGTAAGTATGGAGCCATAAGCCAAGTAGAGGGAGCAAAACATATAAACCCTAGACCGGCCATACTAATAGGAGCCTTATTGCTGGACAAAAGCAATATTTTTAGAAGTAGCTTTCACTAGAGCCTCGTTCGATGGTCCGAAGGTCGAGCGATACAGTTAAGCCGAAGTTCATATAGATGACTGGACGGCGGTTTGTCTTCGGGATGAGAGAAGTGTGGAATCCCGTCTGACTGGTGCGGGGAAGTAACGAGTGATTATGGAACAATCAACTCTACTGCTTGCACCGAAAATGTATGGGGTATATAAGCCATTTAGACTTTTTAACGAATTTCAGGAATTTTAACGACAGGTCACTCAGGTCTTCAAAGAAGTAACTTGAGATCAGTAGCGTAAGCAGGTTTTTTCTTTTGAGGAAATGTTTGCCAATGGAAAAAGGAATCCATTAAAAAAATTTGCACAGATTTCTGAGCTGTTGGACAAGAAGTAAAAATTTTAAGGAAATAATAAAAAAATAAAAAAATTTGGTGGTGGGGGTCCTCTGTCCTCTACAATCATTTTAAGGCGCAGTCGAATGGCACAGATAAAAAGCACATTTGTATTTTTTTGAGAAATTTAAATATACAGAAGATTTAGAACAAAATTAAAATAAAATAAAATAAATACTCTGTACCATACCTCATTTGAGAAGGGCTGAGCTGGGGCCGAAGTAGGACCATTGTGGTAGCTGTGGGAGCTACGACAAGGATACCTATGCGGACCTGTTCCAGCAACTATTTCTTTTAAGTAGCTAGAGGTACGTAGGAATTTTTCTTCTCCAGTAGAATCTTCATATTTTGAGCATGCTTGGCATGTTTGTCTGGCTTGCAGTTATTGGGTACACGAGAAAGACGAATTTTGAATTGTTCCGCCATTTCGTTGGGAGTTAAGCTGCAATTACGGGCAGTTTTCGAAGATGACCGAATCAAAATCGCTGCTTGACCATCGGTAACCTTTCCAGATATTTTACATACTACAGCCACGATAGAGCCACCTTTACTTGCGATGATTTGCGACTGGAAAACGCTTCTGTACTTTGAAAGGAGATCTACCAGTCTAGATTTTTACTCCCTTTTCCGTTTTGGCATCCGTCTATATTGAAGCAGTCTGCGAGACTATAGAACACTCTCCCAGTCAGCCCTGGAGGGCATAGGTTTCGATTTTCGAAGTTTCTGTTCAACTCAAGCTGCTGGGGGGTGTAATCGGGGTCATTCGGAATGCATTCTAGTTTATTTAGAATAGACGGGTAACCTGTTTTCCTACAATTCCACGAAGGCATTGCTCTCATATGATTGCCCGCAATTGCCGCCACATGTTTGGAGTAGATATCAAGATAAGTTCTTCTACGAGTAGCAGCAGTTGGAGTGGAGCAGGTGAATGCCGCTCTTTTCACATTATTAATTAGTTTGTAGTGAACCGCATTTTCAATAGCAGGCCAATGGAAGATCCTGCCTTTTTTACTGAAAACTGTTACAACCACTAGACCACAACGACACTTTTTGCAATGGCTCCACAATCACTTGTGCACAAGCGCAGAGATGTGGATTCGCGAGATTCGAGTTCATTGCCTCAGAAATATAGCTATTACATTCCAAAAAGTATGTAATTGGCTGAATAATTAATGAAATAATTCGGGCATATTCTGAATTGTCCTTCGTTTAAATTTCTAGAAATGAAGCACAGCGTAACTCGGACTAAGGGGATAAAAGACCACGGGAATTTCCCTACGCATGACAATTTTCTATAAATGTTTTGTAATATTTAAAACCAATAAAAATTAGTATTAAAATAAAATATTTTCGGTGTTGAAATATATCCCATAGACATTTAAATGAAATCTAAAGAAGTATTAAATATAATAATATTGTATTAATTCCATGGGCTTATATAAAGCTATTTAAGTATTATTTAATATATATTTTAATCTGCAGTTTATTTAATTCGAATAGAAATGCATTAAAATTCTTTTATTTTCCAATATAAATTTATTTTATTTAAATACTTTAGCATTGAAACCCATCTTCCTCTATATAAAAATTTATTATTTCAGACGTATTTTGTAATAGCATACATTATTTAAAATTAATAAATCTTTTATTAGTTGTTTAATTTGAATACATGCAAAATATTAAATTTTAATATTTCCTCGGCATTGTCCTATGTATACAAACCCAAAAATATTGAATTTAACGCAAGGATTTTTAACCGCGTGGGTCTTTAGAATTCTGTGAACATTTTACTCTTCGCACATCCGCCGACCAAGAATACAGCCTCATGGTGAAACAGATTTTATTTAAAAAATCAGCAGGTTGGGCAAGTACCCAATCAGCGTAGGTAAGGTTAATGTAATGGTCGGCGGACTACAATACAAGTGCAAAATAAGCTAGACCAATAATGTATATAAGACAAGAGTCGGTTCTTGTCGTGAAGAGTCGTGCACCCATATGACAGAGCATGCATCATTTACGGCCTACAATTACGATTTAACTGAAACTAGCAATGCAAGTACAGTTCATTTCCCCCCAAATGGGGTATGGTGTGTTTCCGTTTTCACCTTCCATTTGATGGACGATCGTTGTTGAACGATCTCGGAAAGTATAAGCATTCATTTGATGGGCGTTAAAAGCTCTGAAGTTAAATTGAATTAAGTCCACTTACAGTCCACAGACCTAGCAATATATACGAATCCCAAAACCATTATTCAAATTTTCTTGTGTAGTTAAATTAGAACTACAAGTTTTGGAATACGAATGTGGGAATAAAAAAAAGTGGGGCAAAATGTGATTAACAACCGGTTCAAGAAAAACTCGACCAAACTAATGGAAACTTCGCTCACGCTGATGTGCAAAAGGAAAGCAAACACAAATCAATCCAATTCGACTTACCCTCCAGACTGCTGTCATTCCTCGATAGCAGAGGCGGCATCAAAGTACTGCTCGGCATCAAGTCGCCCGAAAAATCATAGGGGAACGCCGGATTCGGAATTGCACCCTGCAGTTTTGGAGCTGGCGGTATCGCCTCGGACTCCTTATAGAACTGGTCCTCATCGTACAGTTCATCCTGGTCGAGGTCAAGTTCCGTCTGCTGTGGCTCATCAGTCTCGGGTGCTGTTTCGTATCTATCCTTCAGGACCTTACGCGGAACTGCAACACAAAGAACATGTTATTTTCGATGCACGCACAACTCCAACCCGCGCGCTTTCATTGACTTACTGCAGGTGTATACGACTTTCAGATACATTTTCGCCTCCCCCTTGCACGGGCGACCAAACGTGCCGGCATCGGCCGTGATTGAACATCGTCTCCGGCCATGGCATATCTGCATCACTGTCTCCGTCGCGTACGACACCAGACAGGCTGCAATTCAAGGGAAATTTATAATCACATTGAAAATTCGAGAGAAAACTCCGCTTGTCGATAATTGCGTGCACGACAACAACTTACTCTGTTTGCTGCTGGCATCCTCGACGGGATGATCCGATCCATTGGCACACTGCACACTCTCCCGCTCGGTGCGACCGAAACTGGCGCTATATATCGCTATTCGGGAGTAGGGATTACACACCAACGGCATGTTGTCATTCTCGCATGCCACTTTGCTGCGGAACTCATCTGAAAAGAGAACACCAGAAACACAGTCAGTTTCGGTATGTGTGGAGCATCCTTGGGTAAATTTATTTATAACTATATCAATACGCTGGACGTCGCCGAGATAATTTGATTTCATTTTGGGATGGTGTGGCCTGCCCCCTCCGAATAAACCGATTTGCTTCCCCTTAGCTCCATCGATGTGGGTGTGTACTGTTATGGGGCTTATTCGGGGGATACCAGCAGTTTATTCCTACCAAATTGATCCCCAATTGAAAGAGGCTGAGCGGAGTGGAGGAAAACCATCTCAGGACCATTGTCGTTTTTACAACGGATCATAAAAGTTTATTTCATTGTGCATTCCAATGGCGCGACACGGTCCTTGTGACATAGCAGTCGACGCAGCACACCCGGAATAAACATAGGTATAATATTGTTCGATGAAGAGTTGCAGCAGAAGTCGGCTGCCATTGAGTGGGTGGATGTATACCTAGTATGTCCTTGGCCATGTACATATAGGGAAATTGGCAATTTGGGAAATTTCGCAATAATTTCTCGGGCACTCTTTTTCCACTAACAGTTTACAATGGGAAAGGATATAAAAGGCGCCGGAGAAAAGACGATTCCTTTATGGCCCAAGTAACGTACCTACTTCGAGTAGCTTCATAAAGGAGCTAACTATAATGGCTCAGATATTCATAGTGCATATGCTAGGCGGGTACATTTGATAGGAAGTGACGATGTGGTTCCAGCAAATTGAATCGAAAGTTTGCATTTCGTAGAGTATTCGAAAATGCAATGAGGTGGATTATTGGTCCTCAAATTGGAACTAGCGGTAGGAAAGAGATCTCGGAAAGTGAAGTTTTGAAAAGGTGCAGCAATAGCAAATCAAAGGTGGTAGGGGAGGACTACATCAGGAGTGAGATGCGAGTTGAAAAAGTTTGTCTGCTCAAGATCATTTTAAAAGATATAGGGGATAGGAAATCGGTTTCGGAAAATGGAAGAAGGTGCAAGACCTTATGGATGTCGGCTGTGATTTTGATTTTTCAGCATGGACATAGGTTAACTTATCCAATTTTTAAATTTAAATCATATATATTTTGAAGTCTTGAAAGTACTTTTTATATAAGACGAAGAGGGCATGAAGGAATTTTTGGCCATTTTGAAGGCAACATTTCGTAGGTGATAGACTTACGTTAATGGACTTTGGTGGAGCAGATTTAATTGTCAACTTTACGAACCTCTATGCAACATCTGACCGTTTAGGTCAGAAAAATGTGAATCAGTTGTCCAAGTTGGCTAGCATATGCAAAATAAACGGACGGTAAAGTTGTTTCGCAGCCCAATAAGTGGTAGAGAAAGACCTGGCCTTAGATGAAAGCCGACCTGAACCAACTCTAGTTGTGCCACCCAAGAATAAGAAAATAAATCGTCAGATCTGTTAAGTTGGATTTTCACAAAGAAAGATCGTTTTACCATTTTCGATAATCCAGGTCATGTTTTTATACCAGACATACCTAGGTACCTGTCAGACCCTAAATGACCTCTATCAAGGTCTGCCATTTTTAGTCCCAGAAATTATACACCAAAAGTTGCATTGCCAAAAGGAGCCTCTAGGTACTGTACCCCTATATCAATGAAGATGACCAGCGTGTAATTTTGTCACTTTCAGACTCAGTAGGCACGGTTAGTTACAATTAAAACAATTTAAAGCGCAGTCTCAGAGAAGAGTCCACTCGGGTAAACATGCTAGTGTCCCATATTGTTTTTGTACCGCGGCTTTCTTTGAAAAAATGTAACAATTTTGGTATAATTTAAATTATGGTGACTGGTCTAAATGTATGCGCCAGATTTGAACATGTAAAGTGCACATCATCTGCTCCAACAGAGGTGGATAGAAGTTTACACGTCAACACTAAAGGTCTATGACTTAAAAGCTTGTCTTCTTTAAAACTTCGTAAAAATTGATGGACACCAATGAGCGATTTTATATCATCATAAATAACTCTTATATCAGCGCCCTGACGTGCATACTGCAAGGGCGGCTTAGGTAAAAATAGCCTTAACCACTAGTTTGCGCGTGATTAGAGAAAAGTATTCTTCTTTGTATAGAAGGAATCCATAACGTATGAAGAATGCCAACAAAGGTATGTCTAACAGCAGCAAAACTATTGTTAAAAAGGAATGTTGAACCTTCAAGGTTCACAACGCAAGCCCCAGAACCTTTTAGCCCGACTGCTCAGAGAAAATTATGCGTACGCTACTGGTTACAACATTAGGTAAGTCCAAAGAAATTGGATCGACACCTTGGCAAATAGTCGGCTGTGTATTTGACAGGCTAAGCTCCTACTCTCTATGGTCTTATAATCGTCCATGGTCCAAGACCTTTTTACATACCTCCCTGTTAACAGAGACTCATGCGGTCCAAGACAAGAACCTTTTTTTAAATTCCAGACATCACTACACTGCAGATAGTAGCCTGCAAATTATTTTGAGAAAATTGAGAGCTCCATAAATGGTTTTGAGCCCTTAGAAGAGTGAAGTTAAATAAAGTCGGTTAAGTGTAATAATTGAGGCATATATGGTCCCACCTGTATGGGCTTTACATGGAGAAGAACTTTCAACCACAAGGACTTTATGAGGCACATGCACTCTCGGCTTTGAAGTAAATAAAGTTGCTAGGTTAAGGCCCGGTTTGTTCAATCTTGATTATATTTAATCATCGGTAATCATCGAATGTGTCTGTTCAGCAAAATATTAACCAGAGAATCTATGGTTTGGTTAGTTAACCCAAGATGTCGATAACCAGCCAATTTTGCGCGGTTAACCAATGATTTTCTAGAATTTCGTTTATTCAAGATTTTATAACGACTTCTTGTAGAATATTGCGAGCAATCTTGTGCGAACAAATACAAATAATAAAATAAATAAACTTATATATAACTATATGAAACGCAAGATGGAGTGAAGGGCCTTGGCCAATAAAATCTGCTCCGTTAAGTTAACGTTTTCAGCTGACAGATGTATACAATACAAGACAGACTGGTTCCCAACTTCAGCCGGATGAATTACGATTACTTTCAACATTTTTGTCCTTTGACAGTTCTCATAAATTGAGGAAATATTGCGAGAATGAGAAAATTATTCCGACGTTCGTGGACGAAATCGAGATGAGGCCCAATAATGGGCTAACAATTTTTATTGGTTGTTGTACTGATTCAGTTTTGTTCTCAAGTGTTTTTTTGAGCTTCGATCTCAGCAAAGCAAAGTACAGTAGGATTTCCAGCACGCGATTACAACAACTACAACTGAGTCTCGAAGTGTCAAGTAGAGCGTAGTTCAAATGGAATTATCAAGGCCAGCAAATTAAGTAAAAATAAATAAATATTTGGCGGAACAGGTTTGTAGGGATCCTAGGCCTAGCTCCTCACAACCATTCATTCGTTTTGCCTGAGTTTTTCATTTTTTGGGACGAATGGAATTGATCTACCAAACGGCTAATATTGGGAAGCTCTAAGCACTAAGCCCCACTGCGCCTACCAGAAAGTGACGTAAGTTCTAAAAAAATAAAAAACCAAAGAGCTCATTTCACACGTACTTGGTTCATTTTCAGTATCCGACAACAAGTGCAACGACGAAGCAACGGTTGCAATCGTTCTCAAAAAGGGGTATCTTCGGGTCTAGGACTAGGGCACCTTCGCGATTCTATCACGGTTTAGATACAGTTTACTCTTCGACTTGTCAACCTCTTCTCGTCGGTCATCCTAAAGTAGGTATCGCTATTATTTGAAAAATAAATAGCGCTCGCTTCCGGTTGAAGAATAATTGGCGAAGAAAAATTACAAAAATATGATACTGTCCACCCATGGATGGGGCAGCCTCACTTGCCAACGATTGTCTTTGACAGGTTTTGTACTGATTTATATTTTCAATTTGTCATGTCTCCATTTCACATGAAGCGTTTTTTTTCTCTGTTTTGTTTCCCATCTTGGGGGTGATTTTGAGCAACCTCATTCCATAAATCACAAATCTCCCTAGATCCCTTGCCAGCATACACGAACCAGACCACACTTCTATGATATGAAGTAGGTTTCATTTTTACAAAGCGACCTAGAATTTCTCAAAACAGTCCATCCGACCAATCGACCGAGCGACTGACTTCTGTTTGCTTACTTCGCTCAAGCGTTTAGCCATTTTATTTCTCTGCCCAATTGAGGGTGGCAAACGGGCGGACACACAATAGAATCATATAACAGTAGGTATGCGCGCACAATCTCCTGAAAAACAAGGAATTAAGTCCAGGATTAGATGACAGCAAATGTTTTCCCGTGCGCTGGGGGTATACTACTGTACGTAGTACGAAGAAGGGCAAATCAAGCCACCAGCTACAGAAATAATTTTCCAGACAATTGAATCGACCGATTTCCCTCCTCCTCGAATATGGTTTCTTTTGTTTTTGCAGCTTTACTGCGGGTTGGTGCGCGCCCTTTTGTTGCCTGCGGTCAAAGTTGTTGAATGGTTTATACACCGGGACTAATAAATGAGATGAGTTGTCCTTTATAATCCCCGACTGACAACAAGCACTTCATTACCTTGGGACTGATTTTTTTCCTCTTCTGTTTTAGCTGGTTCTTTGTTTTTCTCTGATTTTATTTTTTGTTGTTGGAAATTTATAAGTAACATTCTTATCTGTGTCTTGATGGACCATTGACCGTGCCCCAACCGACAAGCAGCGAGAACCCTTTACACGAGTGACCTCTGTTTTTAATTTTATTTGCCTTGTTTTTGCTGGGCAGAGGATGTTTGGATTGAATTTTATTCTTTTTGAAATGTTTACTTAGCTCCCTGTGTGAGGCAATCAGCCCTTTTCGATTAGCCTCTGCTTTGGGCTGTACCAGGACCCATACCTTTTTCTCTTGTGTTTACATAGATCCTTAAGGTATAACTAGTCGAATTATTTTTTGAGACGCAATAGATAAGACAACATTGGGGTTGAGGCAGTGTTTTAATTTCCAGGAAGTTATGGAGCATTCCACGAACGAAGAACATCTGAAGGTCTTTGGGTCATAAGCTCAAGAGTCTTTTCAATTTCTGAGAATCTTTAAGAGACACGGTGAGTGGTAAGGTGTCCCAACCATGCAGCTGCGACGAAAATCATTCGCATTCGGGCTTCTAGTCTCGATGAATTTCCTGTTAGTGCCCCGATATGTCTCTATTTTTATTAACTATTTTATTAACCATTAACCGCCAAAAATTTAGTCGTTAGTCGCCCCTGTATACTATTCAAACGATTCTTATGAAACTTTGCTGAGTTGCTGTGGGCGAAGTTTTCTGAATTAACTCGGGCGGTATTTAGCAAAGGTGCGTGGCACAACCAATACAAAAGAAAACATTGCAAGCACTATTTCTCGAACTGGAGCAGAGTTGTAAACTTCGAAGAATTGATGTACTACATTCTGTGAATAACGCACTTTGCGTAGGCGGACTGAATACGAAAAGCTAGTTAGATAGTAATGTTCATTTTGATGATAGCCAAGAATGTATAAAAAAAACAAATTCCAGGGAAGGGCAGTGCAGGAAGGGTTCATAATAAATGCCAATGCTCGTATGGGCCTATAGAATCTAAAACATGACAGATTTTTCCGAAAATCTAACAGTTTCGTCTTAGATATAGATTGAGCGGCTGTATTTACTGTGCCAGTTGTGTGTATCCTTCCGAGTACCACTGAACAGATTTGGATATCTGAATTTCCTGGAATTGTGTGCTTCTAAAATGAATCTATTTTCTATACTATTTGTGCTGAGCGTCTGCACTAAAAATAGGGCACATTCAAGAATCTAGTTATCTTAAGTCGTCTAGATTGGTCTGGATAAGATGTAAACTGAACTCAAAAACTAGATTGGTCGGGAACGTCACGTTTTCTACGTCAGCCATATATGCGAAGTGTCAACATAGTACTCAGTCACGAATTTCTTGACTATATTCGTCGGCTATCCCTCCATAAACGTCAACTAAAACAGCTGCTCTATGACCGATTTCCCCCAATCAAAACCAAAACCATACATCTAGTGAGAGAGCTGTCAGACTTACTAAGCTAGATACATGAACATCCCCATAGATTCTTGGATATAAAAAGTAGAGGGTGACTCATAATTTTATCTAGAAGTATGACATCAGCATTTTAGGCAAGTAAAAAAAAACAAACGTAAAAACAGACCACGTTCTCCTTCATTTGTACATCCTTACTACAGGGTGTCCGCCGGGGAGGTATACTACTTTGTTTGTTTATAATTTTTGATTAAATGAAAGAGAATGGATCTTATATTGATAAATGTTTTATTTAATGTCGGCAATTATGTGTGGAATACAATATCAGGTAAATGTCCGCCTCTGTTAGTCTCACAAATGCCAGCCCTTTTGAGCACATTTTTCATTACATTCTCACACATTTCACGCGGTATTTCATAATTTCATCACGAATATTTTGTTTGAGTTGCTCAAGCATTTCTGGTTTGTTTTAATAAACCTTGCTTTTCATATATCCCCACAAAAATAAGTCCGGAGCAGTCAAATCAGGCGACCGTGGAGGCCAATCAACATCACCATTTCTTGAAATAACTTGTTGTGGAAAGAGGTCTCGCAGTAATTCCATTATAATCCTGGCTGTATGCGATGTGGCACCGTCTTGTTGATACCACATGTTAATCAAGCCCAAAGCATAAAGTTGTGGCGTTAAAAAGTGGCAATCGTAACGATATCGCTCCCCATTCACAGTTACCGTTTTCATTTTCAAAGAAGTAAGGTCCAGTGATTCCTCCTGACCAAATTGCACACCAGACTGTAACTTTTAATGGATGCAAAGGTGACTGATGAATAATTTGAGGGTTTTCCATTGCCCAGAACCGACTTTTCTGTTTATTCACATATCCATTCAAATGAAAATGTGCCTCCCAAAAATTTCACGTAACTTTGTCATCGCCACAGTAATCGATGATTGATTTTGATAAAATGTTTTAACGATTAAGGCACGTTGGCTTATCGAATATTTTTCCATAATAAATTTGCCACGTGTCTACTTCACGACTGCCAAATATGAACTGTCAAGACTAATGTTTACCAAAACGGCGGCAAAACAAAGTAGTATACCTTCCCGGCGGACACCCTGTATAGTAAAATTGTATCCATTTTTCTGACTGTCAAGGTCCCTCCCATTCGTCTGAAAAATACAAGCTCCCAAAAACGAATGGTTGCAAAAAGCTACACCTAGGTTCGTTTAGCCCTTACAGACCTGTTGAGGCAACTATTTAAAATCTTATCTTATTTAATTCTAAAATGTTCTGTCAGTTATGAATGACTTAACGAATCTACGAGTTTATATGAGCCCCTCAGAAGGGGCTCATTTGAAATTTTTTTTGTAATTTTTACCCTGTGGGTTATCGCGTATTTTAAGCGATATGGAAAGGTCGTCTTAAGTGGCGCAGACAGTTCTTTTTAAAAAAAAACTTTTTCGTCAACTCCCTGCTTAGCTAGGGCTTGACTTTTGGCTATTCACTTTTGATTCAGTTAGTCAAAACTCTTTGATATAGCCTTTTTCCATATGTATCATCAATTTATAGCGTCTGAAAAAAAAGAAACCATTCAGATACGTCTGCCTTTGGCCTTTTGTTATTCCTACTCTTTCTACTCGTACGTCCTTTCCCACTTTTTGCC
Organism: Cheilosia variabilis; assembly: GCA_951230905.1. Classification (NCBI taxonomy): domain Eukaryota; kingdom Metazoa; phylum Arthropoda; class Insecta; order Diptera; family Syrphidae; genus Cheilosia; species Cheilosia variabilis. The sequence continues at coordinate 143,462,262 of OX579676.1, read as the reverse complement.
TAGCACTTCATACACCTTCTTATCTACGAACCTCCGAGCCTCCACTCCACATCCACGTTGCGCACTTTAAATGAAACCCTTCTGTCCCGCAACAAATTCGAGAGGCTCTTACCTCTCGTGAAAAGCTCTCATTTTAATCACTGGCATTCTCAAAATCTGGGTTACTGCCTATATCTCAAACCAGGCCCTCCGTTCGTCCTCCCTCTGGCTTGCTCCATTTCATATGCAAATGAGTCGCCTTCCATTCCTTCAACTTGATGATGATTTATAAAGCCAGGTGCTCCCTTTTCTATGCACACGTGTGTCATCGCGCATCTAAATACCATCCCTGACGTTATCGCATGAAATGGGTCAAAGTGCCACTTCAACCGTGAACTCTATATCGTTCTCTGTTCCTCTTATTATGCGCACACCAACACACGCGCTGGAGGTTACTTCACGCATCCTTGATCATAGATCCAGTACATAATATTCGCATCCCCCTTGCCACAGCTCCCACATTATAATTATTACTCGCAAAGGACCAACGAAAGAAAGTCATATCATTTTGCTAAGAGTTTCAAAACATCGAGATAGTTTCTCACCTGAAAGAAACCGGCCAGGAAAAACCATCTAGGAGTGTATCTTATGTGGAACTGAACAGATGCACTTTCCAATTCCACTTCCACCACAGGAGCTCGGCCTCGTCTCTGCGAACGAGTAATGAGCAGGAGATCAACACATGTGGAGAAAAACATTTCACTCTAAAATATCCTTCTGTGCGGATGCGGAGGGTAAAATTTGAATTGGTGAGGTTTTTCCCTGCTGGGTAGGAAATTTTTGGATTTTAATTGGCCGTGTGTGTGCTGTGGAAATTGTGCGACAGTGGTACGGAATGCAAAATTGATGGGTACCTCTGGTTTTGTCGGTTCGTCTACAGCAAATTGTTAATAATAAATGAATATTGTATGCTGGCCGAGTGGAGGGTGGGCCTGACGAGCATTTGGGGAAATTCCACACGAGTGCGTCCCGACTTTAAAGAGCCCTACAGCTGCTGAATGCTCATACCCTGGCCTAGATGTTGTAAACAAGCATTCGTTTCCCTCTGTGCAATTTGAGCAGAAGAATTGGAATGTGGGTAGACAAGGGCTGACGTGCAACCATTTGCATATGTTGCACCTCAAATGGTGCAGGTATCACGTACGGTGGTGTAGGTGTTGGCAGTTGAAAGTGTTCAAAGTGGTAATTATTAGGATAGTTCAGTGAGCGAGATCTCATCGTTGTGTAGACTTCTTGGTCTTTGTTTCAGATGGATTCCCTCTGTTTCAGTGCAGTCGGAATGAATTAGCTCAACAAACACGCAAAAGAAGACTACATAAGAGTGAAAAAAATAAACCAAAAGAACGACGAAATCCTTAACTATACGTCCTCGGCTGCAGCACAGTTTCAATTTGTGTTGCTTTGCCTCATCAGGACATCTGCAGTGAACACAAAAGAATGCGCCCCAACTACTTTGTCACTCATCCCCTCGAGTTCTGCGGGAGTGTCAGTGGACAGACTCAGTTTATGTGTCTATGTCCTGACACCACCTGCTCTTTGTTTGTTCGCTGTGTGTGCTCAAGGCTCAGTGAACAAAATAATAATTTTATTGAAATTAGACGAGTCCCAGTCCAGCCACAGAAACAAAAAGGGGAGCCGTGTCAACAACCTGGGCCATTGAACGCAAGGTTGCTTTTTGCTTCATTTTTTTTCTATACATCTCTTTGTGTGCCTGTGTGTGTGGGGGGTTGCTAATGACAATAGTTAGCCACGTGACGGACAAGTATAGTGGATATAAATTCCTTTCAATGGCGCAGCAGCGATCTCTGCCTCGCTTCGCTGCAGGGTATCCATAATCCATTATCCCTCCAGGTACGAGTATATCGGCAGTAGCCCCTGAAGTTATCCACTTTGCCATTGGCATTCATTCGTGTAGGTCCAGCCTATTGAAGCGTGAAACAGGATGAAAAAGGGATTTCATTATACCATGTTGTTGGTGGGGGACGAAAGTAGGTATGGCTGGGTGATTGGTTTTGGTTCTAGTGCTCAAATTTCTTTGAAAAAAAAAAAGAGATACAAAGCCCATCCTTGTGTGCACAATACCAATGCGGGAATGGCAACATGCAGAAACAAAGTGGACACAGGCAGAGGAATTCCTAATTTATTTCTTGCCTTACACCGGATGAGGGCTTGTCGGACGCTTTGTTTGTCTTTTCTCTGTTGTAATATTTTTTGGGATTTTATACTGGGGACTGGGGACAGGTATATGCCAACGGGATGAGGTTTATATTTACTTTTTGTGTGCTATGTGGAAGGCGTTCAGGTTGAAAATGAAAGAAAAGCTTATCCCCCTTTCATCGACCTATTGTCGTAGGTAATAGCAATTGAATTTTTTCTTTTTTGTTTTTTTTTTTAGCAAATGTGTCTACAGTTTTTATGTTTTTATTATCTGCAACAAAACAGGAGATAATCTGCAAATCAAAGGGAAATACTAGTAGGATTATAGGATTCCAGTTCATTTAGGAATTCCCACGTACCTATAGGTGCGTGATTGCATATTAGGATTGGCTATAAAGTATGTGGTCATTTTCTAACTTTGTGAGCTGGACTTTTTTTTTTCTTTTCAGCTGGCCCTAGTTTGAATATTGATACACATAGACCCGTCCATTCTCCGTGTGCTTTTAAGCAATTGCGATATACCTATCACTAAGACGCCAGTTAAAATTTAAGAAAAAGAGATAAGACAAACAACCATCACAAAATATATACCTAGTTATCATTCTGTATCTTTTGTGATGGTTTTTTGAATGGTTTTGCAATAAACACGAAATTATTCCCACTGGTCGTTTTCAAAATCATCCAATCACTCGTTTTCCGCCGTCCATTAGGTGTAGATTCGAAGATCTCCTGGCCAGAAGCATTCGTGTTCATTCGCTCTCTATGACCGAGCCACCTCAGTCGTTGGACCTTCACTCTTCTGGCTAGGTCGACGTCGCTGTACAATTCGTCTTTGTATCTGCTCCTCCATTCACCGTTTATGCAGACGGCACCGGAAATGACTCCAACAGATAAGAGTAACCACATCCGATTTTGAAAGAGTCCATGCCTCTTCGCCATATATCAGAACTGGGCTGATTAGGGTCTTATAGCCCTAAAGGGCCACTTGAGTTATTCGAATGAGGGCTTTGCTACTCAATTGCCTTCTTATAGCTACCAACGAAACAGCGATTGGCAAGAGTTTTTCTACGTTGGTCTTATTGACCGCCAAGACTCACGAACGCGCCCGTGACCTCACGTTGCCTTCGGCCAATTATGTCAATGTCGTCGACGTTTCCTAGCAATTGGACGGACTTATGAAAGACATTGCCTCTAGATTTGGCGTTTGAGTTTTGCACTATTCTCTCAAGAATAAGTCACATGACAGCTCATAATTTTTTGACTAAATCCGTTTTGCCTCAAGATCGATAAATAGGGGGTGTATCGTTTTGAAGTTCCTCCAAGATTTGTCGCACTGTGAATATATGGTCGAAGGTGGACCAAACTGCTATGAACTGCTTCGGACATTTACGCAACACGGCAGATAAGGTCTTGTAGGCGATGTTAAGAGGACTCATACCTCTGTAGATGATCGGTAGATATACCTCCACTTCAACTTTCGTTCGCCTCGCCAGATCACAATTTTCGAAACAAACTCACCACTTAACTCTCCAGCTGCAGCGTGCCTCGAAGAAACTTCACTACAAAAGGATAAGGAAGGTCTATATCTGATCCTGATACTCGAATATCCTGAGAAAATATTGTGTGAATCGAAAGCATGCAACTGAAAAATGCCTTCTGCTCCAATTACATCCAATTAAAAATTGTTTCTCGGTTATAACTCGCCATACTGTCAAACATCAGAATCAGGACCTTTCCATTTCTGGCATAAACCACACATATATTAATTTTATAGCGCAATATATTTTTGGGAGAGAACCATTGTTATGTTTCAATTAAGATCCATCTAAAATATTAGCACGTTTCCCATGCCCGTGCGCACATTACCTCAAGGAGAACGAAACGACGAAAGATTGTACCGAATTGCACCCGCACCACACTCCAATTACTTGCAACACGAAAATATTTCCAAGAAATAGGTATAGGTATAGATATACTTCAGATATACCTACGTCGAGTTGGCTAAATCCTGGAAAAGTGAGTTTGCTTGTTTTATCTTGTGTGTGCCATTTGCAGAAAGCACCTACAAACTGTATTCTAGGACCTGAATTCATGTGCTCCACAGCACGACAGCATGTGTGTCGTCGCAGCAACAATGCCAGTAACAAAGGCGTTCAAACATAAATTAATTTCCAGCATATCCTTCATTATCTGTCATGCAAATTTTGTACAGCTTTATCCTGTGCCAATAGAAAAAAAATACTCACATGGTCTACATTTGTAGGCAATCTCCACGAACTTTCGTATCCCAGAACAGGGATCTCCCGACAGCGACTTGGCGGTGGCAGCAAACTTGCAATGGCGTTTCTTTTGGCACGCATCTACTACCGTCTGCAGGAGCACATACTGCAATGGGACAAACGAAAAAATTGACAAATAGTTAGACAGTCGAATAATTATTATTAAGGACTAAAGGGAGTATTTATAAAAATGATAAACGACCTGCAAATTACTCCTCCCGCGCACAGGCAAATAAATCAAGGGAAAATATGACAAAATGGTTTCGCCGCACCTAACCGTGCACATCTGTAACAGGGGAGAATGTCATGTCCAATGAATTATCTTCCGGTAATATAATTTGTTATTGAGAATTCGTTTCACTGTCACATATCATAGCTTGTCGGCTGTGCATTCCACGTCCACATATCACATTCAGTGTCCGTTGGGTTGGAATTTAATTGATGGGTACTGTCGAGGTCAATACCAGTCGTTGTGTTGGTATATCGCCGATTATTACTACCTAGCCGGTTATGATATGGATGACAGATGTCAAAAGGTGTCAAGGTGAGGTCCCCTCAAGATTGGGAACTTGCCAGCTATAATTTTGACTGTTAATAGAAAATTCCTCTAGGTAGAGGGGCGCTTCCAACAATGTTGACGGAGTTTTTTTTATAAGCGTAACAACATTTTTCAAAAAGTGTAACATATGAAAAAAACAACTTGTGCTCTGTGTAAACAAACAAATACATTGACAGAAATTGCTAGAAGTTTGCTCGAAAGAAATAAGTGCTGCCAGTTCAACTTTTCAATATTTTTTAACGAGAAAAACAAAAAAAGATTTTAATGGGAAAAAGTGTAACAAAGCGAACAAAAAAGTAACATTGTAACAAAATTATAAAATATTTAAAAAGTGTAACACCCGTGCTACACTTGTATCATTGTGGCAACGCTGGTTCCAAGGCTTATTATTTTGAAACACTTGCCGCGGAAGAGCGAACCTAAAAAGGTTCAACAGCGCCAAGTGATGCTTGCAGGTAGGTATAAGTTCTGCATTTGAATTCGTTGTAAGTTTTAGTCCCCAGGAAGCGTGCTCCAAATTTACTTGTCAAAAGAGTTTATAAAACGGGATGGCCTCGCGGTATTCAAGTGTACTGATAGCTGACAGGACATGCAATGGTTGTCTGTCTTGTGTGGAATCTTTCGCACTTTAAGAAGGACCTTAGTTAAGCTTTTCTGAGCATCTGCCAATGGTATAGCGACTATTCATCTGTGATCCTGCAGATTTGATGTTGGCATTAGTCTTTTTAGCCGGACTGTTCGCCTCCGTTTGCTGTAAAATTTGTTTGTTTGTTTCGCGCATTAGGTATACATATTTGGAGCAGTGATGCCATTTTTACCGAATTCCCCGTCATATTTGACGAAAATCTCTTTACTCTGACGGGAGAAAAATTTGAAATCAATTTTTGACAAAATGTAATTTAAAAGAAACTAAAAACCTGATGTCACCCGATTCACTATTTTCAGTGGCAACAGTGAGCAGAATTGAAGGCCTTTTCTAACCTGAGGAGCTTCTTCTGATGAAGTTCTTCTTTGATCTGAAAAGGTACATCCACTTTAAGGACGCTGATTTTACGATGTAGCATATGGGATAAATATGTCCTTGTCAAGATATTTCCGCACTGCCACAGACTCCAGAAAGGTGCATGCATTCCTTAAGATGAATGGGTTTATTAATAAGTATACTCATTTTCGGCGCAACAGGTCCGTGGGACCCTAGCCCTTCTCACAACCATTCGCTTTGTATGAGTTTTTCATTTTTGGGACAAATGGAAGGGATCCACAATTTGGTGTCGAGTCCTAACGGCTGATTGAGAAGCTCTTTCATGACAGTTATACTACCGGATGTTTGTCAGACGTCCGCGAGAGGTGGCGCATAGGAAAAAAAACTTCGCAATTTGTGGTAACGAACCTGGGACCCTCGCTCAGTAGTCCAACACAGTAACCACTAAGCCATTGCGCCTACTCAACTTAGATGAATGAGTTTATTTATTTGTGGTACAGTCGATGAATTTTTCTAGGTAATAGCGATGAGCTACATCTTCTGTCAAATTTTCTCTTCCCACTTGAGATCTTTTTTGAGAAAATTGTATTTCCTACATCTTTAACTGTGCGATGTTGTTTCATTTACTGACTTATTCTTTGTGAATGGTGACACTTGAGAGTGGTATCATCAACAGAGCTATTAATATGATTGCCATTAATAATAAGAAGAAATAGAGTCGGGGAAAGAATAGACCCTAGAGGGACACCTCCGTTTAACACAGAGAAATCCAATAATAAATCATCTGAAGGAAGCTCTGCAGAGTTGTTGTGGTAATCCATTAGAGGACAATGAGCTTAGTAAAAAGCATTTGAGATGTCCAGTGCTAAGTATTCGCCATTGCCTGCGTCCATAAGTGGGTTACACAGCTCAACATGTCTACAGGTAGGTAGATAAAAAATCCCTGCTGTCTGCCATATATTAATCGGTGGTCTTCCAGATATTTTATGCTGAAAATATTTACAGCTTTTTAATGCCATTAATAGCATGGAATATAAAGCTATTATATTATATTCTTTTTTTTTTAAGTCGCTTCAATGCAGGCGGTCCTAGCAGAAAGAAAATAATCTTCTGATAGTACAACAGCACGAGATGTTAAACAGTTTACATGGTACGTGCAGGTTAAAGTGCCTGTGTACATTTTCTGTGTTGCCGTCTGTCAATAAAACATATTCTATCTCTTAATCGCGACATTCTTCAACGCCTCTGTGAAAACCGGAGTCAATTTCGTGCTGTAGTTTTTAAATTTATTCCGGTAAAACACCTTGCTGTCGGAAAAAATTTATACAATTTTAAGGATGTCTCACTACAATTCAATATCTATCACCAAGTCACACATTTTAATGGCCCACCCTGTGCATATGTAATCAACAATTTCAACTCTAATCTGTGAATAGCTAAAAATCAAATAAGGTGGATACAACACCTCCAGTGCTCCCACATGAACGCACATGTTTGGCGATAATAAAACGAGAATCTACACATGAAACGAATAAATATTTTAAAATAAATTAATTTTCACAGCTGTCCATCATACAACATAATCTGATCTTTAATAATCAACATCTCATTTATGTAGTTAAATTAAATAGTCGTTGTTCCGCATAATCGCTTTAACAACATTCGCACAAAAGATACATTCACGGGAAAGCAGGCGGCTCCGACTTTTCAACTGTCAAAAAGTCGATTAAAATTTCATTTAAATAATGTGGTTCGGATTGGGGCTTTTTCGTGCCTGTGTATATAGCTCTTATTTTGTTTTAATACAATATTTTTCTGCTGGTATTGGAAATGCAAAATTATCCGCAGTCATAATGTGGCAAAATACCATTCACCTAGTGGTGGTAGCTGGTGTAGTCCCTCCAACCAGAGTACTCACCGCACTACACAAAATTCATCAGTTGTTGGTCAGTGGATATGTAGCACAATATAGTATACATTGTTATTAGTGGGAATTTTTCAGTGAGTTCTTGTTGTCATTTCTACTGATTTGTGTCACAATGTTTGCAACCTGTCTAACGATGTAAGGCATGGAACATCTAACTATAATGTCTGTATTAACAGATTTGTCTCGCACATTCCTATCCGCTGTGATTACAACAAAATCTAGTACAATTCACTGATTCGTTTAAGACTTTACATGCGTAAGCATACGCACTATTCTGAGTGGTTGAGGAAATTAGTTCAGTGCAGTAATTTTTAATTAAGTGATCTTATGTACATAATATAAGGAATTATTGTTCTAAGAAAACTTAGATTAGGCAAATCACACTACGTTTACGTGGACTTATATACTACGGACGTACAAAAGATCATTGGACACGTGCAAGAAGATACATACAAAATTAACATAAAACGAGACGTGCAACGCAGCCCAAAATACACGCAAAAAAACATCAAAAGCGACATTTCAAACAAGCTGCAAAGAATAACCACAAAGCTACAAAAAAACAAACAAACTCGAAACACATAGAAACCACATGTTATCACAGCACCATACGTGAATATCACAGATCTTATATAAACGTTAGTATATCAGTCTTAGTACCCTTATTTACTTAAAACTTACATACTACATTAACAACTATACTTAAAATTACATCACAGTCATTATCACAATTGTTAATAATAGTTCCAAGGAACTATCTCTTCCCACCAAACAAGTTCTTATAAGAGAGAAACAAAACAAGAACTAAGCTTCATTAAAAACTAAGCTCTCTCTTCAAATTAATAATTGTGGCCATAGGCCACAGGCATCGTGTCAAATCGGTGATATGGAAGTTGAATGAAATTTAATTTCAGTTGTCAGTCAGTTACTTCTTACGTCCTGTGTTATGTCGTGAGTTATAAGGTATGCAAGAGTTCGCTTTAAATTGTTTAAAATAATTTAGCGGTAACTTCTAAGCCAAGGGGCTGTGTGTTTGCTAATTACCCAAGCTGTCCTTGAGCTTCAACGGCAAACAACAATAAACGGCTAATGACTAATGAAAAAGCGAATAAAATAAAATTCGATTCACCACTACCGATAGAAAAAAGACTTTCTAATGTAAAATCACTTTAATCCTGAACAAAGAAAAAAAGCTATTAACTCAACTTCAATTATATAGGAATAGGGATCAGTTGAAAAAATTAAGTAATAGAGTAGGAGAGGCTATCCTTTATAGAAGTCATATTTTTATGTTCAAATAAACTTTAACAACTGTTTTCAGTTGTTTTTTATTTATGTTTATTTACTAGCTAACCCGGCAGACGTTGTTTTGCCTTGGCAATGAATGTTCAATTGGATGAGAAGTAAACAAGTAGGCAAAAATAAATTTTAAAAATTAAGTAGGTAATGAAAAAAATATATGTATTTCATAAATTTAAATTTTAAATTAAAATAACTATGAAAATATTTAATTTACATCTTGAAAGTTACCATTTTGTCTATTGAAGTACTTTTTGGTGCATAACTTTTTCGTTACCCGACTGGCGCTAAAATAAATAAGTCTTTTGATTTTCCGGTACGGGAACAGGCGATGTATAAGTGGCCTTGGGAGAATCATTCTAGAAAAATGCAGCAAACATTCGACGATTGTTAATGCGATTTGCTTATCGACATTACGAATTCAAACCGCACTGGAAATTTGCAGCCGTTTAAAGTCAAGTCGTCGGTCGGAAACATCGACATGCTTGTCATTCACTTTACAGGGGAAAAAAACCTTAAGATGTAATTTGTGTTTTTTCTCGGGGATGGTACCTGGGACCCTCCATTTAGTCGCCCAACACTCTAAACCACTAAGCCATTGCAGTGGGCTTTATGATGCGAAAAAGCCTATTACCGTGATTTATGCTCTAAGCCCATAGCATGGGGGTTGAACCGATTTTATACCACAAAGCTATGTAATGTTGAATAGAAACGCGTTTTTCTTTCGCATAATGATACTTTATCAACGGCTCACTCTAAATCAATTTTTTTTTAGGCTAAAATCATCCATGCCTTTAGACAATCATTTCCGTTGAGCTATCAGTTAAGCTTTCAGTTAAACTCATGTCTAAAAGCCAAAATTGAAGAGTTTAACTGCAACTGAAACTGAAAATGATGTAATTCACATAAGTTATCAGTTCAGCTATCAGCTGTAAATTACGTTTCAGTTCAGTTGTCATTTTAATTGCACTCAGCGTCTTCGAGTTCCTGTTTTTATACCCTCCACAAGAAGGTATATTCACTTTGTCATTACATTTGTAACGGCAAGAAGGAGTCACCGGAGACCTCATAAAGTATATTAATATTCGATTTATCGATTTAGCCATGTCCGTCTGTCTGTCTGTCTTTCGGTCAAGTAGTTCTGGTACCATCCATACAAAATCTATATTAGACCGATGTGTCTCTCTGTCTGTTGAAAACACGATAGCGTCCAAAGGAATGATTTTTTTACGGTCGTTAGGTGGGTATTGAAAATGGGCTACGCCGGTCAAGTAGTTCTGGTACCTCCCATACAAAATCAATATTAGGCCCATGTGTCTCTCTGTCTGTTGTTCATGCAATTACGTACTACCTCACATGCCTGATATTTTGCATGACTTGTAAGTGTGATAGCAATTTTTCTTCAATATATCAAAAAGGAGTGATAATTTGGTCGATTTAATTAGAATTGATCTGATAACTGAAAGATTAACTGAAAGCTTAACTGACAGCTCAACTGAAACTGAAACTGAAACTGAAATAATCGTCTAAATGGGACTTTAAAGGTGAACTTGGCAGTGACATCCACACAACTTCAATGTTGAGCGAATATTTTGGTTCAGTCCAGTAATTCGACTTCGATAATGAAAGTCTCTAAAAATGTCAACTTTACCTCTAAAAAAGAATGTTGAGATAATAAAGCAAACATAGTTTTTGTTAGTGCAAGCGATGTTGTAATATTTTTTTTAATATTATCTCGGAAGTTACCGGAAAAGGGTGAAACGTTTAAAAAACAATTTCAAATATTTACACTTCAAAAACACAAGTTCCAACAACTGACTTTACCTGTGACCAGTTTGTTGTATATTTATGCTTTGGTTATTCCGAATTTCACGTGTCGGAAAAGTCAATACTTCTGTACATTTACCATCCCACCCACGGCTCTGCACATTTTATTGCATTTTTATGAAATGCAATTAATTGAAGATGTCATATACCTGCAGCAAAAACAAAATAATCGCGTTCACATATTTTCATTTGCATCCCACTAGCAGTGTAAAGTTGCGCAGCTATTTATCCTATTTCTGTTTTCAATGGAAAACGACAAAAAAAAAGAAAGATTTTTTTTTACCCCTCCGAAATGAATTTGTTATTCGTGAGAATAAATCAATTTCTCCAGCATTCAATTGATTGAACATCACACTTATACTGCGAGTTTGGCCTTTGGCTATATCGGTCATAGGGCCATCGAGCATGTAGTCATATTTTGTTAAATCACTCCGAACATGGCAGGACACTTTGCGCGTATAACTTTGGAAATTTCATTCGATTGCATTGTGTTTTTTTTTGTGTATGTTAGAAAACTCTCAGCGTGGAACTAACATGATGGACATTTTAATGTATTTTCCAAAAAAAATGTATCAAATGGAATTCGCATAAAATGTCACGTAACTTATTGAAATGGCAATTTGTCATATTTAGTTTTATTTATTTTATTCCAACTATATAACGACACATTTTTCAACCGGTATACATAGTAAACTTTAACTTTGTCGACTGTAACTATTTCTAGGGCATTTTATTTTAAGTCCCATGAGGCTTTTTTATTGGTATAGCTAGGTATGCAATTTAATATATTTTATTTCTTGATTTGGTTTATTTCTCTCATTTTGAGTATAATTTGAGTATAAGGCCTGGTTCAACACGGTTATCGGTCAGGGACTCGATTGAAAATTATGTGTCTTACGAACACATTTGCGTCCGAACGTCTGCAAAATAAATCAGCGGCAATGTTGCTGACTTTTGCAGAAAAGGCTATAGAGAACTTCTTTAAGTGTGGCAGGCTTTAGTGGCAACACTGTCTGGCAGTCTTCTTTGATTGTAGACAAAGCGACGAGGTATTTTGGAGCATTGCCTTTAAGCGATAGAGACCACAATAGGAGTCATAAAAAGGCAGTATCATCCTGTGCCATCCACTTTGCGTTTCATAGCAGAAACCTGCATTAATTTCGAAGTCGGATGAACCTCAGTTCGACGAATGTCATACCTTAACAATTTCCTACAGATAAGTAAAGATGATTATCCTCGCACATATACGCAAGTGAAATTTAAGATCCTTCCACTATCCTCTTTTATCGCTGTCATATAAAACATCCCCAACAAACGGCATTATAACAAAGCACCTAATTAACTATCCGAGTCATTCTCCAGACATCTCTAAGAAAAAAAAAAAACAATCACTTGATTATTTAACTGATTCCTGTGTGCCGTCCCTGACGTATCTATCTATGACACGACACAGCTCGTAAAAAAAAAAGTCATTTCACTTTTACGAGTACTTAAACCAAAACATTTCCAGCCCATTACCGACACTCGATGTATAAATGTCCCGTGTGAGTCACCAAACTGTGACATGTTTACCATTATTAGCACAAAGCCAAGACAAAGAACAAGTACATAATACATTACACGCATTTTATACTCAACAGCACGTAAGAAAAAAAACACAAACCGCACAGGGACAGGACCTGAAAGCGATTTCGGTTTTAATTAAAAATATCTGCCCCGGTCACTTATAGCAACCCACTTCGGCACTCACCCACAATCTCTTCTATAAATCACAGTGAAATACATGCGCTTAATCAAATCGACCACATTAATTTGTGCTGAGTGCAAATTTACATTTTCGCCATACCTTTCAGCAGAGCGAGACGAGCATAAATGCTGTTCGGGCGGTGTGAGTCCTTTGTGCGAAACACTATGGGTTGTAGATAGATCGCTGCTTCGGTATCCTTGTGCGCTTTCAGGTGGTAGAAAATCCTTGCATCCGTTAATTGAAATGCCTTTCTTTTCAGTGTATAGTGCTCAACCTCAACTTTTGAAGCACAAAAAAAAAGAAGAAGAAGAAAGAAATAGCACGCATTCGACACAGTGCATATAGATGAGATTCGTATCCGTTTCTTTATGCCTATAGGTTGCTCTGTCGCATAACCACCGCACACTCGGTTTTTTTTTTTTTCTGTGTACGGTTTCAACATAAATAAAATTAACAATTTAAATTACACTCCGACTCAGTGCTCAGTGGCATTGTCGCCGCTCACAGGATATAGCGTATAACATGCCACCACTGCAGTTCCGACAAAACGGAAATTGAGCCATCGCCACACATGCTGTTGGCATGGTTTTATTTCGGTACTGCTTTGTAAAAAAAGGCGAAAAAAAATAGCCGTCATCGAATGCCAAAGTGGAACCAATGTCACAGCGTCAACTTTAACTTCGAATTGAGGTGGTGGTGTGGTGGGCACCTAGCTATAGGGGGATGAGGCGAAACGGCCATCAGGTGGAGGGGTTTCATTTTACATTATTAAGCTGTCACCCCGATGTTGTCACGAATGTCGGTTTCAATGTAAATTTGCTTTTGTTGGCAGGCTCGACTTTACAGTCTTGTCTCAATCGGTTTTTTTTTTAACCTCCCTTCGGACGCGCGTTTGGCTGTTCTATTTGTTGCTATTTTGACGGATATTTTTGTTGACTGTTGTGAAAAGCCGAAAAGAGTAATTACGTTCGCTAGGGATGTCGAGGTATAGCTTTGCCTATCGCTTATTAAAAATTCAGCCAAAAGAGTTTTTTGAGTAATATTGAGCAACATTTTGCACGGAGTATCTCCAATTGAGTTGCACTTGAATGAAGAAACTAAAAATGCAAAATGATCAACGCTGGTTTTTGAAACATTAATAGGCTCATGCTGCGGACTTGCATTTCAGCAGATTGACAGAGAATAGTTGCATGAATGGTCAAACTAACGTCCGTAACTTATTTAAAATCTTAATTTGGTTGGGGTTTGAACACCGTACACCAACCGCTGTTACCCGCTAAGCCTGCTATGATTGTTCGCAACAACCACCTATCAGCTATTCGTTACGGTACGTTACGTTACGACTGCCATACGGTTATGATTTCTGTACAGTTCTGCTTAGGGTAAGGTTGTTCTGGCTCGTGCAATAAGTGACAACTGAATCGTTTCTAGGTAAATAACAACTGACATGCGGCTATGACAGTTCTGTGTTGGTTTTTGCAATCATCTATCTTCGGAAATAACGTGCTGTTCAGACGCGTTATTTATTTCGCGAGGAAGTGGTTTTAGATTTTTTTAAAACTGTTCTAATACTTTTGTATGCATTTTAGAAAAGTAAAGAAATGATACGTATCTCTTTCTTTTTGAATTTTATTTTTATATTTCTTATGTTGCCTAAATAACTGGTAATGTTACGACAGACAAGGACAAATACCTACAGTTAACCGGGTTTCAGGAGACAGTTGCCATACTGTGAGCTTTCCTAATTTCTAAGGAAGTCAGGCTAAGTATGATGGTCATATAAGGTTGCTAAGAGGCTAAAACATGCACCAAGGTATCTTTTTATAAAGGTTATAAAATACTTTTGCTAAGCTATCTGAGCTTCCCATTTAGGTTCACATTCTCTACAAGTGGTTCTGATAGCTCTCCAAATGTTTTAAGAAGCTCTGTGACAGCCTTCGTGCGGTTCCGATAGCTCTGCATATGGGTACCACAAATCTGTTGAGAGGCTGTGAAAGCCTCCAATGTGTCCGCATTAACTCTGTGAGGAGGTTTTGGCAGCTCTGTATGAGGGTCTGATAGCTGACCTGGATGGCTTCAAAATATTTGTTGTTGGTTACCGAAGCTCTTTTAATGTGCCGTACCAATGTAACTGAAGACATCACACCTGACTTTTGGTTATAGCAGTCAAAAGGGTAGCAGTTGATGTGCCTACATAAAACAGAGGTGGCGAATTTAGTAGGGCTTTCTTAGTTCTGTAGTTTTCTTTGTGATAATCTCTCATTTTGAGGATTTGCATCGCCTGATTTAACCGATATAGACTTTTTTTAGTAGGGTGTTTTTAACTCACGAGTCTATGACAACAAGCCTCAAATTCTTGATATACTACAAAAGGGAATATATCCGTCAAGCATGCGACCTATCGCCGCAAGTTCCTGATGCAAAAGTGATGGATGATGGAAAATGACACAAATCGGGCCCGAATTATTATCAATTCTTGCGACGGCCACTTAGCCCATAAATTTTCTTCACTTCGTGAAAAACAAAGAGATTAAAACATCAAATACACATAATCCGAAAGCAAAACCAAAGCTTTTTATTCATAAAAAAAATACAGCAAAAAACATCGGTAGGTGACTATAGGCTGACAATGACAACTCGCGCTTCACTTTTATGCGTGGAATTGCAAACAATAGCAAGCGCTTAGACATGGTATTCACATGGTAACCGTTTGTGAATGGTATACTTGGCTTAGAGTTTAAAACGATCAGTAAACGAAAAAACGCCAACTGTTAATACAGTCGAACTTCAAAATTCCCCCAAACACGTTTTAATTTTGTTTCCAATTCATTGTTATTTCTCCGACCAAGTCGATCCATGAATTGCAAAAATTATGTTGATTTTCGACAACGTCGCCATTGCCTCGACAAAAACATTTACTTTTACCGCATCTTCTGCTTCTATTGAAAATGTCTTGATGTCGAATTTGTCAATCGTCCAGCTGCAACTCGGTCCGCTCCTCTTGCCAATTTATTTGAAGGCCTCCTTACGTGAGAAAAATGTTTGCTTTAAAGGGATTACTGAGAAACTGGAACACCTCTTTAGGTGAGACTAAAATAAATGACCCATAAGATTCGACTGCAAAAACAAATGCAATAAAAAACGTTATTATGAATGATTTTCTAGCATTATTGTGCGGATTTGATGGGACCATTATTAGCGGTATCCCTTCCTGTTCTTAAATCATGTTAGGCACAAACTGCTATCGAAGTCCTTAACGACGTAAGTAAAAATATCTACAGTACAAGTTCGGCAATTATTTGTAGACTCTGTGGCAACTCTACAGACAAACGGGAGGAAAATTATTTGGCAAAGCAATAAAATCCGGCTGTGTTAGCAACCTCTGAGCCGAATTCAACACGCCTTATGATTTGCAATTAAAAATAAATTCCAGTCAACAGCGCAGTTCCCACAATAATTACAGTTTCACATGCGCCTTCACTTGACAGTAATCGTCTGGCACTTAAATACAGCAATTGCATTTATCATCGTTTTTCATATCCTTCTTCCGCTTACTCACACGCTCACATCTCTAATGTGTCTATCGTGCCAGATACACGTTTGCCAAACTGACTGATGGGTAGATTTACCCAGTTTATCCTACGTATCTTGGTGCTTATATCGATGACTCTTAAGCACTCTATCCAGGATACGCGCATCATCGGCAACATCATTCTTCAGGCCTTCACATCAGCAGACACCTCAACCCCGCTACCAAGCAATTTTCCATTTAACGTAGTTATCATGGCTTAAAGATTTCGCTACTGAATGGGCTTGGAAATGGGTTCGAGTGATATGCAGGGTGTGGTGTGACAGCGACTTTAAATTGGCATAAAGTCACGTTCGTTCCGAATCGTTTAGTGGCAGTTGCATGCATTCCCATTCTGCATAAGCGCACACACCTACTCGCTACTTGCATCGATATGGAAAGTGTTCCTTTCTAAAATTTTTTTTTTTGTTTGTTGTTGTTGTGAATAGACAAAGGATTGTGGAGCATAAAAAACGGTAACGACGAGTGCATTGTTTTTCTGATCGAAGCTGAAGGAGCGAGTGCACAGCTGACAATGGATTGGATTGACAGTAGAGGGCAAGGAACTTCATTTAGCTTCAACAGAAGTGACATCTCAACAAAGTGTAAAGAAATTGAGAAATTGACATTCCATGCGTCTTGCATCCTTTCGTTCCTTTTTCACATGCGAAAGGAAACAAAAGAACTGTTGTCGGTTCCATAAGGTTTTTTTTTTCGGCAACAATGCGCATTGTGCAAAGTCAATTGGAAAGCACTGAGGGGGTTAGAACTCTGAACTTGTCAAAGAAGCATATGTTGGAGTACCCAGAGCTATGAGCAGAATTTCGCTCCATAGCCACTTGGAGGTGAAGAGCATCTGGTTACGGTATGGGTATAACCGAAATCTCCTTTTCCGGTTCGTCGACTGTCGTTGTCGAAATCAATATACCTCCCCTCTTCATTTTTGCACATTTCAGCCGGTCCTCAATATTATTCTCCAATCACGCATTCCTCTCTCCCGTCCATTTTGAATGTAGCTATAATTACCCTTTCATCCGTAACCAGAACCCTAATTGAATTTGCTCAAGCGGAGACAGGAAACACCTGACAAACATCTGTAAGTAAGTTTTGTGGCGGCTGTGCTACTGTTACTGTGTTGGCTTTTAATCAAATTTGCCTGAATCAAATTAAAAGGCCAATATTCAGCAGCACTCCTGCTGCTCTTCCACCCTTTGGCCGCAGAATATTCATCGTGCGTACTGTTTTTCCCTCGCAGGGATTTCTGTGTGCTTCAAGTTCATTATTTTTTCATGCACCATGAAAGGATGTTGACCTATGATTCGAATGGCAGTACAGCGCACCGGGCCTCGCTTTTGGAGCTGCAGACATTTTCGCACGTCGTCGGTCGTCGTAAATTCCTATACTGGTGGGTGACAGGTATAGTAGAGAGAATAAAATCAATTTGTTGTTGTTGATGAATACGAGCACCACAGATGGTGACGACTCTGGAGTGAGAAGAACTTGTGTGGCGAAAAATATTTATAAGGAAAGTAAGAAATGAAATTCTGATTTCAATCGGAAACGGAATTGTGATTCCACAAAATTCTCTTTACATCCGGTGGTGAAATGGTTATGGAAATCACCTTCCCGATGCAGGGTAAATTTATGCCTTATTGAACGCATTATACGACTGTAAGGGATAAGTAAGCGGTATGGGGTTGCATACATCTTAAAATGAAGACCTGCATTTTACTTTTTAAACTTGTTATTTATCATATATATGAAGAGGGAATGGGAGAGCTTATATATGGAAGCGTGCTACTTGGAATGATTTGGAAGCTCGGATCATTCGGTCACTCGTGCTTGCTATTTTTGATCAGTGCGGACTTACGCGTTGTGCCACGGACTACAAGGCATCACTTCGACAACAAATCTAAAGTTTGCAGACCGGACTGGCAGGACTGGCCTCTCCCCCGGGTATACTGTGTACTGTCATAAAAGTTATAGGTACCTACCCATCTTCACAGATGGCTGAAAGACAGAAAATTGACCGGAAGCAGGAATCTTCTCGGAAGACTCAGAAGAAATCACTGATGTAGCATTTTCCAAACAGAGGTCTCCGCGGTGATAAAAAGCTGCTCAAACTACATTAGTGACGAAACTACCCTCTGCGTGGACAGCCAAGCAGCATTTAAAGCGATCAAATCCAATCTGGTAAACTCAAAGTCTGAAGTCTGTACCGTAAAAGCGATAAACCATACTCAATACTGCAATGCTGGGTTCCTGGAGATGTTGGTGTGGAAGGGATCGAGGCAGCGGAAAGACTGGCCAGTTTTGGCTCCAATAACAAGCAGCTATCCACGAAGCTAAAAGCTTCATTTGTAATGCCAAATCGAATTTGGCAAGAGAACGACGGAACAACACTCAAACGGCCAAAATTGCCACTAAAAGCTCAACGATCCTTACATCGCTTAGAAGAAACCAAATGCGAATTCTCGCCAAAGCAATAACCGCACACTGCATCATTGAAAACATGCGGCTAAAAGGTTTTTTTTTCAGAGCTTAAGCCTCACATTATTATTTGATGCACTGCCATCTGAAATGGATTTATGTTGAAGCCAAAAGTGCGCTTTATTTAAGTAGGTATATTCTTATGTTGTCTGTACGCTTTATTTTGCCTAGGTACATACCCCATGAAATAAAAAGCAATCAACCAAACCTTTGATATGATCGAGAAAGTTTCGTGTGACCCAGTCGTGCACTTTAATTTCATTTAAATTGAAGTAAGTCACTTTTGCCATCTGCCAAACATTCCGTTCGCGTTTTCGTTGCGGGTACAAAATCCGACCGTCGACAATAACGCACAGCTGCATGATTCCATGATTTCACAGAGCGCACGATTTAACTTCACAATTTGTGGCTGCCTCCAATTTTCTATTCCTCTGCGTCATCCGGGCAGGTAGCCTTTTAAAAAGAATCCTTCGCATTAACTCGGCAAGGTTGACATGAATTATTTCAACACGAATCATATATACAACACTATGCCACTCTGCATCGTGTCCTTGATGTTATACCCAGAGTATACCCTTATCCAATATCCTCCGCCTACTACGTGTCCGTTTCAACGGATCTATCAATAACCAAAGAAGTCGTGCAATCAGAACCTCTTCTCTAAAGTCACCTTAAAACTGTGCCTTCCGCACAGACACAATGTGACAAATGTACATTTTTTTCCAATGTATAATTTTACGTTATGGATTTTGGCTGATAAAAATAAAAATAGATTTCGTCCGGGTGGTACATCGACGCGCAAATCGACTTTTGACAGATGAAGCTCAAAACTTTTACATTAGTTATCGGTGAGATTTTGAACTTGGTCACGTGCAAGTAATTTACTCCATCCAGTGGGAGTAATTAAAAAATGAAAATTTCCAATATAACAGGAGGATAAAGTTTCTCTGTCATTGCACAGTGAGTCAGCATAAAGGAAGGAAGCTCCTTTTTTTTTTTAATGAAAAAGTTTTATTAGCTGATAAGGTAATGATTCCTCGGCAGGATAATTAGTTTTACATGGGGGTGCATCTATTTGGATCGAATGAGATTGTTTGCGAGGATAATTAGTTTTGAATTGAAGGCTGTAATTAACTTCAAATAAAAGCGAAGGGATTGGCGAGAAATGTTGCTCCCACTTGCTAGTTTCGGCAAGCCCAAAGGTGATGAATTCGATTTATCATGGGTTGCTATACAAGTTGTAAAGTGAAAGGAAATTTTTTACTCAACAATATGACGCAACCGTGTCCGGGAGGGACCGCAACGTACTGCATGCATCATGCATTTTGGTATAGAGGTACTTAAAGTGTACAATTGCGAAAGGTGGTCTCGTCAGTTTTAAAAGCAATGTTCACCTATGGAAATTGAGCTTTCATTTGGTTTAAATTTCTTTAAAATCGGTTTCGTAATTACGCCGTAATCGGTACGACAACAAAAAAAAAAAACCTGTAGCTGAAGTCTGATGAAGCATTGAATAATTCGGTATTCCTTTCGGTTTTGATAAATGTCGAACAGTAGGTAGGCCGCGTTGTTGAATTTCAGTTTGTACATTTCTATCGTCATTTTCTCTTGGTCTGGTGTATGAAATTCTTGGATTTCATAGTCCAGGTTAAATAGTACGTCCTGCCTGGTAGTACAATAGTCCTCGCATTTAAACCGTCTCCAGAAGTGGTAAGTCCTCAGCACCGACGCCGACTTTAGTTTAAGGCTGGCTCGTTTATATCTTCAGGTTTCTGTTAAAATTGTGGTGCATTGACACGCGCTTTTATGCCTTTTTCTAATAAAGGGTGTCCCATAATACCCGCAAGTTTTGAATTTTGCGCCATTTAATAGTACAATGATGCCAACGGAAAAAATGATAACAATGTGACAGCTGACATTTCGGGGCTAGTAAAAATGGAGCGCTATACGAAACGCATTTTAATTGTTGAGCATTATTTTAAAAATAATAAAGGCTTATCAGCTACAGTCCGCCATTTTCGAACAAAATCTTTTTTAGTGAAGAAGTTCATTTTCATCTTAATGGCTTTGTAAATCATCAAAATTTTCGCATTTGGGGTTCAGAAAACCCACGAGTAATTGTTGAGAAACACATGCACATGCATCCACAACGCGTGACTTTTTGGTGTGAATTATGGGCTGGATGCATTATGCGACCAATGGTGTTCGTTATCATGACATGATAACCCAGTTTTTAGTGCCTAAATTACAAGATATCTATGGATGTGACCAATATGTGGTCTCAACAAGACGGTGCCACATGCCACACAGCCAGAGAAACAATTCAATTACTGCATGAGTCATTTCCTAATCGTGTAATCGGCCGTTTTTGCGAACAGAATTGGCCATCCAGATCTTGCGACTTAACGCCACTGGAATTTTTTCTTTGGGGTTTTCTGAAGTCTAAGGTCTATGCAAACAAGCTCACGACCACCAACTCCTGGAAATTGGGAGGTGTATTAATGAAATTCAGATACATTTATGCGAAACGGTCATAGAAATTTTCTATAAAAGAGTACGTACTTGCCGTGGAGGCCATTTATGCGATGTGCTATTCCGTATATACATATAGTCCCAATCTGTATACTCTATGAATCAATAATTCATTCTTGCTAAAAATCTGTATTTTCTATCAAAAATAGCTGTTCATAGGAAGACATAGACTTATACCACAGCTGTGGGTCTATTATGATGCCATATGAGTGAGTGGGAACGGATGCGACCAGAGGTTTCGCGAGAAATTACAAGTCGAAACGTTTGCGGGTTGCTGTCGCCTGCAAAATTTATTTAAAAAGCTTTGAGTAATTATGGGTAACTGCCTTGTTAAGCTGTTAAAGTTTGGACGTAAGTAGAGTATAAGAAGAGTGCATTTGGTCCATCGGTTTGACGATATTTTCACAGCCATATTTCATGTAGGTAAGTACCATACGCCCCTTTCCACATAGGTGTACCTACCACGATTGCATTACTAAATATGTGCTGCTTTCTCATTATCATAACATTACTCAAGTGCATTGTTGAGACACGCATAGAAACTGTCTTTAGTGGCTTCTTTTCATGGTAGGTACACCCAACAGCTATTCCATGATACATCTCTTCGCACTTCGGTAATGTTCGGTTGTACACGGTCTTTTCAGGTTAGCCGTAAGTACTATTATTATTTAATTTTAAAATACTAAATGCAAGTTAGGTTAAGTCGAAAGACAACTTTAATTAATTAAGTGTAGCTTAGAGTGCCGCGAGTTAAAACTTTAATATCATAGTTAAGTTAGTTAAGCTAGTTTTAAGCATTTTTGTCTAGCATGTAAGATTAAATGAATTGAATTGAAAATAAAAAAGTAAACGGTCTTTTCATTGCTCTTAAAATTCCACATGTGCAGATGGGTGGTCAGAAGCAAATCAATTGTTATTGGATGGGTGTTAGTATCGAGCATTTTCACTGTCACCATTAAATGACAACCAAAAGAATCCCACGCCGCGCTAACTCGCTTACCTGCAATCCACTCACGGTACACGTTTCGGCAGGCTTCACTTCGATTTCTGTCCCACTATGCACCACACCGTCGGATCTCGTAGTGGTGTCCTCCTCCGAAATTGGTGGGCACAAACTGTGATCACTCAAATCTACAAAAATAAAAAAATAAATGTTCATTTAGAAATAAAAGTAGAACAATTTGTGTGAACAAGGACAAATTTGACACACTCACCTCCAGCACGACCATATTGGGCCAACTCAATTGATATGCTTGTGCCTCTCGGACAACTCAGCGATAATTGTTCCGAATCACATCCAGCTCGCTGATAGGTTCGTAATGTAGCGGCTAACAATGCTGTTGTGTGGATTAAATTCCAAAATGAAAATTAATATAAATTTTCATTTTCGTAATGCAATTTTGTTTTATTGCAAATATTGTCACAGGTGTGCACCAGAGCCAGAGCACACGTCCCAAGGTACCCCATGGTGAGAGGTGTCAGCCAAAAACACAGAACGGAGATCGATATGAAAAGAAAAATAAAGAAAAACAAATTGGTAATGAAAAGATAATATTTTTGTCGTTATGTTGAATTGTTATTTTTGAAGAGAATATTTTCCAGCGCTATATTTGTTTTGCATTTTTCTTAGTTCTAGATACAAAGCGAAATGTTTTTTTTTGTTGTTTTTGCTGCTGGAGCAGTAGTATTTTTAATTCGTTTGCTGCTGACTAAATAAAATTCTCGTTGGAGGGCAATTTTTGGAATTGATGAGTATTTTTGTTCAGCTTGAGCTTTGGGCAGTGCAATTTTTTTAGTAAATTATTTTATGGTGACGTGTATGATCTTTAAATTAACGACAGTTATTTGCGGTGAAATGTATACTGTATAACCCTAACAAAAGTAGTTAATTAAATTCATATAATATTCTTAATTCGCTATATAAAAAAAAAAGTTATAGAAAGTTGACCCGACCGTATTTTTGTGAACGTGCGAATAAGCATGGTATACTTTTTTTCTGGATGATATAGAGATTGATCTCAAATTATCTGGCTGTGAATTTGATCATTGGATTCATTTTTTATTTAAATATTGTGGCTACAGATTCTTTTTAGCTTTATATATACATTTTAATGTACAGTATATTATTCTTACTATGTCGGCTTGTTTTTGCAGCCAGCTTGACTTAACCTTACCAATTTAAAATGAAAAAAGTTGTCCAAGGGCAAAGGTAGTCTCCCACGGTCAACGGTGAATCCCTTATATTTCTAAACCGTTCACTAGAACCAGGAGCCGCGACATTCCAAATGATATTGCTGTGCTTCATATGCCATGTCCGATTGTCTAATCCCGCCCACATTGCGTAAAAAGCTAGCTATATGTATTTTATGCACATCTGTCTATAAAATTTGGGAAAGACGACTGTCATAACTGCAAACATACAGCCATTTCAATGACTTTGTTGTATGGGTGGTGCCACGCCCCATGCCCAATGTGGAAAATTTGGTAAAATGCTTGTTACTGTAAAGCCCACTTAAGTGAAATGATAAAAAACATTAGCTTTCAATTAACCGGGTTTTTCAGTTAAGCGGACCCTGGATAACTGAAAAATAGTTGCAGTAAAGCGGACCCTTGACAAATTGTTCAGCAAAACGAATTGGTAATAATAATGAATAAATTTATAATAATTAGGTAAGTTGACGAAACACAATTAATTCATTTATTTATAAACACAACAATAACAAAAAACATTGAAAATAATCACATTTCAGTATTTATTAACAAAATTTGAAGACTAACCATTTCTGAGGAGCTGAACTTAAAAGTAAAACAACCCTAATTCAAATAAACAAAAAATATTATGCATAATGTCGCCAGAATTTACATCTGTTATTGTCAGAGGTTTAGTGGAATGTAGAAGGTGAATAATTAAAAAAATGGATGCATTCAACTCCTGCTCATTACTTTTTGCCTTTT
The DNA here is from genome assembly GCA_951230905.1 of Cheilosia variabilis. NCBI lineage: Eukaryota > Metazoa > Arthropoda > Insecta > Diptera > Syrphidae > Cheilosia > Cheilosia variabilis. The sequence continues at coordinate 143,437,901 of OX579676.1, read as the reverse complement.
TTCGATTCATGGTAGGTGTGTTTACATTTTCATTTGTTTCATTTAAGCGGATTTTTTTCTATGAAAAGTTATAATGTTTTAAAGGAATTGTGTTTCAGATATCCGAGCTTTTTACTTAAGCGGGTTTCAATAAAGCGAAGTTATTTGTATGAATTTTTTGAAAAATACAAGGGGATTAATTATAAAGTTTAAATAAAAGGGGGTTTTTCAATTTTAATTTTCAATTTCAATTTTACTGTACTGTCATAGCTGCCAAACATATCAAGATGTAAGTTTTTAAGTTCTTTTCCTGTATATAAAGGGTGATTTTTTAAGAGGTTTAGAACTTTTTTAAAAAAAAAAACACAAAAACTTCGAAAAAATGAATGAAATATTTATTTGAATCGATAGTTTGAACCTTGCAATTTAATGTTTAAAGATAATTTCATGCAAATGTTGACCGCGGCTGCGTCTCAGGTAGCCCATCCGCTGAGTCCAATTTTGGCATACTCTTTCACACATATCGGCCGGTATCTCACGAATGAATGCATGGATGTTGGCTTCCAGTGCGTCAATCGAAGCGGGCTTGTCCCTATACACATTAGCCTTGGCATACCCCCACAAAAAATAATCTAATGGTGTCAAATCGCACGATCTAGGCGGCCAATTGACCGGCCCGAAACGTGAAATTAACTGTTCACCAAACTCGCCTCGCAATTGCGCCATTGTTTCGCGTGCTGTGTGGCATGTGGCACCGTCTGGTTGAAACCACATATCATGCAAGTCAAGAACTTCCATTTCGGGCAAAAAAAAGTTTGTTATCATCGCTCGGTAGCGTTCACCATTGACAGTAACGCTGCGATTCGCATCATCTTTGAAGAAATATGGCCCAATAATGCCGCCGGCCCATAAACCGCACCAAACAGTGGCTATTTCGGGATGCATAGGTAGCTGTTGCAATGCTTCTGGCTGATCTTCACTCCAAATGCGGCAATTTTGCTTATTTACGTACCCATTCAACCAAAAATGAGCCTCATCGCTGAACACAATTTTTCGATAAAAAAGCGGATCCTCGGCCAGCTTTCCAAGAGCCCATTCACCAAAAATTCGGCGTTGTGGTAGGTCGGCTGGCTTTAGTTCTTGCACCAGCTGTATCTTAAAAGGCTTTACGCCCAAATCCTTCCGCAAAATTTTTCACGTAGTGCTGTAACAAAGGCCTAACTGCTGGGAACGGCGCCGAATCGACATTTCGCGGTCTTCTGTCACACTAGCTGATACGGCCGCAATATTTTCTTCACTACGCACAGTACGTAAACGTGTTGGTGGTTTAATGAACAACAAAGTAAATTTGGTGCGAAATTTGGTCACAATCTTCCGAATAGACTGCTCAGAAGGTCGAGAATGCCGATCATAAAATGGAAGCAGCGCGCGATGAACATTTCGAACCGAGCACGAATTTTGATAGTAAAATTCAATAATTTGCAAGCGTTGTTCATTTGTAAGACGATCCATGGTTAAATTGCAAACCAAACTGAAGCTGTTTGACAGTGACACAAGGTACTAAACACACGTCAGTTGTCAAAACCAGTGATGCCAAAACCAAACCAGCTAAAAAATCACCCTTTACTTGTCACCTTTAAAGCCTGTGTAAGTACCAATTGATGTTACTCGAGCGCCATCTTTAGCTGTCATAAACATCGTTTATATTACTTGGCTGTTAATTTTCCGATATCTCATCTTAATCGGTACAGCATCGTTTTGTGCGCATATCGATAACAAGCCACCATTCGTTTTTGTGTAGCCCAATTTTAGCACGAAGCTTAACCAGAAAAATCTGCTTAAATATTCTTTCCATTGCCTCGTTGATAATACGTGGCTACTGCTGTAAGTTTCACTGACCTAAAAAAGTGTTCATTTCCCAATAGAGGGCGTACACACAAAGCCCACTCGAAGGGCTTTTCAAATTATTGCTAATTGGTGTAAAGGTTACATTGTGATGTTCACAACTCTTAATTATTGACTCTTAAAAATTGCAATGAATGTTTCAACCATTTACCGTTAATGTTGAAACTCTCATTGCTGAACAATACAACTTTGCACCTTTACTAGGATAGGAAAATCTTTTCATATAAAATACCCAGCAAGGGTAAGCATTCACAACTGTAAATTTGCCAAGTTTTCCCAACTTAAATAAAAACTAGTCAGCCTCAATTACTCCTTAACTATATAAACTTCCCGTACACGTACCCCAAAGCGTATATTTATTTCAACTTGCGCTGTAGTCCGGGCTGGGCACAAGGACATGGCTGCTCCCCCATAACACTGCCATTCAGTCACTATAAAACAAAGCTTACTTCCAATTGCGCAGTTAACCTTCCCACAAGTACCCATTCATCAAATGAAATCAAATTTCAAAATAGGGTGCAGCACCGTTTAACTCGCCTGCAACCAGACAAACTCAGGTCCGACAGGCTTGCGCCGCGCCATGCCCCAACCAAATGCACATTGTCCGGTCTGCACAAAAAGCCATTTATTTTGCTGACAATGATTTTTATTGCTCAAATATTTATATTTCATAGCCGTGCGCTGTGAGGGAAGGACGAAGGACAGTCGAACATTGTGTGGACCGTTGCTACGATTGTTCGTGAAAAACTCTCCACCATTATTTCCCGACTAGGTATGGCTAAGACAAAGTTTCTCTCATTTAACGGTCGCATTAAATGTTGCCACCTTCGCTTCTTTCTTCTCCAGACTCCTGGCACTTCGTTGTAGACCGGAAACCCTTTTTTAAAATATCCACAGGGCGAAGGCAAAGGAAAGAACAAGGATATAAATTGAATTCATTAATTGCACCGAAGACAGAAGTAGTAACATAGTTCGTCCGGCAATTGTTTGATTGCAGTGTTAGTCGGCAGCAGCCGCGGAGAAAGGAAAGCTATGCGCTAGCCCATGACAAGTTTTCCCAACGCAAAAAGGAGGGCGTCATTGAAGGCCTTAAGTTTCCGGTAATAAAGGCGACAATGACTGCGCTGCCTTGAAGACCGTCGACGGTGACGGCTGGCTGCCATTGTTCGGATTTTCGAGTGTGCTGCTCGCGAGAGGGCACACTACTACATGTACCACTGGTTTCAGAGTGCTAGTGGTAGCACAAAGCACACTCCTTCATTAATGTTATCGTCCTCTCTTCAGCGCAGCACTCCTCAAGTTATGGATTCGAAATTATGGGAACGAGGCTAAACGTAATTACACCCGGCATAGCAGCAGCAATTCCTTTCTTCTTCTTCTTGATTATCATTATTATTTCTTCCTTGCTCCTTTTTTTAGAAAAGTTATTGTGGAAAAATTATGTTGCCACAATGTAGAGCGGAGGACGACGGTACACTTCCTCAAATGGTTGATTGCTTCATTTGACGGGAGAAAAATTTGAATTGGCAGACCCGATTTTTTCGTATGCCCTCGTCCTCGCTCCGAAAAGATAAAGGTTCCAGCGCTCGAGCATTCGAAAGTTATGCGGCGGCAGTTCTTCGTTTTCATTTGGGGTGGAGACTAAAAATAAAATCAAACGAAGGGAGGAAACAAAGCAGATGTGCTAAATTGGCCAATAAATGTGCAAAGAATATGCGATTGCTTGTTTGCCGCACAGCATCTGTGCCTCCGCTTTGGGGGAAACAAGATGCATCTCCGATCATTTTAATGGAATTAGACGGTCTTTTTGCAGATGTTTTTTTTTTTGGGATAAATTTATTTGCAATGAATACGATGGAACAAGGTACGTATGCACTTAAGGTATGGGTGTACGCGATAGAATTTCCAATGCGTTTTATTTAAGTAGCTATATAAGTATGGTGTTGGCTGGAAGGCATGGCATTGCACCAGAGTTGCTTCAAGGGCAAGTTATAAATAGCTACCCACACTCTAAAAAAAAAACTGTGTCGATTGGAAATGCGGGTTTTTTTTAGGTCATGATGAATTTTTTTTAACATTTTTACAGTCGTTCTTCTTTTTGCACTCGTATGGACTTGTTTGGTGAAAGGCCACGGGGAAAAAGAATCCAATTTATATAGGGAACAAGAAAAGACTGCACTACCAGCTTTCATGCTATACGCATTATATACTTTCAGGGCTGCACTTGAGGCATTTATGTGCCTTTTGCAAATGGACTTCAGGACTCATTAAAACCAGCTATTTCAGACATAGCTTCATAATCAAGGGATCATTCTCCAACATCAAGAAAACGGTTGTAGGTCTTGACTTCGACATACAGATTGAATTGAATTTCGGTAGCTATGTATATACCTTTGGATGGTCCCAAAACTAATGAGAGCATGGGGTTAGGCAATATAGACCAGAGTGCAGATAAAGACCTACACGTGACGTTGAGACTTCAGGATCCATACAGTGTGTTCTAGTTCTAGCCACCTGGACAGTGGACACTGTGATACTATAATGTCAACAAAATGAAATATATTCCGGCTGAGGGATATAAATATAAATTTATTCATGATCAAGCCCGGAGAGAGCCTCGGACCTTAGATGACCACAGCTATAAGGCACAAGAGTTTTAAAGGGCTTATGGCCTGAGTTAGATCGGAAAAAATTGGATAATTGATATAAGTCAGTAGATCAAAGTTAAAAATAAATTTTCCCTTAAGGTCATTGCGCTTTTAAGAAACATCACACGATAGGCGTAAGGCGTCCCCGCCAGTCTTCCGTTCTAGGCAAGACAATAAGTAGTCGTATTCAGGATATGTGTCGCTGCTCGCTCAGTAACAACTCCGAGGGGAATTCGTTGAGCGTTTCGCTAGACACCACCCTATTTGGTAGTTCCTTGCCAAATCCTGCTTCTGTTAGGGCTACGAGTATTTTTTTGTTAGTAAGCCAGAAGTTTGGTATCTGAACCAGTCAGGCCATACAATTTTTTGATGCATCATTTGAGTGTACTTCCTTTTCATCCGAAATGTAGAGCTTCAAGTGTCACTCAACAAAAAGGGTGGGCCATCTAGTGGTTTCTTTTTAAATCATAGGTTATTTGGAGACTGACAGCTGTTTCCCGCTCGAAATCTTAACAGAAAGTCAGTATCATTACTCCGCGGAACTCATGGTCCCCGTAGTCGTACGGTGCGCAACGACGAGAACGTGACTGCTGTAGCCGAGAGTGTGAGACTCAATTCACGAACATCAACTCGCCATCGATCTCAGCAGCTCAACATTTCACGCACTAGCCTGAGGAGAATTCTGCACAAAGATCCAAAGCAAAGATCTCGGATTATTCGCTTGGAGTGACAAAATGCGCTACAAAGCCAGCCGAGGCAGCCACGTTGTGTTCAATAATTAATGGGAATGTTTGCTCTTACTAAACAGCCATAATACATGGAAAAAATTTAATTTTGTTCATTTTATTGCATTTTTAAAAAGAAACTTGTATTTGGCCCACCCTGTACTTGTCTTTGATCGGGAAATGTACGCATGGACAGGTGGTAATAGCCTGCCCCTGTAATTTTGTCCGTTTGTTGTATGTGAAATTTTCAGTGGTTTGTCTTTCACAGCTTAAGATTGTCAAATCTTGATGGCCACAGATTATGAAAGGCTATACTTTTACAACAAAGTATAGGGGAACTCCCTATATGATACATGAAGTTGCTTTTTATTGTTTGTATTGAACATTCCGCCACTAGTGCTTTGCATTTTCTTTTACCCTAACCAGATACGTCACAATATTAGACAAAAAATATATCGCTATCAGAAATAGCGTTGTGCTGAAGTAGATACCCAATTGTGTTATTGGGCTTTCATTTGTTTAAGAACTTAAACATAATTTTCTTAAAAAAATAATAATCAATAAATAAGAAAACGTAATCAGGAAACTCACCAAGTGAACACACCCATTCAGCATTTCATAACTTTTGACATATAATTTTTTTCGGAGGGCGAATTTTCTTTTGGAATGAACTACGGTTTCATTTTCCTCATTTTCATTTAACTAATGTGGGGCTCTACTCTCTAACTTGTGTAAAATGGCTCGGATAATGTCTCCACTCCAAAATTTCTCCCTAACAACGCCGATCACTGTACTAAAAGATTCCATAAATTCCAGTGTCAATTATACAATCAGAACAAGCGAATGTCGTTATCTTGCCTTTCTTTCATTCATGTTGCCAAGTGTTGTATGATAGTTCATGGTGTCCTGCTTAACCCGACCTGACCTAAGAAGTTGTCCCACCTTTTGTAAATGAGTTTTTTTGTGCATATTTCTTTATGTACTGTTTAAAATGTAAATTTCGTTGCACAGCACACCTAATTTAAACTGCTTAATTCCACCATTATAAGTGTTTACCTATTATACCTTCTTTGATTCATAAATTAAGATTCTTAATGGCTTAATTTTTGGCTCCCAGTTATTCAAAAACCATACACACTCACATACACCTAACGAATTGCATTTTTCAACCACTCCACTAATTTAATTCATTCCAACTCTTGCATATTCAATTAACGCCTCTAGGAACGAAGCATACCAAAAACTGATTTGCATTAAAGTGCTTCTCCTTTATTGAGGTCACTGAACTGTCCCAACCGACCTCTATATCCATTTGAAGTATATACACCAACAACACTTGCCCCAAAATTAAAACGCTCCTGTCATTTTTAAGTGTCAACAACAAGCAGAGCACTATGCAATTTACCTTACCCACCACGGTTTGCTTAAAACTTGAAAAAAAAAATTAAAAATTAAACACAAACACTAGTCGAAGCAAACAGAGAAACAACTTGCAAACACTTTCGCAGTGAAAAACACTGAGGGTGCTAATGGTAAGGTGCATTTGTGTCTCGACCCGCAGTTCGAAGCCCAGGTGGTTCTAATTATAGCAAAAGTTGCTCTGCCATTCGTCCGCACCATGGGAAAGAAAAACACAACACAAGTTTGAAATTTTATTTTTGGTCACAGAGAATGTTTTTGTTTTCATTATTTCCCTGCCTTGGAAGAGTGCTCCTAGTTAATTTATTCGCCTGCCCAACATGGTCGCACTTACAGTTTTCGACATATACTATGGAGGAGAAGGCTGTGTTCAGGTGTCCACGGTTCCAAAAACGAAATAAACACATACAATGAAAGTATAGAGTTTTCATATTAAATGGAAATGATAAAGCATGAGAGACAATGCATTCTTGTGTCGGACTGTGACAATGAACAGTTTTTTTTTTTTTGTCCGAATAACACACAATACATAAACACATTTCGGTCTGACGTTTCAATTGTGTCAGAAAGAGCGGCCATTATGATAATGGGTTGAAATATTGTCTGCAGTTATCCGCTTATGATGGCACATATTGCGCGATACTAATAATCATATTTAGTGTCCAGGATAATTGAGAAGGTCCTTCATGACTAATGGCTCTCGGATGTTTGTCAGACGTTTCCATTGGCGCAGTGGAAAGAACCTTAAGCTAACACTCCACCCATGACACGTATACCAATAAATGGACTTAATTGATCATTTCTGTTGTCGCGACCTCAATTGAGCGAGTCGAATATTTGCCGTTACTTGTGCAACAACACTTAAAATTAAACAAACCAGTGGTAAGTTCGAAAAGAATAGTTCAAAACTCACAGGTACAATACAAGATCTTTCAAAAATCTTATTAAATACTTGCATACGCCGATATCGGCATCATTTTTAGAATTCTGCGATGACAGCTCCCGCGTTTGCTAGCATAGAAACGAAAGCTATACCTCTAAAGTAGCAAGACTTTGTCTATCTCAGCTCGAATATAAATTCTGATAACAAAATTTCAACTCTTGCCGATCTAAGTTTCTTGGGCTAAGAGCTCCAAAAATGGAGCCCTATTCCAAGCAACTAGTAAAACTTTGTGCAAGGCCTTGATCATCTTGGTCTTGCTATATTGGGCTAAAATTGATTAAGTTCTCCCCACTCTCTTTCATGAAAAAAATATTCGTAAAATGTTCGGTCCCCTTTGTATATTGACGGCGCCCTCGTAGAGTTTCCGAGTCTAACCCGGAGGGACCTTATTTACCTCGACCAAGACTTATCAAGCGTTTTTAATTTGTCTTTAAGCAATTTTTTTATTCGACAATTAGATAGCAAGGTCTTGTCAACAAATAGCAAGAAGGCTCCATATAAATGCTCTGTAAGACCCCCCTCTTAATCTTAGTCATGGTCTTGCTCTATTGGTCAGAATTATGGTGGATAAAACTATTGATTGTGAATTTGAACGGAAACTCCTTCGCTTGGTTTTCGGTTCCGTTCGCATTAAAGCCATTTGTAGAAGGATATTTAAGTGCGAACTGTAAGAATTGTAATCCGCTATTACCCTTTTCATAAAAGAGTAAATCAGTCGTCTAAAATGGCGCAGAGGCATGTAGATCGAGAAGGCCCGAAAAGTCCGAGCTAGACAAAGCCCGGTCTTACGGGAGAGGGGTATAGGTGGAAGCCCAAGTCCACCCCATAGTCAGTAAGTATTAAATTCCAACATTGGCACCGACTTTTTATGTTAAAAACCATACTTAGGGAAAATTTATCCTGGATGATCAGAACAAGTTTTAGACGACTAAATGCGTTCCGAAAATTAACGGAAGATTGTAATTCGCCCTCCCATTTAGTCCCAAATCGATTTCTCTTTTCCTAGTACGTATACCACAACAACTTGAAGACTGCAAGCGATTACATTTAAAAGGGAAAATTTCCTAAGCACATTTCGAGCCAAGGGTTATATCAGTTGCACTTGGTCATGGTAAAGTATAATAAAACTACATTCATTCCGCCCTGTAGCGCTTTATTCCTTTTATTCCCCTTCTAAGATACCAATTCCCGCACTGAATCCCAAACTGAGAAGAACAAGGAAGAGCTTATGCCACGCAGACGAGTAAAATCTTCCTTTCGTGTGCACGTCCTTATACCTACTCCACACCTCGATGTCACGCTGACTGGAGTGTTGTGTAATTTTCATTATTATATCCTTTTTATTGCTACTTGAGAAGTTGCACAGAACGCAGCTTTCCCAGATTATTGCAATTTTTATCTTCACACCGTGGCTTCCTTTTTCTTGATTTTCATTATCCTTGCATCCTGTCGGAACTATGCTTGCGCACGCTATAAGTTTGCCTTCAATTAAACACTTGCACTTGACTGATTTTTCCGTATTTCTCTTCACACTCCGGTGCCCCGCTGAGTGCGGATGAACAAAACGAAAAATGGTCCCTTGGCGGGAGACAATTTTAAGCATCTTCATCGCGGGACTAAGGAAATCCATTATAAAAGGGACATTCCCTCACTCAGAGATGGCAAATATTTGGAGGTTCTCTTAAGCAAAAAAGTTAGATTCTAGGACCACTCAGGCACTCACATATAGCTTGTTCACTCGTGCGGTGCTACATATGTTTATTTTTTGTGTACATATTTCCGAAATAAATATCCGCCATTCTGAACTGTTTCCGCGTTTCGCTGAACTAAACTAAGTGGAGAATGTAAATCAAGGACATAAAATCGTATGTGTACTCGCATCCGCTAGCTTAGTTCGCTCAGCGCTTGTTTGCTGTATCCTTTGTTCGTCTTTATTTTCTAAATTTGCTTCTGTTTGTTTGACTAGTGTACATTGAAAACAATTTGCTTTGGTTTATTTAGAACAGGATTCCCAACAACAGAAACAGAAACAGATACAAACAAGAATTAGGTACGGTTACACATATTTTTATTTGCCAGCTTTGGCGAAAAATTGTTCATGGATGGTTGGGTGGGGAAGTGGAAGTGTATCTCGTGTAAAGATAATTTTCCGCAAGGATAATTCAAAGTAAATGTATGTACACAAATCGATTGTGTGTACCACACAAAAAAAAGAAAAACATCTGATGCGGCAATTTCAAATTTTGATGTAGGTCGGTGTGGAGGAGAGTCCCTTGAAGATAGCGAATATCCTACGAGTTTTGGTTATGGTGATGGATTCATTCCGTATTTACGACTTGATAAAGCTGCGAATTCATCCAATGGATTTTTTTTTGTTCATTTTTTGTTGCTGTTTAGCTTTAGGTATTCGATTTGAAGTAGAAAGGATTATTAGTTCATGATGTACACTCAGGAGGAGAGGTTTTTTTTTGGGGAATGGGGTTGGATGGTAGACTTTGATCTGTATGATGCATGAGAACTAGAAGGTTATCGTGTAACTAGGGAATCTCAGGGGCTGGATAAATAATAATCTTTTCTGTTTGATGTTAGACGACAGGACAATTAAAGAACAAACAAGTTGATCCGCTTGGCAAAGTCCGCTTGTGAGGTTGTTTCTGTTTTTCAGTCAAGTTATTGGGTGGTAGTGTTTGTGGTATTACAAATAAGATCACTTGCCGTTCGTCTACCTTCGGGCGGAGTTTGTCTAGTTTGTTGGAGCTTTGTTCCAAAGATATCCAAATAAACGCCTTGGTAACTGGCTCAAGGGTTTTTCGCCTCAACTTAGATGACGCTCCACCTACAGTGTAGTATGCTCATTGAGAGCTATTATGCCCAGGTACCTAGTCCGGTTCGCTTTTATATGAAGATTAACCTTGATTTAAAATAGCTCCTCGGGTGGGATTTCTGACCTAGAAGGTTCGTTTGTGAAACGCCATTTAGCTTATGAATACTGACTAACCGAGACCACACCCGTTTTCTTCACACTCATGTTCTTACATCTTTTAACCACTTTTCTCTCACGTGCACGAAGTTGCTGTGTTTTATGGCATTTCATTGAAGTTTTTATATGACTTTGCCAGTCAGTTGACAGGTTAAAGCTGTTTAAAGCCTTTTCTGTTGGAAAATTGCTTTCATCGCATAATATAAGTTCCACGAGCGCATTGGGATAATCGGATTTGTAGTTTTCGACATAGTCGTGTCTTCGGTTATCGTATAAAGGAGTTTCTGTCCTTTAATTCGACTTGTTGGAAGACTATCTCTCTACAAAACTTTTAACAATAGAAAGGCATTGCGGTTTTATTTTGCCCTCCTTTATAGTCAATATAAAGTGAAGTTTGGGTGGAAAGAAAAATCTAGACTTGCTTTCAAGACGATTTTTTCCCCATGAGACCTGAGAGTCCAAATCAAGTTTGTCTTTGTATGATAGAACTAAAATCCAAACTGTTTTATGGGGGAAGTCTGTAGTCTGCACGAAGGAGGTGAGCTAATGCTTCGAAATAGAAATATGAAGCTTAGAAGCGCAGTGGCTTAGTATGGTTAGTGTGTTGGACTAAATAGCGAGGGATTACGGGCACGATTCCCGGGAAAACATAAGTTACGTCTTAAGGTTTTTTTTCCACTGCGCCACTTCTTGCGAACGTTTGACAAACATCCGGGAGTATAACTGCCATGGAATCAGCTCAACCAGCCGTTGGGACTCGGTATAAAATTGTAGATCCCTTTCATTTGTGCCAAAAATGAAAAGCTCACACAAAGAAGCTAGGCCTAAGAACCCTACGGACCTGTTTGATAATAAACCTCACCCAGGCTATAGAGACAATAGTGTCGGATAATTCACTAAGACAGTTCATTGCTTTGATTGGATGGTTGGTTGGCTGCTGTTTGTGGCTGGTTTTCGACACTCCGCCAGGAAAAGCAATTAGCTCTAAAAAGCTGTCTTAAAGCCATAACTGACGAAAGAGCGAAATTCTGATCTAAAAACTCTGGAGTTCGCAAGCCAGTGGCGAACAAAGGGGGGTACCAAACTTTTAGCCCAACAGCTCAGAGAGCTTATAGATTCCATTGGCAAACATTTCATCACAACTTTAAGTCTCAGTCTCCCACCGTAAACTGTGAAAAAGCCCCCTAAAAAGGCAGATTGGTCATCATGGCTTCTCTTTTTGATACAGTCTCTATAGAACCAACGACCACGAGAGAAAACTTTAAGTAATAATGAACGATATTGTATTTTGGATAAGGAAAGAAATTTAAGGTAAAACTTGGTAAGGCAAGGTCCATAATATTTATGGCGAAAATATTGAAGCTCTGAAGAGGTGTTGAGTAGATGTGCTTGAAATATTTTATTTTTATGTCAATCTTTTGCTGAGTCTCATGGTTGGAGATAGTTTTTTTTTTTAAATGCTAAACCCACACGTAACCCTTTGTTGCAACGTGAATCTTGGTGCAGCATTTTATCACCCTGTTTGTTGCAAATTCAATTCCATTGGGAAGAAATACCTTTCTCACCGTCTTTTTGTTCTCATAATTCATCAAGTACACCATGGTACATTTATGTATATAAGTGGAGTATGTTTATTATAAAAAAAATAGAGTAAACCTTAACAAAAAGTTTATTTGTTGTTCTTAAGACAAGCTTCTTCAGCACTTTAATCCATTCATTTAAATTTCTTACTACCTTCCGGTGTTTTACTCCGACTTTTAACTAGACGAAGGAATTGGAAAAGGTTATAGGACAATGAAGAATGGTGATTAAAGTGTAGTAGTAGTAGATGATGTTAACTCTGTGCGGATGATGCGTGAATAAGAAAACAGTAGAAGCGCGTAAGTTCACCTTCTTAATAGGAATTCGCTTTACTTTTTTATAGGTAACGAAGTACTTTTCTGTTTTGCACTACCTGTTCTACCTCATTCGTGGAATCCTTGTGCTGCTCCACCAGCATGTTCTGTCTTTTTAACATCGCTTCGCTTTAATAATTCACAGAATTAAATTGAAAATAGGACTCTTTTTTTATGATAATGATCTTTTTCTCTGTCGAGAGGCCAAGGAAAAAAGGAACAACAACACGCAAACATAAAACCAAGAAACGGAGAAAGCAGTTGTCGTAGATAAATAGTGTTCTTTTTTTTCTGCGTATGTGGGTGACGATGAAACGATGTAAGACTAATAGAGAAGCATCAGAAGAAGGAGATCAAATAAAAGAGGAACAAATATAGACTAATAGCAGCAAATAGGATATTGCGACCATTTTTGAAAAAAAAGAACATTCAAATAGACAAACAACATCGTATTTTTCTCAGAAAAATAAAACCAAATTCCTACTTCCGAGCTACGAGTGAGAAGAAAGAACGAAGCGATGAAGTTCTTTTGTTGGTTTCAAGGACGACACGACCCGATAAGAATCCGAAGCAGCGTACTCGTATATGCAGCGCTTTGTGTTTCTTGTGATGTGCTTTCGTTGTCATCGCGCTGGATTGTATTGCGGCGGATTTTTTCGTCTTCTTCAAAAGTTAATGGTGTGGGATATAGGTACATATATCTATAGGAAGTTATTGTATGAAATTTTTATAGAAAAGAGAAACATCCAGCGTCCGATATTTAACCGCTTTCTAGGGAGAACTTTAATGGGTTTGAAGATACCACCTTGGCCTTGCCGGAGAAATTGAAGCCACATTTTCACTACCCTTATGATAACAGAACGTAAATGCATGTTTGCTATGTTAAGTAAACAGGTCTTCTTACGCAAAATATTTACCATAACGTTAGGTAAATGGCACCAGTATCCGGACACTTAACGCATTTGTGGACTTTGACTTTGATTCATTTTCTCACTATATGTATTATTTTCAGTGTTTATGTATAAGTGGCGATATTTCTTTATAATATTACATTCATATTTCTTTCCAATATTGTATTATAAATATTTATAAGAAAAAAAGTTCAAAAAAGGTCCAATTGGCACTAGCAGCAGAACTTCATTTCCGGACACTTTTATTTCAGTATCCGGACAGGAACAATTTGTTTTAATAACTTTCTCCATTACGTAGTAAAAGAAAGATATTGTATTCGTACAAAATTTCGAACTCGAGATGTTAATCAATTCTGACTCGAAAAAGTGGGTCGCAAAATTCTGTCCGTCTGTCTGTCTGTCTGTATGTCCCGAGGCCTACAGCCTAAGCGGCTGAACAGATTTCGTTCAAACTTCGGATTTAAAGTTTAAGTTTGGGGGCGTACAGTTCGGGGCCGTTTTTTTTTTTGCATGGTAACCTCAATATTAATGGTACTTCCCATACAAAATGTTCATACCAGTTTGATTTGTTCGAAAGCGGCTCTAACGATTTCAACAAAAATTGATATTTAAGCTTAAGTAGTTTTCAGTTTTCCGCTAAAAAATCGAGGAACGGTACTTTTGAAATTTGGACATATCTCGAAAACGGGCCATACGATTTTAACATTTTTAAGATAATATGGTCATTTCTAACTTAATGGAAAACTCAGTTTTTCTCTGTATTATCGTAAAATGAATTTTTGAAAAATATAGTTTTCCCTTGTTTACCTCAAAACGGCATGATTTTGAGCAAAATGCAAACTTAGAGTCAAATTGATGGTTTTCAAAATTATTGCGTCCTTAATTTTCAATTCGAATCACTGGAAACGCTCACTTTAAAAACTGCTCATATCTCGAAAATCCCCTTTTCAATTTCGATAAAACCCTAAAAACCAAGTAATGCTTACATCAGCTAAATAGTTAAGCAATAGTATTTTTCAAACTAAACATTGCAATATTTGGTACTATTTGGTCTGCGAAATTTTACAAAAACCGCTCTAACGTTGATCCAAATACATATTAAGGATAAAATAAGTATTCTTAATGAGATCCCGTACTTAGTTTTTCTCAAAAAACTCTAATAGTGACGTGTTATAAATATTTCACAAAAATGAGTACCCAAATCTCGATCTGTGTTAACATTTCTACGGTATATTTTTGAAATATTTACAATGGCGCTTGCAATGAAAGTAAAATAAAAGATATACGCAAAACTCCTTTTTAGCTAATATTTAATAGTAGGTATTGCATATGAACCCTTAAAATCAGGCAACTGTCAGTTCATTTGCACCCAAAATGTTGATGAACGAGAAAGTTACGTTCGACCCAGTCGTGCAGTTATTTTCCAAATAAAAACCTTTTAAATCCAACGCAGTTGCAGTTGCCGATCGCAATACTTTTACACTTTTTAGCGAAACAATACTTGTTAAATATGGTGCAAAAGTTCTAAATAAGCTATTCTGCTTCAGAATTGACACTTTTTTTCTCATTGGCACTAACACTGTCCGGATCCTAGTGCCTCTACCCTATGTACAATGTGAACTCATGGGCCCACAAAATGTTGTATTTTTTTTCTGAATAATTTCTGATAAGTTTATGCTTTCGTAACTATACGAGTATCAACCCTTTAATACCAAAGCGAACACCTATCTTCAATCATCTCTTGCAGCTGTTGAGGCTCTCAGGTTCCGCTTCCCCGAGAGAAGTATTCAAATTGACCTCATGCTATAACTTCCGTGACTTGCTGTTTGCTGACCTTCGACAGAGCTCTTGAATTTGTCAACACTTAGAAATGATTTTATTATCCGTTTATGTCTCCGTTTATGACCCCCTTTTGGGCATATCCGACCTCTTAACACGTAACCCCATTTTTCGTGCTCGTGGAAACATCTCCTCAGGTACTTAAGCTCTATCAGACACTCGTGCGTAATACTTTTATTGCTCTTATACCCGAGAATATTTCCTCAGATCTTCACTGCTTCCGCCCGCATCAATCTGCTTGCTCCACTCAAGGCAGCGGCATCCTCAAACAAATCCACCCACCATTACCCACACCGCAGACATCCATGTGAACGAGCTCAGATGTTTGCGAATGCAACAACACACAGTGTCGGGCTCTTGCTCGCAATAAAATTTAAGTTTACGGGGTGCAATACGAACGCATTCCATGCTGACTTCGACTACGACTTCGACGGCACAAGGACGACAGCGGCAAACGTATAGGGCTAAGGGTTGGACCTATTGCCGCCGCTTAATTAAAGGTTCTGCAGAGTCTGTACGGTATGTCCAGTATGGAGAGAAAACTTTTACGCAGGAGTGCATCTGAAGCATCATCGTTCGGGTATGACTACTTGATTATGTGGAGTGTTGGACAAAACTATCCCCCACACACCTTCCCAGATAGTAAACGAGAGATAAGCAAATAGCAACAGAAGTCGGAAGCAGATAGTTGACAATGGGCTTAATGGCCAACACGTAGATCGGTTTAGGGAGTTTGGGATTTGGGCGGCGACCGATGATGTCTCTCAAGTGGAACCACCACCACTACCCCACAAGTGTATACATTTGCGGTATTGAAAGGCCGTATATTTATAAAGTATTTATAGGACCCAAAGTCATATTTTACATTGTGGGAAGGATGCCCCCGAATGGCTCTTATCGCACTGAAGGATGGACGAGCCAAGGAGGTTTCAAATCGACTCATATATGCACTCATCCTCCGACGACTTGCTGTGCTCCAGTTCAAGTGTTAAAACAATGACAATTGTGGTTGCACACTCCGCATAAATCATCCTTTATATGCAGTTGTGCTGGAGTGTACTCGTTTTTGCACCAGCGGCATATACATCAACTCGCAGAGAAAGATAAAGTAGAGTCCCACTTCTGCAGTTTAATTAAATTAGATTTTTAATGATAAGTTTTCCTCGGCTTTTCTTCTTATTTTTCTGCTCTGTTCGGTTGGCTGTGTGTGCGCGGAAAACTTTCACAAAATTGGCCAGAGCGCCAGCAGCAGGGTGGCGGTGCCGCGCTGAAACGAAGACAAAGCGCAAATAGTTTGATAGAAAGTGTGATTCGGATGTGTATAGAGTTGGGAATTGATGCGGTGTTGGTTTATTCTATAATTGGGTTCTGAGAGCCGAAAATTTAGCATGTCAACGTGCGTGGGCATTGAAAGTTTTGGAATAACCAATGAATTGGCGAACTCAATGGGAAGCCAGCCCGAGCAGTATATAATAATTTGCTATGCAAATTGAGTTTAATGGTAGAGTCACGGGGAAGGCGTCCTGTGAAACGATGATGCAATCGTTTTTAAGTAGTTTTGCAAATGGCTCTCGAGAAATTTTGTCCGTAGTCAGGAGATTTTTGGCTATTTAGTGGCTCAGTGGGTTTTGTCGTATTCTAAACCAATTGGAATATTTTCAAAGCAGAGATTTGTTAACTTGAAGAAGGAACACACTTGACGTTGTTTTACTAATGTGATATACGATGTTTGGTCGTACCGATTACAGAGGTATTTCTCTACCGATTTTCATGATATATGGACGAAATGAAGGACGATTTTCCGTAGGTGTGTTCCCGCACAGTTTTCTTTGTCAAAAGTGTTCCTTAAAAATTCCGAAGGGTCTTACTTCACAGTAAAAGATCAACAGCTGGTTGTTAATAGTATATATTGGGTGATTCGGTGCATAAGTTTGATAGAAAATACAGATTTTTAATTAGAAAGCTTAAATTTGTAATTGATTCATAGAGTATACAGATTGGGGTATGTATGGAATAGCACATCGGATAAATGGCCGCTTTGGCTTTGCTATCAATTTTATTTTATTGAAATTTTCTATGACCGTTTCGCATAAATGCGGCTGAATTCCATTAATACACCTCCCAATTTCCTCTTTCAAGGAGTTGGTGGTCGTGGGCTTGTTCGAAATTGCGGACTATAGCTGACAAACCTTTTTTGTTTTTAAAATAATGCTCAACAATGAAAATGCGTTGTTCTTTCTTATAGCGCTCCATTTTTACTAGCCCCGAACTGTCAGCTGTCACATTGTTATCTCTTCTTCCGTTGGCATAATGGCGAAAAATTAAAATTTTGTGTGAATTATGGAATACCCTTTATGAGTTCATCATTTATTTTTCAAAAATAAGACATAGTTCCAACGTTTTGTAGAAGAATATGTTATCATAAGACAATGTCCAAGCCACGTTTAAGAATTTTTTTTAACAAAGTAACCATAAAATTAAAAAAACATTTTCTTAACAGATATTTATAATAATTTAACGTTTATTATAACGAAAAAAAAAAAACAAAAATACGAATGTAAGTTAAAATGTAAAAAACTTTTAAAATGAACATGGCGCGAGATTTTTCTTTTATTTTCTCAAATTTTCTGGAGCTTAAAATCTATTTATTCTCCCTTTTAGTTTTGCCTTTAGAAAATTTGAGAAAATAAATTTGCGGTCGCCTAAAGAAATATTTTAGTCTGCTTTCCATTTAAAACTTTTTGGGCTATTTGTTATTCTATATCAAAATACCAAATTTAAAATTCCCAGAATTTCTTTAAAATCAAAATATGTATGTTAAAAGGGACATAGTTCCTAAGTGTTTTTTTATGAACTTATGTCTCGTGGACTTGTGTCAGGCCCAGGTCCACCCTGGACTGTAGCGCTACTTTGAGAAGAATAGGTAACTGCAATTTCATTTGTAGAAAAATATGTTGGCATATATTATTTATATATTTAAGTGGGGCGTTTTGTAACTTAATCGTTGGGTAAATAGCCCCGCGTTAGTGACAAAACGCCCCTAAGGAAAAAGTGGGAACAAATATTATAAAGTAATGAAATTTAAATTATTTGGGTTTGTAATATAATAAGATAATATGTAATATAATAAGAAAATATGTAATATGGCCTGTCGCTTCGCCTTGCGGCCGAATCTGTTGCAATTGGGTATGTAGTACATAGTACAAATCTCGTGCAACGAACTTTGACAAGATATACACTGATTCCAGTCTTCTGTAGAAACGGTCTTGTGGTAATTCTCGGTACTTTTCGTTTTCTTTATTTTTTCGTTTTGCATGTTTTCTGATGAGTGTTATATGTCAATACATTACTGGGGCGTTTTGTAAATTTCTGAGTGCAAAACGCCCCAGCGAAAGAAAAGCAACCCAACCTGATTTAAAAAAAATTAACAAACACGAACTAAAAAGCCAATTTTATGTACTTTCTAAATATATATATCTTTTTAATATAATGTGCATAGTTTCTGAAAAAATGAAATTTGTACTGTACTCGTCGCAATATGTTTTGGCGCCAAATAATTTTTTGTAATTTATTTCTGGACAGAGCACAGTTGTTACTCATAACGTTAATTAATTTACATCCTTATAAATAATTCGATTTTGTTTTTGCTTTCCAGTTAGAATCAAAAAATACTAAAATTGTAGGAGGGAAATAGTTTCACAACATTGGTGGTGACGTAATGACGACTTTGAGTGGGAAATAACTTCACATAAAATAAGCGAAATTTTTTCCCACTCTAGGTAAAGTTGTTTCCCATGTGAAGTCATTGCCCGTGAAGTCATTTCCCTGCACCGAAGCGGAACGAAAGAGAAATATGAGATGTGCATGATGAATGTTACCAAACCAACACAGGTATAAAAATGTAGCGTAGATGTAAATCAAACCATAACCACATACAAGTAGAATGTAAACCAACTTCTAAGTATATCTAAAATTCACCGCTGATGTATGACCCTTAGCAGAGGAAACGTTTTTCTAACTATACCATCATTATAAATAACTTTCCCAACTTTTGTTTGCCAAATGAGTAATGAGATCCTCTTTATGCATTGAATTTAATGATCTACTGCCACTTGAGTGTTTTTGTCAGAGTCCGATGTTTAATATCCTATATACGTCGAAGAAATAAAGAAAAAGCTTCCCTTAATCCCGTAATTACTTCATCACGGGTCATTTCCAGAATGTCGCAGAGAGAAAAACCATTTTTACGTACAAGAAAAACAAAACTGGCTTTCTAATTAATTTTTGCCCCTCCCCCCTGCCAGGCAAAGTTTGGATCTCCATCTTCATACCTCATAGAAACGTGACAGGCAGACCAAACATAAGATACAAAAATAAAGTCGCTCCTCGCAGAGATAATAAAATCTTATCGACTAAAAAAAAAAACGGTCACTGTCCCTCCAGGATGGTACTTAGGATGTGACTATTTTTTCATCGGCTCAAATATTTCTAGCTCCCAATTGAAAACACATTTTCAAAACTAACCATGGGCTGCCACCAAGTGGATGAAGGTAATTACGGGTGCAAAATCCTCTTCCGAGGTCATCGCAAATCCTTCCTTCGGTTGTGGGTGTTCGTCGCACATGCTCTTAGCAAGACCCCTCCCATTCAAGTTGAACATCCGCCTCGGGGTGACTATGACTTGCGATATTTCAGATAGGTAACTGCACTCTCCTCGGAATATGAAGGAAATCACAAGCACCTCCGGGTCATAAGAGGACTCTATCAAGCGCAAACCGGATAAAAGAGCTGCGGAACACTTTTGGGTTGAGCGCCCGTCTTTGATGGAAGTTCGCCCGGAAATTGATGCAAGCTCTGAATGCAGAAATGTGCACTCGTAGGACTCTTCTCTCACACACACCCATAGATATTTGGGTCAAGTTGATTACGTAGCGCGCGGAACATTACATTTATGAGGCAACTATCCCGTTTCGGGTATGGCTCTCCTGAGCTGGACGACAATGCATCGGTTGGAGAGCCCTCTCTTCTCCTCTCACTTTGATGCCAGATTATTTATGTAACACTTCCTCCGCTTTCGGAAACTATTTCGCAGTAACAAACGGCAGTAGTTGTAATGACTACGCTGTGTATATTTCTCTGTGACCGTAACATGTGTCGTGGCTGATGTTCTCATCGAAGTAGACGAGCGTGGGTAAGGGCGGGGGGTGGTGGGAGAACAACATAAACATGTTCAATGAAACAGACGACGGCAGAGAGTCCTTGAATCCTTGTCAGACTCAGAGACTAAAGACGAAAAGAGCCAGTGCTAACAAGTAAATGAAAATATTTTACACTTGGACTTGGCGGTTGTTTGGTTATTCGAGTCACATCCATCGGAGCAGCGACGGTATAGCAAAACTCAAATATGGGTGGATGTAGAGCCGGGACGTGTAATGATCGTCGACTCCTTGTCAAAGTATAGTTTTCCTCCCTGGTGTTGTCGTAAATTTTGTTTTTCTCTCTCTCTGGTTTGTGCTTCGGAGAAAAAGAAAAGATAACAAAGGCACAAAACCCCCAGACATGACTGTTATTAGAGAATGCGTAGGCAATTCATTGGAATTGGTACTTTGGTAGGGTTTTTTCCTCTCTTTCCTCTGGCAGGAAATCGAATGAAGCTTATTGGGAGGAATCCTGCTTCTTGTTGGTTATTAGTGAATTATCTTTAAAGCAATTGATGCGGAACTTAATTCAGACAAGGAGCAAAGCGAACCCAATAAAGGCGCATAAGCAATTTTGCGGATGAAGAAATGAATATTAGTTTAAGTTCACGAAATGGGATTTTGACAAAGAGCTTTTTCGATTGAGTGGTATTTATATTTACTCTTGATGAAAAGGTATTTCATTTCATGGGAATCATTCAATCGTTTAATTATAGCTGCCATATGGATTATAATTTATTTCACCCTCGACTGGCTACAAAGATGTCTGCGGAAATTGTACTCAAACACATTGTACTTATCAGAGGGTCTCTCAAATTGGGTGTGGGTGGGTGGGCTTCGACATATAAATGATGCGATCGAATGGCTATTCGATTTCCAAAGCGTGTTTCTGATCTTAAAACTTATTTCCAAGGACTTTATTTCTAAAATTTGCAACATTATCTTCTTACGTCAACTTCTTACTTTTTGTGTTTTCATTCCGTTTCATTGAACAATCTCTGTTACTGTGTGTCTAGATTTTTAGCTTTCTCGAACACGTAGTAAGAGAGAAATTTTTAACTCGAGGTGTTAATCAATTCTGACGATTGAGGAACTGGAAAACTGTCCGTATGATACTGAGGCCTACAGCTTAAACAGCTGCCCTGATTTGGTTCAAACTGCGGATTTGGAGTTTGGGGCCTACAGTTTGGACCGTATTGGAACTTCCCACACAAAATTGTCATACCAGTTTGATTTGTTCGAAATCGGCACGAACGATTTCAACGAAAATTGATATTTGAGCTCAAGTACGTAAGGTTAACATAACTGCTTACTCAGTTTTCCGCTAAAAGAAAAACCGAATAACGGTTCTTTTGAAATTTGGACAAATCTCGAAAACGGTCCAAGCTTGTAACACAAGTTCATTCCCAATATGGTCATTTCTGACTTGAAAAATAGTTCAGTTTTTGTCTAAGTTATCGTACAATAAATTTTTGAGTTAAGCAATAGTATTTTTCGATCCAAACTTTGCAATATTTGTTCCTTTTTTGTCTACATAATTTTACAACAACCGCTGTATTCAACGACTACCTAAATCCCGATCTGCATTCACATATTCTATGGTAAATTGTTGTTATTTTCCGTTTCCAATAAAAATGCAAAACTTTTTATTTTAGCTAAGTTAACCCTCTTATTCTTTTTTTAGCCATGTTGAAAATGTACCTTTAAAAAATTACAACCACTTGGAGCTTCCGTCCAGCCAAAGCGGTGTAGAAAGAGCGGATACAATCAGAAACTTCCACTTCATTTGCACCAAACAAGTCTCTGTATTCTAACATATTTATTTATGTAAAGATATCGGTCTTTCACGAACCCTACTTATAATGATAGCCACTCACTAGTCTGTTCCAGTTTAAAATAAAATAATACCCCAATAGATCTGAAAATAGAAACTCCTGCTACACTTTGTCTTGTACTCAAAACTCTTGTAAAGTTTAAGAGCCTCTAAAATAGCCTGTAATTGAGAGTTTTAATTTATAAAAGCTCACGTTGTTATTTGTTATACTGCCAAATCAGATGAATATATATTTTTTGAGCCGTTTCTTTTATCTAGCATCGCATCGGGTTCGATTCCCGAAAAACATAAATTATGTCTTTAGGTATTTTTTTCACTACACCACCTCTAGCGAACGGCTGACAAACATCCGAGGCTATAACTGCCATGAAAGGGCTTCTCAATTAGCCCTTTGGACTCACACAAAACGAATGGTTGTGAGAAAGTAGGCCTAGGGTCCCTACGGACCTGTTGCGCCAGCTGTTAATGTTTTCTATTTTATTTAGCTAAGTGCAGACTAACATAATCTAGTTCGATATACTTAACTTCATAATTTTTATTCCTTAACAATAATTTGTCTTAAACTATGTAACAGCACTCTAAGACAGGCTAAACAAGACAAAAAACTTGAAGAGCAAAATTAAAGAAAAATTAATAAGAAGCCTATTCATTCATTTCGCATTCATGTTTATTCCACATTGTCCGGAGTACAATCTCAAGAAAGCTACAGCCAAGTGCGTTTTTATAATAAAACCTCATACAGAAAGTTCAAAGTCTGAAAGTGTGCATACATCCAACTACATTTGTCCTAAAAACCAAGTGATACATAAACAGATGAGACACTGCAAGTCAAATGTAAAGCAATTGCCATTTAGGCCAAACTACTATACTGTTCTCTGTTCTCTTTCAACCATTCACACAGCGACGACGTCTTTCACATTCAACTTCGCCGTATATACATAAAATATAATACGACCTATGCGACTGCATGCGTATTCGGGCCAGTGATTAGGTTTCTCTCCTCTTCTTTCTTAACGCTGATTATAATGACGTATGCTTTGAGCTCCCAGCCTCCTGTCGTGTCTCTATTGTGTGGTTTGTTCATTTTTGTAAAATAAAACTTTCCCAGCTCTATCCCTTTGGGGCTGATTCCAACAGCGTCATTGTGTACACCTAATTTGCTGACAAACGATGGCAAACTTTGAAAACGGCGATGGGCATCATCTTTGCTCCCCTGTGACAAAAAAAAATAAATGTTTGCTTTCCTCGACCAAAAACTTGCAGCGCAATAAATATTCAATTTGAGCATTCTTGTGATTTGTTTATCCCAAATGAGAGAATTAGCCGAATTTTTGCTCCCCCCCTCAACGCAACCGAAGTTATTCAAATTTTGAGAGATTAACTTTAATGCATACTTGACTCGACGAAAAGTAAGGTTAATGATCCGAATTGTTCGGAATGACTTCGTCCTTTTGTTTTCTTCTCCCTTGGGTGTATGACAAAGCCAAGAGACAATCAAAGAAAAGAGAAAAATGTACTAGAACGACATTCTTCGCGCATGCAGTATATATTATAACCCATACCTACGCTTCGTGGTATATGATTCCTTACATCCTGACTTGTAGTGTAAAGTGTGTATACATCTGCGTCTATATGTGACCATATTTCCGTAGTTAATAGGGTACAAGATGTCAGCTTGTAACGTGTGGTGTTATGTGCTTATGCAAATGACATGACATGGGTTTGCCATAAAAATATTTTATATGATTATTGTGTCATAGGCGCTCGCAAGTTGACATTTTTCCCGGGCTGTTAATATTTACTGTTCGTAAATTTGTTATTACATATCAACCGAAGATATGGGGATGTGCGCGAGCCCGCAAGATGAGTTTTTAAGGAGGTTACAGATGATGTAGTACTACTGGCGGCATTGATGGTGGGAATTGGGTGTTATACGTCTTCCCTGCGGCTAGGATGAAACATGAGCAGCGATTATTCCATCTGTGTAGGGAGGACTCGATTCTTTCGTTGCGAAAAGATATATTGGGGTTTAAACAAGTATTATGGAAACAATTGCCTTATATTCAGTTAGCGGAAGACAGATTTTTTTTTTCATGTTTTCGGTGGTTTTGATTAACTAATATAAATGCATAGTGATTTGTAATTTTGATTAAGCGTATGAAAAAGCAATAGCATGAGAGTAATTGTATGAGATGGAAAGTTCAGCATGCGAGACACAGCGACAAGAAAGCACTTGGAAAAATCACGCGGAGATTAATAGAAGCAACTTTACAGAGGAATTCAGAAAATCATGGGGGACCATGAACTGACAAGGCCCACGTCTGCAAGATATAGGAGAGCTTTACATCACAAATTAATTAATTAATATACATATATGTATCTTCGCCACCCGAACAAAGTAAAGGGTCTTCCAATAGGGACTTCCGAACTTTGACAGTTGATAGCGGCCATATTCTTGAAGATACATCTGTCAAATTGGCTGTCATTTATTCAGTCCGTTTTGCAAATTGACATATACCCGTGCAAATGATAAAATTGTTTTATCAAAATGGGTGTTCGCCCATTTAACGGTCTCCATAATGGTTCTACCGAGACGACGACGCCAACAAACGAAGTAAAAGGGCGTCCAGTGCATCCCGAAAAAGTCACTGTTTGGTGTGATTTTTGAGCTGGCGGCGGTCCATATGTGTATGTGCTGCATAATTAAATTGCATTGTTGGCCTTGACAGATATGTTAATTAGAGTGATTGACGTAAATGTTTATGCGGAAATTTAATACTGTGGTAGGACACTCGTCAAAGAATATCGGACTCACCCATCACTACAAAAGAGATTCAATTGTGTAATGACCGTCGTTCACTTTCATCATTCAATTTGATCTATCTTGGTCAAACAAACAATTTTTAAAGCTCATTCACTATAACCTATAGTACACAAACTCAGGTTGCATGTTGAGATACATAACAATGAGCATTCAGTTGTTAATCGCGTTACGGTCCCCGTACACATAGTAGACCGGCCCATTCAATTGTTGAATGTCTTATGAACGCAAATTGAACCCAGCGCATATCAAGTCAATTCTAAATTCAAAAAGTTCAGCAACGTGTTGAACAGAAAATGTCCAGCACATTTCTTAAAAATTTGTGCCCTACGCAATGCGCGCATATGTTCACTGCCGGTACAGTTGTTGAGCAACGCGTTGTGCAACGATATCTGTATCGAACACCACCCTCTAGCTTAAATGAACATAGTTGTAGCAAGCAACAGAGGTTTTTTTTTATGGTTTATTGAGTTCTTAGTCCGTGAAAATAACTCGGATGTTAGCAGCGTTTTTTACGTGAAATAAAATTATAAAATTTAATAAAAGTGGTAAAGAAAGTGTGTTTTATTTTATCAAAATAGTAATTACTCTCCAACTGAGCAACGATACAATCTCCAAGCGGATTAAACACTTTGGTTGCATATTGTTGGTAGCAACGACCATTTGAGTTGAATGTGCTGTAATCGAAATTGATGCATAACACACTAAGTGGACGAAAGGCCTTAGACTCCGAAAAATATGCAATCAAACAAAAAACGAGCAACAACACCAATTGAAGAAAATCTTATGTTTCAGATATAATACTAGATTCCGCAAAACGGGAGCCACAAAATATCCCGAGAGTGCAGACATTGATAATATAAGATGTTCAGTTTCAAACGCATCTTCTAGAAAGCATATTTTTTAAAGAAGACAACAACGGAGTTCAAGTTATAGTACTATTCAAAAACAGTGCTCCATAACCAGCGCTCCTACCTTGTAAGCTGTTTAACATCTCTTACTACTGCCAAACAATTTTTGCTTCTTGCTGGAAGAGAAGCATAGATTTCGCATTAAAAATGTTCTGCTCCAGATGCTCCACGCAATGAAACAAAAAATTAAAAAATAAAACCGTTTTTTTTTAACAAAGTTAAAATAAGCATATTACACAATAATTTCCATTTCTATTAAACATAGTAATATCAAAACGAGTGTTTTCTTTCATGTTTAATTTATCAACAATTCATTCCTTGAAATTATTTCGTAATAAAAATACGTTTTAATGTTTTTTTTTAACGTTTTATGTTTCACCGAGATTTTTTATTTTTACCCCTTTTTTAGGCTAGCGCCTCGTTTTCCCCCTTTCCATTGAAAAACCGCCAAAATCGGCCATTTCTCCCTCAATCTGGGATCACTGCTCACAGGTTATACGGAAATAACATGGCCGGAAAAAAAAGGTTCCATCTCCTGCACTCCCTATTTTCAGAGCTGCATGTCACCGCTGATTGAAGAACCCGCGTATAATAAATTCCACTTTTCCCACGCAATACGTTCTAGAATATTTATTTCGAACGACCGATGAAAATTGATGATCCTTCGATTCAATTGAAATCTAATACCAAAAGTCATCAAAAAAAGTTGTATTAGCTGTATAGGTATTGACAAATTTCTTGGCAAAAAGCCAATTTGATAAATAATCCATGTTAACCTTCCCTGCGAATGTCCTGAGGCCATTAATCTTAATTGCCATTCGAAATCTCAAGGCAGATAAGAAACTGCCCGCTTGAATGGTTGTAAATTCAATTTGACCGCATTTTGAAGGCCAAGTTATAAAACAAAAAAAAAAAAAAATAGAGAGGGAGTGAACATCCGACACGAACTCTTGAGAAAATTCATTTTCACACCCGTCACGCACTCGAGAGGACTCAACAGCGGCATCCATCGAGTTGTCCTAGGATTTTCATTTTCGTTTTAATATCCTTTCCTTTCCTTTCCTTTCCTTTCCAATGGTTTCCACTTTTTTAGTATTTTCTCCATCCTTAAGAAGACGTCACTTTGTCGTCGAAGTCACATAATGATAAATTATTGCAGACTGCTCTCAGCACGTAAGCAGCAGAGCATCGCCACCGCCAGGAAGCATTGGCAGTTTAACCACCTGGCGAAGTCGTTCGACATCAATCTAATTTCAGAGTGAAACAGGAGGAAAAAAAAAGAACTCAAAACTGAAGGTCGAAGACATTTGCTTTCCCATCAACATTTATGAACTTTGTCTTTTGAATGAGAGCGGGCTGACAGAGAGAGAGAGTGAGATTAATGGATGAACATCGAGGTCGGTCGGGCAGGACTTGGAGTTCCGAGAATAACCGTACCGTTCCGCACGTTACGTTGTGGTGTTGACATAACATTCTCACTCGAATGGACAAAATGACAGAACGTGTTGTTTACATGCATCACATCGTAAGTGTAACAGCGCAACGAGAAGATTAATGTAACCATCACGTTAAGGCAGCATAGTCTGACATACAAAGGACGACTACTGCTGAACAACAGTCTTTTGTTACTGTGCCATCAGCGGGTGAAGTATCATTTCGACACATGTCACTGTTAGTTCATCGTCAGGAATCACTTTTTACTTCGCGTGAGGTGCCGTGTATGTGTGTACTTTAACCTTGAAGACTCGATTTTGAAAGACATGGAACGCTTTTACGATTTGATTAAACTCATCCCGGATATCCATGAAAGGATGTAAATTTGCTCGCTTACACTCACACTCATGGTAGTGATGTGATTCGTTGCATTGTTCCGGTGGGGCGAGTGGGCCCTGACAATTTACTGCAACCCATCGCATGTTATCATTCTTGAATGCGAACCCTTTCTGCGCACTCCAAGGATTTCATTTATATTCTCCCCTGAAACACATGCACACAGCCAGCACCCAGCCGTAACAGAAACAGAGCTTGAGAATGGTTTAACGCGTTGTTTCGAACTCCTCCAAAGTGTAGGGGAGCTTTGTCCCTGCTCCCATAAACACAGGCGTACACAGAGCTTTCTCCGAAGATTTATTGGCGGGACCTATGAGTGTGACTGTATATTCACTTTTATCTTGCGGATTGACTAAAAATAGGTTGTCATTTGTTTTTCCAGGTTGTGCATGGGCGGGATGGGTTTCGGGTTGTCACCTAGGGCTAGGGGTGACCCTAAGCCCTTAATGATGGAAATCAATTTGCACTCCACGAGTGAATGTTCGTTTTTCTTCTCCGATTCTCTGGTGCTTATTGTCCTTGGTATAGTCTGCTGAAAGGGCATGTGTGTGAGATAAGAAAAATCTAAGGACTTAGCATAGTCGACGGGGTGGCTCAATCACCTAGATCGTAATGTCATCATGATCAAGTGAAGTTATATCACTTTTTCCTCGCTCAAGGAATTTTCTTTGGATGTACACGTACAGAGAGAGTTGGGGGTGTGGTATAACTGCGCCATCAAGTAATTGAAAAGTTTTAAGCTTCTGTGCTAGTTTGATGTTTATTGAGGATATCTGAGGGACTTTGTCGACAGTGTCGTGCATTCAAGGCGGAGAGATTAACTGATAAAGGGATGCCATGTAAAGTGATTTCATTAGCTGTAGTAATGCATAAATGGTAGTGAAGTGCACAAAGGAAGAACTTTTGTGAAAGGAAACTTAACAGTTGGAAAAGCACAAAGGGAACACCTTAATCGAATTAAAAATGCGTAGCAGGTATTCAGGTAGGAAAATCGATTCAACCTTTCTGTTCTGAGGATTCTTTGAAGTTGTGGGGTCAAACTTCTCTATTTTTGTTGGGAATGGTCAAGAATGTTATGCTTTATTTGGTTTTCTTTTTAGAGGACCAATCCAATCGCATCGTGGTCCTCGAGGTACTGTTGCCTTGCGGCTCCGTCTGCGGTATGATAGGAATCCAAATATTTGTCCAACACACCCCTAAATTTGCAAAATGATTTTACATAGACAATATAGGTACCTGTGTTTGTCTTTGCAGGCTACTCTTTGGCCTGAATATGTCCAGTTTACCTCTTGGCAAGATATTTGAAGCTTGGGATGACATCTTTTTCCTATTGGCCACAAGATTTTTTCTCTCAATTCTGGACCCTGTGTACAGTGTTCCAGGACATATCTTTGCTTGACTGAACGATCTCACCACAAATCGTCATCAAATCCTGAGTTTCTTCTTTGTATGCTGTAGGCTGAACCTATCTCTGATGGCTTGCCAAAACAACGCTGCTTTTAGTCTTCTGGCCTTACGTCTGGCGGCATGGGACTTCTTGAGAAACTGAGTCAAATGAGGTCGGAAAGTTATCCGGCAGTCTCTTCTGGTCGCGACCGTTCGAAGTGAAACTTTTTCGCTAAGTATTCTGCAGCTATGCCTTCCGCTTATAGGAATGTTATTAATCCGGCTTATTTATTGTGTTTTTAAAAGACACAGACACGTTTGCTGTTGTCGAAATGTGAAAAAGCGTGGTTAACATCACGCGAACCGAACAATTGGCCTATGCATATCAACTCTAGTAGTGAAAACGCTCCAATAGTGGTATTGTGATCGCCAATTCTGACTTTAATGTCGAACATACTACTTAATGTTAGCATACTGCTCAAAGGTCAAAGGTTATTGACGCTATACTGGAACTCCTGGCATATTTCCCTGCGCATTTATCGTTTTTTCCTCTTAAGTTAAGTGGTTTATGAAGTGTGGCTATAGGCGTTCCATTAAAATTCTAAGACCGAAAGCTTCTTGTCAATGGCAAATCCGCATACAAACAAAAAGTGCTTCCTATATTTTTTGGTTACTGCACACACAGTTTATAATTTTTACTTTTTTAGTCTAGTACTGGTGTATCTGGCGATGATGCCAGATATGTAGGAGTTCAATATCCCCGTCATTTTATTCGGCAACATGTGATGCGGTTTATTTATCCCGTAAGGGCCTAAGCCGACGTCAATTTGTGGACCTTGCCGGTGCCCCGGACTGTTTTTGCCCGCAGGTCCTATTTTTATGACATCAGAGACGCATTAGAGCCGATATGTCAATAAGATTTGTGGTGCGCAGGTCCACAATTTTATTATGGACTTATGTCCCACTTTGGTGGGTCATAAGTCCATAACTTAATTTATGGATTTATGTCCCATCTGACATGTTTTGTTTTTAATAATTCGCGCGAATTTTTACTTTTATTTTCTTTAATTCTCATAAACAAAATCTTATTTTACTTAACGTTTCTATTTAAATTTGAAAAGAAACATTAAGTAAAATTTGAGAAAAATAATAATAAATAATAAAAAATTCTTGCCACGTTTTCCTTTAGAATTATATCTTTTGTTATTTAATTACTTTATTATTACCTATTTCCGTTTATATTTTTTTTACGTTGGTTTTTTTTTTTGTTTTTTGTTTTCGTTGAAATAACCGTTTAATTGTTATAGAGACGCTAATGTGTTAAAAATTTGTGTTTTATTTCATAGATACAATTGTGCGTTTTGGACTTTGTTTTCTGATATCTTCTTCTGGTTGGAATTATGTCCCATCTTCGAAAAATAAATTATGGACTTAAGTGGGACATAAGTCCATAATGGATTTATGTCCCTGGACTTATGTCCCTGCGCCCCATAAGTCGTGTAGCTAAATTTAATCATGGAAAATCTCAAAAACTAGCTTTCCAGTTACATCTGTTATATTATTGTCTAGAAACCCATTTGCCAGATCAAGTGAAAATGAGTAGTTCCTCATTTTAACCGCCTCAAATGGCGAGCTTCATAATATAATCGGGGATACCATTTTGACGGTTTACATTACACATGCACGACTCAAATTATCCGATCAAACATTTATAGTGATAAATCCTTCCAGTTAAGTCAAATACCCAGTTTGCATATATATCTGTTCTTTATCCTTACCCAAGTAGCGATCGTATTTCATGAGAAAACGCTCATAAAATACAACCTCGATATAAATTTGTGAAAAAGTTCCAACCATTAAATATAATAAAACTCAGGATATCGTATGTGTAATTCACATGCTTTGCATCAACTTTCCTTCGAATTTGAGTACACCATCCTAATGAACTCTCAGGAAATCCCAACATAAGCCCCACATAAACACATCCTCGCATTGATATAGAGCGCATTTCCAACTGAATATATCAAGCCGAGCAATGGATAAGAACTTTCAGTACAGGTTCTTAAAAATGAGTAACCGAAACTTTTATTACAGCTTGAATGTGAAAATCCAACGCAAATCAGCTTTCCGCGTTTACGAGACACGTTTTACCCACTGCACCGCACCAGCACATCACCACACAGGCACAGCGCCGCCAACAACATATTTACGAGCGCACTCAACAAACAAAAAGTATCTAATATTGGATGTAAACACAAATTCATACTTGGAGGCCATAATTTAAAATGTTTAGATTATGGAAAATCTTCTGCGGTATGCATATCCACAGGAATTCCTCGAATTACATTGCTGTAACCACAACATTCCTTTTCGAATATCAGTGCGGTTGTGTATCTTTTATCTAATTAGATAGGACGAGAACAACAACAAAATTCTGTATCTACGGTACCTATTATAAAATTTAATTTAAATTTTTTTTCCGTCTTTGTACAAATGTGTTACATTGGCGGGAGAGTGTGTTTACGCTTTGGATAATTTTTGGGGCACACTTTTCCCAAAGGAGTCGACGAAAACTACTATCGAACGATGACGACAGGACCGTGCAGCCAAAGGGCCTCAATTAGATTCACGCAATCTCCGCAATCTCCATCTAATGGCTGTGCGAAAAACAAAGGCAAATTATTTTTCGTGCTCCTTATCGGGATTTCACATTTCGGGCAGTCATCCAAAATGGAAAAATCAAGACAAAAAAAACAAGAAAAATGCGAAGGTGAAGTGCGAAACAGATGATGCTGTCCTGTCCACGGGACCAGAGGCTATATCGAGTAGCACCAGCTGAAGGGATTAGTTGATTTTATTAAAATTATTTTATTCCTGGCTGTAGTTTGGGTATTTTGTTTAAATTACTACAAGACCCTCAAACGATGGTTAATTATAATTCAAAGAGGGATATGGAACGGTTTTGCGAAAATGTTGCCCAAAGAGTGAGATTTCTTTATAAATTGGAATTATAAGCGAATAACATTTTAAGACTTCTAAGAGGCAGGATGGTCTTTCACACAAAGACAGGTCTATTAGACTTGGGAAGGAAATTTGAAACAAGGTCGCCATTGTTGGTTCTTGCTTCATAAGATAGTGATGCGGGCTTTAGACAGCTACATTTGGACAAAACGTGAGTCTAAAGTGGACTCTTGCAGCATATCGACCATTCCTTGCCAGGAAAGAAAGAAAAAGGCGGCCTACTTTGAACTTCAATAATTTTTAAGCTAAAATCAACGAACATGTCAAGTTTGCCGCGTAAGATATTTGTCACATATTAGTAAGTTTGAAGCAAATTCTCGAGTGTGGTGTGGGTACCTAACGGATGTTGATAGCAGAAGTCGTAAAGCTGTAGGAAGGCTCTCAAAAACCTACGTAAAGATTGACTGGGACAACATGATGGCCACTTATCGTGCGTCTGGGTGACTAAGGTTTCTGGAAAGAGACAAGCGGCTGTTCCTAAGGTGGCCACATGCCCAAGACCGAAATTCCACCTTTTTTTATGAATTTGACAAATCATTAGAAGGAAAAAAAACTGAATAAAACGCGAAGTCCCTTTTGAACAATCATGCACGTACAGAACGAAGTTTTGGGTCTTCTATAGCGTTGAAATTTATATACTTGGGGACCAGTGTAATATGCAGGGTCAACTTAGTGGGTTGCATAACACATATCTGCAAGAATTATGAGCAAGAAGCTGCAAAACGAACTTAAATAAGAGGACAACAACAACAAATGTAGACTTTTAAAACCATCTTGACTTCCAAAAGAGAGTCAGTCAAGAGACTCCACCGAAGGCCAGCTTCCCCGAAGGTCGAGGTTCTGAAAATACTCCAGCGCCCAGCCTCAGAGATTACGACCACGTACAACACCTTATTGTCCAGAGCTACATAAGAATATCCCCCACTGGTATATAATTTATCGCTTGCAGTAGAGCTATCAACTCCTCTCGGCTAGATAGGTACACAGGGCTTGTACTTCCTTGTATAGAGGAGGGCAGGTTTGACCTTGTACCTAATTCGCAGAAGATACCAGGTTACTCATTACCATCCATCAAAGATCTATACGTCACGTTTGGGTGAAGGCGAACTTCAAACATCTGAATATGACCGATCAATCTTCAAAAACAGGATTTGGTGGACCTGCCTTCCGTAGCTGAACGTTGTCTAATTTTTCCGACTGGCTTTGCTGTCTTTTCGATAGAGTTTTCCTTAGAATGGGAGTTCTATGATAAATGTGGAAATTTCGACGATAATGTCAGCGAACGTCAATGGAATTATTTAAGGTCATCAATCAAGCAATCAAGTTTGTCCTGAGATAGATTTTCCCAGTCGGCCAGTTGCTTACTGAAGAAAACCCCAGGTCCTGCATTCTTGACATAAAATAATTGTGAAAAGTTTTGTGTGATCCTGATCTTTGAGACACAGAATTTGATACCGCATTTGAAAGAATGCATGGCGTTATCAGATTTTCGCGTGGGACAGAGAAACAAGCTCAAGTTGTATTCAGTAGACCATCATCCTAACCACTGTATCTTACACTGCATTTTCGAAACCCACTGCATCTGCAGTCAACTGACAAAAAAGAATACAACTCCCTGCGACTGTGATATCCTCTTCCGGCAGCATTCCATTCCAACTGCGGAATTAAATCCCCCTTTCCATATTCGCTCCTCTGTCGACCATTCGCACCTGCTGCGGTTCTCTCTGAGAAAATAAATTTAGGGATGTCAGGCATTCCATCGTCACAGGACGCTGCATTTGAAAAGACACTCTGATGGCTTTGCACTTTTTTTTCTACTCATCCTTGCTATAGTACGGATTCTCTGGCTGATTATCGGTCTACATTTCTAAAGAGACTGCACGAACTCAGAAAAGGGAATAGCAGCGCGCTGTGGCGCACACAGCAAATTCTGACACCCAAGCGGATAGACCGAACAACATTCGAACATAGGTATATATACAACAGGTCGAATGCCTCGCAGGATATACTAGATGGCAGGTTATAGAACCCAAGGAGCACAGGCTGAGTGAACAGTATTAGAACACCTAACACAACACATTGTGCCTGCTCAGGTCAACTTAATTAAAAATAATTCCCACAGTCGGTTCCGGTTTTTGTTCTTCGGTTCATTCGCCTCGCTCCACTCCCTATCACGAACACCAGAGGATCCCAACTATATACCCCTGATTCCCTTTTTGCCTCGCTGTTTCTTCTTGAAAGCTTTTATAACTTGTTTTAATTTCGTTCATTTGATATACCATTATAACAGTGATGGTGCACCGCTTCATCTTCGCTACTTCTTTCAATGCAGTCAAACATAATGGCTACATAACTTCAATAGATTGGATAGTATTTAGGTTCACTCTTTTTCATCGCATCTCCCATCAACGGCACATTTCGAAGTGATATCCTAGTAGCCTACATCAGGGAGTTTTCTTCTCGTTTTTGCGGTGCAATTCATTTGGCAAGCTAACAAGAAGACCACAGAAAAAAAAATATACGCCCCTATTTTCTGATCAAAAGGATACACCACTTAAATGCAGTTCTATTACATGAAAATAGAGACTGACTGCAATTCCAATCTTAATGAGATGCACTTGTATGTAGTAGATACAGGGATCCTTATTTTATATAGAACTTGATATCATACCTAGTGGATCCACTCGGTAGATGACCTCTGGCAGTACGGGATTCAGCAAACAAGTTACCAGCAACCAAACGATGGACCACTGTGTAATTGAATTTCGACTCCTTCGAGGCGTAGCTGCTTCGTATAGATCAGACATCATGTGTTGCATTTTCTGGTATATCACTTATCCTCATGTAGATTTATGACTGACGTTTAGTTTGATTTTTATAGAGCACTTTGGGTGTGCACGTGTCTTTCTGATTACGGATCACAGTCGAACGTTCCCACTCATAGTAGTAGTACTTTCACTTTGTACGTCAAGTTTGTATGGCGTTCATTTGTTTTTCACTCTAATAATCATTTTTTCGTTGGGTTTTGTGTCACTAATTGCTTGCGAGTTTATCATTTGAAATGGGCATCTGAAAAAAATAAAATAAAAAAATGTTAAGGAAATTTAATTTTGACGCGATAAAAAGGAAGAAGAGTTTTAAGCACCACTGTTGGGGCTGTCTGATTCTACGAGACACTGAGGATGTTTAAGGAGCAAAGTAGTAGATTTGTTGAAGTATATTCTCAAGCCGTGGTTGGTGTTTAGATCACGTCCAGCTAAGAAAGTTCCCTTTAGCCTACTTGAGGAATGCACAGTGATTTAGAAACGGTTGATATGTGAACATAAAGAGTCAATCTAGGCCCAGTACAACCTCAGATATTATAAAAGATAGGCGTTTTTTTTTCCGAGGGTAGGTGGAAATCTTGAAAGACACTAGTGAAGATAGTATTGTGGGACCCGCCACCCACTAAAAGCACCTCCCTTTTTATTTACGACTGAGGTAAACTCATATAGCAAATTCTGCTTTAGTATATTATTGTAAACGGTTGGTGGGATAGAGCCCATTGGCTAGTCCCGAAATTATTTAAATTTACTTTGTTTTCCTTGATTAGTTAAGCTATAAATAATGAGCTACAAGGGTTGAGGATGGGCAGTTAAGAAGGAAAGTGTTCGCTACTTATATGTGAAAATTTTTGTTACTATTATTTATTGTGCATATTTACATTATCGTTTATTATTTGCTTGCATATCGCCAAACAAAACGTTATTTGCCCTAC
Organism: Cheilosia variabilis; assembly: GCA_951230905.1. Classification (NCBI taxonomy): domain Eukaryota; kingdom Metazoa; phylum Arthropoda; class Insecta; order Diptera; family Syrphidae; genus Cheilosia; species Cheilosia variabilis. The sequence goes on along the minus strand of OX579676.1, from coordinate 143,401,899 downwards.
CGTCTTACACTAGTTCTAATAATTTCATGTAATGCAATGTTCAGTTGTCACTCTATCTTTACATTTTGTTATTCTTTTTTGTGATGTTTTTCGTTGCCACTTGTGCTAAAGTTTGTCATAATTTCTTTCTCTTTCGATATTCAACCAGCAAGCTGCGAACATCAATGGTATTGTATCAATAAATACGCATCCAAAACCAATTCACTAATTTTGTCGTTTTGAATCATACGCATGCTTTAGTCTCGTAGTCGATCTTAATCGGCTTCAATTCGTCGTACGTTTTCGAGAAATTAATATAAAACAGAAAGGAAAAGGGGTCGTTATTCATATTCTATATAGCTAATTAGTAACTAAATGAATTTCCATTCTCTTCCACCATGTGCTGTATTGCAGTATTCGCATGTTCGTGGATTAGGTCATAATGCTGACCGCATATTTTCTTAATATATCTTTGACGTATTCTACCCCTAGATCTCTGTGTAGATTGTCATTTCGTACGTACCATGGAGCGGTAACACTACTTCTTAGTACTTTGTTTTGAAAAGTTTGAATCATTTGTAGATTCGATTTTTTCGTACAACCCCAAAACTGAGTTCCATATTATGTCCATACGGGCCTTAGGATCTGCTTATAAATCAGGAGTTTGTTTTCAATTGAAAGTTGGGAGCTTCTACCCATTAGCCAATGCATATTTCTTAGTTTAATACCTAGCTCTTCTTTTTTCCTTTTGACATGCTCTTTCCACTTAAGTTTAGCATCTAGCGTTATACCTAAGTATTTAGCCGTATTGCCATACGGTACTTCTTTTCCATCTATATTAACTCTTACTGTATTTATTTTCATGTTGGTAAAGTTAATATGAACGGATTTATTCTCATGGAGTTTTATTCTCCATTTGTTCGTCCAGTCACTTATAGATCTTATGGATCTTTGTAGTTTGTGTGCTGCTTCTTCCGCATTGTTGCCAATTGCCATCATTAGCAAAAGTGGCACAGCTAGTTGCTTCTTGTTCAGGCAAATCTCTTTTATACAAAAGATACAAGATTGGACCCAGGACACTGCCCTGTGGTACACCTGCCGTTATTTTCTTTAGATGTGAGTATTCATTTTCATGTCTTACACGGAAATACCTGTCTGTAATATATGATTTAAGAATGCAATAGAATTCCCCAGGAAGATCCCTTTTCAATTTGCATTCTATTCCTTGGTGCCAATGCTTATCAAATGCTTGAACTACATGTAAGAAGATGGCCGAACAAACTTTTTTGGTTTCCAGTGCCTTTTCTATTTTGCTATTTTATGCACCTGTTGAATTGTCGAGTATTTCTCTCTAAACCCAAATTGGTGAGCGGCTACTAAATGGCAGTAATCTACTATTGGTTTGAGCCTCTTTAGGAATCATTTTTCAAATAACTTTGAAAACTTCTGCTACCTTCCATTGACTAAAGACATACTTAAGTCTGAACGCTGCATTAATTATATGTAATAGTTTTCGCATAGCTTTTTCTGATAATTCTTTTAGTATTTGCCCTGTTATCAAGTCATAACCTGGTGATTTTTTTGCGTTTAAGTTGTGCTTGATTTCGTTCTTTAACTCTTGCAGTGCTATATTCTCTATGGTTTTGTGATCGGTTTTTCAACCTCAGTCCAATCTTCTTCTGTAGGAAATGGTTGGAACGTTTTCCCAAGATGATCAGCAAAAAAATTGCCTTTTCTTTGGAATTTTTCGCCCAAGACCCGTTATCCTGCCTTATAGGTGGTGCTTGTTTCATTGGTTTCCTTGAGCCTTTCACCGCCTTCCATAGCGAGTAATCTGTATCTGCCTCTCAGTCGTCTAAAAAGTCACGTTCTCAGAGCCCAGCAATTTCAAAAAAGGTATGTCGTAACGTGGGGTAGCAAAAAATGTCCCCACGGACAACTCGCAATCTGGGAGTGCAAGGCCTTAAACCTAAACCCGAAACTGAAGACAATTGCTTTGACTGTAACATATTTTTGGATGCCGACAAATATGCTTAATGGAAAGGTAACATTAAACAATAGGTAGGTCTATCTCGTCAATCGTGCAATTAATTTGCGCTAAACTCCAATTTCTCCTGCCAATAGGATTCTCTTCGAGTATCTACTCTTTTATACTCGGTGAGCGGTGACTTTCGAAATTCAAGAAGAACTCTGAATAATGATGTTTTCTTTTCTGGAAATTATAATACGCAACGACTTTTCTGCTGAGCTATATTTTTCACGCTTTCTGTCATGTGTAAGCTTTGCGGTTTTCCTATGAGTGGGATGAGTTTTCCTATGAGCGCATGAGTTACGAGTAATTTGCTTATTCCGCCAACGCAAGTATACTTACACCTACATGCACTTGAGTTCGTTTCCCTATGACGAATCCCATTGAAATTATACCAAGCAACATAAAAATCAATTATTTCCGCCTCATTGAATTTTAATGGTTGCCATTTATATTAAAAAAAAAAACAAAGATGCCGAGCTGGGTGGGGAACGTTGTGTTCACACTTTGTACTAAATATAAGTCAGATTAATTTTTAGATATCTGGGTATATTTTTATGATGAACTACCTCAGCGTATACGAGTACCTACGACAATTGTTTTGTTATTGTTGAGAATAGGTGGGATTCGCGTATAGAACGCAGACAATGGACATTTTTCAATTGTTCGCTAAATATACGGTGGAAGCTTTTTAAGTAGGTAACGGCATGAGATGGATTTTTCTTAATTTTTTTTTCAATCCCACAATTTATTGCGGCAACTTAAATGAATTCTGTCGGCATTAGCTTTAGTGTCTGTCTCACAGAAAAACGTTCGCTTACACAAACTAAGCCGAATATTTAATTCTCTGTCGAAGAAGTTCGTAAACGGAAAAGTTTCTCGCTTAAGTGGGGCCGCTGTCATGACTTAATTAGATTTGGCAGTCGGAAGAATTGAATAAAGTCCAGCGATTAGGTGTGTTGTGTGTAGCCGTTTTAAAATTATTAGATTAGATTCATTATGATAAATCCCCAATTATCTGCATTTCTGTAGCTACGCAGCATCGTCTATGAACCATAATGGCCAAACCATACCTACTGAGACCACCAACTTCGGCCGATTTTCCTTTAATTGCCTACAAGCTATATTTGCATATATTTTTTTATTTGTTGTATGTTTTTGCATAACACGGATTTTTATTCCGATAGGAAAACAAAATAGCAAAATTTGAAAAATTTGGGCTAGCGGCAAGAGGAATGCGGGTTGGGGTTCTCAGTATGGTTTGTCAATGACAATGGTTTCTACCGCAGTACACCGATGCAAGAGCATTGACATAGCTGTCAGAATCTCACCATTTGTTGTATTTGGCAGCTCGATTTCCTACAGTCAGTCGCAAACTTTTGGGATATTGCCAGTTTTTAGTGTGAGCTGTCATTTTTCGAGGACTGATGCTCAGTGATTCCATATTACAAGATATATCTTTTTTTTTGCTCCCAAATATTTACAAGACTTTTTACCACAAATTCATCAAATTTCAAGGTTTTTGTATCAATAATTTTGTAGATCAAACAAATTAAAACAACTTTTGCTATTGAAAAAAAAAACGTTTTCTATTAATACCATTATTATGTTCAATGTGAGTCGAGCCCACTTCTGTTTTATTAACGTTTCCATCAACTCGAAATTAAGGAAATTATTTATCGTATGTTGGAAGACTTAGTGACTCGATAGAGTGTTTTGCGAAACCCATCCTTTCGCAGGTGAGCTTTCTTTTTGATTCAAACGTCGAAAAAAAACTTGCATGATAACAAAGCTGGTTTACAAGGGCCAGAGAAGTGTTTTTTTTCAAATACCTATTGTTAAAAAGCGCACAATTCCCATTACTTTAACTTCTCAGGTGTTACCAAATACGTTTGATAAACATCTTTTCTCAATTCTACAATGCTTTTATCTTGTTTTTTAACATAATTAAACTACAACCACATAAAATCTGTTCTGGTTACCTACAAGTTTTTAGCTGTCACTTCTTCTTATTTGACACTGACGTTGTCGCGAACTACCACCCTATTGAACTCGATGCCACCGATACGGCAATACACCATAACGGTAACGGTAAATACTTTCTTTTTGTGTATTAAATTGTGTTTTATAATTCGTTCTTTTTATATTTTGAAAAAATCTCGAAAAAATTATTTTTTATTTCGGAAAAACAAGATTTTGAGATATTTCATCTGGGAAGACTAGCTGTGCCAGCACGCACTTAACATCCCGATGCAGGTGACACAGGTCGCAACTTTCGATTAGTATTATAGGAAAATGTTAAATAGTTTGTGTTCAATTAACTTGGTTATTTTGAATACCGAATTCTTCACCATTAACGTTAATATTCTTGGAATCGGTCGACCACCCCTGATATGAGGAACAATTTCGACTGATGCCTGAAGCTTGCCATATTTGTTTTTCGCACGCCCTTATACATTTTTCTCATAAACGCACGCCCTTATACATTTTTCTCATAAATCTTAATTTCAAAATATCAATGGACTCTTAGTTTTTTTTACAACAATTCATGTTTGTGGGTTTCTTGGTTTCTACTCTTTGTGTCATTGTGACGAATAGAGTCTCGCTGAACTCTTGAGACACCCTCCCTTAAATATTTGAAATTCATTAAATTGCGGTGATTTCAAAAAGCCTAAGTACGAACGTATGATGTACAAATGCTTGTACCTTTTACGGAATTGAAGTCTTAGAGTGCCTCCTTTTTTCAGCTTAAAGAATCCCCACATCTAAATTAGCCCTTTATTCTTTCCTTTCAACTTGCAGGAAAGTCATTAAAACAGCTTCAGGATATCGTCACAAATTCGGGAAGCATAAGAGAAAAGTTGCCAAGCAAAAAAAAAATACCACACCATCCACTTTGTTATAAGTAGATATCTACAAAAAGTTCCACTTGGATGAATACAGCAGTCAGAACAATGTATCTGCTACAATTTACTTTGATGTATCATTTCAATGTTCATTTGTGTGAAAATTGTTTAGGTAGGTAGTGAACAATTACATATTAATGAAAAAACACTGTATAGTTTGTTTTTTTTTTTTGTCAAATGTGACTGAAAGTGTGTAATCAGCTTTTCACTCAGCCTGCTCATTCAATTTATTCTGAGCTCATACACCCAAAAAAATTTCCGCTTTAAATTATACAACATGTGGCAGTCAAATTTACAATAAGTTGCATATTTGTGTATTTAACAGCAAATGCGCTCATATTCACAATTAATTGTAACTTTCACAGAGTTTGCTTTTATTTCAGCAATAAAATTGTTAAATTGATCGCAATTTCTTGTTGTAAAATTGACAGCGCGTTGTCAATTTTTGTTGTTAAATGTGCATGTATGAATTGGTCAAATCTACAACCAAAATGTAAAATGCACATACAAAATGCTGTAGAAAGTACGTAGAACTTGTAAAATGCACAGCGTATGTATTCAAATCTACAACCATTTTCAGTTGATACTATACATTGAGTTGTGAATATGACAGCTGCATTAACAGCCAGAACATTTTCATGGTTTATACATTCCTGCAAATTCCTTTGCTCTTTTAATCATCAAGTCTAGAACCAACAAGACGAATTATTAGAGTGCAAAATTGTGAGGTTTTTTTTTCAAATGATTTCTGACTTTTTTTTTGTCTAAAAATGCTGAGTATTTAAATAAGGATACTGTTCAGAATAATCCCGTCATAGGAAACGCGGCTACCGAAAAAACATTACTATTAGAGGTGGAAGATTTTGAAGTGGTGGGCAATTTCACATTGTCAACAAGTGTTGTGCTGTTTGAATACAAAATTTCTATTTTAATTTTCATTATAGTTGCTATGTGGTTGATTTAACAAAAAGACTTTATGACTTTATTATTTTAAACATTAATAAGTTTACAAGTCCACCTATTCTTTTATATATATATATATATTTCGAGAGATAATCGAATCAGACCACCATTGTCGGGTCTCTTTTCGTCTCTCTACCACTGTAAATCTTACTCAGAGAGACTCTCTGGATTTCTCCACAGTTCTTCTCTGGGCTCAATTCCTAGTGTTAACGCTAGCATCTGTTTATGGGAGATCCGTTTCATCGACTGGGTCTCGACCCATTGATGTCCCAAGATCCTCATTCTTCTGCCAGCCAATGCCGGGCATTGACACAGTATATGTGCCGCTGTCTCAGATTCCTCCAGGCATAGTCTACAAGTATCATCCTCTATAAGGCCCATTTTCCTTAAGTGATACCTGAAATTACCATGTCCTGTAGACAAAGCCACCACCCATTTCAATGTTCCTCGACTCATGCTTAGAACTCTTCTTTGAGTGGAGCAGGTAGGCCACTTTATTGCCATTTTAGCTTGTCTACATTGTTCCACGGTTGACCACCTTCTCAGGTGTTCTGCCGTGATCCATTTGTGGACAAGCTGTTCAACCATTCCTCTGCCAATTGAAGAGAATGGTTCTGGTCCCAGCAACTTTTCAGTTGACCCCTGTTTTGCAAGGGAGTCCGCCTTTTCATTGCCTTCGATCCCTATGTGTCCTCGTACCCAAGTCAGTGTTACTTCATTTTTAGATGAACACTTATTGAGTTTAAGTACGCATTCCAGTGCCAGTGATGTTGTGATGTTTGTTTGTTCCATGCATCTGATCACCGCCTGATTGTCCAGTGCTATGAGGATATTTCTTCCTTCCACCTGACACTCAAGCAAGTAGTCCAACGCATAAAGCAAGGCAATCATCTCAGCCTGGTATACTGAAGTGTATTTCCCGAGGCTAATGTGACGGGCAAGTTCCAGCTCTTCTGAATAGATACCGGCCCCCGCCCCGCCATCCATCATGGATCCATCCGTGAAAATCACTATTTCACCATTTCTTTTTTCTGGAAGTAATCCGTTCTCAATACGAGTTTTATGATTTCTTTCCATAATACGCACCCTTGTTATTCGATCCATAGGCATGTTTAGCTCCCTAATCTCGTCTTTAACAAGTCCCAGGATCTTCCTATGTCCATAGATCGTACCACGATGGTGCCATTTCGCATCTCGATGCAAGCGAAGTGCTGTTTGGGCCGCTGTTTTCTTAATAAATAAGTCTAGCGGTAATATCCCCATGATGACTTCCAATGCGCATGTTGGGGTTGTACGTATTGCACCTGTAATTCCCATACATGCTAAACGCTGAACCCTATCCAGGTGCTTCCTCACAGTTTTCTGAGAGGCTTTCGCCCACCATACAACCGAGGCGTACGTGATAATGGGTCTAGTTATCATCGTATACATCCAGTATGCTGACCTAGGCGAGAGTCCCCACCTCTGTCCACATACACGTTTGCACTGATGTAGTACCCTCTTTGCCTTCCGGACCTTCTCCTCAACATGGTAATTCCAAGTAAGTCCAGTATCTAGATAGACTCCCAGATACTTAACCTTCTTAGTCATTGTTAGTTCCGATCCGAAAAGTGTTAAGGGCCGAAATTCCAGATTTTTCCTCTTCCTAGTGAAGACTATTAGATCTGTTTTCGCCGCATTAATGGAGAGCCCTTGTTCCAGACACCACCGCTCAACCACTCTGAGTGCATTCCTCATGATATCTGCTGTGACGTCCATGAATTTGCCTCTGGCCATTATTGCTATGTCGTCGGCATATCCCACTGTGTGAATGCCCGTCGCCTCGAGTCTGTCGAGAAGAGAGTCCACAGTGATATTCCACAGTGTAGGTGAGAGAACACCTCCTTGTGGGCAACCTCTGCTAACCCTTCCTCTGAGTTTTGAGGTTCCCGTCTGAATATTAATCGCCCTCGTATTCAACATATTGTCCACCCATCTTACCACCAGTGGGTTAACCCTACGTTTTTCCAAGGCTTGTTTCAGACTTTCAAAGCATATCTTATCGAAGGCACCTTCAATGTCCATTATAGTGGTCATCGCAATGCCCCCGGTATTTAGCTCTTCCTCCGCAACGCGTACTACTTGGTGTAGCGCTGTTTCTGTAGACATACCTACCCTGTATGCATGCTGTCTACTATTTAAAGGATACATCTTAAGCGCAGTACTCTCCATATAGTCCACCATCACCCTTTCCATTATTTTTAACAGGAAGGATGTTAGGCTGACTGGTCTGAATGACTTTGCCTCGGTGTAGTCCTTTTTTCCCGGTTTTGGAAGGAAGACCACATTTGCTTCCCTCCATGTTATCGGGATATAGCCTATTGCTAGGCATGCAACGTATATATTCCTGAGCCTTGGTGCAATTAGGTCTATACCCCATTGCATTAGACCTGGAAATATACCATCCGGCCCCGCATTCTTTTAAATAAATAAATTAATGGATGGGACAAAAGTTTTTCGAAATAAGTGTACCTATTTAATTTTTATTTTTTTTTGTATAACCAAACATAATGTAACTATGCCGTTTATGGATTCATTAATACTTCATAAAAGGAATTTGAAATTATTTGGTGTATGCTTTTTTTTTATTTTGGAGCATAGATTTTACAGAAAAAAATTGTGTAGGCCAAAGAGCTGCAAAAATTAAAGCAAAGGGTAATCGTTTCTGGAAATCGAGATGTAGATTTTACGACAGAAATTGCATTTTGACCGCAAGGTGTTGTGAATAATACAACCAAAATCCGTAGTTTATACACATAAGTATTGTGTATTTTACAAAATTTGCTGTACATTCAACAACGAATACTGTTTTATTTACAATTTTTCTAGTTGTAAAATCTACAACAAATGCTCTCATTTTCATAATTTGGTTTTGGAAAGTACAACCATGTCTCTGTTAAATTGAAAGCATTGGATGTCGGGTCGATTATGACAACGAATGCAGTCGATTTAACAGCGGTTTTCAACATTTGTACGACAAATTTTTTTGGGTGAGAGCGCGTTCTGATAATGCTCCGAACGAAAAAAGAAGCACAAAATCTGAGCTCTGATGTGTCTGAGCTAAAAAAGAAACACGAACTTTTTGTATAACAGTTCAGGTTGTGCTCTGAACTAAAAAAGAAAAACGCCTTTTACTGATGTAAGCCAAATCCAACAAAAGTTGTTCCCGCACGAAGTACTTCGAAGCAGATGGTCGCCTGCTTTTTTGGAATAATTGGACATGTCGCCACCGTGCCATTAGAGGAACGTAGAACAGAGAATTTTGAATGGTTCACTACTATATGTTTGCCAGAAATGTTCAGAAAAATAAGGAAAAACAATCGCAGAAGACGATTCACATTCTCCAGTACGGTAATGAAAGCTCTCACACATCAGCGCAAACAAGTGCATTTTTGAGCATTCAAAATATCGAATTGATGGGTCATCCACTGTATAGTCCCGATCCAATGATTTCTTCTATTCCCGCAGATCAAACATAAAATATCAGGTCAAGTCTTTTCCACTCCTGAAGAAGCAATTAATGCGTTCAAATTCAAATCACATCTTTTGGAGGTACCTCAATCAGAGTGGAAAAGTGCTTCGAAAACTGGCTCAAACGATCCAAAAGTGTATTGGTCTTCATCCAGATTATTCTAAAAAGCAATAAAGCCATTTCCGATTATAAATATTTATTTTTACTGTTCTATCCCAAAACATAAGCAGCCATCCTCGTCAAATTGTAAAGTTTGTCTGTTTGAATTTGCGGATATGAAAGAGCATCGGGTTAAAGTTATACTTGCCCAAGAGTGGTGCCATTTTGGCATTTTTTATGCTAAATCTAGCATATTTTAACTTTAAATTGCATACAAATATAAATAAAATATGCTATATGCAATCTGGCATATTTTACATTTTTAACATAGAAACCCATCATAAGAAATATTTTCGTGCTATATTTTACTAAATAACGAACGCATCCATCAATAAATGTTCTGTATTTGGCATTACTGAAGATTTGTATGACAATTTGTCAATTTGAAGTAGTCAAAGTGTTAAACCTTAAAAACAAAAATCTAAGCAAAAGTCAATTGCCCGTGAGTCGTGAATTGCTGCTAAATTTAATTTAAGTTTCTTCCTAAATGGATAGGCAAATATTATCCGTATATTTATGGCTTATTGTTCTTTTTAACTTTTTTTTGTTGATAAAGTCGTTGTTTTAAACTTCAGCATATTTTGTTTTATTCCTCCATATAATTAAGAATATTTATTTCTTAATTTAGCATATTCCGTTAGTAACGTTCTGGCAACACCGCCCAACACGTATAGATTTCTCAGAATATGGAGCTTAGCACGAAGCAACATAATAGTTATCTTTTCAGCTCATTGGGTGAACTCGCATTTAGATTTATGAGAATTTAAAACTTTCATTTGTCTGTCGCTTCTTTTAGTCAATGTTTAAAGTTTCTAAGATGACGAGAGCAAACCGGCTTCGGTGCATATTTTAGTGTATGTACTGCATGTAAAAAGTACTTGGGAAATCTTGTTTAAAATTTAAACTTATTTAATAAAAGAACAAACGAACGAGGCGTGGCACCTCCCATGAAAGAAAAAATAGATTCGTTAAGTTTGGCACTTAATGCAGCTGTTAATTTTATACACCGCTCTGACCGATCAGAAAGCGACCATTCATGAAAAAGGGGAGAGCCCAATTTTGAAACGTCATTTAATCTTGCAGCAGTCACTAATAAGACATAGCTATTTTAACGTGTGAAGTAATTACAGGAATCGAATGCACTATGAATAACAATCTGCCTTAAGAAGCTCTCAGTTGTCTTACCTCTGCGGTATACGTTTACACGAAAGCTGCTACAAGTATTTTCCAATCTAGAGGATATCATTGGCTTTGTTAAAGAACAGTACTGTTTGATTTATATGCTTAAGGTCAAAGGATAAAACTTTTACAATTATGTTTCGACAACCTCCATATATGTAACTAAATTTTTCTAGCGCTAATTTTTCAACCCGGCGAGCCCTGTAGAATTAGATACATGCACTATTTTTACAAGGGCGCACCAACAACCATAAAACCATTAGTGGCCCAATATTAAATAATGCAAAATAAATAAATATATACCTAGTTATCGCTGTTCAATAAAATTCCTAAATTGAGAAGAGCCACCAGAACTGTCCCCATATTTTCTGTCTAGATACAAAATTAGTCGTCTGATGATTCTGGGATGGCACTTGGATCGAACTAGCTTTGCAATATGAAAATTCCCTCCAAGTTTGCTTAATCTTTTCTCCTAATAAATTCCAACCGACAGTCGATTTCAAGCGATTGCAATATTGCAGCTGCATAGTTTTAACCATCAAAAGGAACTACAAAAGATTTCAATGGCTTAAAATTATTTAATGAATTACGCGATACTCTTAAAATTGAAAATAATTTATTCAGATTTAAACAAAATGTTATAAATATTAATATGCATGTTAAGAAAATATTTTTTTTGATGAATAAATAAATAAAATGAAATAAAATAAAAAAATTATCTTTTACCAAAAACAGCAGACCGAGTGATAATAAGTTGGTATTTTTAATAATTTGCTTGGAGTTCATTGCCTGTCTGTTAATGCGTAGCTTTAAAATTCGCAGACAAAGCCGTTATTTCTTTAAAAAAAATATCTTTTTCTAAACAACACATAATGATTGTAAAATCTATACTGAAGATTAGTAAATTCTCAAACTCCGTAAAACTACATTAATTCAAATTGTGATTCGATATATTTCGCCTATTTATAGTTGCCAACTAGATATATAGATATACATTTCCGAAACGCACTCTGTCATAAAACTCAAACAAAGAAGACATCAGACATGAAACATGATTGATGTTACTGAATGCCTATACCAACTAAAGATCAACGATTGTGTGACTCTATTTGAGGGAAACTAATTGAGGATGAATGTCAACCAGCCCCCGTGCCAAATCTGCTATTGTGGGGATTAGCTGCTGTACTTTGGTGTCAAGCAGAATGACAATTATTGGATAGTTTTGAGTTATTTATAAATGCGGTTAATTTTGAGGTGGTATCTCGTTTATCTACTTAATCTTACGTACTTGACATTGTTCGTCATGATTGTAAAGTAGCAGGTGGTATCACTTATGTCGTTCCTTTAAATAGAAGCCTTGGAGTCTTAGCTGATCTGAACGTTTAGATAGCTATTTACAACTGAGTTGTGGATAAGCATTTATTCGATATTTTAAATTATCTTAATGCTCATTTTCGAATCTAATCAATAAACAGGCGATTCTGTCCTTCATAAACCGTATAAGGATAACTCGGTCTATATCACTGCTGAATTTCTAGTTTTGGACTCCATACTAATTTGGAAATAATATAAAACTCAGCAAGCATTCTTCGGCTCCATTTAAAAACTGAACTAAAAATAAATTTTGCACGTTAAGTTTTTATTTTTTTTTGGAGAGCTGACAGAATTTACTGTATATAAAAATGTATTCAACGGTTTAGCATAAACTATGTTAAAAACTACCAAGCGAGGGCTCGCAGGTTCGATATTCTAAAACCATTAATTTACATCTTAAGAGCCTTTTCACTGCGCCACCTCTCGCAAATATCAGAATGTAAAATTGTCTTGAAAGAGCAATAGGCCGTTTGTGCTCGGCATAAAATTTAAAATCCTTTCCTATGGTCTTAAAAATGAAAAACTCACACAAAAAGAAAGGTTGTGAGAAGCTAGGCCTAGGGTCCCTACGGATCTGTTACTCCGACTATTTATTTATTTATATTAAAAACCATGGGTCAGATTATGTAAGGCGAAATCGTTGAAATGTTTTCGTGTGCACGACTAGTAACGACAAGTAAAGCGTTCGTCCACACGAAAAGGACTTTGTTGACATTCAGATTGAAAAATCTCAGACGAGACAATTGCCATTTTATTTTTACATAAATAATAAAACCAAATAGTGACTAAGTGAAAGTACAAAATGAAAATTGCCTGGCAATCTAATCCTAGACAAACGTACAAACACAAAACGATTGGGCTTCCGAATATGTCCATATCTTGAGTGCTAGCCGAACGAATTCCAGAGAGATGCAGGACTTTACTTTTATTTCGTGTGGTGTATATAAGATTTGCAAGTTTAACCAAAAGCACATTTCTGTTTTCAGACCAAAAACCCAAATTTATTCACTTATAAAGTGAAGTATTTCTTGTAATTGCTTGTTTCAAAAGACACTACAACGTTTCAAGTTTGCATCGCACCAGCTGAAATAGAAAGCAATTCAGCCCTGAAGCAATAAAGAAAGAAATCTCGTATAAACGCATAACCACCGCGCACCAATGAACTGAAAACTCCAAGTCCATAAGGATAGTATCCCATATTGATTTGTAAGTAGCCCCTCTTCCGGACCTTACTCCCATTACGATCGAAATTTTATTAATATGCAATCGTACTTAATGTGCTATTTCGCTGTTTGGGAATTAATATCCCAAATTTTCCATAACCGAAAATCCATAGAGACTTCCGCGCATATACCCTCCATTGTTGTATCGCTCATAATACCCCAATGCTCCGGAAACCATTATAGAAGCATCATAAAATCCCTTCCTCAAGTAATCATCAATTAGAACTTATCTAGCGCACTGTACACGAGAACTTTATAAATGCTACTGTTCCACTTAAGAATTGATGTGTAGAACGTGGGTGGATACAAAACACACAGTCGATGCCAAAAAGGACGATACTCCCACTCTCTCCCTCTCTCTTGACAGTGCATTGAGAATGAGAATCTCCATATTTACATGAGTTTCTTGGCAGCGATTTTGCTATTGAGAACAAGCAGTTGATGGCGAAAGGAGTGATGATGGCCAAAAAACTTTCCAAGTACAGAAGAAGTTTTAAGGTCCCATGTTCGGGTATTTTGTAGGTAGCATGGGTCAAAATTAATTGAATTTATGAAAAGTTGTTCCGTGTGGCAGAGCATATTTGAACTATAAAATCCGGTATAGGAAAAGCACTTTACAAGTATTGGACAGCATCTCAGCAGAGTCAGAGCGGTGCTGTTCCTTTTTGGTTATATGTTCATATTCATATGTATTTGCAAAAGGAAAAAAATAAATAAATTCATCTCACTTCCTGTCTGAAATGAAAGGCTGTAAGTAGTATCCGCACTTGATGGGAATTTGTTATAGGGGGAATATTTTGGAGCATTTCTTTTTTCTTTTTTTGGAATAGACCTTTTAGTTCGAGTGAAAGCTGGCATTCTCGTTCTTGGGCTGTAATTAGTCGGCTGATTTTGATAAATTAGCCGGAGATGTTTGGGAATGTGAACTGCAACTCACGAAAGCTGATCTTATACAATATGCTTAATCTTCCATAAGGAACTTCATCGCAAATCATAGAGCAGCAAAGAAACTGTGAATGTGATTGATAACTCGGATTAATATTCAAAGACGGGTACGTCTGTATCTATAGATGTGTTCTTGATTTCATTTCATTTTATTATTTTCCATACTCACTGAGATACAGGGTGTTAAAAAAGGTTCCTCGAGAGAAGTAGGTGCCAACATTTTTAATTATATTTACCTTCTAAAGATGACTTGTGCATGTTTATACAAATACGACTTAGAACTCAGCCGTAAGTTAAAAAAAAAAGCACAGATGACAACATCATCCCTACTAGTTGTGTGCGATCTAGCTCTGGAGTTACAAATTAACTGAATATTTTTTTTCAATTTAATGCCTATCAAGATAGCAGGCTAAGATTGTCTTAACATGTTTGCACACAGTTGAACATTATTATACCTACAGTAAATTCTATTCCAATGAAACAACAAGGCTTTAGTCTGCTTAAAATTCTTTAAATGCTCTCTGCTGATAATTATAAGCACGGTTGCCACTTTGGTGAGTTGAGTTTTGGTAATTTGGTAATTTTTATCTGCTTCTCGTAACTTTTTGAGCAGGAGCACCAAAAATACGAACTCGATATCAATTCATTTAAATGCTGCCTTACTGTTTCTGAGTGAAAGCATTTCATTTGCATAATATGCATCAGCACCACCCATGTAAACCTATTTTGTTCAAAAAATTACTGAATGCACTAATTTTCTACTTTTGACATAATGGTGAACTTCGAAATATTTTCTGTTTAAAACTACATTTAGATATGGATAGGTTAGTTAATCATATTATTTATTTGCAGACAAACATAAATCTCTAATTTGTTACAGGTTTGTTATAAGAAAAAAGGCTCGGAAATGGTAGATGATCTAATGCCTTCTAGTAGCTGGTAATTTTGTGCCCAACGTTGTTGACGTTGTTTAATTGCTTGGACTGACAAAGTTCCTACTACGTTCCTTATTGAATCTTATGTTTTATAAATGTTTGTTTTTAAACAAGCAATTTTAAAAATAAAATAAAATAATTTGAGCTTAGAAAGTTATACTTTTGATCAGCAAAAGTATTTAAAGTAGATATTACTGTTACATTAGTAAGTTAAGTCTTATTTATTTTATTTTATAAAGTATTCGTTGATTAACTACTCAATGGCTGACTAAGTTCCTACAAACCTAATGTACCAAATTGAATATTTTAAAAGACATATGTTTTAAAAATGTTTTATCAACGTCTCCAGATTTTTGGTAAATTTTATCTTGGTTTGGTAACTTTTTTTTCCAATTTTGGTAGCTAGTTTTTTTTTGCAAGTGGCAACCATATAATACATATAAAACATATCTTATTTTTTAATTGAAACAATTTGTAATGCAATTCTGAAAACAGGAATCAATTTGGAGCAGTAGCTTGTAAATCTATTCCGGGCAACACCGTACGGTACAGTTTTAAAATAGTAAGGATGATTTTTAGTGTAATACATTTTGGAGTAACCAAATTGAACTCATTTGATAGTCAAAATGAGTGGTGAATACTACTGTACTAACAATATTACCATCCGGGCTTTCACTTCCAATTCCGAGATATTGGTTTTCCAACGTAATGTTGTTTAAGCATTTTTTTAATACTTGTGAAAGTCTTATTTACGTCAGGAAAGTTTTTTTTTTGAATTCTTTTCTTATTTTACTGCACCGACAAAGTTACAGTTACTCATGGCTTACAGTTTTCTAGGTATTAAGTTAATTATTAGTCCCGAAAGTAACAATTTAACCACCCACCCTAAATGAAATGGTTATATCAATAAGTCAAAGGGCTAAGTTCAGTTTAAACCACAAAGGAAGAGACTTTATTAACTACTGGGCGAAGTGGTTAGTGTTCTGGACTAGAGCGAAATGTCTCAGGTTGGATTTCCACATATACAAATATAAGCTACGTCTTTTCCAATTTTGAAAACGTCTGATATAAACATTAGGAGAGTATACTTGTCCTAAAACAGCAGCCCAGTTTACCCAGTTTAGTTAAAATTGTAGTTCTCTTTTCAGTTGTTTAAAAAATACAGGACTTCCACAACCAAATGCTTTAAACCCAAGTTCTTTCCACCTGACGCAATGAGAAAAGAAAAACTTTAAGAACTGAACACGGAACACCGAATTCCGAAGTAAAAACTAAATATTTTATTTTGGCGTTTCAAACCGCTGTAGAACTATTTACAAAAACTTCCTCGCAGATCATGATCTGATCATTATTGACGATATGCCTATCGCTGCTGACTTAAACAGCTACATTTTACATGCGAATAGTTTTGAGGTCCTATAAAAATATGTAAGTTCTTTTTACCACTCTGTTAAGCATTTTGCGACAATCGTTAAGAAAATCTTTGAAATGGAAGTCTTGTAAGCCCATTGTTATGAACATTGACCAAATTAAAGCTTACGTTCCTATATTCGCCGTTTTGTCACAAAAGATACAAATAAATAAAACATGGGGCGTACCAATAAACATTTTTAGTTTCGACTTTAAATTTTAGTAGTTTACTGTGCGCGATTCCAATAATAAATATCTAGTATACAGGGGGTCAATTCTGGTTCTGTGAAAGAGTGAATCGAATAAATCGTTTTCACATTCGCTTTCATACATTTTTTCAATTCACTCAGTACTAAAAAGCGATTCTCGTTCAATAAGTGAAAATATCGTGCTGAATTTAATATCGCACACTGTATGACATAAGGTTCTCAATTTTCAATCTCTCACTAAAAACATTAATTTGAGAATGAGTACATGAAAAAAAATTATTCATATAAAAATGTTTGATGTTTGGTTTCCCATTTTCGTAGAACGATAATCGAAATTGCGATGAAAGGGTGAAAACATTTTCGTTTCACTTTTTCACAGAACGAAAATTTACCCCTAGGTTAGATTCTACGAACTCACAATGAGAAAAGTTCCCATATAAAATTACCCATTGTGCCCTGCAAAATATTTAGCGTGAAGGTTAAACATTTTTATTAGTAAAGCTCTATATTTTTCATACAAATTCCGCAATTGTGAGCTTCCGTAAATTTAAGGTCGATACCAAAATTAGTTATTATGAATATCTAACTGATCTACTGACAACAGTCACCTTCAAATAATTCATAAGATATTTATTTTATGTTGAATATTATTTTCATATTAATGCCGAATGCAATTTTATGTTTCTTTTTGTAACGTCTTAAAAATGTATGTATTATATAGGTACAAAGGTATCTTGATATGTATTTACTTTTGTTAGCTTGCATAGGTAATGTATAATGTAACTTGCATTTGTTAATAACAAAAAAGACTGAATTTAATAAAGTACCTACATGTTTTTTTTTTAATCTAATATTTCGTGGGATTTTTTATATTTTGGCGAGGGATAAAAGGGATTTTTGGGGTATAGCCGTGGGATAACCTGCTTCTAAAATCTGGCCTCACTGCTCTAAAGTTTCAATTGTGTAGATACAAGGACTTTAACAACGCACTTTGTTTTTCCATCGTAGATATGAACTGCTTTGAAGGATTGACAATTATATTTAAATTTATTCGGTTTTTAGGCTCTGGGCATATAACTCGGGGTTTCTGACGCTGACCAGAGTCGGCCATCAAACCGCACAACGCCATAAATATGCCATAATCGGTCTAAATCCCACAAAGTAGAGCTAGTGCATTTTATTGAATTGAAAGCCCCCTTTGGAGGCGACAACATGGTTATCAATCTGAGTCCTAAATAATTGTCACTGCCAACGCACTTGCGTAGAGTTCCATTCAACTATGATATTGCAAAATATCGGTAAGTGTTTATTTACAAGAAGCGAGAACAGCGGCGTCTATCTCATAAGCATTAGATAGACCATTCAGGTAAAGCTCCGTGCTCTCACCTCCAACAATGGCCAACTTGAGTGGTCACAACGCACTTAATCTGTGACATTTGCATTCCTCCATTGTCAAATGTAAACGTTTCCATATCCATCAAAATTTTAAGTCACCCCTTTCAATTACTTTTATTTTATAGACTCAATCAAACCAGTCCACCATTAAGGTGCCTTGAAGCGAAAAATCGTTATGAGCACATATAAACCCAAATCAGATACTGCCATATTGACCATTATTATGTCTCTTCGAAGGACCGCCAAACGTAATATCGCCATCAGCAACCGCAGAAATGTCTCGTCTTCTCGGTCCACTGAACCGTTCTTAATTTAGCCCCTACTTCAATCTGAACAAGTCCTTTTGCGATTGGAGGAATTGTAGATACCGAGTCGCACTTGAGGACACTGCCCCCTCAAAGCAATATCTTTCCATCCCAAAGGCAATGGTATACGACTTAGGCTAATCAAACCACTCTCGTATTTTTAATACATCCCAACTGAGTAGAACAAGGGAATTATTTCTTCAAATTCGGGTGGTTATGCCATTGGCCGTTGGTAGGTAGCAAAAAAAATATATATAACTTTTCCTTTATTGGCTATTAAAAGCAAATTTAAATACAGAAATTGAAGTCATCATTAGAGTGCCTTGCGGGGCAGAAGCAAATGAATAATTGCGAGAGCATGAAATTTCAGCATGTATACCAGCTGTAGAAGTTGATTTTTGAAATCATATTCTTGTCAACTGAAAACTTTAATAGTCTCGTTTTAATGTATAATCAGTAGTCCATAGGGTGTCTAATTTGTGAGAACATAGAATCGCACTTAGGGTGAATGGTAATTGTAAGTTGTAAGAATAAATATTATTTGGTGGGTATGGCGGAGGCATTTCTTCCCCCCATGAGTATTCCCTTTACTAGTTTCGGTGTTTTAGAGTAATGACAAATATACCTAACACGGAATTAATCAAATTTGTTTCTTAAGACGCAGCTGAAACGAGTTGTGGTGGGGTGTACAAGATTATTTCAAATCATTTGGATAGGTATGTGGATAACAGCAATCTACTGTGAGATTTAAAAGTAATTCGCAGGATATTAGGCATACGAAGCAACATTTTTCAAGCTGAGGAAGATCTTGTAGAATAATATACTCTCATCAGATTCAAAACTCATCAGTTGAAAGGTTTCGCCTTATTACAAATTTACAGAAATAAGTTGTATGAGATAACAGGTCAGACAAATTGAAGCCTATAATTTATTTATGTTTCAAAATAACTAAAAGTTAAATTTAAAATGGAAAAGTTTCGGTTTCAGTTTCGCAGTCGTTGGAACAGAAGCTAACGAGAATGGGAATCAGAGAAACTTAATTAGAAAAGTGGGCAAAGTTAGCGCCAAATCCTTAAATTTGATTCAAAGTTTCTGGTGCTAAAAAAGGCAATAGATCAGGACGCCCCAAACGATCAACTGAAAGTGGAACTCGGGAAATTCAAAAAGATGTGAAAATATATACAGAAGCACAAATGGCCATGCCTTTAATGCGAAGTGCGTTCTCCATGGCGGAGTGTCTAATGTCACGCTTCCACCGGAGATTAACTCCGAGATTAGTCTCGAAGTTTTTTCATACAAATCTTAATCTTATAAAAATACGAAATTTAAAAATTATAAGTATCTCGAAAACCAACCAGGGTTGCATAATATAGAGTTCTATTTGTGAGCACACTCTCCGCAGCTAGGGATATCAAAAATGTAAAACAAACAGAGCTGCATTTAACAGGAATAAAATAGAAGACGTCAAATGGAAAAAATGGTACTCTCTCTATTATCGTAAAACGCAATTCCCTCTCTCGAATAGAGAGAGCTAGAGAAAATATTCTTTTATTCGGTGGAAACACCTCTAGATTAATTTTAGGCCTCTTTTACCAAATCTTGGGATTTGTGTCCGGTGGAAC
Source organism: Cheilosia variabilis (assembly GCA_951230905.1). NCBI lineage: Eukaryota > Metazoa > Arthropoda > Insecta > Diptera > Syrphidae > Cheilosia > Cheilosia variabilis. The sequence continues at coordinate 143,381,755 of OX579676.1, read as the reverse complement.
CGCAGACTTAGTAATGATTTACGGATGCATGACGTCTAATGTAGTAAGTACAATTGTTGTCAGACCTAATGGCGGAGATCTCGCCAGCAATTTTGTTTCAGATTTTACGAGCAGTGGACCTGTTCTATAAAACCCACTGCCAATCAAACACAAGACTCGCAAAATAGCTAACGTTCTCATTTTTTTTATTTTAAAAAGAGTGCGGATGGGACTTAAATTCTTTTAAAAATAAACCCCATTTTCCTGCTCATTGCATTTTAAAGAAACAATTTAAATATTTCCATCGTCCCCGGGTGTAATCTATATTAAAGCTATCATCGAGATATTTAAAAAATGCCATTAAAAATCCATTCCCCTTGTAATAACATTTTTGTTCGTCGTTCAATTTAAAAGTTATAAAAATCTCCTTTTGCAGAACGAGCCACATTATAAAGATACCTCAGCCAAACAAAGTATACCGACGCACATACCTTCACTCTCGCTCCAAGTGAGGCAACAAAATAGGTTTATTATTGAGAAAAGTTTTTGTACAAATTCATTTTTTTTATGTTCCTCGGTGTTTGAGTGTTTTTTTATTTGTTTCATGTCATCACTTCCCGAGCCATCAGTAGTACACGGACAGACAACACCACAAGAGAAAATAAATCTCCGTTTGATTCGGCAGCAAAGTATATAGTGACATCTCTGCAGCTGACTTTAAATGTTTGACTCCGATTTCTTCCTCGCCATAACTTCATTCAACACTCGAAAAAGTCATTAAGACGTAAATTGAGTTTGGGGACATAATTCTTATACGGGAATGGTATAATTCTTTCAATTGGATAGTTTCTAGCGACGAGCAGATAGGTAGGATGGAATTGTTGTTTGAGTACACGCATGAAAATAGGCTGGCAATAGGCAGGGACCTAACAACCATATAGACTCTAATAGGAACGTGCTGTGAATATCTATCTTATGTTTTCAGGTGAAACCGTAATCATACACCGTGTGGAGGTATTTATACTGAGGGAGGATGATACGATATTAATAGGAAGAGACCACTTCCCACCAGTTATTAGTAAAGTGAATTAGGAACTCGAGCGGAAGCTCGAATGTTTTGTAGCATTAGATACACAGATAGTACTTGTCAAATGTTGAAGTACATAACCATTTAGTAAGACCGAGAAGATTGTACTTGTACCTCCATTTTTCTTCACGAGGATTTTGGGGACGTAAACAAGATCCGCGTTGGTATTTATGGATGAGGGAATATAGGCCAATAGAGAGATACCAGATAAGGTTTCAACATGAGACAGTAAAGAGAGAAATCATCCTTCAGTTGGTTAAACTTTAACCTTGTCGGATTTATGATGCTATTAAAACCTCAGAACATATATGGCTCTTAATGAAGCTCGAGCAAAATAAAAAATGCTATATATTTAAAGCAAAAGTAGCCTAAAACCTGCACATATTTATTTCACACATTTAAAAGAAAGAAATTTGTAGATCGATGCAATGATTCGTAAGATTTTTGCGAACATACAATTAAGCAAATATATATTTTGGGGTGGGAAAGCAATTATACAAAAAAAAAAATCTTCACAGTCCGACAAATCTTAAAATTATCACAATAAAAAAATTTTATATGGAAAATTATGCCATTGTGAGTTTAAAAAATTAAGCATGGATTCTAAAAATGATTATTAGTATCGCGGATAGTCACTGAAGGCTGAACTCTTATCCTTAGATTCTTAAAGGTAACTTGATTAGAGAGAGTGGTGAAGGACCAATTGCGCGAAGTCGTAGTAAGCGCACTTCGAGGGAACTCTTATGAAGGAACATACCTATTCAAGTTGTAAGAAGGGAGTACAGAAGACTATATATCAAAAGTCGCAATACAATATACCTACCCTCTTTGAAATCGATAAATGAGTAGGTAAATTTGACAGTCTTCAGATCGTAGATGATCTATTCAATTGCTAAGATGACTAAGGTACATGAAGCTACAATGCTGGAGCCCAACGAGTCCTTGAGTCGGACCTTAGGTTGCATACACAATTGGGGAGCGGCTACAACATGTAGATAATGGAGCGTGGACACAACTTATCATTTCTTATCAGCAATTACTCAAAAACTTAAATCAAAACTTAAGTCAACTATCTAAAAGCCAATCCTTAAACAAAACAGAGATAAAAATAGTTTCACCGGGCATTCCTTTGCCTTATTAGTTTAGTGCATCAGTCAAAACTAAACACGAATCGTTGATATTCAAAGCATCCTTAAAACTTAATGACCCATTGATGAATATTTCCGACTGCAAAACACCTCACCGTTTGAATGTTTTCAAGTATAAAAACCATCATATCCACCACATCTGATTTGGCACCATCCAAGTGGAAATATTCGTACTATTCGCAATCGAACTTGCACATTTGAAATCACATGCAAATGCAAATACATTGAGCTACGCATTGTAACAAAATATAATCCAAATATGTTTATGATTTTACAATCATTATTGCTACGAACTGTTTTACTTCATTGCATCAATGCTAAACATTTCATTTGAATTTGGATAAAAACCGCATGAGTAAGCAGTTAGCTATTTAGGAATATTATTTAAAATATAATATATTCACAAAACCGCAATTCTGTACATATTATAACATACCGTGCGTATTATATAAATTAACAGTTGTATAAACATTTCGGTCGAAGTTGTGATTTTAATTTAAAATTGAAAACAAAAATTTACCAATTTATTGAATTATTTATGGCTTTGACTAAAGTTAATTATGTTTCGGGTTGTTTGGAAAACAGGGGCGACCTGTGATTTTTGCTGGTGTGGATTTTGTAATTATTTAGTAGCTATCAAAACGATTCATAATTTAGTTTTTGATTTGTGATATTTTATCCACCTAAATATTTAGAGTAGTAGGGAATGTGCAGTTGGCGATTGATTTGCCTCTGAAAGCAAAATATTATTTTGCAGTTTCCACCTACTCGATATCAGTTCAAATCGGAAGCTTAAACTGGGACCTAAAAAAAATAAGCCGCATATATTCTATTCTACGGAAAAGATTGCCTTTCCATATTTTCAGCGACTTGTTAACAAAAAAAAGACCTCTTCCAGTAGTCCAGAAAACTTCAGATATATATATGTATATATGCGACCTTTTCAAGACTGATATTTAAAGGCCCAAATGGCAAAGTATTGGTATGTAAGCCTTTTGTTCGCAATCTGCAACACTTATGTCGATGTTCAACTGTGCCTCAACATTGAAGGGTTGTCTGCCATTCTCATTACCAGGGAACGGATTTTGTTCACCTAAAAAATAAAAATAAAATAAAAACTGAACTGTGAAAAAGGCATGAATGATTTTTATTAAAAGGGAGACATTTTTAAAGCATTATTTCGGGAAATCACTGAGAAAGTTCTTATTCTGACCAGTCTGCGACGAAATATGCACCTAGATGACACCGTTCCCACATAGGAGGAAGTACCTCACAGATGTCTAACGGTTTTTGTCAGACGTATATATACAGCTGCGACAAATACCGGATCAATAAAACACTGGAAATTGCAAACACTACACTAGTAGAATGCAGATATAGATATTTTTTACAGCGCAGTGCGCATTAGTGCAAATACACAGTGAAAGAAACATATCTCAAAATTTTACTTCGACACGAAAGTAAAGTAAAGTACCTAAATTTCATAAATATGGCAAAAAAAAAACAATATTGTTAAAAAAAGCACAAGAAGGCAAAATGGGTAAATAAAGGCAAGGTCAACAAAATCCGTTCCCTGATCATTACATTACCCTATACTTCAATCTGTGTCATAAAAAATTACGTTAGAAGCAAAAGACAACAAACACAGATTTTCGTGTCCCCACATCACAAATCCTTACCACTGAACTTCCGCACAACCCCAAATGTGGTCAGAACTTTACACTTACGTAAATGTGAAATTCAGATATACACGTAAACACAAATGATGACTGTCTAGTACGTACTTTATCCAAACGCTGGTAATAGAAAAACTTGAAAGGACCATACACTTACTTTGTCACTAGCCAACCCTTTGCCATTTAACAAAACTTTCAAGAAAGCACTTTTTCAAGAATGTTGGAAAACTAACACATTACACCCAGAATCAGACGTAGAAATGTGCAAATTTGAACAAATCACGGTCACTGAGAATGGCGCACAAATGGGTGGTCTTAGTAATGTGCACAGTTTACAACAAGGAATCGTAATACGTGAACTTGGGCCGATAGTTACATAACATACGTAGTATTTATTATCGCAAGCTATCGCTTTCTGTTGCGCTGGAAATAAGTAAAATTAAGTGCACGACCGAAGAACACTTTCTCTATTCAATTGCAATTTGAATGCCCGTCTTGTTATAAGATTCTCGTTATTGTTAAAAATGAATTTATTGTCTTTTTAAACTTTGAGTAACTAGAACTACTTGTAGCTCTTTCAAATTTGTCTGTATTCGATTGAAAGGGTTATTTATTTATTAGTAAAGTGAGGTTTGATCTCCAAGTAGAGACTTCTGGAAATTTTACAAAATTGAAATGCTGCACCTAAAGTTTTTACAAAATTTAAAAAAAAAATAATTTGTTACAAGATTATTTACAGAAAATTTGAAAATGAACATGGTAAGAAAACCCAACTAACACATATCTACAAGCATCTCTGAATGAATTTGAAGCTTTAAAAGGTTCTTCCTGTTCGCAGACAAATGTTTAAACAAATAAATACCTTGTTATAAGAGCCAGCAGTATTAAGAAAAATATAGTTTTTAATCGGAATTCTTAAGAAAATTGCATGAAAAATAACTTACAGAGACAATAAATACTAGGCCTAGGGGTTGTATGCGGACCCGTTGCGTCCGCATTAAAAAATATTAAAAATAAAAAATTAATTATGTATATTCATAGCCATAAAATCCGTTTTCGGAAAACTGTTATTTTATTTGAAGAATCTGTATATAATGTATATATAATTTTATATATTAAACAACAACAAATTTTAAGCTCGGGCAATGCGGTTGTCCTTAAAACAAGATATCGTGTAAAATGGCAGATAAAGTACAGCTCTGTTTGCACTGGACCCAAAATTGTTTTACGGTAGCTTGACATTTCGCAATTAGACTTCAAAAAACTTATCCGGCAAAGTGATCACCGCTTTTTTCAAATCTTTTGTATGTCTAAATTAGCTTAACTTTTTAAGAACGCAAATTCGAACGTTTTTTTCACTGCGCCACCTCTCGTGAATGTCTGACAAACATCCGAGAGTATAACTTTAACTGCAATGAAATAGCTTGTCAATTAGCCGCTCGGACTCGGCATAAAATTGTAGATCCCTTTTATTCGCCCCCAAAAATTAAAAACTTACGCAAAACGAATGGTTGCGAGAAGCTATGCCTAGGGTTCCTATGGACCTGTCGCGTCAAATATTTTTTTTTTTCCTAGTTTAAGATTTTTATATATTAGATAAATATAATGCTAAGTCCATGGTCTATGCCTATGCTACATAATTAGGGAATTGGTTGGCATTGTAGCTTGTAGGCCTTAGCAGGTCCCTCTTTCTCTCTCAAAAATTAAATTCTGACAAGATTGTAAATTTAAAAACTTACACGCCTCTGGCAGAACAATCTTCTACTTAGCCCAATTTTAAATTTAAATCACGAAATCTGGTAGGCTTTTGCATTTCTTTTTTTTTTAAGTGCATCTTTGCACAATCCGTCGAAATTCTACTAAAAAAATTAAATTAAGAAATATATAAGAGATTATGGAAATTGAAATAATTAAATATTTTGTATTTAAGAGGGACCTAATTATTTAAAGACTGCAATGGGGATTCGGTAACTCTAAAATTGTAAATAAAGCGCAGACTTTTTTGCATCTGCAGCTGTGTTACCTATCCTGTGCGCACATGTGCCTTTATCAAGATGGTGCTTCTGCCCATACACACCGACATGAGAAGACTTTCTTCGGTATATTCTTTAACAATGTTGACATTGGTTGGGCAGCATTTATCGATATTTGACAGTTTGATACCACGAAGAAATAAATATCCCGTCTTTGGCAGACCTTAAAAGGAATATTCAGTCGGAAATATTTGCCTTGAATTTACAAACTATAAGAAAAATTAATCAAAAGTCTGGAGAGTTTCGAGAACCAAAATGATGTTCATGTAGACGAGCAAAGACAACATTTGCAAAAAATTTATTAAAAAAATAAATAGTTTTTTTTATGTTTAAAATACACTTTTAACTTGTTGGTTACGTCGCAGATAGAAAGGTTGATTTTCTCGTTTTAGAGATGCGTTATCTTATAGGTCCCCAAAACTATTAATATGCTTTTTCGAAAAGCTTTACTTTTTTAAGAAACAGTACAAAAAGTAAAAGTTCCTGTGTAAATAACTTGACTGGAAATACCCTACTCCTATAACAAGGTATTCCTGATTGAGAAAATAACGAAATAAGATTTATGAAAGCTATGGTCTACAAAGTAAAAGTTGCAGTGTCGGCAAATTGTTCGCAGTAACTTAGGTAGTGATTGTACTGAACAAGTTCTAAAGCACTTGGACGGTAGTGAAAGGGTGGATGCTGCTTTAATTCTTCCTATTAGTGCCAAAAATAATATAACCATGAATGGCTTCGCACTTTCTTTCTGTAAAGGATATCTGCCGACAAGTTTTAAAACTCAGTAGTCAAAATTACATACACCAAAATTTTATAAAAAAATCATTTTAAATTTAATAGCAGTCATGACTTTATTGGACTCACGAGATCGATAATTTTTGTAGCCTAGCTTAAGTGCCTACATCCAACAAACCGTAGAAACCCTATCAGCTATTTAAAATCAACCAACTTTCTTGTTAAAAATTACCAAGTAATACCAACATAGCTCCTACAGAGCTAGTGGATTAAGAATAACTGAGTCAAATTGTTTAAGGAAACTCGGTTATAAGTAACCGATCTATAAATTTCCTAAAAATTTTCTCGTTCGTAAACACAAAAAACAAAACTGTTTGGCTGATATTAATATAGAAACACACTTAACGTGTGTTTTTTTATTTTATTTGAAGGCATGCATTCAACCTTTTTATCTCAGAAGTTTTAATACTCATTTTTTCCAACAGAGACTTTTTTCAATTTGAACACAGTTCTTTGAACCGATCATTTTTTCGCACTCGCTTGAAGCCAATTTTTTAGCATGTACCAAGAGGTGGATATATACCCTACCCATACACATAAAAATCAAAATTGCGTTACGCGTGGTTTTTTCTCAAATATTTGTGCCCACACAAATTCCACCGCGTCAGAAAAGCCATAAAATTCATCAACAAATGCGTACCGTACCTACATACAGAGACAATATTTGTTGTCGCTATACATAATTTAGAAAATAAACTTGGCAAAGAAGTCTCGGGTCATTTCAAATAAATGTCTATACGTATCCCTATCCACACAGCTAATATAGAAGATATCGACCTCATTAACTGTGCGCCAATAAAATTGGCGTATAAACCAGATTCATATTTATGGCATCATAAATTCATCTTTCAGTCGATGGAAGCTATATAGATACACATCAGGGAGGTACTAACCAACCGGACTTCCTAAAAAAATTCTACCCCATCATAAAGTCTCATAATTATTTGCTCATTATTCCGTTTTCTTTTCATAGTAATAAAGTAACAAACAACAAGAAAGCAGATAAAAAAAAACTCATTCAAGCTCAGAATATGCACTCAAAGTAGGTTAAATCATCCGTTCATCCAATGCCCACCCCACACACACCCTTATTGTCATGTGTGTGCCAAAAGATGCTATACATTCTATAAATACACGTCCCCCGAAAACTACTTGGGAAAAAAAGACCATCACACTCTAAACTGTTGATGGTTTTTCTCATAGAGAAAAACGGAAAAAAAATTAAAAATAAATCACGTTCCATTTGCACATGGCAAAAGCATCTATCTATCGGTCCAATATGTAGCCCACCGTTTTGGGTTTACTAACATGCGCACGCACCCTTAAATTATTTAAAAGTAGAACCTGGAAGGAAAAAAAAACACTGAAAACTCCCACATAAATAAAGCACACTGCGCCCTTGGGAGCAGCATCGCAGTTGTAGCAGAGCAGCTCCCCAAATTGTTTTAGTTAACTGTCATAAATAATTCAGCAGCAAACTCCGCCGAAAATGGATGCGGGTTTTTGTGTCTTCAAACGAAAAAAATAAACGCAGAGAAACCCCGAAAAGAAACAATCGAGTGCAGACGAGAAAATGGACCAGAATGGAAAGCGAAAAGGAAGACCGAAACTAAATAAATTAATCTAGTAATCCGTTCAAGCAGGCATTGGCGAAAAAAGCTTCTTCTTCTTTGCAGAGATATCCTTTTTTGTCTGCTCGCTTCCTGGGGGTAACAGTGGTGCGATGTATCTTTTCTATCGTCGTCGTCGTCGTCGTCGAATACCATACTAACCATCTGAATAACATATTTCATGCGCGACGATGAAGTAAAATATCTATATCCTTCCCTGTGAGATGTACAGAGCTACATACAAACTACAGCGTCTTCTGTTTGGTATCCTTTTTTTCTGCTTGCTGTTTTTTTTTCCTTCTGTTATTTATCTGAATCCTTAATTTTCCTTAATTTGCCAAAGCACACAATCTCACAGAAACAAACACACGCGAGTACACAAAGGGGAACCGTAACGATGTTGAAAAATAGCATCACCCGAAAAAAGGAACATTTAAATTTTCTGCAATTTTATCCTTTCTTTCACATACTTTGTATCCTTTTCCTTTTTATTATTATTTAGATAATCGATTAGCTTACTATGCTAATTGGCATGGGATCCTTCGATTGCATTCGATTCACTCTTTCAAAATTCACATTGACACCTCGTTTGCACTTGTGTGCGTGCGTATACAACCAGAATCACCATGATCACTCGGCTATGAAGGTTTGCATCTCAACTAAAGACCGACACGCGCGTCATGCACTCATATGGGGGTGTCGAACCCTCGAAAACAACAATAACACTGAATGTGCAGTGCACTCCGGCAATCAAAGCGAACACACGACAACGACGACGACGACACAATAATCCAATCGGGGGAATTCAAATTCAACTAGCAACACACAACAAAACCGACGGGATGCCCATCAACGATTGAGTAGCGAACGCAGGCCAGTGTATCTGCGAACTAAAAATCACAGGCACAGACGGCAAACCATGGAATTCCGTCCGAAAATCGCTGAGGATATTCTAATGTGGATTCTATATTCGATTCCCCTTTTAGATGCGATGTTAATTTTTTTAACTCATTTCTCCTCAATGCGTATACACATTGTGTAGACACATTTCAGAATAAGTTGGTTATTCAGTGAACTGCATTTCTCCACCCCCGCACAATGTTGCGCAATCACTGCGCCGGTGCAAGACTTTAAGAGAACCAAAATCACTTGAGCTCAATTTATTGTCAAAACAAAGCGTTTTTATAAACAGCTCTAACTTTTGGTAGAGTGGTAGAGGGATTGCACCGCGATGGTGGTTTGATTGACAAATCGAAATGACCAAATAGAAAAATAGAAAATGCTTTTCTTGGGTGGGTTCTCTTGGCCTACCGGCCGGCGTCTGTTCATAGCTACATCATAGGAGATAGGACTGTCGTCTACTGCTTTGATCTTGAAGTATGTTGAATTGTTGAAGTGAGTGGGGAATGGGCGCGAGTTTAAAAATAGAAGACATCGCATTTTGTGGAAATAGTAACGATATTAAAAATAATGCACTGTCGTCCCCGAATCTATCGTGAAGGTTGCATTTGAATAGAATTCCTTCTCTGTTTTGAATATGTTGAGTGGCCGTTTGTTGAGCAAAATATTGAGGTGGATGCGTCGTCTTTTTTGATGTGATGAATGGATACATACGAATTGTTTTTGGGAACATTGGATTGAATTTATTTGTTTGTTATCTGAATTTGTATCCAATACTACTAGGGAAATATCATGATTTACAATAAATTTTGTATGGAAATGTAATTGAATGTATTTCGGTGGCGAAATTAATACTTTTGTGGCATATTGTTTTTTCTTTTCACCGCTGTACACGATTGGAACGATTTGACAACAATTGGCAGTGGCACAAGTTGACATTACAGTGTAAGTCCATTATAACGAATAGTCCATATAGCGATTTTGCGATATAACGAACGCTTTTCATATTTACATTATAAATCTCTATATAGTCATAGCGAATCGATCCCACGATTTGTTATCAAATTTATCATATAAAATATAAAAAATCGATCAAAACGCTCTCGATATAACGAATGACGTCAAACATTATTCTTTCGTTGTACTGGGACGTCCACTGCAAATAAATACAAACTGCTTGAGATAGGTATATCAAAACAGAAATTTATTGGCTGAATTACTATCAAAACCTTTATGAATGGAATTCGACTTCGTTCACATGCCCACCACGGGAACGTATACAGCGGTCGATACGTTGAACCCAATTCACGATGACTCGGCCGCACATTTCGATCGATACGGCCGCTATTTCTCGTTCAATATTGGCTCCGAGCTCCTCTTACGTCTCCTTTGTTGTGGCTCGTTGGCATAAAATCACACGATCTCGGCGGCCAATAGACGCGTCCGCTTCACCACGTTCACCGACCTGAGAGTTCAATAGCTCGATTGTTGCACCCGCTGTGTGGCTTGTGGCACCGTCTTGGTGGAACCATATATCACTGATGTCCAGTTCATGCAATTGCTCAAAGAAATAACGTTCCAACATGTCCCTGCAGCGAATACCATTTCCCATAACGTGGCGGTCATTTTCATGAACGAAAAAAAAACGGCCCAATGACGCCACCGGCAGGAAAACCGCACCAAACTGTGACTTTTTGCGGATGCAGTGCTATTTCACGAGGCATATGAGAGTTCTCACCTGTCCATTAAAGCATATTTTGCTTATTGACGAAGCTGTTTAACCAAAAGTGCGCATCATCGCTGATGATGATTTTTTGGTCTCTTAAAGTTGTTCTTGAAGTTGCGACCACCGACTCGGAATTTCGGTAGTAAATTTTAATTATTTGTAAGCGTTGCTCCTTCGTGTACTTCACCATGATGAAAATCTTGATTTTACTGAATATTTTGACATTGACAGATCGGTAATCGGTTTAAGGGTTCACACTGAAAGTTTGAAGTTGTCAAGTCGCTAATAAAAAACCCTTTATATTAGAAGAGTGCTTCGAATTTTTTGGGGCCCAAGGACTAAATATTTATTTGTTATTAATGACTTGTCCATGGTCATCTCAGGGTCGTTCGAGACTAGCCTGCAGTGCTTGCAGCCGTAATAAAGGTATAAATTTGAATAAACCTGCAGTTATGGTTGTTTCGAAAACGCTTTTTCAATGCACTCTGTATGATAGTGGACTCCCGCTGAAACAGGTGGAAAAATTTTAGTATTTCGGGTTCTTTTTTCCACGACCGATAAAGGAATCCGTGCCGAGTTTTCCTGTAAGATTAGTCAGTCTTTGTGCCAAAGCTAAGTTATCATCTTTGATTCTACTATATGCCCGTTCCAAGTCTTGCCTATGGTATAGAAATCATTCCGAACTAGTTATATCACGGGTATATGATCCTGGAATAAGAGCCCTTTATATCCTTTCTCTATTGCTTAAACAAGGATTTTATACTGCTAAGCGGTCTTTGTTCGGTGTTTTTGGGTATATTCAACTCTGGGGTCAGATTCTGTAAGGTGAAACGATCAATCGTTTTCGTGCGCACGAAAAATTTGCCCTAGGGGACACAAGCAAAATTTTTCTTACAAAATGTTTAAATAAATGAGTTAAAATTAACCAAGTCTCTGTTGAGAATACGAGATAAAAAGGTTAAATGTATACTGTTAAAAATAACACACTTTAACAGTTTTTATTAACCAAGTTGGTTAAATCCTACAGAGATTTTTGGTATTTTTCACCTTAATCTGGTTGATTTTAAATAGGTGATTTTTCTGACACGGTGGTAGGAAAATAACAAAATTTTTTTTGTAGCTAAAAAAAAAAAAAAAATTTACATTGCTTTAAAAATAACGACTCGACAATAAAATGGCGTTCCCCAATGCTCCATTTTTTCTCCGACTCTGTTCCGCATTTATAAAAAAGAGATCTTCCGTTGGTATTAAACTTAAGGTTAAAATTGAAAATTAAATTGTACAATTCATTTAAATTTAAAATATTCTTTCATGATTACGGTGACCATCCGTTCATTCTAATAATGAATAGTTCTGTATTTGAAGAATTTGTTTATTTGTATACAATAAATGTCTTGTATTTTAGAAGTCGCTTGTATTTGCTCAGTATTTGCTTTAAATTCTTAAAAACAATTACGCTAATATTTTTATCAAATGAAATTAGGAATTGAATAATTGGACATTTTGTTGAAATGTGTTTCTTTATCTATTATTTGGAATTCCAAATATGGTCTCGCACCACAAATTTTTTAGCTGAAGTCCCTTCTACGCATTTTCTTCGACAGCAAGTTAGCTATAGGCAAAAGATGAATTGGCATACAATTTTATCACGGCGATCCTCAATATGACCTTCTTCTTTCACTGCAAATTTATCCGCCAGTCTTTCAATATCTGATTCCACATGTCGAATGTGGACCGCAAGAACACCAAATGTATAACTTGTTGATCTCTGCCAATGCACTTACTGACATACAATTTTAGGACAAGTGATCTCCTTTCCTCACTTTGAAAGCTCGCTTTTATGTATTTAAATTCTGTACATTCTTACACCAAATTTTGTCACCGAGTATAATCTCTGCTAAGACGGCATATGTACCTTTAATATAGTAACTTTCTTCTAACTTTGAAGTTGGCTGCATGTGTTAAAGTCGTTTACAATTAAATCCCCTGTATATTCTTATTAAGTTGTTATAACGAATTTCTGCACTATAGTTGCACAAACGTTTCATTAACCAATAACTGCAGTAAACGTTGCAGAAACTTGTTTAAAACAGTTTTTCAACTTCTCTCCTTTTTTTGTAGGAAATTATAAATCTTATAGAACCCATTTACAGCATTTGGAATGATGAAGTTACAATAGCCCCCTGTGTACCTCGAAAGGTAGTGCAACAGTTTGGATACAACCAAAGTTTTGTTGTGATTCCAGGGGTAATTGGTATTAAATGGCGCCTCACAACCAATAAGCATTCAAAATGTGTATAAGTGGCGTTGTATGCTACACTTATACCTTACTCATTGAATTAAGAACTAACCAAATTTCCATGAATCAACATTAATCACGCGAGCATTGTGCTTGGTTGATGGCTGAAAATACGAGCTGCACAAACAGATGCAAATGTTCAACACATTAACCCAATCCAACAATCAATCAAGTCTGCCGCCACTGCGGCATTCAATAAAAAAGAAAAAAAAACAATAACCACATACCAGAGCCCGAGACGCCCTTTTGACAAAGAGAACTCCAAAATAGACGCCACCGCCAAACGTTTCGTCATCAAAGGAAATACGTGACAAACATTTTATATTTCGTCAATGCATTAATCACGAAACTTATTCGAACAGACGTACAAAGAATACGCAGAGACGAGAAAAATAAAAACCCAAACAGTCCGAGTCCGAATACACAAAAGTGCCATCGCGCGCCGGTTTGTTCCTTCGCTTCGGTTAAAGATATATGGCGGTCGGTGGTGGCTGGCGGGTCGTTGATGACTAGAAGGAGATTTCCACTAAAGGGTTGACTTTGGTGAGTTCATTCATATTTAATGGTATTCTCTCCGCTGGGTGTTTTATGATCCTTAGAAGCAAATTTTATGGCAAATAAAACCTGCATTTGCAGGCCATTTTAGCAAATTCACGGTTTTAAGGAGCTTCAACGGCAGGGACCCTCAACCACCCTCGGATAGGTAATTAACTACAGCCGTCTTTCGGTAGTAAAGTATGTCTGGTATGTAACCTGATGTATTGGGCACTTGAAATCACTTAAGGCGTCTGGCAATCATCTTCACTCCCCCCGACGCTTACAATCAATGTTCGAACAAATGGATTCATGGCGATCAAAATCGCATTCACTCAGACTCAGACCGAACTGGCATAAATCGCCTGCAGGCTACTTGAGGTAGTATAGGGGGAAGGAAGAACTATAAATCTATGGATGTGTGTCTTGTATCTGGTGTCGGGTTGTATGTCCTTTTCATGATGGAGGGAACGCTTGCCTTTCCTGTAATATACGAGAGCGAAACTAACCAAGTGTAACAGATGCATCGCAAAATAATTCCATATACCTACCATGGGCGTTGTATCTCAAGTGCATTTTAAATGTATCTACAAGGACGCACCGATAAAAATCTATTTTTATCCGGCATGTGTTTTGCATTCCTGCACCTTGCATGCTAGAGGCAAGGCGCAGTCGCTTTATGTTAGTGTCGCACCGTCAAATTATTATTATTTTTGAAGTGCCGTCAATGACGCGTAAGTGATGCCGGAACTGATTTATTACGCCTGACCGAGTTACGCATACATGCCTCAAAGCAGAGTGCGCAACCCGTCACTAATTGATAGTGAACTGTACAAGATTCCACTACTGAACAGTCGGGGGCGGGGTAGATTTTTCTGGAACTCGTGTGCCCTGTATTTGAGTGGATATATGTACGATAATGGGGGTACCGTGTACGTCAAGAGTGTAGTCTTGCTTTTAATGATAATTCGTTATATTAATTGTTTCCCATCAATAAGATATAATTTTGAACATTCTGCTCTCAATTTGAGTTTTTAGCCTCATTTTCCATGCCCTGTGTAGCCCCAGATATGACGGCGTGTTTAATGCTTTCTTTTTTTTTGTATTTATAGCCAGGGACTGTTAGCTGGTTGCAATGTGTTTCAAACAGGGGACGGGCATGTTTGTTAATATTCCGGGAAGGAATGTAATAAAATGAATTTAGAGGCTATTAGCTTCGGTACTTTGCCAATGCAGGTAGACTTCTTCTCAGTATATAGTGAAAGATGAGGGGACATGAGAAATCTACAAAATGTTTTGCTTCTTTTTGGAACTAGGACATCATCTGCTCCGTTTTAAAAATAATGGACAAGAAATTCAAAACTAACGAGACCGTACAAAATTAAAAGTGTTGAAACTAACGCTTCAAGTACTCAGAACAATCAATTTAGCGTTCTCTGCCATAAATTCAAGTACAAAAACCTGGGCCTATCTTCACAAAATCATTCGTCTTTTGTAGCTTCATTTTTGGGACGAAAAGCAAGGGCAATCTGAGCTGAATTGAGAATCATTTACGGACACTTATAATGTTTGTTAGACGCTCTAGGGGCTGCTGTTATGTATAGATATTCAAGTTCCATAAGTTGAACTTCGCTCAGAAGTCAAGCCTATTTGCCAGACAAAAAATTAAATGACTTTTCATACTGACAACAAACAGACTACAACAATCCAGTCCCAGTCGCACAAAATATTCATTCATGTATAGGTATATTAAACTGAATGGCAAAATTGTGTGTCCGCAGAAATCTTATGCCCTATTCACACCGCACTGAAAACCGTGTTTTCGTAGAAAACTCGTCGATACATTCATACCGAACTCGTTGTTTTCGTTTGACGTTTCAATCAACTCTGAGACACAAATTTCGATCGCATTATTTAACGAATAAAATGAGTTCAGAGCATTTAAAATTAAGTGTGAAAAATGATTTAAGTTGTTCATTCGAATTTAAAAATGTTAACTTGCCTGTGCTTGTAATCGCTCCGTCATTAAAGAAATTTTTAAACCAAACCAATTTTTAAAAAGTCCGGTAGTACCTAGACAAAATTCTAAAAAATACTTGAAGGTATACATAAATTTCTTCTAAATATACGCACAA
This sequence comes from Cheilosia variabilis, assembly GCA_951230905.1. Lineage (NCBI taxonomy): Eukaryota > Metazoa > Arthropoda > Insecta > Diptera > Syrphidae > Cheilosia > Cheilosia variabilis. Next base: position 143,365,836 of record OX579676.1, on the reverse strand, counting down.
AATTAATTATTTTGTGAACTTGCTGTAACTTCTGAGTTCAGTCAGCTGCTCTGCTGAGTTTGCTGAATATTGCAAAAGGTGTGTTTGTTTCAACAACCCAACGATTGGAAGTCGTTTTCCTGGTGTTTTCGTTAAAAACGACTTTTAATGGGAAAACTTTTCGATGAAGTTTTCGAGTGATTTCGCGAAAACCCGGTTTTCGGCTTTACGTGTGAATAGGGTATAATGAACTTCTGCACCGATTTCTAAATTTCTTTTTCAATTGTGTGAAATACATATGTGTAGGTTTTAGGTTACTTTCGTATCAAAAATACAAAATTTTTCGCTTTTATAGGTAGGAGACAAAAAACCGTATGACCAGGTCATGCTGAACACTTAGTGGCTCAAATAAGTGATGTAAAATAATTAGTTGCTTAAACTCAAGTTGTTTTTTATAAAAAAAGTAATCGAAACACTTGTGTTTTGAAGCCGAACATAAAGTTTCGTGATTTCGATACTTCGTTCACCTATAGACTAAACTTAAAGAAAATAATAATACCGGATCTTGGAAATTTCATTTGAAATGATCACTAGGACTAGCTATATATAAATTCCATTTTTTTGAACACATAAACATTAAAGAAATTAAGGATTAATTCAATAAAGAAAGAAATACAAAAAATTTATCTCAGTTTTTAAGTTTGGGTTCGAAAAAGAGCAAAAATCTTAATTTTGAGCCTTATTTAATGCCATTGTACAAGGTTGGGTGCACGCTAAATAATAACGCTTGTTACAAGTTCCAAAGCCTTTATTTTCGAAGCCATATTTTTCGGCGTCTGGGTCGAGCGTCATCGTCATCGTCACAAAATGCACAAGGTTTTATTTTGAGAGGATTTCTTTTGTGTTTGTGCTTCATGCTTCATTTAAATTTTTGAAAACTCTTGGACCGATAATTTTTGCTATTTTGAGGGCGAAACTAAAAGAAGTCTTGTCTCCATTAACAATTCGTATAATTCTTTTGTATTGCAACTTCTCTGACCTTACATAAAGATTTTTACACCTGTATTAACACTTCTAGCCATGCCTATTATGTATCTTTGAAAAGAACCTTTTAATATAACGATGAGTCTGGCTGTGCTGCCGGAATGGCTTGTCATCGGCTCATAATTACGATGAAGTTCACAATAATTGTCAATTTCGAAGAATTGTATTCGCATTTGATTTATTTAGTTTCATTTTGAGATCGTTTAATGTAAATATTACTGTTTTTCAAATCCAGATCAACCTTTTCCCCAAGTTAAATTACGCAGGTACCCTGGGGTCAGATTCTGTAAAGCGAAACGATCAAACGTGTTCGTGCGCACGAATGGGCGCAGGGACATAAGTCCAGGGGACATAAATCCAATATGGACTTATGTCCCACTTCAGTGGGGATACATAATTGTAAACTGGAAAGTGTACTTGCTGTTATAATTTAAATGGAACGGAAGCGGATATACGAAAGACGAAATCCGCGAAAAAGCTCTCAAGTTCCGTTTGGAACTTAAAACCAATTATTTCGCACACTTCAGACTTTAGCTTTACGGTTCAGAACTTGGAGGTATCTGATTTGAGAACTTAATAATGGGATTAAATTGTGGACTGTAGTGTAATTATGGCAAAATTCCAGTGAACATGCAACCAGTACACAAACCAAATTGCTTCAAGAAAAATGGTTTTTGTATTTGGTTTTGATAATAAATGAAATTTTTTCTGGTGGTGTTGTGACCAATTTTATTGTTTGCTTCCCACCCACAATTGGCAAGCGGTTTTAAAAATTAAACGAGTTATTCAAAAAAATAATTTAATACAGTGCAGTCTTTTTTTGTCTTTCTAAGTCGTATTTCTAGGCATTATAATGGTTACTTACAAAAACGTAATATGGTTGTAATTAAATTGAATTATAGTCTGCGTGTAATATAAAAAAATTATGTAAACCGTATCGGATTAAAAAAAAAAAGAGTTTCTACAAAAGCTACTGCAAGCTAGCGAACATAAAGTGCGGGTCCAAACATGCATAGCGCAGCTTTTTCTGGAAAGTCAGAAGTACCAAGTTTAATAATTAAATACGGGAGCAATAACAGATTAATTCTTTTAAAAATCTTTTACCGGTTTTTCATTTGACTATATTTCTTAGACATTTGTATCGGAACTCAAACTATTTCGAATTCCACCACTAATTATTCATTATTAGACTTGATTTCAAGAGCAATTGAGATTTAACTTCCGGATAATGATAATGAAAAACATAAATGTCCTACATCTAAATCGCACCATTTTGCAATGCAACTGTTGAACCTAAAGAAAGTAAAGTACTACCCGCCCGGGTTCGCTCGAGTGTTTTATTAAGAAAAAATAACACAAAAACCAAACAACTGATTTTATCTAATCTAATATATTATTATATTTACATAAATTTAAAATTTATGGTGTATTTCTTGGGAGTAAGCGCCATTTTTACAGGTTAAAGCTGGCAACAGAAATCAATACAAAACCACCAATGGTACAACTTCTACCACTGGGCGAACTCTTGTCTAAACAAAATTCCCTAAAAAAATATTTGCTTTCATTATCATCGCTGTACAAGTAACCCTCAGTTAATTGGAAAATATCCCAACTACATTTTTGTCTGTTGGGCAATTTTAGATCTACGCTTGTCTTGTATAGGATACTATGCAATTCGCATAAATATTGACTGGAAAAAAAAAATGTTTTGTAGCAAACATTCCATGGTACCTACCATTATTTATCCGATGGTTAGGAATAAGTAGTAGTAGGAGTAAGTTGTGTCTCAAATGGGACTTTAATAAGAGAATTTAATAAACAAAATACAAATCAGAGAGAAACTTTCCAAATGGTACTGAAAATATAGGTGACTTTCAACTGCTTGCAAAGGACTGAGGATTTACTATATAATACCTAAGAATCAACAGTAGATTATCTTACCGAACAGAGCTACAAATAATTTTTTTTGTGGCAATCGGCTGGGTGTGTAGGAAATATGTCTATACACCGTAGAGGTTACATGTCGATGGGCATGTACTCAAAAATTACTCTAAGTATTTATATTTATGTTCACAATTTGTTCGGCTTAGCATACATAGTACCTATGGGTGCGAGGACCATATACCTATGAAGGACAGCGATGGTATGTGACTCGTGCGGGTTAATTTGCTTACATTATCTGGACTTTCACAGGATTCAGGCTACCTGTGGCTCATAATATTGTCGATTACCATGGCTCTTATTTTTGTGTTACAAGGCATGAATTTAATAACACATTATTGTGGTTTCGTGTGTTGTGTGGTAAACAAAAATAAATTCTTCAAAGTAACCCCTAATTTACCAAAAAGAAACCTAAAACCGCTGGATATTAACTGCCGGGCGGCAAATCCTCAGTCCTTACATACAGATAACCATACACATATATCTGGATTATGATGAATGCATTTTTGTGTACTAATAAACCCCATGAAGACAAGTCTATCTTGTCTTCGAAGACCGGTTCGATTTCTGCTGTCATGTCCTGATGCTTCGACAGGGCCCGACCTAGCTATTTCGCCGCTCTGGGCAAAAATAGTTTTTGCCGCCCTTAAGCCGCGGCTGTAAGTCATAACTTACAAGTAGTTATAAAAAGAAAAAAGATTATAGGTAAACCAACTAAAAAAACATGTGGTTAAGATTAATGTAACATAAACAATACCTTCAGAATTTTTTAATGTTTAGGTATTTACCTTTTATTTCTCCTTCCGCTCAATGAAAAACATCAATTGCTTATTTTTTCAATTTAATTCAATTATATTCATTTAAACATTTATTTTTTAATATGATTAAAAAGACGTTAAAGCAAACATAAAGTAATTATAGTTAAAGGTATATTTAGACTCATGGAGCATGTAGGTAGGTATTCTTAAATATAAACTAATTGAATAAAACCATTTTTTTTTAGAATATCAAACTCTAACTAGGTTCGCAGCTACTCTAAAACAATTTTTTTCGTACCTTTTGTTCTGAAAAATCTTTAACAATATCTACTAAATTCAAACTGTCGCAAATCTTGTGCTCTATCGAAATCATAGCCAATCCAGATAGTCTCTTTTGAGTCATGGTAGACCGAAGATAATTTTTTATTATTTTTAGTTTGGAAAAACTTCTTTCACCACTGGCAACCGTTACTGGCAAAGTCAAAAGAATTCTTAGCGCAATACTTACATTTGGACCAAATCTTAAATCGGTTATAAGTTTTAAAACCTCTTGAGGAGACAAACTACTATTTAAAATTGAACATAAAACTGATAACTCCTCTGATAATTCTAATCCATTTACATCCGATGAGTCCTCGTGGGTTAATATAGCCTCGAGGTTTTTGCAATGTTCCAATAATTCATTTTTTGGCAGTTCTCTTAAAGCATATATGTTATATAAAAAAGAAAAATGTTTACTATGCTCAGCAATCTGAGAAAACCTTAACTCTAAGGAGTTTACAGCTGTATCAAAGATGTGAAAAAATACTTCGACCTTATATTTTTGACGGGGATCAATTATTGGTTCATCATCACACTCGTAGCCAAACTGTCTCTTTTTGGAGCGCACACGATGTTTAGGCATATTTTCAAAATCTGAAATCTCGCAGTAGGTAGCAAATTTGCCGCCCCTCATTTTTGCCGCTCTGGGCAATTGCCCAGCTTGCCCCCCCCTAGATCGGGCCCTGTGCTTCGATATCTTTCCTCCGCTTGATGTCTTTGAGCGTCCTGAATTCTCGGGGTCTAAGAGCATCTAAAGCTCGCCGGCCACGGTATAGATATATTTGTATGGGACTCTCCTACAATCGAGACTGCCTTCATAGTTGTATTTAGTATTTTTTTTCTCGTGTGCTTTTAATTGCATAGTTTGGAAGAGCCGAACTCCGATACCTACATAAGTCTTCAAAAAACTCAATGAAATTCTGGCTTACGTCGAATTTTCTGTGAAAAGTAAATATTCTGATGGGCCTACCTACCAAATTGTTGAATCTAAATTATCTTAGCACACAATCAATTCCACACTTAAATCAATATAATACAGGTATGCGTAAGGAGAATTCGAAATCCTCTTTATTAAATCCGATTCGTACGAATTGCATGAATGGAGTGTAAGCCTCATTAGAAAATTGAATGGAATAATGTAACCCTTGAACAGAAAATTTATGAATAATGGTTTTCTTTTGAAAGATTGCTCCACGTTTATCTCTGGACATGCATATCGGCTTATATCTATACCAGACCATACAAAGGCACCTGGAACTGCACTCATATTTGTGTCTTCATTGACGAAGATATACCTGCACTCCGACTGCTCTAATTTACCGGAGCAATCTCACTTTAATGTTGATTATAGAAGTACACTCAAAATGCCTGTACATTCTCATTTGAGAAGCAGCTCTCTATCGAACGAATGGACCCGCACATGAGCAAATGGTTTTGTTCTCATAATGGGTTCTATCATTTATATTTCCTCTTCGTAAATACTCCTTTGAATATTACTTCCGGTCTTGCCACTACACACAATCAATTCGATATTTCCCTAGCCCGACTAAGCCAGCTAGTCAAATCAATACTCTTGTTCGATACTCAATTTCCATCCTTGACTGTTGGCCTCATTAAAAATACATTTCAAAGTCCAGTCCAGTCCAGGCCGCATATGGCCCAATAGTTGCACATGTATTTATTATCAACTAACGTATAAGTTATTATGGACAATAAATCGAAATCAAACCTATATGGAGCTGTGTCCTCCTCCTGATGCAGAAAGCAGAACAATGGGGGTTGCTGTGCAAGAAAAGAAGCTGTGTTGTGTCCTTGGCCTGAGTGGGGACCTGCTTTTTACTTTGCGATTGGATGTGTGCGTCTCGATTGTTTGTCTATTGGAATCACCTATAAATCTGTGCTACGACATGTGTGGCACCGCCCATTGGGTATTTGCACTACGCAACTTAAGCACTGGACCGATATGGGGCGATTGATTAGAGGGGTTTCGTGGGTAACATCTTTTTCTGGTGCATTTCATATTTATTGGACAGCAGTTTGTTAGCAAGACGAAACGGCAATTGACAGTCGAGTGACTTTATTGAGACTCAGGGTGGCATGTAGCTATGGACGGCATTATAAAGGATACCTACAATTAAAGTGCGATCGAAGGAATTGTATGAGAGGGAACTTAGGGTAGAGGATGGTGGGAGATTTCAAGAACAGTACTTTGTGTACTTGGCAGGCTTTCGAATGGGCTTAGTATTTTTTTTTTGTTTTTTTAGAGCAAGGGCATTTCAAAAGTTAAAAAGATCTTGCCAAATGTATTAAGAAGGAGAAAAACTTTTATGAACCGTGTATAGAGTTAACAGACAGGAATCCCTCGGCTACGCTTCCAGTAAATTTAACTCAAAAACATGTCAAAATGCCCACAAATGAGTAAATCTGTTTAAAAACAAGCTCTAAGACTCGTCTAAGAAGGCATCAAAAAACCCGTCCTTGGTCGAAACTTTGATTAGATTTATCGGCACTAAATGTTAATTTAAAAAGGCGTCAAAAATGGAGTCAAGAAACGCAACCGAAAACCCCTCAAAAACGTGTCCAAAAACCCAAACAAAAACTCGGCGAAAAATGTGTTAAAAATTGGTTTGAAAACGCGACCTTAAAACTCGCAGAAAAACACTTCCAAAAACCCGTACAGAGTCGCACCAAAAAGCAGTTCAAAAAGCATCCCAAAAACTTATTCAGAAAAGTTAAACAAATTCTCAAGAACACTTTCTAGATCCCGTGAAAAATACGTTCAAAAAACCAACAAAAATTGGACCGAAAATCTGTAACAAGACTTATCCAAAACTACGCATTAAAATACGGGTTCAAAGCTGCATCTCAAATCAAGTAAAAAAAAAACAAAATGCTTCAAAAACACTTTGAAGAAATAATTAAAAAAAAGCGATTTGGACCCTTCAAAACCGTTTCTAAAAAACCCATCTCGTCAAACAACGATTCCAAGAATTCATCAAAAGCAATAATCCAAAAACGAATTAAAAACACATCGAATATCACGTCCAAAATGGAGTTGAAAAATGCGTGTATTTCGGCCCAAATACATGTCTGCATTAGATGTGAATTTGATATCCAATATACTGGATGATGAAGACGGTTTGGGTGAAGATGAGATATGGATAGATGGACTATTACCAATCTTTTCAGAAATTGTTCTTATAAGCCTCAGCGAATTTTCTTCAAGGCTTATAGCCAGCCTTAAGTTAAAACATTACCACCCGCCATCCAATATGCACGGGCACACATTAAGAACACACCGTCTGCAAAGATCCTTTGTCAAATTCAAAATGATAAAAAGCCAGTTCATTCCACACAAACTGTTCCTTTTCCCCAAATGGCACAGCGAAGTTTGAATGCATGTATGACTTTCTAAGTGCACACCGGCACCACAAGAGAAAGATGTCATTAATTTAATTTTCAGGAACTCTACCCTCTACCTTCTCGTTGTTCGCCCGGAACCTCTTTCTCTCCTGAATCAACACCCAAAATGAATTACTCGCACACATCCACTAACCGCAGCCATTACGTTTGTATGTCTGCAACCAAAAGAAACCCGTCGAATAAAATATGAATTACGAAGGAGTAAAACAAAACTTTCTTGGGAAAATAAACTCGAAAACTTTTTGACACCCATACTGCCGAGCGTGCTGGCGCTTAGTAACTCATCCTCAAATCATCATCAACGCGAACCAGAACCACTTACCTCTAATGTGAGTGGATAAAACTATTAGTTCGATATCGTTTTCCTATTCCACACGTGCGTCCATTTAATTACACTCGCTTCAGATATACATCTTAATTATGAGCGAATCCCAACGCAATCGATTGCCTTGCGAACTTTAAATTGCGATAGGTAACGGAAATCTTCTCGTGTGCCCGCTCACCAATCCAGAGGCGATGAATATTTATTAACTGCTCTAGCTACCTAAATAGGCCGCTTAATACCAATGAGCCAGACGTTGATAATTCCGTCAAATGTATCTAAATGTTTGACGTCGGTCGTCGGTCGGAGCAGATGTGCGCTTCGTTTGTAATCGAAAATAAATACAGAAACAAATTTCAGGATATCCGCATGAAAAATGTCAAGCTGTGGCTGTAGTCTCTAATTTCTCTTGACTGGGTTTGCATAAAAAATCTTCCTTACTCAAGTTGTTATCCCTGTGCAAGGAGCATTTTCACACCTCCAGAGTTCCCAGGCCCTGTGGGCCTACTCTTCCTTCACTAAATATTCGCCTTTGTGCCCGATGAAAGGGATTTTCGCACGCTGGTGACGGGAATGGTACCTTCAGGGTAAATAACCAAGCACAAGATGAGAATCCGCATATCGAATGATAGAGAGCAGATTTTGCAATTTTCCCGTCGACGCTATGTACCCATACCTGTCTCGATTATGAATCCTTCCTTGGAGGCGTATCCTGGCACGAGGCAGGTATAAAAACATACAAAAAATACTCACACAAAAAATCTATAAAAAAAATCCTTGCGCGTTTGTTTTTTTCATCGAAGCATTAAGCGAAAAATAAAAGAACCTACTGCCTTGGCTTAAATGGCATAAAAAGAGCAAGACGAACGCGCTCGCGGTAGTGTATCACCGTTATCGGTGTACCACCGCCGGAGTGCCATTGGGGAGTCACTTCCGTGTGTTTTTTTTTTTGTTTCGTTTGCCATCGTATGCAGCGCAAAAGGTTAGCACAACGCATTCAAGCCGCTGATTGAACGATGACGACGCAATAGATGGTAGTAGATGGCAACAAAATATGGTAATGTAGCAGGATCGGGTGACGGTGACGGCAAAGTCTTTTGTTACCCGATGACATTATACTTCAGCATCGCGGTGAAAAGCTTTTCAGAGCGCGCCGCACCGTATCGCAGGAGCGCATTACTGCCGTATCAGATACCATTAGGAAAACTTGTGTGCCTTGAGTAGGATGGGAGTGATTACCTCCATTCTAGTGGCTGGCATTGTTTCTGCTTTACGGTTCATCTTCGTTCCATTCCTGTTTGTCAAAATGTGTGCCAGAAAATTGTATAAGGCACTAAACTTTTGATTAACTGTCAGGGGGCAAAAAAAACAACAACAACAAAAGAGAAAATTCAAAGCGGGAGATAAAAATAGATCCGCCGTGCTGTGATCTCTTGCGACTTATTTTTGTTTTAGCTCCATACCGCTCTACTTGCGGTTCACAGGAAGTTTCTTTGAAGGCAAAAGCTCAGAGTAATTTGCTGCGGGCACAGGTAGGTATGTTTATTGGAGCTCAATTAAAGTGTACACACAATTTCTGTTAAACGGGCTTATCTGACAAGAAGGAGACTGACGTGAAGGGTATTAGTGGTTACAATTGATCAAATTGAAACAGATCATTTGATTGACGATGACGAGTGTAAATTGAAAGTGAGGTATGAAAGACAGCAATTTTGAAGAGGTCTTACAATTTGTTTGAAAATATGTTGCTAATCAGTTTGTTTGGCTTTTAAATGCTTCCATAACCGGATTTCGAAGTCACTCAATTTGCTAACGTTGCTCAAAGCTTTTCTTATTGCCGTTTGTTTTCGAACTTGTTTGTTAGAATCGCACTGTAATCAAAACATTACTGTATTTTTGTTATCTCGTCCACTTGGATATCTCGTCGTTTTTCTTCGCTCGCTTTTTCTAATTAAAATTGATTATCGAACAGAGCCCATTTAGTCAAGTCAATAGCAGCGATATTTAGGCGGAGGATAGGTGGTCTGCTCGGCTGTTCGCTGCTCAAACCGTCTTTCTTCATGAAGCTGCAGATACATGCCAACAGTTATCGTTATGAAGGTAAGAAGGCTGACGGGTATAATACACTTGCTCAGAAAGTATACCAATTTCACTGCCACGAATGCAGTCGAAGCATGTCTGAGCGTCTTAAAATTCCGTTTAACCTTTCCTACCCTATGGCTTTTTGTGTACTACCTTAACAATGACGCATAAAGATCAAGCCAGTTCATTTGAAGATTTGATATCCTCAAGATATCGGCCCAGGTCTAAGATGGATGCTCTTATTCAAGATGTGAAATGTGATTTTTTTTAAAAGGGCTTCGAATTCTCTAGCACTCAGACTGTTTTACTTGAGTCTAGTCAATTTCTGTATTACCAATCAGAAACTGCTGTTCTTTTGAAGGAGCAGTGGATGCCTATTACAAAGTGTGTCTTACAATTTTACAATTTCGGTAACATAGGGCTTCGTATTGGGTCCACTCTAAAGTTTTCGATATCAAGTGCTGTAAGCCCGAGGGGTTTTTAAATAGGATCGGGTCGATGTTGGCTGAGTGTTGATTTGCTGGCGTTTGTCTAATCTGGTGTTTACTATTCAGTTTTCAGTCACATCACATATGCCATAGTCACATAAGTAAAAGTGTATAGGAGAGCCCGACGTAGTCAATTCCTCGCCGTGCACAAGAAGTCAGCTTTTCGCAGACTTCAAATTGGCGAAGATTGCTTCCGGACTTAGCAATCCAACTTACTCAGTTCAAAGTGAATAACCAAAGTCTACGCATGTTCGCTTTCTGGGCTTCTGACCGTTTAGAAGAGGACTTAACCTAAAACAAACTCAAAGAAACCAACTAGAAAACAATCTTGTGGCTTTTGTGAAGATGATCTACTAACAGACGCCGAAGAAGATGGTCTCAAAAATATAGGGTCAGACACTTGGAACAAGTGGTACTATTTAGTACGCAACTTTGTACAATGTCATTTAATGAGCCTCAAAATTAAGAATTTGTGTCCAACTTTTGCGGCTAAATGTCAAGACTGATTTAAATTATATTAACTCCTTTTTTTATTATTATAAATTCCGTGATTAATTTTATTTATAAGTTCTTAAAGATTTTTTTTTTCAATAAAATTGAATAAAAAAAAAAAAATATGGGAATATTTTGATCATTCAAAAAGAAAAAAGAGTTCCAAAAATGCGTTTTATTAAGTATATTCTTAAGCTTTAGTTTATACACTGTTAAAGAACAGTTAAAGCTACAAAAAAAAATATTTTAATAAGTAATATAAGAGCAATAAATAATACTTTTTACATTACATATTTACGTTGAGCGGCTTCCTCACAGTCAACGATGACTTTAATGTAAGCCACTAAGTGTTCGACTACTGGGGACATGGCCGTCATCAGTATTCCTTTCAAGGATTACACAGATTGACTAACATTTCCCTATCACAGTCAATAATTGCGTCTTAAAAAGTGTACATCAGTGGGACCACTTTCTTTGAAAGTAAACGGTCCAACCCTGAACCTTTTATGTGACACACGACAAACTTTGCACCTATAGCCACCGCATGGAAATTTACATTATATAAGTTACTTAAGCAATCAGGACTCCACAAATCTCCCTAAAGTATTCAAATATCTTCTTATTGGTTTACTCAAGATATGGCTCTTGTTAGACCGCATAGGTTTCACTTAATATATCTTCATCCGAAATGAAATGCATAAAACAAAGTAGATTGCTGCTTTCGGTATATACCTACCCAAATCCCAGCCTGCAGTTATTTTTTCGGCAAAGGCAACACAGTTGAATGGGCAAACACTTTCTTATCGACCCACTATGGGAATTGATACCAATTTTGTACACCCAGTGTTTCTAAATTGATTTTTCTCCCCGCCATCGTATGTCTGTAGGTACTCGCACACAACGTTCCCGAAATATTCAGTAATCAATTACTCTTCTTCCAATTGACAGTGTCAACAGAAACGAGAAACGATTATCACGACACTCGCAACGTCTATCACTCTTACCTCGTACTACAGGCAACAGCGCGTGTCCGTGCGATTCAACATACACCCCTAAATATCAACAAGTATCAGTTGAGAGCAATTTTTTCGTTCAAGCGGCGGACATTCTTTGCCGACAACCATACTTGTTCGGCTTGACGCCGACTTAATTGAATGACCTTTTCATCGATGGGCTCACGCACATTTCAACACAAAAAGGCACATCATCACGAGAGCGTCAATTAACTTATCTACTGACAGCATGCTATCGCACAAAATTCACTCGCTTCCAAAATATACCACATTCGCGCTGTGTCGTTACACTTGTCCCCTGATGCAAGGATCAGCGAGTGGAATAAACTTATGCCAGAGCAATAAAGCCACTGCCGCTCCACGTCACCATCAATCGGCGCGTTGCGAAATTAATCCACCGGTTTGTTGCAGGAAATGCTACTACCGAATCCTCGCCGTTGGGGATTATCACATGTGCGTTATACCCAGGAATGGTGAAGGATGAATAACAAAATATGCCGCCCAAGTGCACATCGATGATGTACAATGAGGGATAGCAATGAAAGCGCACATGTGAAAAGTAATATAACCACAGGGTGCAGGACCCCATAGGGTATAGGGTAGGTTTCGAGTATACTCGAAAAGCACACCGATTTCGGAATCAGGCTGTTCGCATTGTGGAAAGCTATCGAAATAGTTTCACCCGTGGTGGGTAGTTAAGTCTGCACAATCGATTACCAACAGCCAGTTTGAGTTGATTGAGTAACGTGCAGTTTGAAATTTGCCTGAAAGCTCTGGCATAACCGTTGCGCCATAATGGGTAAATAAAGGATTAAAAAATATTAATGCATTGTACTAAATTCATACCCTGCATAGCACGATGAAGAAATTTTGAGAGCTTTATAGTACGTTTTTCTTACTGTTCATAGATGGCAAACCTCAACTAACTTCAATTTGTCAAACCGGCGAGTTTACATTTTTTTATCTGTTCAATAAAAGTTCAATAAAACCAATCAAATTCTTTTTTTGCTTTTGTGGAAAGCGGCATCGGGATAGACGATACAAAACACATCATTACATATAACGTCACGACATGTCGACAGTAACTTTATTAGTATTACAGCAATAATTTCTAGTTTTTAGAAAATTAAAATGACTGCAATTTTACATAAGCAGTTTAATTTTATAATAGGTACAGAGTTCAATTTCAAAATCCTTTTTACAAACAGCAGTTTTCCAGGTTCCGCGTAGTGGAATAAGAGTGTTCCACGCAAATGAAAAAATTTTTTTACTATTTAATTCAAATATTGCGTTAATTTTGAGGCACCCTTTATATTGACAAAGATCCAATAATATTATGGAATAAATGAGATTTTTATTTCAAACTAGCGAAAAGAGAGGTGTGTGAAAATTAAGGACCGAATGTATTTATTAATGCCACACCATAAAAACATAAAAAAATAAAAAAATTTGCGGTAGGTATATACTGCGGTCGATGTACAAACAATAATTATGGCCGAAATTTTGCCGGAAACTGTGTAAGAAGCTTATTGCAAGAGAGACAGGAGAACGCTCCCATCCCTACGACGTGCTGTTTACGGGGTGAGAAGTGACACCGGCAGACCCCTAGCGGGGATAGTTGATCAAAAAGTGTTAAATGATCAGCTATCGACCGGGGTTCAAAAATTTGAAATGCTATTAAAAAGTAGTGGTCAGTGGTAGGAGGGTGAAAATTAAGGAATGAATGTATTTTTTAATGTCACACCATAAAAAAATAACCAAAAAAAAAATTGTCCAAAAAATTAAAAAAAAATGTTTGGGGTGAGCTCCCCTTAACACTTAGGGGTATAAAAATTAGTTATTAACCTATTCTCAGACCTACTGAATATACATATAAAATTACATAAAAATCAGTCGAGCCGTTTCGGAGGAGTATAAACACTAAAATTGTGACACGAGATTTTTATATATTAGAAGAAAGAAATAAAATAACAAGGTCGCAATTGCTTATAATTATTAATGATTCCATTTTTTTAAATAAATTTTTCAACCAAGTAATGCGAACTTATTGCTGTGGATACTGCTTCACGTGACAAGCTCTCTTGAGATACTTTGACTCAAAGCCGATGCTTTTAAGAAGAAAATGATATACACATTATTCACAAATACGAGTAGACGGAAACACGATCAAAACTTTATCGACATTGAATATATTACCCACCAGTAAAGACTGGAAGTTTACTTCTCAAAAGATACTCTCAAAACGATTTCCTAAAAAACTCCCTTCTCTGGCACAAAAGTTCCGATGAAAGTGTATCTGAAGTTTGATAAAAAACAATGTTTAGGTTTCACAAAACAGTTTACGCAACGATATCGAACTTTTCGTGGGAATTAAGTATTCAAATTAAGAAAGTGCAAACGGCGCTTAGTCTTAATGCGGAAATACTTTAAATTTTGTTCTTACCAGGTACTTATAAAGGCATGCATAAACAAATACATCGACTTCGAATTGAGGAGATCCAATCCAGCAAGTTTTCAAACGATGATAAGGGCTTTTGTATTTTTTTTTTGTATTTTTTTTCACATTCAGTTATCTGTGGCATTTTTTATTCAACGCGTACATACCCTCGTATAATGTGGTTATTAATTTAAATAAATACCTACCTAAATTCGTTCCCACAGGCAATGATTTCATTCCATACTTTGAACAAGAGACAAAATAGAAAACCGTTTATTAAAACCCTCATCTGAATTACCTGGGTACATTTTAATCTGTCACCCCCAATCGGCGGTGGGTAGACCATTATCAAATACAAGAATTAATTAAAAAACCGCTAATATTCCTGCAGGATGTTGATATTATTTTTCGTGCTTAAAACGTCATATCCTTTTCATATGTAAAGAACAGTGTTCTGCCTCCACGGTTACATCCATGAATCGTAAATAAGTTGTGGCAGTTGCCTACAACTACAACGCTACCAACAACCATCAACATTTCAAGTTCCTTCCATACCTCCGTTTTTGCATTGATAGTCCCTTCGTAATGGGGGGTACTTGTACTTGTGTTCCTCTGCAAATAATGTGTACCTTACCTACAATTATTACTTACAATGCGCGTGGGAGCAGGCACTGCCGCGTTCCCTTTTGTTTGACTTTTATAAATGGCATATAATTAATTATAGTTTGGTGCACTATTTCACTGCAGTCGGGTGGTACTACTCCGTGCGTGTTTAACCAATGTGAATAGGTTGACGCTGCCTCTCTCAGCTACATAATTGTCCTGGAAGTGTTTCCTTTCGCATACATTACATGTGTATAAACGGCAATGAAAGGCAATTAACCAGGAGTATATTTCGAGCACACAGAGCTGCCAACGAATAATTTACTTGTGGTAAATATTTGAATTCCTGAATTCTTGACGTCCATATATTCTGCCACTGTAACCTTAGAAGTGTCGCCCAATAAAGCCTAAGAACTGACTTTGGTGTCCGTAATAGACGTTAATGGCATGCCGAGCAAACGTAATTGCCCGAATAAAGCATTCAGGCAGGTTCCACTCCATTGAGGACTCAATTGGATTTTGAGTATGATTGTTGGTTCGGGAATTTATTGTTTGATCTAAGACAAAATATCAACATTTCAATCTGATTTCAACTGATTTATGGTGGTGAAATGTTAAATATGTTTCTTTTTTTTCGTGGACGACTTTATAACAAGTGTAACTTTCTCCTTCACAGTAATTTTAGTTGTTTTTCTTTTATTAAAGAAGCTATTGTTTCATTTCAAAACTCTGAAACGAAACTTTTGAAGAGACAGCACATATCTCTTGAAAATTTTTGATTATTTAAAAAAATTCCGGCAGTTGCAGTTCGCAGTACTTTCAACCGAAGGTTGGCCTGTTCTCTATTCATCAAAATAGCCAAATTATTCGCGTTCCTTTAATTTTAATTTTTTTCAATATCTGCTTATCCACACACATGCACAAACATCATTGCAACATCTAGCCACTCTGGCAACAACTGACTTTAAATTCGTATATTATTTGATTGCGTAGGCCAAGTGCGATGAAGTTAAAACTATGTGCCATTACGCCCTTCGTTATGTCTCAAATAAACAAACGAATTGGGTGGGTTAATTCATCATGATGCCTCAACAAATCCACAATTCATTCATTCATTTCATCATATCTTTCGACAATGATGCTGAGCTTTAACAATTCTGACCTTCACCTGGAAATGTGGCTCATTTTTTTTCGCCAAAAAATCACCTCTTCGAGTTCTTAAAATGTAAGCTAAAAATTATACCATAATATCGCATCCACTGCTCGGTTTATTATTCACTGCACACGGGTGAAACTCAATCTTAGATCACCAACTCCGTCAAACACAAAAGCCTCAAATTCGTATTGATTGAATTCCATACACGCGCCAATTCCTTATTTAACCTTTTTCCATGAAACCCATCTGTGCACAGCTACAAATTTGGTTTCTTCAATACTATCCACTCCGCAGTGCGATACAAAAATACTCGAGTGGAATGACAAGATAAACAGATTCATTCAGATGGTAAATTCGAAGTCATCATGTCAAATCATGTTCGACAATATATATTCAATGGGATTCGACGCCGAGATCAATAAGCATTTTGCTCCTTGTTTAATATTGTTGTGGTGCAAAAATCCTTCTCACCGGTAACCTTTCTTAAGAATGCTCTACTACCTACTCCAATATTCAAATCACAAAAAAGCAGAAATATGTTTGGCATTTTTCAATTCAGTCACCCACCGGAGTGATATATAACTAAAATGTGACCGAAAAAAATCCCATTAGTACTTATAGTCGACGACTTGGTCGCGGGACAGCAATATTCCTTTCATCATGAAATCAATTTAATCAACAATGGAATTTCAAGTACACGAATTTGCATTCATAATCTGAATGAGTTTCACAATGTGCAGAGAAGGTATACGGAGTAGTCTAGCGATTTATCCTCTGATCCGCGCGGCAAGTCCTTCGATGATGGCGAAGCCGATGCCAACGCCACTTCTCTGCAGTGTGGCAATATTGCTTCGGGGGGCTTCTGGCAGTCGCAGCATACCTCCGATCGTCGACCGTCCATAACAACCGGCCAAAGGAAGTAATAAGTCTTTCTAAAAGATAAGTTGCTTTTCGGTGTGGATGACTTTTTCTATTTGCATATTTCGATTGGCACAGTTGTGTGTGTGTGTTTTTTTGTGGCTTTCGCCAGGGGCGGACTTGGGCACGTTTAAAAGCCAGGGAAATAATATCCAATTCCATTTTCTTGAAGCAATCCTCTGTCAGATTGAAAATAGTTCTGAGCCTTTTAGGTTTAAGAAGCTGAAATTTTATAGAGAATTTAAGACTTTATGAGTTTTTTAAAAGTTTGAGAAAAGTTTGGTTTTTCTTATTTCTTCCGTAGGTACATCCAAGTCAATTCTTGAGTTTCTAATTGTTTTTAAAAAATGTTCGATTAGTAAGTCCAAAAAATATGCATCACATTCAAATAAAAATATTTTTCTTTCTTTTACTGTCAAACAATTGGTGAAAAAAAAGATTGGTTGACAAATCATACTGCGTCCCCCAACTCACAATCTTCTTGCCGCTGTCCCCCTCAGTTTTTTTTTTTTTTAAATTCGCCATTTTGTTTTCCTATCAGTGTTATGTTAATTAAGCATCCGTATGACATGCAAAAACATACAAAAAAAAATGCAGCAACCGTGGGGAAATGTGATGGAGCTCACATTACCACATTTTTACATTACTGAATGCCATTGGTTAGCTATTATAAATTGTTAAAAGACTAGAAACATATGACAAATTTTTTTGGATATCATTAACTTTGATTTCGTGTGTAAATGTTTCCTAAATAATGAAGAAAATTTGCTCAAAATGTTTTTATTTTCCCTCAACATTGTTAATTTTTCATGAACATTTTAAGCAAATGTGCACTTATTCCCGAAAAAAAAATATTTTCCACACGTTACGAAGAATTTCAAATTAAACGGATAAAATTCTATGAACGCTGGCAGCAACTTTGCCCAAACCGGATGTGGCTCATATTTTTTGGGAGTGTGTTGGTGAGCTGGAATATTTGAAGTTACGTGACGAATTTCTATGTAACAATACTAGCGCACCAAATCGTGACCACTCCGTAAAAATATATCTTGTAACGGGAAATCGGCCGGAGTTGGTGGTCTCAGTATTGTCTCTGGTAAAAACTAAATGAAAAATTCGTATAAAATAGGTAATCTTCTAATAGCAAACACAAAAAAAGTGAGGCAAAAGTTGTAAATTCCAAATTTTATTCCAGTAAGTTCACGTGAGTTCTGATTACCTAAAGTTCCTAAAAGTGCTTTAAACAGAATCTAATCTAATCCAAAGTCTCTAAAAGTGAGATGGGTTTTGTGTGTTTTCGGAACTCTAATAAGAACTCGCGCGAATTTAGAAAAAAAGAATATTCCTCAATAGGATATAACTTTTTGAGGTTTATGTCTGGAGAATTATATTTTACAATTCTAAAAAATAAGGTTGTTAAAAATGATATGCGGGCGAATTTTTTTTTTAAAACGATTCAATACGGCAGCCATATATTGGACTTGTTAATTTGCTATAATACAAGTAGTATTGAGGATGAACTGGAGGTGGAGAGGCATGTCTAAAAGTAAGATTTTTCTCCCAAAAGCTGGCTGATTTCTTTGTCGTATTTCAGATTTCAGTCGACGTTTATGGAGTAGTACTATTTACTTTGTCTTAGGAAAACAAAAAGTCGACAGATGGAGAAAAAAGTAAAAAATTGTTCGATAAAGACGAGAATATAAAAAAAGAGAAGGGAATATAAAAAGACTGAGTATGTTAAACGAGGGTACTAAAATGGGGCATGCTAAATAAACTGATCTCCATTTAATACAAACTTTACATATTTACTGCTGTCCAAAGTGCTTTTGTGTCTACATAAACTGGTGCGTAGATGACAGTGGCTCGAATTAGCTCCAAGTGTTTTGATATACGTATTCCGCTCTCTTATAAATATTAGGTTCGTTGTCGTTCGTGTACTTTCAGCATTCAGCATAGAAAAATGATTAACGTCAATTATCCAAATTCGAGAGACAAATCTCTCAATTTCAAGAGAAGTACCTGACCGGTTTTCTTACAAAAACTTTAAGAAATGTCATTTTGACATTATCGTAAAATGCAGCATCTACAAAATAAGTCGGTATTACATTTTGTATAAGCTAAATACCTCTTAAATTTAGCATTTTGAATGCGCTGATATGTTCTGGGAGAATATTTAATTGCAACTTCATCCGACATCGTTGAAGACGATAATAAACAGAGTCTTACTTGTCAAACTTTTGAGCTGTCACTTAGTTGTCAGTTTTAATTTTTCATTTTTCAGTAAGTCGAAACTCGGCGAGTAGAAAATTACAAACAAATTAAAAGAGGGGAAATGGATTTCTCTCTAATTTTTTTAAATATTCTCAGTACGTGGTCGCATTCGCACATTTTCTTAGCAGATTTTTAATAATTTTACGTTTGCGAAAAAGTACCCGAACGAACCTGTTGAATGCCACAATTTTTTTGAAATTCCCATTGGCTTGGCTCAGAAAATAACGCAACAAGTATTGCTGTAGCGAATTTGAAACTAAGTCACCTGAAAACTTAACTTATTGTCTCAGAGGGCGCCTCCGAATCCTTACCATCAAAATCCACTCCGGCACAACGGTTTCTTACTTTTTTATTAATTTTTTTTTTCACATTTTTTGTGTGTAACCTGCACTTAATGTTCGAATGTCCTTAAGAATATATTCCCAGACCCGTGGGCTACATTTTCAGATGAGCAAAAAAAAAACATTTCAACTGCTTTTGCAACTATTGAGTGTACCTACCTAACTCTTACAGAAAAAAAAAAAGAAATAAAAACGAAAAACGGGGACAAACACGAACTCAAATTGAATTTTTCAATATTTTTCTAGGGTTTGTTTGCAATTTGAATTATTCTCCCAGCCTTCTAACGCTTTTCGGTGGGGAGCGTTGGAGCTGGAGCGACACTTATTTGAGTTTTTTTTCTATTTTTTTTTTGAAGGACACAAATCTGTGCACTGTACGTCTACTACTACGCCGAGTCGATGATTGGGCTGACAAAACATAAATGCAAATTGGCTACCAATCCATAATCAAAAGAATAACAAAAAATAAATAAAATAAATTGGATTTCACACCGTACCGCACAATTAGAAAAGTGAATAGAGCAGAGCTCCTGTGTCCTGTCTGTCCTGGAATTTGGGAATATAAATATAAGGCTTTAACGGGATTTATAATTCCACTAAAGTTTAAGTTGAATCGATAGACTTCATGGCGCAATATATACAGGGATCAGTAAGGGGAGAGTTTTCTTTTCGTTTGAATGCGCGCAAACAATTCTGGACGTGAGCCTTTTAATGAAATCTCACAGTGTTGTCAATGAAAACTGAGACCGCCATATGTGATGACAATGGCATACGGATGGCATCGATTGTCGGGAGAGGATAACAGCAACAACAACAACAATATGGTGACTCTTACGTGCCGGGTGTGCGGTGAGGGTGGTTGTTGCTTCAGGATGGCTTTGACCACGACATTACACAGAACATTAAGTGCAGAAATACAGCTACCAGATGACCTGATTTCCCCTATAAGTAAGATAACGGCTGTTTCATAGGTTGACCGTAGCCAAAAGGGTGGTTGACCATAAGTATACCATGGTAGAATGGGAATCCATTGTTGTTTGCATAAGGTATTTAACAATGCTGCGGGCGTATTTCACCCAGATGCACTGGAAGTTGTTTTTCCTCGGAACCTATTTCATTGTCCGCCGGGACATATTAAAACGCATTTTCCAGCTGTCTGAGTCTGAGGTCCACACAACGCTTGTCCTGGTTGTAGTAATAGCTGTAATTGGGTCATTTAGTTTCGAGTGGGTAGTAAATAAAGTGCACGACTGAGTCGAACGTAACTTTCTCGTTCATCAAAAGTTTTTGTTGGAATTATTTTCAGGGTCCATAAGTTTTAAGTAGCTGTTATTGAATTTTCATTGGCAGTGGGGCATTGTTATTATTTCAAAAATATAGCGAAGATATGTGAAGATCGGGATTTGGGTAGTCATTTTTAAGAAATATTTAAGAAATTAATTTGTTAGAATTTTTTGAGAAAAACTAAGAACGGGATCTTATTTAGAATACTTATATTATCTTTAATATGTGTTTTGACAAAATATTGCAATGTGAAGTTCGAAAAAATAATATTTCTTAACTTTTTTGCTGAAAACTGAGTATTAGATATTGTTCGGGATGAAAGCATTATCTACTTGGTCTTCCAAGTTTTATCGAAATCCAAACTGGGGTTTTCGAGATATGAGCAGTATTTAAAATCAGCGTTTTCGGTGACTCGAATTGAAAATTAAGAACGCAAATACCTTAAAAACATAAATTTTACTCTAAGTATGCATTTTGGTCAAAATCGTAAACTCTATTAATATTAAGGTTATCTTGCAAAAAAAAAACGGCCCAGAACTGTTAGCCCACAAATTTCAAATCCGAAGTTTGAACGAAATCCGAACAGACAGCCTGATTGACAGAATTTTGCGACCCACTTTATTGAGTTCCTCTATCATCGTAGTGTCAGAATTGATTAACATCTTCGTTGCCACTTTAAAAAAAGAGGAGCCCAGTAGATAATTTTTTATTATACAAAACAAAAAAGATCAATTGCTTAAAACTACATATATTAATAATCACTTAAATGTTTTTTTTTTTGTGCAATAAATTTAATTTATCAGACGTTCTTTACAGCGGTTATTTTACGCATGGTTTTTGTACAGCTGTCCAAGTGAAGGTTTATCAAGCTGATTTATTTTTTTCGAAAGATCTACTCCTATTGCAGCTAAGTGGCACCGCTGATCTCGAGTTCGAAATTTTGTACGAAAACAAGATCTTTCTCTTAATACGTACCTAATCGAGAAAGCTAAAAAGTTGACTTCGTAGATGCTTATTCATGTATATCTGTTTATCGGGAAACTATAATAAGATCTGTCAGTGAGATGGTATCAAAAGCGATATATTCCTGAGATCCTTCTGGTTTTCGTTAGTTTCAAAAGCCAACTATTTTCAGAGATATTTTAAGTTGAGTGTTTGGGTTAAAATCAAAACCTATTCCTTATTCCATTTCCTATTTATCGAAATCTATATTCCCGTAATAAATTTAAATATTTACTTACTGTAAAAATCATAAGGCGGGACGAATTTTATGATTTTTTTTTTTCAAATTCGTTTTACATAATAGGTACCGTTGAATCTTTGCCAGGATGCATTTATTTTAAGATATTGCTACATAAAGAAGACTACATTCACCGACGAGGAGGCCAAAAGTAAAAATTTTCGCATCTATTTCAAACGTTTCCTTTCAAAACAAATCTATTCCGAAATACATTCGCAAATATTTCCAAGATGAGTTGTGGTTCCACAAGAAATAGCTTTTTTAGAAAGTTCAAACATCTATGTTGAGATATAAGCAAAAAACAGTTTTTAAATAATAAGCCGTTGCTTAAAAACCTCTTAAAAACCTCTTTCTATCTCTAAACTAGTGAAATTGAAATACTTTGTTCTTGATTCTGGCAAATACATTTAAAATCAAATTTTTACCGAAATGTCCTTATATTCTGGAAATCTTGGTGGCCAGTCAATATCTTCATTTTATGACAGCACCTACGTTCAGTGAATTTAAGTTGCTTTAACTGCATTGATATGCTGTGTGGCATGACGCACCGCCTTATTGAAACCAGTATCTAACCGTTCAGACCTTTTCACACATTGGTGGGCAGACATAATGAGCCAAAATTCGACAATTTTTCTGCCAACAAACTGGTAGTATTTTTCTTAAGGAGTCTTCTGAAGTGAGCTTTCTCCAAACTCTAACGTAATCCCGCATAGTCAGAAGAGCATCGCGGTGATGTGAAATTTATTGCTGCGTGCAGTGCCGGCTCCAGCTGTAAGAAATTCCAAAGCAGACTTAAATTCCTTTGCCGAGTCATCATCAGCCCTATAATACTGCCAATAAAATCTTGCAGCTTAAGATGCGTCTGCAGTCTTATATCTAATATTTGCGACTGGGTTATGAAAAAATGTTGCAGAGTTCGCCATTATCAACACTCGCAGAGCAGAGATAGTCGAAACCATTTATGTGCGTAAATATTTGAGGGCTGATTTGTTATGTGTAACAATATCTAAGCCCTGGTCCTCGCTAGCTAAACCACTTATCGGTTTATTGGTATCGATATCGAGTGTCTAAATCGCATTGTGTTGCAAAACTACAGCCAGATCGACAGATTTGAGGGCAAGTTACGTGATAGGTAACTTCTGCTTTAATGAGCAAGTCCACTAGCGTCACCATCACCCCATAAACGACCTACCGAGTCGGTTTCATACTGCTGCCACCACTTAGTCGACGCATTTTACTCAGCCAGAGTCGTAGGCAGGTACTAACACTCTGTCCTTTCATTGTTTTATAATACCCAACAATGGAGCACACATATGCGGCAAACTTATTTGTAGTCTAGCACAGGTATTTGCATTCGTGGACGCAGAAATACGCCCAGGACCGCACCACAAACAATTTCCCTTGAGTCATCCCCTAATGAGTTCTAGATGACATAACATTTTAATATCACGACCTTCTGTTCGCTTCAGAGATGAATCGATTGTCCCCATTCCCTTTATTCGGAAGCGAATACTACTCAATAGGAAAGTTAATAAAGAAATCCGTAAAATGCCATATTGTTTTGCAAGCCGCGCGCACAGATGACGATAGCCTCCGATACACACACCGCGCGACGACCTTCACTTGCGATAAATCTCGGTCGGAAAGCGGAATCTCAATCTCACAGAGACACTCGATATAGCAAAAGGCGGTGGAACGTGGAACATCACAAGTCGTAAATAACCGCGCTGCTGTAATTACATCATCCTTGAACAGAGGTACCTACATAGACGGAATAAAGCACCACCGCACCAAAACAGAGAACATGCGGCAAAGGACGAACGGCCATAAACAACCCGCTGCCAAAGCCATTATCCTCTTTCTATGGGCGACATTATTTAAAAAGCACTATAACAAATCTCAATTTCAAAACGTTTACGTATATCGCGTGTGTGCGTCATAATTCCCAGTTGCCCGGGGCCAAACTCATATGTCAGGCAATAAAAATTGTTTCAACTGACATCTGACTAAATCATCTCCTTTATCGTCGGCGGATATGCTTTTTGTTGTCGCCTTAGTGGGGCATTCCACTCTCTTTGAATTGGAAACTTAAATGAGAATCAATGTACGCGCAGGATGAGGTGGATGTCGTGATTACTGTCCATCCGAATCCGAAATCCTTTGAATGCATAGCGCAGCTATATAGCTCGGTACTTAATCTGACTTTTCGTTTTTTTTTTCCTCTCTCTTCTCGCAGTTGTTCTTGCGTGGTGTCAAGTTGTCAACAAAAGTGTTCGGTTGGTCGGAGCTTCTATAGATTCAGACTTCTCATTGTGTATGGGAATCACATTCACGCAGTGACCAGTTGGAGAATATCTGTGCTGAATGTTAATTATCTTTGAAATAGCGTGGGTAGAAGGATTTCATGCGAGGAGGAAACTTTCACAAGGAAGAAGAGAAAAAAAACTTTGCGCAACGAGACTCATTGTATATGTAGTTTAAAGGCGGCAACCATTTTGATTTGGTTTTCCGCCTTGCACCGGGCTATCCCGGGGGTAGATGTAGGATATTGGATTTAGACAACTACTAACAGTGGTATACGAGAAAAGAGAAAGGGAAGCTATCAAGAGAAATTCAGGAGACATTGTAGACGGAGAAACGGGATTAGATGAAGATTAGTCTTGTAGTGAGGGATCAGTTCGACTTTCAGAGATAGGTATATAAGTAACGATATTGGAGTACAGTTTGGTAGGAGCCACTCAAGTCGTTTAATTGGTTTGCCACGAGCATTTTAATTGAGTCTCTTGATGCTTTGATGTATACCTAGATATGCACTCTTCGAGATGAAAGCGGCATTGCCTTAGGGGACAGATTTGCCAGTCAGATATATTGAATTGTCGGCTATCAAGTTGGATCTGATAGACGGAATGACGGAGTGTTCTATTGGACATTTTATAAACAAACGCATCCAGAAGAAGAACACAAGTGATCTTGTGGGACTGGGAGGGTTTTTTCCCTAACTCTTTGTCTGAGTTTTAACACTTCACTTGGCAATATATATACAAAGTGTTTTTTTTTTTTTGATTTTTGTTTTACGAATTGGCAACACTCTTTCCATTGGCATCTAATATGACTGGTGACAGTTGTGAGTAGACCCACTTTGACCATGAATGCGGACATAAGACAAGCAAAATAAAAATAAATAAATAAATAGTTGGCGGAACAGGCCCGAATGGATCCTTGGTCTAGCTTCTGACACAGTTCGTCTTGTGTAAGTTTTTAATTTTTATGACGAATGGAAATGATCTACAATTTTATTCCGAGTCCAAACGGCAAATTGAAGCTCTTCCATGACAATTATGCTCGCGGATGTTTGTCAGACGTTTGCGAGAGGTGACGCAGTGGAAAAAAGTTGGAATTTACAAAAGCTGGTCAAAAAACCAGTCCAAAATTTGACTCCGAGATTGCGCTTTATTTAACTCATAAACCATATAGGTACCTACAGATGCGGCAAAATAACTATTTTTGTTGAAATGCGCGTCATTCAGGCTGTAGCTAGGTGGGAGTGATTTCATTCGACGGACGAGGTTCTTAAGATTTGTTCCTTTCCAGGTCAGTCGCCATCATGCGTCGATGTTCTGCCACTAGCTGGCACCTCTCCCGGACTAAAAATCAATTGCTAATTGGGTCGCTTCAGACACTCGGCCTAGAAAATCACTGTCACAGCGACAGTGAAATCGGAAATCCTATGTGAACATTTTGCAAGAATTTCTTTTTCACAGCTCGATGAATTATTGGGAACACTTTCCGCAGCTCGCCATCTCACGATTTGTAGTGGTCCCTTGGATTATGAAAAAATCAAGTTATTTTGCCTTCCCCTGTACAAGGGTATGAAATAATCTTTCAATTAAAGTCAGTGAAGTCAAGGAAGTTATTCATCGCAATTTGCTATCAGAATGTACATCATCTAAGACCACACTTGCAATTCGCGAAGATATGACTTCTCTAAAAGTGCGTTTGGTGGCCAAATTAATAGATTAGCCTTTAATTAGCAGTGCCAACACCGAGTGGCACTGATTTCAACGCCTTGAGTCTCGCTAGCCGGTTCAGCCTATCCCAGTCCTCAGTTGTTTTTTTACAAAACAAGTCTTATACCCAACCGTATTTATTGTATGATATACATTGATCCAAAATTGAAATCTTATCTGAATCGCTGCGCATTTGAGCTCGACCATATAAGTGTCTTCCAAGTCTTGGCAGCGTCATCATCATCGCGTAAGAAATCGCACTTATATCTCGACATCGGTGGCCATTAACACAATCGCGAACACCGCCCATTCTATGCAACCAACGTGATTGATCCGTTTCGAGATCGTTACACATGGCTTTTCTCAAGCTCCTGCTGCTTGTTGAACATGGTTGTGCACAGAATTTGAAAACTTCTTGCAATTTCCGTTGATTTTAAGTTGTGGATGTCATTAGCTGTTTTTTATTATCAGCGTGATCTGATTCGGATCAGATCATGAAAATAAAACACAACGGATCATTGAAAAGTTTAATTTTGGAATTGTGGCAACAGTTGCTTTCAAAAGCAAAACAGATAATACAGGGTATTTCAAACTTCATATCATTTCACTTGCAAAGTCGGGGGTGTTACCATATTTGAATCAAATTTGCATAACTTTTCTTTTCAAATATATTTTTTGTGAAACAAATTTCGTATTTTATGTTCAAATATGAACCACACGTACAATATTTTGGTGCTAACGCTTGAGTTTATCTTGGCATATAAAATATTTCAGAAATGTTTATGAAATGTTTCTGAAGCAAATCGGACAGATTTTATAAACATTTATAAAAGATTTCTGAAATTTATTTATTAAACCCGTATTAATAAGCACTGCGTAAAAGTTATCAACTTGTTACTCAGCAGTTACGTCAAATTTTTTTATGCTATCTGACGTCTACTAGCTAACTTACATTTTGCATATTTGTTTATTAATACGGGGGTAAATGTTTGTTTAATGTTTCACCTTTATCCTGTTTTGGACGAGAAGAAAATGATGTGGTGGGATTATTAGCAGCGAGTAAAGTTTTTATTTTTGTATTTTTGGTCTTGGCAATCACGCGACACGCGATTTAATTCAAATAATCGTATGAAGTGATTCACTTTCTCATTAGGTATTCAAAGCTTTTCTGGACATTTTTATTTTATTTAAAAACAAATAATAATCGAAAAACAGCGCTCACTTTCTGCAGGGATACTTGTAAAACAAAAATGATTTCCTATCACGATTGGGTAACTGTGAAACATTTCATAAACGTTTTTCTGGTGTCCAGATCCAAACCAGCAAAACATTTCTAAGCATTTTATAAGAATTGTTTTGTTTAATAAGTGTTTTACAAATAAATATGGAACATGAATGGAATTTTATTGTTTATCAAATGATTGGCTGGTCTGGACATACCTTTATAGAAAGAGAAAAAACAAAATAACTCGGAATACGGACAGGGACTTTATTCGAATGCGAAAAAAAATCATTTAGTGTTCCATTTTTTAGTCTGGCAATGCGGTTGTGTGTACATTAATTGTGTTACAGGCACACCATCATTCAAGAATAAAAGAAACAATGCAGCCGGAAATAGTGGAATACATTTTCAGATCATGATTCGTGATCTCGATGAGAAGCAGGATCATGTGCTGTTGTTGTAAGTGCATGTAAATCGATGATCTATATGGATCATAGCTGATAATAAAAAGCAGCTATTACTGACCAAATGTGGTAAAAACCCCGCGGAATATTTGAAATAAGAAAATAGTCACACAAATAAAAGAAGTAAATTAAAATCGCTTCATTAAGTGTACGATTGTATAAACGCTTCCATCTTCTTTTTTTTTTAAGATCAAATTCGCAGTTAACCAACTCGTGGAACTCCTGTTTGCCAAAATAGCACAAATGGGGATCAACTTGATAATGGGGTCTTTCACCAGTAATTGGACGACAGGCATTTTATTTTGAATATTTGTCAGGCGTCTGCGACAGCTGGCACAGTGAAAATAACTCCGATTGCCTCTGCATAATTTCTTAGTGGAAAAGAATGACTTCGAGACGTGGGGCGTGCATGTGTTCATTGGTGTTGACACTATTTTAATTAAAGTCTATTTGCGAGCTTTTTCCTGTGAATGGTAGCCTCTGGCACTCTGGCCATCTAATGTTCAACATCAATCATTGCCTCAAACTAATAACAAATTTTAGTCTCGACTTAAAATTGCGAAATTTGTATGGAAAATATAGCCACTGTGAACTACTTAAATTTTGAGTCGAAAATAAAAGTCCCTTTGCATTTATATCATACAATTTAATTTTAATTAATTTGTACGAATGTCATAGAAAATTGGATTCAACAACAGCTCATTCACTAGTGCAGTTAAACAAATTTTACCGTTTGCCTTAAATGGTGTAGTTTTCATTTTAAACGAAATGAGTTTGAATTAAAATAAATAAATAAAAACAATTAAAATGTATTTAATACAAATTCCCTTGGTGCTTTGTGGTCAAACACAAATTAACCTGACAGAGCCCTTATTTTCCTTATTATAACCATCGCTATGAACAATAACATTTTTAAAAATTTCCTAATCTTTAATTCCTCTAACTGCAGCAACGAATTCGCGTTCAGAGAGAAACTTCTTAAAAGTATGATTAAAAGCCTTTTTTTTTGTTGCGTAATTGGAACTAAACGTTTCTGAATTTGTTTGCACTTGAAGCAAGTGACGAGACGATCATATCATTTTAGAAAAATTATCAAAGCAGTCTTATTCAGATTGCAAGTTCAAAGGATACCTTCTGCTTCTTATCCTGATCACTATCATCAGCATCACTCATCTATTTCATCGACATAAAGTCCATAGCACATCCCTTAATCGTTTGCATTCAGAGAACTTCCTTTAATGCTGCGCATTCAAGTATCCAATCGATTTGGATTATTGCGTACATCAAGAGAGTATGCAGCAAGAAAAAGGAAAATCTACACAAACATCCTTTATAGTTTGCTCACTGGCAAATTGACAGTGCATCGACAGTGCATGCGACTTCTGATTCTGATACAGGGATAAGGCGACAAACGAGAACTGTGTCAATAACTGAAACGAGACATCGCATTCAGTTTCCTGATAGCTTTCAAAGGACAATCGATTCTCGACACTTTTACAGCTGCGTTTCGAGCATAATAACGACACGAAAAAGACGCCCGATCGTTCGTAAACTTCCTAATCGGACAATCGACATCTGTCAGAACAGGAGGGTTAGGATACTCACAAACAAATTCATGGACTTTTGGGGAGACGTCTCTCTTTATTGGGTAATCAGTAAATTGTCGGTATAGGTATGCCCGTCCTATAATGCCAAGCAGCCATTACGACCCGCTTTTGGCTCATTGCTTGCCACTGTCCATTATTTAAAAGTAGGTTGAAAACATTTTGAATAATTTAGATGCCGCTCGCGTGTCCTTAGGAGAATGTTCGTGATAGGCGGAGGACACAAACACAATAACCAAGTGTAAGTAGGCCTTGGGCGGGTGCTTCGAATACCGCTGTCTGCGAAATTTGTATAAATCGTGACTGTCACAAGCAGAAGTAAACGGACGTTTTTCTTTTGAGGTTGCTCTGTACGCTGTACACACGGGCTCAAGGTATACGTGCATGTTTTCTGTTTGCAGAACTTACCGTTTCTCATTTCCACTGAAAATTGGTTTAAACAAGTAGGTACATGGGATACAGACACAGAACCACTGCTGAGTGTGTTTTCACCATCAAAGGAGTGGTTGAGGTTGTTTGCGTTGTGTGGCTGCATGTACTGTATTTAAGTCCCGTTTACGGGATCAAGAAACCTTACCCATATTTGTGAGGGTAATTGAGGTGTGTTCGCGTTGTGGTGAGGCAGTGCGGTTTGTTTGTAATGGCGGCGAGATAAATGCGACGTCCGAATGCCGAAGTTGGGGATTGGCTTTTAATTTAAAGGACATCCAGGGTGGAATTGGAATTCAATGTTTGAGGTGCGGTTATTTGAAATGTTTGCTCTCGCTTAGAGCACTTTTCTTCAAATGACAAGACATTTCACGAATTGTGTAATTATAAGCTGCGAGAGTTTTTTTTTATGGTTATGGTATTTTTAGCTTTTGCCAATTGAAAAACAATTTTATGGTGTACCCCAAGGCAGCGCAGGTGGAAATATTTGATGTCGCGCAGCTGTACCGACCTCAGGCTGCGGTGTAATTGTAAATTTGCATATTTTTTTTTGTTTGAAAAGGCAGGTTTTTTAATGCTTAATTGACTTACGCAAAACAGTTTAAATAACTGCAGGGTACGAAACAGAATCCGCTAAAGACGGTCAGTAATTTTAAAAGGGTTCAAAGATTTTAATGAAGCAATGGTGGAAAAAACAGCCTCTACGACCAAGGAAGGTGTCATTGGAAGGAGGGTTGGTATTCTGTTGGCAGAGCATGCGCATGAATGGCACTACCAAATGATTTTTTTCATCCTCATAGCTATTTATAAAGCTGTTCCTATGGTTGCATCGCATCTATTTTTGATCTGCTTTTTAAGTGTCTCAAAAACACTTATTGTTTTCTGAAAAGGGTTTTTTAAGCCTCAGCAAATATTCTGTAAGTAACTATAAAATGTATTTAATATTTTTTTATTTCTTTATTCTTAAAGAAAGAATATATTAGATATTTAAGACTCTAGATGCGCTGTGGTTTAGCTTCCTTTTAACATAGCTGCTGTTACTTCTTGGAAATTGAAACATATACCTTGAATTTATATGGCTATTATTCGGCCCTAGCAAGCTATCCATCGGATTGAGAATGAAAGAACGCATATACTCCGTTGGAGGGTGAAATTACCTTCGAGGTTCTATATACTAATCCGTTTTTGGAAAAGATTAACACTTTACTCCAAATATATTCCGCGACCGATTATTATCAATTCTAAAAAAATAAAAAGAACATAAATTATTCCTTAAAAACATCCTTTTTCGCATCGCAAAAAACATTCCGTCGGAAAAATACGTCGAAGCAAAAATCCTCCGAATCGTATAAAATTGGAGAATTCCCGTTCCGATGGATACCTCGGTAGGGCCGATTAACGCTTTCGATGTGCGCTCACGATCTTAAAGTATAGCTACAACCGAAAACAGTAGTTCTTACAATTTTTGGAACTAAGTTAAAAAAATATCTGCCTTGCATTTTGAGTAGCACAATGGCGTACGGCTTCAAATATTCGGAGAATAGTCGATGAAGAATGTGAACAAGCCTTATTTGTATTTATTCAAATTTATAAATAAAATAACAAGGACATAAACATCCAAACCAACTATACCATACCCAGGTAAAAGGAAAATCATTGTACCCGCGAATCTTGAGAAGCTGCCAACGAATTTCTTTGCAGTTTTCACTGTTTTAATCTGAATTTTGTCAGGGAAGATTAACTCGCATTGAAAGTTGCTCTAAGTGGCGAAAAGTCAAACGTTACCTAAACGTTACACGGTTCTAACTCAACAACGACTTATCTAAAAAATATTGTACCTATGTACTTATATCATAAGAGTATAAATCATACATATGTATAGTCCCAAGGCCGAACAATGCTCAAAACAAATAATCGAATCTGCACTGCTAATTTTCCATCGCCGCAGATCACAACCAAACCAGCTGCGCTTGCTCGTACACTCGAAAAAAAAACATTGTACTGCCAACAATTTTCGCTAGTTAAAATTTACATAAATATTAACAAAATTGTTGATTTAAGAACAGTTGGCAGTAATGTAAGAAAATAATTATGGATAAATATTTAAAAAAAAATTAGTTAAATAAATAACATTATAATGTTAAACTAAGATTAAATTAGGATTTTTCATTCGTACGCTCAGTGCCTTGATACCTAGGTATTTAAAAACGATTTCTTGTCATACAAAAACAGTTAAATGTATAACTTTGAGCTTGCAAATTTTTGAGAATAACTAAATACATATTCTTCGCTTAACAATCTTTTAGTTTTTTCTGAGTGTAAAAAATAATTGCAACAGAATTTCTTCAACTGAAGTGCAGTGTTTTAGTAAAAATAAGTAATCTACGGAAGTATCTTGTTCGGTGCAGTGAAATAACACCCACAAAATTAATCCTCACGGCCGTATTTCTTCTTCATCTGGCTAGAAACAGATATGGGTGTTAATGCTTTTTTTGTTTCGGGCCTTATTACCACTTCAAAGAAGAAATAGAGCCCGCTTTTTTTTTTGAAAATAAACCCGTGGGTTTTAATTCCGTTTGGGTTATTGCACTACACGGTTTTGTTCTGCAGCTTTCTGTAAGCAAAAATCGTGGAAGTCGGTTCAATATTTCTTGACATTTTCCCCCTACAAACAAGTGTAACCTCCTTATAAAACTAAACTAATCCAGCACCAGTAGCATTTATATGTATCCGTTCTAAAAATAAATCCCGAGCAAACATTTTATAATTTATTTGCACTTAATACACGTCGCCAAAGTTTGTACACTTTGCCCCGTGGAGTAAATAAATCATGCTCCATCGATAAGCAAGTTGCGATTGGATCAATTAACTTCCCCCCCATAGTCAGTTATTTCGTTCTTGTGAAATCAGAATTAATTTCCGAGTCCCATACAATTACTTACCACCTAAAAAAAAAATCACGGATTAACCCTTGTCACGTGAACCAACAACAAGTGGTAGCTATACCAGTTAACAGTTCAGCTATACAGAGGCACAGGCACTGTATAAATTCCGTCTCTAGCACAAGATGTTTCGATCCCTAGATTTGGAATCTATTGTCAAGAAATTGGATTGAAATTTATTGCGGAAATTCGTGTCTGTCAATTTATCATACCCCAGCCCAGTCCCGATTTTTGGGTACCGGATATGCGACGAGTCGAGTGGCATGATGTTGAAGGGATTTTTCTTTCTCTTTCGGCTTTTGGTTGCGGAAACTTCTTTTAATGTAAATCGTCGAAGCGGGTAACAAATTGAATGTCAACCTGCTCACTCTGTCATTGGAGGTGTACACCGAGTCAAGTGGTATTCGCATATACCGCTGCCGCACCCTTTCAGCACTCACTCAGTGGTGGCTAAGTGGGGTTGTGGCTTATCCTGCACGCAGAGAAATTGATTATTGTTGCAGCTTTTTTGTCGTTTCGAATTGCTTCAGAGATTTTCCAAACACGATTTGTGCCTTGCCTTTGGCTGCATATGCATAGAGCTATGCTCCACTAATTGGGGGGCGTTCGCAGGGTTGTGACATTCTGTGGCATTTGCATGATCTAAATTTCAGTGTGGTTGTGGAATAGTTTCTTTTCGCTTTGTCTGTATATATGTGTTGGGGGTTGACATATCGGTTCGATGTTGGCAGATTCTATCTAATGAGTGGAATCCATATGTATGGATGGTATAGTTGGGTTAGCTCTAGCAGTGGAAATATGAGTTATGCGACATCTGCAGATGCAGTTCACTAATCGCTTTTATATGACAGCAATGACAGGTTTAATACGAAAGAGAAACTGATTCTAGAATCCGCAAAATGATGGCTGCGGGGACGATGCATGACAATCTATTGGCACCCTAAATGGCCTGGGATGGCAATAGAAGTGCGTGTTTGCAATGTGGATCGATTGAAATGAATCACTGCAGAGGTTGTTAGGTGATTTGGCTGCGCAAATAGCCGCGTGCAATGGAAAATATACATTGGGTCCTTCTTCTCATCATATGCTTGATACTGGTTGGTAACCCTTTATTAGGAGAAGTGCTCATTAATGGACAAGTGGAAAAGGCTGCGCATGTGTGTTTCATTTTTCAGCCAAAATGTAACTGTAAATCGTAAGACTTGAACGTGTCTTGGGCCGAAGACAGATCACTCTAAAAATAAATGTATCCGATACTTTAGAAACATTTACTTGACCCTAAGCCTATACAGCTTCGGCCATTCATCCGTCTGTTTTTATTTTGGGGGCGAATGAAGGGGAGTTAAAATTTGCTTCAGATAGCTTTACTCTTAAATTTTCCCTGCTGGGTAGGCAGGTAAATGGACGACAGATAGATTACGACAGCGCCTACTAGAGCTATCTAGACTCTAGGGAGGCTAAGATAGCAATAAAGCTTCCGATCTGTTCCACCAAAAATTCTAAGCAATATTAAAGGAATTGTGGAAGTTATCACGATTTAAAAGCTGTTAGCGTTATTTGCAGGACATTTTTATTATGAATAATGATCTTGGAAAGTTGTATAAAAAGATAAACAGAAACGTTGACACTGTTAATATCTGTGGAAATCCAGAGAGTCTTTTAGAGTAAGTGGTAAAGACTAGAGACATTACCATGCATCAAGACTTGACGCTTTTTGAAACGTCTTTTATACAACCAGTCTCCACTTTCTCTGCACTTGCCTAGCTTTCTCTCAAAAAAGGAAACTCCGTCTGAAAATTTCGATTAAAACAATGTAAGAAACACAGACACTCGCAGTCCATTATATTTCATTAGAAGCTTAAACTTTCTTCAACAGGATTTTATTACGTTGACTCATTCTGTCTGTTCCGTTGTAACAATTCACGATTTGCTCTCCCTCTTATTTAAAAATACACATTAATTTTTATTTAAGGCACTGCCTTTAATTAAATACCGACGACTTTTGGTAGGCAGCCTCGATTACGAAAATTGATCCTTGACCTGTCCCAAGGCCTAAGAAAGATAATCAAGTTAACACTAATTACAGATTCCATTCCATTCATTTCCCAATTAGAGCGTCAAACTTCCGGCTTTTGTGTTTGGAAACGTTTTTCACCCCCACTTTGATGGTGTTTCCGAAAACGCTGTGTATGCATCTCAATTATCATTATAACCACGTTTACTCTTCCCGCCACCCATAGTAACGCAAACAATTCCGGTCCAATTTCTATTCCAGTATTTACAAAGCGAGCATTTTGCACACAGTCATTGTAATCAAGACCAATCCTTGGGCTACCTCACAAAGCCAGTCCTGAGAAGACAAAAAGGAACGGAAAAAAAAAGAGAAAAAAACATTTTAGTCGGATTAATTCGGCTGAACAACTCGTAATAATAAAATCCACTTTGCATTTGCACCCGCGCCGAGTGCAAATAATCGCCTCTTGGGAATATCTCTTATTGTGTGCATTGTTAAAATGGCACAGTCATACAGTGTGACAATTAAAACGTTCCATTGATCGTTTTAGAAAGACGACTATCGCCCGCACAGCGCATAATTTAATTCTAAATCCAAAACAGCGAATAAGGCGCCTGTATCTATATCGTCGCCGTTCACACAAATAAATATTCAATTTTTGCCCCTAAGAAAAATGAAAGTAGTCTTACACTGCGAAAACAATATTTCAAACCTCCAATGTCCTTGTTGCGGAATATAACATCCATTAACACCGATTGGCGTCGTTGGTGCCATGAAAAGTTTTCTCTTTTCTCTTTTCTTCGTTGGGGATGTGTCTGTGTATCCAATTCAAATGCGAAATGTAATTGAAGATTGTGTCGTTATATTAATAAACTGTGCCACGAAGAATATAAAGCGTTAAATGGTGGCATGACGATAAGGAAAATATTCCAGCCTGTCTTTGGACTGGTGGTGGTGGTGCGAATAAACTGTTTGCGCTTGAATAAATCTTTCCGTCGATTCGAAAGATTCGAGAAGGATATGCTAGAAGTTGACAACAAAGGATATTTATTTGCCTGCAGTTGAAGGGGGAAGGGGGGATTACCTACCGGAAAACGCCACTGATTAAGCGGTGCACCACCGACACTACCAGAGATAGATACCAAAAGAAAACGATAAGGGACACTGAAATTCGCTCCACCAAATTGCATACTTCATCCCGGGTGGATTTTCGTATCCTCTTCAGGTTTCCAAGGTGCGGCATAAGGAAATGCAAAGAGCTGCTGCAAGAAATCGAGCGGAAGCTACCACAAGGCAGTGGAGAAACAACGGTGTTCCGCGTGTCCCTGCGAATTTTTAGTCGAAACACAAATTAGAGGTGCATCGACTTTTCTGAAGGACTTGTGATTTGTGATTGGAATCTTAACGAAGCTATAACGCCATTAAAGAGTAGCTCTTTTGAACTTTTTCAATAAAGCTACAAGCAGAAAAATCACTTACCTATCTATTTTAAATCAACGAACTTTCCGGTAAAAACTTCCAGGTAATACTGTCAAATAACTTCTGCAGAGTTAGTGGATTAAATGTAACCGAGTCCACTTCTTGGAAAGTCGGTTAATAACCGATTTATTAGATTCCATACCAAATTTACTCGGTCGTTAATAACAAACTATTTAGGTTAGGTGAGGTTGAGTAATGCTGTGAGATCGTTACAAAAAAAGAGGCACGAGAATGGATCACCGCCCTCAACAAAACACATCAAAATATATCTGAAGAATTTAGCCAACTGGTTGATAATAATTTAGAAACTTGTTAGAAACTTAATTGATAACAACTGATAACGTGTGTTTTTTGTTTAGCAGTGTATGAATTTAAACTTTCTATTTCGGCAGCTTTAGGACAGGAATACTGTCCTTTTTTCAACAGAGGATTACGAGTAATTAACTTCAAACCCTTTTTTAGAATCGAGAAAAAATCGCACTCGGTTTGAGCCAATTTTTAAGCGTGGAGGTCGAAATTCGGCAAGGTTATGTCTTATTAAGCCTCGTTGTAGAGCAGGTAGTGCGCAGGGTATTTTGACAGGTTTGTCCCGCATCTTCCGATGATGGACCTCACTATTAATAATTTTTAACCTTCACACTAAATATTTTGTACATCACAATATGCATTTTAATATGGAAAATTTGGTCATTGTGAGTTCGAGATATTTATTGAAGGCTTAAGACCAGTCGTAATAAAAAATTACCAAGCTTAGCTTCGAAATAAATAGGGCCAAGTCTTAATAAATATGGTAAAACTGAATAGGCTTAAGTAGAAGGGAGCTCTATATCTGTCACCATACTTGGCGGCAAAACTATATTGACTGGATATCGATGAAACTTTTTTAAATGATTCTTATGAGTCTAAGAATATTATACGCTATGTCGGGTATTGCCACGCCTACTTCTTGGGAGGCATTTTGCGCAAAATGCATTTTTTCTGACTTTATATACTGTCTTTAACTTGCTTGTTACTCAAATTGTTCTTAATCCGCGATGCTAATAACCATTTTTAGTGTCTAGGCTAAATTTTTCAAATCATTATTGGTAAGACCCAATAAATATAAAAATCAAATCACACTAGAAAACCAACAGCTCCGCATGTTTAAGCTATCAATCAGTTTTCTGCGTTACCCAGGAGCTGAGCTTCAGACCCAAAAATCAAATCGAAAAATATCATCCACAATTTTCCTTGATCGTTGATCTACTTTGCGGTGATCGAAATAAAATGAAGAACCAGTGAGAATGAGAATGGTCGTCTTTCAGTAAAAAGTGAGAAAGAATAGATTAAATAACTTTAAAATTTGCGCAAAGTTTATGAAGAATAATCAGAACGAAAATGAAGTTAGGTCTGAGGTGCATGTCAACACCACAAATTCTTTTTTTGGGAACAGCTAGAACAATTCCAATGCTACTTCGGTCAACAAAACAGATGGCTTCGAAACTATCGATTCTAGTGGAGAACTGTGTGCTCTACAGAAGCCTGAGTCTCCAAGTTCCAAAGAATGCTAAGTGACACAAATTAAACAAAAACAAAACTAAGTATTTTTCAGCCGAGAACAAGCTGTAGCGCCCAATCTCTTTTGTGCAAAAGAAAAGACAAATTGCTTGGATATGGAGTCGATCCAATAAATTCACTGGAAGAGTTTCCCACACAAAACACATAACTACTTTGGAATGGTCCCCCTTCAAGCCTATTCAGTACGAGGAAACCGAAGCTAAAGAGTCCACACGCCTTAATTGTGAGTCCGATTTCGAATATAAATCCTAGAAGGATTTCATATTCCCAGAGACAGAGTTTAACTCAGTTTGACTATCAATCTCTCTGCAGCATCAATACAATTTTCCGACACGTCACACAGATTTATAACCCCTGAACTAGAGTTCCTTTTGTGAATTGAAAGAAGGACTAGATTTAGATAAAAAGTGTTCATGCACAAAATTAAGAGATTCTCCTCATGAATTGGGTATAAGTTGCAGATATATACCTATACCCATTGTAGGAGACATTTCTACAAGACCAGCACTAACAGTAGATCTTCCGAGTCGTGTGAGCATCTTATAGAGATTCATGGCCATTCACTCGACATAAATATCCTGTTTCATGTGATATTGGCCACCTTCACCGGTGCTAGGTTAATTATCTCCCCGAGTTGCAAATGCAAATCATTGTGGTCATTTTGGGATCATAAATCTAAGGCAGTTTAATTGTTTATATATGCCCAGTGTTGCCATCAGATGGTCTAAACTGACAGCCCACAGGCAGAGTGCTCTGAATCTCACTTGGAATACAAATTTATTACAATGCGTACACGAATAATTGCATCAATAATGTTTCGTTGGCTTATAGCAGATTGTGAAAATGTGCAACCATAACCGTTATTGCAGTGACACTGACAGAAAGAGCTAAAGGGGATAATTACTATTCTCGGCACGTGTACAAATTATACATTGTCAAGGCGGTTACTGGCGGAACTGTAAGTGATTATAATTTATCCGAAATGTCTGTGTTGTTTTGGGGTGGGAAATGTTGATGTTATAATTGGATGAAAGTGAGTGCTTATAAATATCTATCAGCCTAAAATAGATTATCACAAAAATTGCTCATCATGCTCATGCCGCATGCGGACGGAATTTTAAGGTGATTGCTTATTCTTGCCGAGGGGTTAAAATTAGTTGGAATCCACAACAACCCACACAGTAATATCCCACTAGTTGCACGCTGTACAAACCCCCTAGGAGCATGGGCCTTCCAATGAAGCTCGTGTCCAACGAAACAGGTAGATGTGGAGAAGAGTAAACTGAACAGCAAATGCAAGAAAAATCCTCTTTGGAGAAAATTGCTCCCATGGGCATGGAAGGTTTGTTTCCGCACTACTGCGCTTTCGATTCCAGTCTTCATTTCGTATTTGTGTTGAGTCCAAGAATGAAAGTGTCGTAGTAGTTATTGATCCTGTTCAGAAGGGGCGCACAATAGTTTTTGAATCAGATTTGCCTTATGGTATGATGGCGGAAATGATCCAATTTTACACACAATTTTACAAATCTCAAACCATTATGTACTTCTTGGTTAAGTAATTTTTTTGGCATCCGTTGAATGAGGAGTGGAAATTAGCGCATTAACATGGTTCAGGACAGTTTTTCATACCTTCCTTCGTGGCAGTCACCGTAAGCCTTAACTAACGAGCCTCTGCAATTAGCCAGCTCTTTAGTTACCTGCCTTCAAGTCGATTAAAGTCACCTGAGTTGTGAACACTTTCTCTAATTTACTGTCCATACTGGTTAGATTCGAAGATTCTCCTGGTCGGATTAGACCATAAGCATTCTTGCCGTCTATATGTCATAGACATCCTAGACGACTGATGTGCAATTGTTTTTAGGTCGATGTCTCCGTACAGCTCTTGAAGTACTTCGTTCAATCTCCTCCTTCAAAGACCATCAAGGCGAACGGGACCGAAAATCGAAGACCTTTGCATTCAAAACGACCAAAGATACCTTCATCTAACGTTCATGCTTTTGCGCCATAGAATAAGACTTTGACAAGGCCTTACCGATAAATTGCCGTCTTAGGTCAAACAAACAGCGACTTGCAAGAGTAACTCTTCGCTTGATTTCTGCTGTTATGTCATTCTTTGGAGTTCAAGACGAAGGTAAATAAAATAATCATTTTTAACCTTTACACAACAAATTTTTTAGGTCACAAAGGGTAATTTATATGGAAAATTTCGCCATTGTGAGTTTGTAAAATCTAGCCTGGACACTGAGTTAGAGAAGAAACCCAACATATGCCAGTTATGTCAATTAATCATCCGACATTATGAACCGGTTTGTAAATCTTTTGCCTGTGAGCTCAGAAGAATTTTCTTAAGTATACGGTCTTGGGTTTTGAAAAAGTTACATAACCAGCGAGTCCTCTTACATAAATCTATTTTTGACTTCAAAGATTTGCAGCTGACAGTTTTCTCCGTCATTATACTACAAAGACGGGAAAGTTTTGAAGGGATGCTAAAACTAGACAAGGCTCTCCCAGGTAACAGTTTGACTTCTGCAAGTTTCAAATTTGTAACTTCTGTAGGCAACAGCGATAGAGCTTCAATAATATTTTTTTACCCGAAGTAGAGCAATTTAGAAGTATTTATTTGAAACAACTTGAATCGAAAATAAGTTCATTAAGACATTAAGGGATATGGAAAGTCTACTAAGATGCTGCCATAGTGCCATATTCGTATAGATTTGAACATCTAGGGTTTTTTCCAGGATCTGTCTGAGTGCCAAAATTTGACCGATCGGCGGCGAACCTTTCTAGCCTAAGACCACACTTATAAAAGGAAAATCGGGTTATTTTCGAAGGGTTATATCCGTTCACACAATATTCCAGATAGCATTTTGTATGCAACGTTAAGAAGACTGATACATCTGTAGTTGGCGCAGCTGAAGAGGTCTCCTTTCTTGTAGCAAACGATGCTTGGATTCAATTCATGAGACCAAATATTGGAAGTTAGTTGGGGCATGCGGCAGTTTTTGCTTGCGGCTTAACTGGGCTCACTTGGATAGCGCTAATCTTGTGATACCCTCCACAGAAAGGTATATTCACTTCGTCATTACATTTGTAACGCCAAGAAGGAGTCACCGGAGACCTCATAAAGTATATAAAGGGTGATTTTTTAGCTGGTTTGGTTTTGGCAACACTGGTTTTGACAGCTGACGTGTGTTTAGTACCTTGTGTCACTGTCAAACAGCTTCAGTTTGGTTTGCAATTTAACCATGGATCGTCTTACAAATGAACAACGCTTGCAAATTATTCAATTTTACTATCAAAATTCGTGCTCGGTTCGAAATGTTCATCGCGCGCTGCTTCCATTTTATGATCGGCATTCTCGACCTTCTGAGCAGTCTATTCGGAAGATTGTGACCAAATTTCGCACCAAATTTACTTTGTTGGACATTAAACCACCAACACGTTTACGTACTGTGCGTAGTGAAGAAAATATTGCGGCCGTATCAGCTAGTGTGACAGAAGACCGCGAAATGTCGATTCGGCGCCGTTCCCAGCAGTTAGGCCTTTGTTACAGCACTACGTGGAAAATTTTGCGGAAGGATTTGGGCGTAAAGCCTTTTAAGATACAGCTGGTGCAAGAACTAAAGCCAGCCGACCTACCACAACGCCGAATTTTTGGTGAATGGGCTCTTGGAAAGCTGGCCGAGGATCCGCTTTTTTATCGAAAAATTGTGTTCAGCCATGAGGCTCATTTTTGGTTGAATGGGTACGTAAATAAGCAAAATTGCCGCATTTGGAGTGAAGATCAGCCAGAAGCATTGCAACAGCTACCAATGCATCCCGAAAAAGCCTCTGTTTGGTGCGGTTTATGGGCCGGCGGCATTATTGGGCCATATTTCTTCAAAGATTATGCGAATCGCAGCGTTACTGTCAATGGTGAACGCTACCGAGCGATGATAACAAACTTTTTTTTGCCCGAAATGGAAGTTCTTGACTTGCATGATATGTGGTTTCAACAAGACGGTGCCACATGCCACACAGCACGCGAAACAATGGCGCAATTGCGAGGCGAGTTTGGTGAACAGTTAATTTCACGTTTCGGGCCGGTCAATTGGCCGCCTAGATCGTGCGATTTGACACCATTAGATTATTTTTTGTGGGGGTATGCCAAGGCTAATGTGTATAGGGACAAGCCCGCTTCGATTGACGCACTGGAAGCCAACATCCATGCATTCATTCGTGAGATACCGGCCGATATGTGTGAAAGAGTATGCCAAAATTGGACTCAGCGGATGGGCTACCTGAGACGCAGCCGCGGTCAACATTTGCATGAAATTATCTTTAAACATTAAATTGCAAGGTTCAAACTACCGATTCAAATAAATATTTCATTCATTTTTTCGAATTTTTTGTGTTTTTTTTTTTAAAAAAGTTCTAAACCTCTTAAAAAATCACCCTTTATATTCTGAATCAGGATTACATTCTAAATCGATTTAGCCATGTCCGTCTGTATTAAATGGAACATTCTGGCAAGCAGTCTCGGTCGACCCTTATAGTCAGCGCCGACTCTGATTCTTGTACAAGGTTTCCCTCGTCATCTCTACAGTTGTCTGTACGGAATTTGCTGCTCTAGCGTTCTTCTTACCATAGTCAAACCATATTGTTTGCCCATTTAAATTTCTACACCTTTATATAAAATATAGGCCGTAAAATATGAATGATTCCGTATTGCTGAAGAAACCGAGTGCTTCCGCTCCTTTGGTGCTTTCCACTTTCCATGCGATATGACTAAGGCATAAGCATCTCACAGAGAGTATCTTAGTCATAAATACACACACGTATTTGTGTCTGTTACTATTTTATTTCTTCCTAATGAGTCAACGGGCCATGCTCATTCACCTTTATACGAGTATGACATTTTGTCGGTAGCTTCACTTGAGTCGCTTTTGTATCAAGTTTCCCCCACTAGTCCTCATATACAAAAGCTGACATAAATCAGGCGAAACATCAGACAATATGACACCTTTCACCATGGTCACGCATAGCAGATTCCAATCTTCCCCCCACGCCTTTCCGAAATTAAATTTTAAAACCTTGAATGGCTCTTCCACAAATGTCTCGTTGTCAAATTGAAAATTTTTAAATTGAAAGAGATAACTGTCGAGATATAACACAAAAAGAAAATAAACTTTTAAACCTCGGGACAACAGATTGGCCAGGTGACGATAAAATGTTTACGGACTTGCTGCTTTATTTTGCACTCTCACCTCGACCCTATGGTTGGGAGATCAATAGCCACAAAGAACAAAAAGATACTGCGACTCTTGGTTCAACCTTACTTTTCTTTAACTACCGGTTTGTATCTTCAACATTTATGGGTAAAAAGAACAATGTGTATAATCCGTTGAGCTGGGATTATGTACTGTCCTCTTCTTATGCTACCCACACTCTGGTAAGCACATAATACGTATATTACCTATGCTTGATATCTGATAGCCGGCGGTGAAAGGAGGTGCTTTTCGGCGTCCTTTTTAATGTGTGTAATCTCAGTATTATTGTGTGTGCAGACGATTCACTTATAGTGCAGAGCTTTATACGGTCAACAAGTTTATTGTTTACTAGTGGTGTGCCTGTGTGGCACATTTCGGTGCCAAGAATGCACACCCAAACGTGCTACAGGATGGCATGTCCTGCTTTTATATACATTTAACTTCCGGCCTTATGAAATCGACCTTAAAGTTAAAGGAATTGAAAATTGAAGGCACTCAACGGCGGAAGCCAAAAACCAATCGCAATCTATTTTTATTTGATCCGAATGCTGCAGCCTGCATTTGATTATTCTCCACCAACAAAAATTGTACACGCTTATAGCTTATACACAACATGTGCCAGGGTACTATCTGCAGACCACCTAAAGTCTTGTTATTGTTGGTGTAGGTGTATTTGCTTAGATTTTGTTTGTTTCCTGCTTTTCCGTTTATACGATTTTACGGGGTAGGTACTGGGGATAAAGTTGAACTTCTGACTTCTGGGTTCCACTTTATGTAATTTGGGAAACATACGCCGGCAGTTCGTTCTGTTTCTTAAAGACAGTGCAGTGAATGCGAACATTTGATTTTATTTATTTAAGGTGCAGTGTGTATACGTTGTACCGAAAGTTTCAACTGGATTTGTATTGAACTGAATTAATAATGAAAGGATGACAGTGTAGCTTTTTTTTATGTGTTCCAGTTAGATAGTTCATGTTTATGCTTAAATATGTATTGCTCGAGTTTTGTTACCAAATATCTACATAACCACCTGGGAGAATGTCGTCTCTGTTAGGATCAAATTAACAGTAAAAAAAACTCCACTTTAATATACAAAAGTAGTTCAGTCATAGCAGAGTGGTGCTGGTGTATTTCGAGTAGATTCCCCACCTTTTTAAAAGAATTCACCCATCACAATGGAAAAAATGATTGAGTTTCTGTTTTAGATTTATGGTTTCTGAGGTAAATTATTTTATAATATAAGTATAATATACTCCAACTGTAATTATTATTATAATTAGTATCTAATGTTTTATAAAAAATGGTTAAATATATAAATTTAAGAATGATAAAATTTAAGAATACAATTAACATTTTTATTTATATTATTAATACTATTTCGATAAAGAATTTAAAACTATTACTAGGAAATCCAAATCAAAACCTGTTACATCGGAGGTGGAGCGGATCAAAAGCAAAGTCACAGTTGGCGGTCAGACGGCAACTGCCTTTTATTCACAATCAATACTTACAACTACCTTAGACTAACTCTTATACTAAACTCTTAATACTAAATACTCATTTACAACTAAGCGCTCTTACTATTGACTTATATAATTATGTCAA
This sequence comes from Cheilosia variabilis, assembly GCA_951230905.1. NCBI lineage: Eukaryota > Metazoa > Arthropoda > Insecta > Diptera > Syrphidae > Cheilosia > Cheilosia variabilis. The sequence goes on along the minus strand of OX579676.1, from coordinate 143,321,151 downwards.
TCCTTTCCTTCTTAGATTTAACTTAGATTATCTTGTTCATTATGTTAGCAACTCAGTTTTCTTCTGGCCTTAAGTCTTTCGGAACGTCTTAATTCACAAAATTCACTAGCATCATCTTTTGCATTCGGAGATCTTATAGTAGAATTATCTTTAACATCTGATACATCATTGTAATTTGGCTTATTTCCTAAATATTCCTCCCTAGGAATTCTAATTTTAGATGGCGCGAATGTAACTCTCTTGACATGATGCGCCCTTTTCATATCTCCTATAGGTATGTGCAATTCTTCTTACTCCATTTAAACTTATTTCATATAAGCTTTTGCTTATCTTTTTAATTATCTGAGCTAAAACATAGTTACAATAGCCCTTATGTACATTTCTATATCTAACTATTTCATTTGACTTAAATCGATCTTCTTCTTTAATTATTTTGCTTGCACAATCTTCTTTTCTTTTTCTATTGTTTATTCCGTTTTGTCATTCGTTCTTTTTAGTGTTTCTATTATTGTTTATTTTACTATCCACAATTGGTTCCGTTTTTAGTCTAAGCTTAGATAAAATTGTACCAGGTTTATAGCTAAACATTAGTTCTGACGGAGATTTGTGTGTCGTTGTGGTCGGGGTATTCCTGTATTGGAAGAGAAAGTTATCACTTTTCCATTGCATAGGAAGGCTTCTGGTTTTATGATCTAAACATAGTTTGTTTAATGCATTTTTAAAAGTTTGTACTGCCCGTTCGGCTAATCCGTTTGATTGCGGGTGATATGGTGGTGACTTCATACATTTAATCATATTCTTTTCACAGAAATCCAAAAATTCCCAACTTGCAAAAGGTTGCCCGTTATCAGTAACGATCTCTTTTGGCAGACCAAAATATGCAAATATATTACGCAATGCTAATATAAGTGATTGTGGTGTAGTTCTATTCATCATTCTAATATCCATAAACTTTGAATATGCATCAATCAAAACTAAAATATTGTATCCCTCAAAATAACAAAAATCTAAATGAATCCTCTCAAATGGAACGTGTGCAGTAGGCCAGGAGTTAATATCGGACGATTTATTCTTTCTTTCAGTCATAGCACAAATCTCGCATTCCCTAACATATCCCTCAATATCAGAATCCATCCCAATCCACCAAACATAACTTCTACCCAATTCTTTCATTCTTGCCATCCCTATATGTCCATCATGCAGATGCCGCAATATGTCTGCCCTTAAACATTTTGGCACGACTATTCTATCACCATAAAATATACAACCATTCTCAGCCGTTAATGACTCCTTTTTAAAATAATAAGTTTTAATCTCATTAGACTCCAACAGGTCTGGCCACCCGTTCATAATCCGATCATACACTTTCCTCAAGGTACGATCTGCACTGGTTGCTTTGGCTATTTCTTCCACTTTGGTCGGTAACTCGCACGATATATTGAACCAATTTATCATAAAATGTTCATCTTCCGCCATTTCACTTAAAGGGAGCCTGGATAATGCGTCTGCGTGTTGCATTTTGCATCCTGGGCGATATTGAACTTCGTAATAATGTACATAGAAAGTTCGATTGCCCATCTTTGCAAACGGCTAACCGCTACCGCAGAGTTACCTTTTTTTCCCATTAAAGATTTCTTGAAGTGCGTTATGGTCAGTGCATATAGTAAAATGTTTACCATAAATGTACTTATGAAATTTTCGTACCGAGAACATTATGGCTAAGGCTTCCCTATGAGTTTGGGAATATCTTTGCTGAGCTTTGTTGAGTGTGCTGGACACAAAGAAAACTGGACGTTCTTGTCCATCGATCATGTGAGACAAAACTCCCCCTACGCCATAAGTACTAGCGTCACAGCTAATAATTATGGGTTTGTCCGGATCGTAATGAGCGAGCAACTTATTCTCGAGAAGCAACTTTTTACTTCTACGGAATGCTATTTCGCAGGTCTCACTCCGCCTAAAAACATATTTTCTTTTTTTAACGCTGAATAGAGTTCATGCAACTTGCCAGATAAATGCGGTACGAAACGTGAGTAGTACTGTAATAACCCTAAGTAAGATCTTAATTTACTTTCAGTATCTGGTGATGGGGCGTTCCATATCGCTTCAAGTTTCTTTAAATTAGGACGTATTCCATCGGCACTTACACGGTGTCCTAAATACTCGACTTCGTCTTCAAAAAACCTGCACTTTTTCTCATTCACTTTAACATTAAAATCCTCTAACCTCGCCAAAACCTTTACTAAATTATCATAGCACTCTTTAAATGTCGAACCCGCAACTAACACATCATCTAAGTAAACTTGAACTTTATCCAACCCACTCAAAATTTGATCTAAGACTTTTTGAAAAATTGCTGGTGCTGTGCTAACTCCAAACGGAAGTCTATTGTAACGATTAAAGTCCCTTATGTGTGTTTATTGTCAAATATTCTTTCGACTTCGTGGTTACCGCTAATTGCTGATATGCGCCCGCCAAATCTAGCACACAAAAGAACTTACATCCCCCTAATGCAGCTAATAGATCCTCTATCACCGGTAAAGGGTAGTGAACTACCTCAACAAATCGATTTACGGTCACTTTACAATTCATGCATATTCTTAAACTTCCATCAGATTTCGTTACTGAAACTATAGGCATAGTCCTTTGAATATGTGCTACAGACTCGAGTATACCGGAATTACATAACCTTAATTAATTAATTAATTAATTCCTTGATGGGGTGATTGAAATTCTGTGAAAATACTTTCTCAAATCTAACTTTAATGATGTCCGTTAACCGAGATTATGTTGGATTTGCAATCGCCTACAAAATGTCCCCATCGTTGACAACGAAAGCATTGATATCGCTTCTGTCCTCTCGATAAACTTCTAGTCGTCTGCCTAGTACCGCAACTCTCACCGTTTTTCTGTCTATATACTTGCGATTAGTTGTGCTGTTCGTGTTCATATACCTTTTTTGCCTTTCTGAAGACTCATAGCGGCGCGGTGATCTACGTGTTGACCGTATAGCGTTTGTGTTCGCTGGATGTATCATTCTCATCTCGCTCTCCGTCATCTCCATAGTCTCTGCAAGCTCTTGGGCTTTGTCACAACTTCTCTTCATTCAGCAATCGTTCCTGGATCTTTTCATTTCTCAGCCCGCACACAAATTTATCTCTTAAAGCGTCATCAAGAAACTTATCAAATTCGCAGCTTTTTGCCAAAAACTTAAGTTCTACTACGTAATAAGCCACAGATTCATGACATTTTTGCTCATGCTTGTAGAATTTAAAACGCTGTGCGATCACGTTGGTTTTTGCGGCGAAGTAGGATGACAGCTTTGAAATGATATCGTCATAATTAAGTGTAGCGGGATCGGTCGGCGCTACTAGGGAATTTAGAACTTTATACAGCTCACCACCCGCCATGCTTATGAAAAATTCCACTTTGTCCTCATCAGCTCCAATCCGATTTAATTTTAAAAGCAGTGTCATCCGCTGTTGGTACAGTTTAAAATCGCCTCCAATGTTAAGAAACTCGATATTTCCAATTAACCCCGATGTTGATAAAGTACTGCCGCTTTACTTTATGTCTTTTGAGTCACCAGCACACGTTTCCATTTTAAAATGTATGTACTTTAATATTTTTTTTTTAATAATTAACCTTTTCACGAAAATACCACCTCGAATTTATCCTCGTCGCCATGTGTTACATCGGAGGTGGAGTGGATCAAAAGCAAAGTCACGGTTGGCGGTCAGACGGCAACTGACTACTACTGACAACTAACTTAGACTAACTCTTATACTAAACTCTTAATACTAAATACTCATTTACAACTAAGCGCTCTTACTATTGACTTATATAATTATGTCAACACCGAAACAACTATTATTTTCATTTCCCTCTCAAGACTAATTTTATTTGATAATTTTATAGGGTTATTTCCATATACATATTTTGACAAGTACAACTTATTTATTATGTATTAATACGTGAACTTCAAAAGTTTCCGTACACTTTTTAAATATGTCGGAATTTGGTTGCCTTCATGGATCAGTTCTTCTTCCCGCGCTTCTCTATTGATTTCACGGGCCTTGCGTTTCCTTGTCTGCGACATTATTGTTTTTGTGGCTGTCTTGCCCAAGCATCAGATTCGAACTGCCTGAATTTCAATTTCACAACGAGCATCTGACACCTGCCGGTTATGCACTATATCCCTCTCGCTCTAATTCACTGTCGCAACAAGGCTACACAGAACAGAGAACTCTGTCGGGCGCGCAACATCACACAGACAGAAAGCAGCAGTATGAAGAACAAAATAGAATGAGGGACACACCAAACTACGCATTATACTCCATTACATTCTGTTTCTTTATTGATGATGACATTAGTGATGTGACTTAAAACTATACAACAGTTCGATAGCTAATAATTATACGACAAATATATGTTATGGAACGAGGATAATAAAACTTATACCATTCGAAAGTTACTGTGCAAACAAAAATTGTGGCAGGTAAAATTAAATTAACAATTTACAAAATGTTTATTAGTTAAATGAAAGCATTTTGGTGAAATTCAATTTGTCGCCACAATATCAATATAGTGACTAAAAATAATCTTAGATTAGAACATATTTTCGAAATATGTAATGCAATTTACCTAGGTACCTATCCCTAAAAGTAAGTAAGTAAAATTTCAACACAAATTTTTTGCTCCAAATTTTCATATAGTGACCTGCCTGACGTTTCATTATATAGATCGCACGCCTAGCTCTGCCGTATTCTGATTCCAAATCTTTGCATGTAATATGTAATTTTTAGGCACATTGTCATAAGTCCGCAGAAGCCGAAAGTCCATAATGGACTTTTGACTTTTTTAAAAAAAACATTCTTCGAACATTTTTGAACTAAACATTATTTGGTTCAATATCAAAATATTTAGATTCATAATTTAAAAAAAAGAATTGTTAGGTGTTTTTGTAAAATTCGCGCGAATTAAATTTCTAATTTAAAGCACAGAAGTGGGACAAAAGTCCTTCTCCAGCATCCATTTACTTCATCCACCATTCCGAGGAATCTCTTGAAAATAAATAAAAAAATAAAAGACGCAGTTAAACATTAAAGCCTGTTACCTGAAAGCCTCTTCAATTAATCTGGTCTAAGTAGGACACAAGTAGATTACTATTATGCCGCATAAAAAAGTTCAAATTCAAATTTTTCGAATTGCCAAAAGCACTTAATCTTATTACAATAAGCAGTTCACTCGAAAAGTAAATCCACCTTAAAAGAAGTACGAAATAAAATCGAGGCGACTGTCCAATTCCCTGTTAAATAGAAGACGAAAAAGAAAAAAAAAATCAATACAAAAGAATATCACTCCACATACCAGAGTTTAAACCAATTCGTCTTCTCCTTTGTCCCTCTTTAAGATAAATGCATCCTGCGCCACTAAATCCCAATGCTGACACAATGCTCCTTCGTATTTATTTAAATCGTCGTTTGTGGTCGAAGGACTTAAATTACTGATTCCCCTGATATTGTCCTTATACGTATAGCCGACCGGAACAAAGCCATTTAAGGAGACCATGTTGATGTCGATGGAAACGACCATCAGAGAGACTGCTATATCTAGCCAAAGACAGTCCTAGCATTACAGTCATTACGGGAATATTGTGGTACACTTTACAACTTTACAATCATCTGACACATTTACAGCATTGGATTGGAATTAAAAGTGTCACAGCACGAATGTCAACTGCTTCTGGGAGAGTATTTAATTACTACGACCAATGGCAAACAGGAGGCTTCTCTTCTGTAAATTGTGTAGTTGAGAAAGGATAATTAAGAAAACTTGTTTCGAATGTCATTTGAAAGGATTCACAAAGAATACACATTTCTCTAATTTTTTTTTTGTCAGTGTCAATCGATCGGAAGGTTGGAGTAGAGTATTTTTTCTAAAGAAAACGTCTGCAGAGATTTTCTCTAATCCCTTGGTATGTGGAATTGTGGAGACTTAAACATTTTGTCTCCATTGTGTGCGTCAGCAACCGCAGGTGGCCATCGCCCCCACAGGAAAGCCAATTTTAAGATCTATTGTTGGCCATCAGCACATGTTTCACAGCACCATTACCCATGGAGAAGTCGTTTCGGAAATTTTATCACCATTTTTTTCCACTGCCAAGACCAACCAGTAGTAACGTAGTTATAGCACTTTTGACTCAATCCATTGGAACTCATAGTAGCTATACTGCTGATTTGTATCTAAGGAAGGGCTAGTGATCTCGGGAGATTTGATTTTTCCTTGCTGTGGTTTATTATTCGTCTATTTTTTTCGTTTTCTTTTTTTTAAGTTGGGTCAGTGTGGAAACAATCTAACATTTGTATCTGAACAGTTACCCGAAACATTTGCGACAATATTTATGCATGCAGGGGTTGAGTTTGTTCATGCGTACCTTTTCTGGGAATTTCTCAAATATTCTTCAACACATTTCACACTGTCATCTGCCGTCATCGCAGTTGACATCAGGGAGCGCAAAGCACTAGGCCACACAGAACAGCAAAAGGAATTTGAAAGCGCTTCTCCCCCTGAATAGTAGCTGGGTATCTGTATATGTGTGTCTTCACATTCACACGCATATGGAGCACTATAGCCAGGTGCTGATTATGACGACTTTCAAGCAACACAAAAGGATGACAAACGACGACGACGATGACGATTATACTTGTAGTCGTACGCTCGTTGGAAGCGAACAGGTGGATGGATGGATGCTTGGCTTTTGCAATTTTTGTGGTAACGCCAGAGTTTCTTGGTGTACGGCCCCCCAAAGAGAATGAATGATGCCCTGTTTAATTAGGTTCATAATGTCATCAAGAGGTGGGTGAGATTCACAAGGTTGAAGAGGCATACTAGTGGCAAAAAGCACTAAGCCAAGAACGGGTACCTACAAACGTATTCCATTTTGTGTTGCTCCCCAAGGTGGTGGTTTCACCATTTGTCACATACATACGTGCAGATGTCCTTATGTGCCTTACCCACATAGGTTTCTTAATGAAATAAGGTCTTAGCACTTTAAAATTAAATTTGCTGAAGGAAAGAACATTAAATCACTTCATTGACACAGTGTTTGGATAGGTACTTCTCATTTAAATCGTCCCTTTGCAAGGAACAATGGGAGTGGAAACTACCATTCACACAGCTAGTTGAAGGTCCACTGAGACAGAAAAAGAGAGAGAGGGAGGGGGCGCAAGGGAATTCGAGAGGTTAAACAAACAATACACTGGAAGTTGGCTATTTTGTGTGTAGGGCTTTGTCGAGTAGAGTTAAAGTAGGTTGATTATACAATTTGCAATCATTTATGCGTCAATTGAGTTCAATTTGTGCCTAATTTGTTTGCAATTATCGGGGATAATGTGTTACTTGTTTGCATTAACAAATGGAAATGAGTGCCATTGATTAATTGTTGTATACTCGTATTTGCAGTTACAGTTGTTGAGGTGACAAATCGTGTTGGCGAAGGGAGGACGAGTTATGGTGCGTCGATTGCAGAGGGGGGGGCGAGCTGTTGCAAGAGGAAGTGAATTTATGAAGACTTGCACGGCTTGTCGTTGTGGTATGTGAAGATTGCTTGAATTCTGCGAGTACTTGATTTTAGAGAAACATGTGCTGTGAAGAGCAAAGCGAGCTGGTGACTTGTGGATCAATGTCCAAGGGACTAGATTTTGGCTGTTCTTTCCTTATTCAAAGATGCACCAAGTTCCAAAGATGATTGGCTGAATCTTAAGTCTCTACAACTACTTTCGATAGGAAGTCAGTTCGTTTTTTTTTTATCAAAGTATTTGTTAACTTTTTGCAGTAGCAGTGGTTATGGCTGGAGATTGCTAAGCGAAGAAAACGCATCTGCAAGATAGAATAAAAACTCTAAAGGTCTTCCCATAGAGGGTAAAACTGACCTGAGACTTATTTTTTTCTACTTTTTTTTGAGCTGTCTAACAATCTTTCTCCCAGTAGTTCAGCACACTCCACATTGAAGCAAATTGCTCAGTGCTCACATCATAGATTAAATATGACTGGGAGAAAAATTAAAAAATATCTGACACTGGCAAGTCTATTCCTTGGGCGACATATCTTCAAGAAAAATCTAGATAACGCTGAAAAAATTGTTCTCTGTAGAAAATAATTGAGTATTTGTTGGTAAAAACGACGGAGTTAAAAAGGTTTAATGCATACTGTTAAAAAAACATACTTCATCGGTTGTTATAAGCCCAGTTTCTAGAGAAATATCAACCAAAGAGTTTTATTTTTGTTTTTGTTTAAATTTAACGAGAAAATTACAAAATCCTTGCCGTGAACTAAAAACAATCGATATGTGTATATTTTAGACAACGTTATAATATAAATAATTACTGAACCCTTCTACATCAAGTCAAAACTAAGACTACAAACTTCTGCAGGTGTGGCATTACAGATAGTGATACCTTCAATTTGTAGTTCTAACACAACGGTTGGTTATGAGTAACAGTTCCACATAACAATTTTTAACCCATTCAATGTTTGTTAAAATCTAACAATCTCTTGTGGTTTTAAAAAAAATAGAAAATTTGCCTTGTTCTTGAAAATCTATTTTTATTGCAACGGGCAATATCAAATAAGTTGCAGAGTGTAAACTATTAAACAACAAAATTAAATAAAATGAAATTATGATAAGCCTCTGATAAATAAATAAAATAACTTTAAAAAAAAATGAAAATAAATATAAAGTATAATGATTCGATTTCGCATTAAAGATTGAATAAACATATATAAATAAAAATGCAGTCTTTTATTTTAGGGTAAAATTGATTTTTCAAGATACACAGAAGTTGGATACCTTCAACCAAGAATGTTGGGTAAAATTCAACCATTAGGTGGGTTATTTAAATCATGTAAGTTAGTAAATCTGTTCAAAATAAGCTGGCTAATAAAAATTAAGTAATTTGTTAAGTTCAACCAATTAGGACTGCTAATTCCAACCGAGTGAGTTAGCTAAATTCATAAATTTTAATTTGTTAAATTCTACGAAGTGGGTTGATTAAAAACAACAGAGTAACCTGGTTAAATTCTCACAGACGGGCTGGCTAATAATAATAAAGTACGAAAGTTGGATAATTTCTACAGAGTTAGCTTGTTATTTAAGACGAATAAAATTTGAAGGAAACTGAGTTTACTTAAACAAGTTGACTCGGTTATTTTGAATCCACTATAACTCTGTAGTAGCTATATTAACAGTGTTTCTTGGTAGTTTTTAACCGAAACTTGGTTGATTTAAAATTATTGATTTTTCTGTGTGTATCCATTCAAGCTGGTTCCTTGCCCGCAACTAATATTCCGTATTGTTCTTCCTATAAATGTGTGACATACGCTACATTCTCCTTTTGTACACAACCTTACCATTTGTTTGGTGCATATTTCATAAAATTCAAGTTTCAAATACCACTCAAATACCACGACAAAAAAGCTATTTATATAATGACAATGATCAGAAATTGTATTTTACTCAAAAAATAAAAATGCAAAAAAAAACAGAACGCAAACAGAGTTTGACAGAAAATCTTTTAGCATACATAACGCCGGCGTCGTCGGTATAGAGACACAGTTTCTATATCAAGCAATTTTTTGTTCGCACAACAAAAAAATCTCTCAAATTTGCTAACCAAGCTCTCAATAGGATTGTGGCGGCAGTGGCAAGCTCAAAATTGCTAAGCCAATAATTCCCACTCTGTTCCAAACGGGTTCCCCCACAATATCGATCTGCTAAATTTTTAATTGCTTCATGTGGGATAGGGAGACTCATCCTGTTTATTTGTGCCTGGATAAAACTCACCAATGACAACACACCTGGCTGGATAACTTTTCGCCCAATCATCCTATAGATTGAATGTGGCAATTTTTTCATTCGTGGTAGATGCGGCGGTGTGTAGTGACGGGAATATTTTAAATTTTTACCACAATCCCCATTGTGCCCCTAAGCCTTGTGTTTTTGCTGCCGCTTCATCGAAGCTTATCTTCGCCAATGGACGATATTGTAAGTAGGTATTTGGATATCATTTGCCAAAAATCGTTCTGCTTTGGGTACCTACTTTAATCTCCAATTGTGCGGTAGTATTTGTTTTATGTGTTTTTACAAAAATTGTAATCTGTCCATGTCCATCTAACGCAAATAGGTGAAGAGTGCTACCTCGTGCTGTCGTCAAAGCGATTTTATATTTTGAGTCCAATTATTTTTCTCCCAGCTCGTAGTATCATATTTAAATGGAGCATTCGATTTTACTGTACTGGCACTTTTGCCGAGGGAGGCATCTCGAAAAAATAGAAAAAAAAACTATCCCTCTCCGGAAATGCAAATTTGGGTGCCCTCTCAATTCGGATTACAATGATAAGCTCTATTGGGTGTCGGTTGGAGGACCGATTTCAATACGAGACAGGCAAATCCTTTAAAAGCTTGCATCTAAATCATTGAAATTGTTTTTCTTTTTCACCAAATGGGCTTGCGTTGCAAGGAAGGAAGGAAAACTTTGTTAAATTATCGGGGAATTCTCGGGGGCTGACCAAGCGAACCCCATTTAAGATAAGAAATCTAATTTAAGGTTTTAAAAAACGATGAATGTTAAATAACAAACGGAGAAGGTACAAAGGAGACGATAGCAGAGCAGAAACAAAAAGAACAAAAAGAAATAATCACGCATGAATGGTTTTGAACAATTAGGAAGATTCTTTTATTTACCAAGAATTAAGGAGCCAGCTGAGTCGTCAGGAAAATGGTATAGTGGCCGAAAATGTTGGCTATAAATTCAGTTTTATTTGATAAGCTGTTTATGCCCTTTTTCCGAAAATAGTGTATTGTTTATGCTTATGTGTCTTTTATGTCTCAGAGTCGATTAGCGAAAAGATTGGGAGGGGTAGAAGTATTTAAGAACTTTAAGTCCGTTTGAAACAATTCAATGGCCACAAGCCATAACCGCTTAACTCGAGTTAGGACAAAATGAAGTTATAGACACTATCGTGTTCAGCATTTAAATCTACTTCCACTTAATTTTGTATGACCATAATCTTTATATTTAACAAAAGTTTTTCCAACGAAAAAAATAAGCTTAGAAACAAATATCTCTGATTTGAAGTGATGATTTGACACTTTAATCTGCTCTCCTGAAAACACAGTGGCCACAGAATTATATGGGAAGTATTTATATTCGATAAAAATCATATAAGTAGCTGTAGGAAGGATGCGATTGCAAAATCGATTGTTGAATGGGAGCATCGCTATAAGGGAAATCATCTAAACCTGAGCAAGATTTCTAAAACAGTTGTTAATTTTAGTGAGTTTTTTAACATCACCTTCAAACATTTAAATAGCGAAATTCCTATGCAGCTCTTTCTCTTTTAGATAGAGTTCTTGACCAATTTGATATTTATATGCTACTTGTGGAAATGTTCGGCTGTTTTGGACCGAAAAACCATTTCCAAAGAACTTTCTCTTATTTCATTTTGTTGTGTACCTAAGTCTACAAAACATCTGTAAATAAGACCTTAATCGGAACGACAATAAGACGCATAGCTTTTAAATATAATGATCGACATTGGCTATGTACATTATCCGCTTTTTTTAAGAGAACTTCTCCGAAATGTAAATAAATAAAGTACACGTTCGGTGAACGTGTTATCTCAAGAAACGGACCCGTCTATTGGCCGCCGAGATCGTGTGCTTTATGCCAACAAGCCGGCGACACTATAGGACCTCAGAGCCAATATTGAACGAGAAATATCGTTTACATTTATATTTATGTTAGCACTGAATTTAAGAAACTTGGATAGCGCACGCTAAAGCTGGTTCTGTGATGGTGTAAGGATGGCCAAACCATTTACGAGGACCTTGAACTTTAAAGATTTAAGAAGTTTCCTAATCTAAACGTTACATTTTGTACTGAGTCTTCGGATGAAATGTGTTGCCAGCGGCAAAACTCATTCGACTCATCCAAACTTGCCTCAACCCATGGTTGTTACTACTGACACCCCAAAAAGTTTCGAAAGCAGACATTTTTTCTGGCAAATATTTACGATATAAGAGCGTTTTTGGAAGATCTGCAACAGCTTATGGTTAGAAGCATAATAACACCTATACTGACGAGTAAATGTAACAAACATTTCGCAATTGTTGCATTGATTAAAAAACTTTTCTTTTTCGATCATAACAGTTCTCAAAAAAACCATTAACCTAGTAGCCATACGGGAGGTGCCTCCAAAATATCCAACTAGGTAAGCTTTTAATATGCGGTCATTATTCCGACATGTTATTCAAATATTCCCCAGTTCCCAGTTTTCGTTATAATAAACTCTACAAGCAAACAGCTATTAAACCACAATTGAGTCAGTAACATCATTGGATGTAATTGAATTTCGGACTTTGTTTCGGGCACTTTTCATACACGAACATGGTACGTATGCTCTAACTACATATGTCCGCACTCATGTATTTTCAGATTCGACTAATAAGTGTCAGTTTTCATTGCGGGTATGGTTTAACTGCCACCCTTCCCCCTTGGCTATCCCATAATACATACTAGTACACAATGCAGTTTGCTGTTTAAATTTTAAAGGAGGGAGAAATTCGTGGCAGTCAAACTTTGATATTTGCATGAAATGTCATGTCCGTGTGGTAGTTGAACCCATATTTGCATTGCTTAATATATTAGGTTCACAGGCACAGCCAATGACATATAGAAATCAATAATGCAGCGAAAACTTCCACCTACGGAGCAGACAAAGTTTGAATATACCTAAGTACGGTATAGAGCCGGTTGCCGTATCTGCGGGGCTGGCTGAATGCGTAGTTTAATTGAACCGTAAAATTGAAAAGGATACACGAAATCAGAATAGTTATTTCTTTATATTGGAGTTCTTTAAATTATATAAGTACTCATCATATTGACTTGAATTCAATGCAGGGAGAGTGGATTATGGGGCGCTTTTGTGTTATTTTTGGCAAGAAAAAAAATTTTAATCCTCCACCATAGAGGGAAAGTGTTCACACGGGTATTTAAGTTTGCAAGGCAAATAAATAATTTGGGAGTATAGTTCATATATAGTTGAGACTTTTTAAAAGTTTCTGGTGCAGGCGAACTTTGGGAGAAAAGTAGACAGATCAAGAAGGCATTGCGAACTTCTATCTTGAAAGCCGTGGGGGCAGAGAACTGGGAAACATATTGAATATCTGAGCAATTTGCATTTGGATATTTAAGCGGAATTACTTTCAACTTTTGAGTTTTAGAAAGGTGCCCCATATAAAAGTATCGATATCAGTATACATTGTCAACGACAGCATAGGCGGTCGCACTAACGAGAACAGAACCGACTTGTTAGCTCAAGCCGTAGGAAGAATAGTGCAGTCAAACCAGCGACCAGAGGGGTTGTCACTTTCTCACATTTTATATACAAAACCTTTTCTGTTTTGGTTGTCCGTTGTCATTTTTGTACAGAAAATTCAAGGTAGCCTTGATATAATCCTAATAAAGGGTGATTTTTTAGCTGGTTTGGTTTTGGCAACACTGGTTTTGATAGCTGACGTGTGTTTAGTACCTTGTGTCACTGTCAAACAGCTTCAGTTTGGTTTGCAATTTAACCATGGATCGTCTTACAAATGAACAACGCTTGCAAATTATTGAATTTTACTATCAAAATTCGTGCTCGGTTCGAAATGTTCATCGCGCGCTGCTTCCATTTTATGATCGGCATTTTCGACCTTCTGAGCAGTCTATTCGGAAGATTGTGACCAAATTTCGCACCAAATTTACTTTGTTGGACATTAAACCACCAACACGTTTACGTACTGTACGTAGTGAAGAAAATATTGCGGCCGTATCAGCTAGTGTGACAGAAGACCGCGAAATGTCGATTCGGCGCCGTTCCCAGCAGTTAGGCCTTTGTTACAGCACTACGTGGAAAATTTTGCGGAAGGATTTGGGCGTAAAGCCTTTTAAGATACAGCTGGTGCAAGAACTAAAGCCAGCCGACCTACCACAACGCCGAATTTTTGGTGAATGGGCTCTTGGAAAGCTGGCCGAGGATCCGCTTTTTTATCGAAAAATTGTGTTCAGCGATGAGGCTCATTTTTGGTTGAATGGGTACGTAAATAAGCAAAATTGCCGCATTTGGAGTGAAGATCAGCCAGAAGCATTGCAACAGCTACCAATGCATCCCGAAAAAGCCACTGTTTGGTGCGGTTTATGGGCCGGCGGCATTATTGGGCCATATTTCTTCAAAGATGATGCGAATCGCAGCGTTACTGTCAATGGTGAACGCTACCAAGCGATGATAACAAACTTTTTTTTGCCCGAAATGGAAGTTCTTGACTTGCATGATATGTGGTTTCAACAAGACGGTGCCACATGCCACACAGCACGCGAAAAAATGGCGCAATTGCGAGGCGAGTTTGGTGAACAGTTAATTTCACGTTTCGGGCCGGTCAATTGGCCGCCTAGATCGTGCGATTTGACACCATTAGATTATTTTTTGTGGGGGTATGCCAAGGCTAATGTGTATAGGGACAAGCCCGCTTCGATTGACGCACTGGAAGCCAACATCCATGCATTCATTCGTGAGATACCGGCCGATATGTGTGAAAGAGTATGCCAAAATTGGACTCAGCGGATGGGCTACCTGAGACGCAGCCGCGGTCAACATTTGCATGAAATTATCTTTAAACATTAAATTGCAAGGTTCAAACTATCGATTCAAATAAATATTTCATTCATTTTTTCGAATTTTTTGTGTTTTTTTTTTAAAAAAAGTTCTAAACCTCTTAAAAAATCACCCTTTATTATAAATACGAAAGTAAGATTATTTTAACGACCGCAAAACCAATTTTTATGAATTTTGGGATAGGGATATATGAGACCTCTGAGAATGACATAGGCAAATAGACAAATTGTGAAGGGGACGAAGTAGGGGATCCAAGTTTAATTGACGAACCAATTATTTCGCAAGTTAGGGATAATAAAATTCATCATAGGTATCGATATTTGGTAAGAAATAAATATATTTGCTGCGTATTTTACCAATGATTTTTAATGTGTAATGTGTATTGGTTGGCTTGAAAGATAGAATAGTTAGCGACCCGATAAGTGGCGCTGTTGTTGATATAAATATATTAATTGAGTTACTGAAGTACTAATTCTACGCAGACGAAGTCGCGGGTACCAGCTAGTAAGTAAATATATAAAACTAAGTTGATATTTTTTGCGTTAACGTATTACTCACGTAATTTTCAACCAATTTACTTGGTTTTTCTTTTAAACTACTCAGAAAAACAATGAGAAAGACATAGTCCCTTTTTACAAAATTCAAATTCAAGAAAATGCAAAATGTACCTATATATCTACGGACATATAATATTATTAGCTGGTGATTTAGGGCAAACTTTGTCAGTAATTCCTCGATCCACCGCTGCTGATGAGCTTAATACGTGTTTAAAGTCATCCATTGTGTGGAGATATATGAGAACACTCACATTAACCACAAATGTGCGTGTTCAATTACAAAAGGATCCATCAGCCAATGAATTTTCAAAGCAGGGGTTGAAAATTGGCGATGGAAAAATGCCGATAGACAATGAAAGATGAAACTGGCTTAACAACGTTTCCAACAATTTTTGCAATGTAGCTCAATCAAAAGACGAATTGACTCGAAAAGTTTTTCCAAACATTGCTAATACTTCATTCTTTAGATTTTCTTGGAAAAAATAATAATTATAATAATAGGTCTTGTGTCTATGTTAAGGTTGTTCTTTGCATTATTAAACTGTTATGTATGATTTTTGTGTCTATTTTGGAGAATCCTTTTTAATTCTTGCACAAAAATTACAGCTACAAGAAAAAAGAGAGTAGACTTCAAATTTGAATTCAATGTGCATTCGCTTCAAAGCAGCATTTCATTTTATAAAATTGTTGCTCCATGCACACAAGGACAGAACGTTCAGGGATGTCAGTGCCAAATGATTTTTGCGAATTGATCATCCCATCCAAAGTGCCAATGAATGGTGATGGCAATTACAGGGCGATGTGAGTATGAAAATATATATTCGCTATCCATATGCAATTAGGTCGTGAAACTTAATGACCCGCCTAAATGCAAGCGCAACATATCTACGCCTTTATAGGTATTGGAACCATTTATTTGTAATTCTAACTCGGCAATGAATTTCAATTCCTTCCATTACCAATCTGGTCATAATGATGATACCGTTAAACGGTTTATAGTCAAATAATTCCAAGTAATGGGATGTAAGCGCAATATCATGACCTCTCAATCGCGGCACTGCCCCTCGAGTTACCACCACAGTAAGGACTTGGACTTTAATGCGCTTGTGTTTGTTGTTGCCAAATCAAAGTGTATAAAATTACAAGTGCCTTCCCACTTCTACTTTACTGCCTCACGTTGCCATCCTTACAACCAGCAAATCACCAAATAACCGCAGCTTAGCGGTAAACGCCGCAGCATATGGCAGTTAAGCTCATCTCATCACACACAGAGAGGCTCCGGCATGCGTGCCAAAGACATTCCATAATTCAGCGCCACACCGTCTGCACGCTTCCTTAACAGTTGTAATTTGTAATTATATTTTAGTGCTGATAATAAAAATCATCTCATTATTCCGTGCTTACGCATTGCTATAGCGTTTGCAAGGCGCCCACATCCTGAACGGGATTAATTAACTCAACAAATTTTATCACTGCCGCCGCGCCGAGGCCAACAAAACGTTCGGATATAAATTAAGGTTCGTGCTTTGTACTTGTACGATTGTACCTCTAATTCGATTCGAAGGAACACGAAATTAATTACATCACTTTGGCGGAAATAAAGGATATATGTACATGGATGCCAATAGGCTTGGAAACGCACACCGTATAAAATGGATTTCCCTGGTTGCGGGTATATTCTGACTCTCCGGTTGTGTTTCTTTGGGCTATGAATCAGCCTGTTTACATTGCAAGAACAAGACTGTTATTCGAAACGAAGAGCAGGGTTGAATGACAGGGTGAAAGGAGGAGGAGGAGGAGGCGGTGGCGGGTGTCTTCTCGTAATGCGATTGAAATAGGGTACATTAATCAAAAAGGAATGCGTGGATTATTTGCGTATAATTATCTCGGGGGATTTGTGCTGTGGAATTTTTATTTAACAACAAAAAGACGGAAACAGCTAAAGCAGCGGAATTCTCGGATGAATGGAGTACATATCTCTAAATGTTATTGGCTTCTAAATCTTGTTACCAAAATGATAAAGCGGCAACGAGATTTTGGATGTTTACCGTGGTAGTTGAATTAGCTTAAAGCAACTGTCTGATTGCTTTCGGTAAAGAGTACCAAGCCATTAGCAACAGTGTATTATTACATTTGTATAGATATGTAGATATGAGTGTATATATGTATGTAGTATGTGGAAGTTAAAAAGGGAGTAGTACAGAGGAACCAAAACGAAAAAAAAATCAAATTCCAACTTATGGTTTTTTTTCCACTGCGCCACCTCTCGCAACGTCTGACAAACATTCGAAAGTATAACTGTCATGAAAGACCCTCTTAATTGGCCGTTTGGACCCGGCATAAAATTGTACGTCTCTTCCATTCGTCCCAAAAATTAAAAACTCACACAAAACGAATGTTTTTTTTGTATAATATTCTTCCCTTTTTGAATTCTGTAGGTACAGAAGTAAGTTGATCTAAAATCTAAAAGTTCTTTGATTATTCTAAATTTTGTCGAAGTGTAAAGATTAAATATAGATATACCATAAATATTTTATTTTATTTGACTCCTAAACATTTTTAAAGAAAGGTATTTTTTTTTAATGTATTTTACATTTGTTACAAGCTTTTGATGTAAAAAGAAATTTTTTCGACTTTTTTTTCTGGCTAAATGAGTTGGCATTTATACAATATATTCAACAGGGTTTTTTATGCGACATTCAGGGGACCCATTCCTCTGTATTTGTAGTTCGGTGTGTCTCCTTTCTTGCGGACACGGCCCACGATGCTTAGGTACAGGCACTTTAGTGCCAAACTGTCAATTTCAAACATGTTTGGCACCTAGGCACTCATTAGCACTTAAAATCTATACATTTGGGACTCATAAATAAAAAAAAAAATCACAACTAATTCAAAAATTGGTAGGTACATTTGTTCCTCTCCAGTGTACCCCTCTTTTGCAATTGACCTTCGCATTGTGTTTGACGGTTAAAACAAACAGTCATGCTTTTTATGTCAAATTCAAAATAGCTAATGAATTTGCTAGGTATTTATTCCTTTCAATGTTGAGTGCTTCTCATGAAAACAAGCTTCAAAAGAACCCAGAGATGATTGCAGATAGCTATTAGATCTGCTCTTAAATATTGTTGCAAGTAGTTCTAGGCCTCTGGAAATATATACATAGTACCTATATCAGGTCTAAGTCTTCTGTATCTCAGCGGGTGTGGCTTTTATGTCAGTGAAGGGTCATCTATTAGTCGAAATGCTCATCTCAGTATACTGTCAAGTGGGTCAAGTAATTTTTGGGCCCAAACCTACCCTTAAAAGTGCAAGTAAGCATAAATGCCTCGCTCTTGATATTTTTCTGTCCATCTGTCTGCTCACTGAGTTTAAAGTCAAGAGTAAGAACGACGACTAAATTATTTTGCTGAAAGATACGTACGTGTATTTAAACAAATTTGTCCAGCTCAAGTTCTATGTTCTTGGCGGACGTCGCATCAGTCGGATCACATCATATTACGCTGATGTTGAATAAAAAAATATGTTTAGCTTCCGGAGTTTTTTTTTATCTATCTTGGATCTCTACCCTCTATATATGAAATAATGTAAAAGAAAAGAAAACCAAACCAGTCGAGACGAGAGGGCCATGAATTTTTCTCATCCTTAATATCGAATTGCAAATTAACTCAACAGCGATATGGCGAAAATATTTCATTACTCCTCTGAGGACATACATTTTAAATGAGGATAATATATCCCAGGCAAGAATATTTTTGCCTCCTCCACTCTTGGAGTTGCCACGTATAACCCCCTATTCAATTAAATGAAAAAGCGGGCAGTAATCCCCCACCGCCTTTTGATGAGAGTTTGTTTGTTGTTTCCTCGAGGCTTACAAAACAAAGGGAAGCGTAAACACGAAAAGAAAGGAAAAAGAAAATAAATTTTGTCGATATTTATCGCCAAGGATTTTTTTTTCTCCCACTGGATGTCATTGAACGAAAAGATATAGGTAGGGAGATATCATTGTTTATGCTTACTGCGGAGATTGTGGGTGGATGGCGGTGAGGCTATCCTTTAGGTACGACATCAAGGGTGCAGATTTGCACAGGTGGGTTTTGGGTTCATTTAATATGGCGCGCGACGATTTGAGAGCCGGTGGCATACGAATCCGGTAGTCACAATGAATCATCCACAGATGACAGCAGAAACGTTATTATGCTAACACTCTGTGTATACATGGTGGTTAGTTTACCACCATATCGTTGAAGAGAGTCTGTGTGTAGTACAGCTGCACCGTGTTAACTTGTGCTGCCCGAAGGGAATCATGATGCATGGGAATGTGGAGCACATCCGACACGATGTCATCATTTTTATCTTCACGTCATATTATCTCATCTCATATGCAGCAGGATACTTATGCAAACTCTGACTACCTGGAGATATGCAGAACAGAAATCGAGACAATGAATTGTGAAGGCAGTAAAAGTAAGGGAAACCTGATTTTTGTATTCGTCCACATTCCTTGGATAATCCCAGAAGGAGCAGAGGACTCCTGTTGAGCACAATTCAAATAGGAGTTTAGGTTAAAGATGATGGTGTTGTATCGTAGAATGAAAAACGAAGAGGACGTAGATTGGTAGGGAAATCTCACAGAACGTCGTCTTTTTGTCGTCTATCATCCAGCTATCGTTGCCAGCAGAAATTGTGATTGCAGTTCATCTAAAGAAAATCAGGCAGACAGACCCTTAGTAGATACAGGTTGGAACAAAAGTCACAAACACATTTCGGTTGACTGAAGATGTCACAGAATGAAGTTCGATACAGCTTTAGGCTCCCGATAAGTACGAATTAAAGAGTCCAATTTGTCAATCATTATATTAATATCTATCTTCTATCTTCTGTCTTCTAATTTCTAGCTTCTATCTTTTATATTCTATCTTTTATCTTCTTCTTTTTTTTTCTATCTTATATCTTTTATATTTTATCTCCTGTCTTCTTTCTTCTATCTTGTATCTTCTATCTTTTGTCTTCTATCTGCTATCTTCTATTAAATAATCGTAGGCTCAGTGGGTAGTGTGCTGGACTACTGAGCGAGGGTTCTCAAGTTAGGTTTCCGGAAAAACTGTGCCACCTCTTTCGAAGTTCTGACAAAAATCCGTGGCTATAACTGTCAAGAAAGAGCTTCTCAATTAGCAACTCGGATTCTGTCCCTTCCATTCGTCCCAAAAATAAAAACTCACATAAAAGAAAAGGAAAAGAAGTCCACCGGGAGCGCTAGCGCGTGAAAAGCAGGACTCAGTTAAAGATACAAGTTTTGAGGAAGAAAATAAAGCACTCCGAATCAAACTTAAACAAATGGACCTACTCTATCAAGATCTTAAGAAAGAGATAGATCTGCTAAAAGAAGAGAATAAGGTTTTAAGGAACAATCATTTGCAGAAAGAACGCGAATGTACTCCACCACGCTTAGCTAGTCGGGAATACTACACCGACGAAGAAGAGCTAGCACGCGAAACGAAGCAGGTCCCCAAGAAAAGACGTAGTAAGAAAAGGAGAGCCGGTTCTTCGCCCGAAGTCGAACCTCTAAAAGAACAAAGGCGTAATGAACCGCAAGAAAAACAACTTCAAGCGCAAATTCGCGCACCGCCTCCAATAAACGTCGTTGGGGTAACGGAATATAACAAGCTGCATAGCCTCCTTAAAGGAACGATAACATCGAAATTTAAGGTTATATCTTTAAGGAATAATGCGTTGTGCTAATTGCAAGGAAAAACACCCGGCAAATTATAGAGTTTGTGAAGTAGCTAAGGCGTTGCAAAAATGACGAGATGCGCTCCTTAAGCCCCAAAATGATAAATCAAAACCGCAAACTAAGACAAAGCGTAAGACCGCTAAGGAGATAGTATAGGCAATCTAAAACCTCCGGTTCCTGAACGTAGAAATATGAAAGAAAGAGAGACAGCAGAAAAGTCCTCGACATCTGTTGTCAAAAGAAACCCTAATCTAAAATTACCATCAGGAAAGCCACCGAATAGTGGCGCTCGGACAGCCAGAGTGCAGACCTACGCTCAGGCAGCGGCATTTGAAGAACCAAAAAACGTTGAAACTTCGCCAGACCCTGTTTCACATGTTTTCTCAGTTATTCTCGAGAAAATTGAAGAACAAAGCAAAATAAACAAAATTATTCTCGATCGGTTGGTTAAGCTCGAAAATAATTCAAGCAAAACGCGTACTTCAAATATAATATGATTGAAAAACCAATGTTAAAAATATGTACTTGGAATGCAAACGGACTTTTGCAAAAACTCGACGAATTGGAAATATTCATGCGCGAAAAGGATATCGACATTTGCTTGATTTCTGAAACCCACGTAAAAGAGCGATCACTTTTAAAAAATAAAAGGCTATAATGATATCCACGCTTGTCACCCATCGGGAAACGCGAGAGGTGGATCATCATTGTTTATTAAAGACTGCATTGAACAATACGAAGACCTGAAGATAGAGCTTGAAACTAAGCAACTGTGCACGATTCGAGTAAAAAATAGTCAGCGTACTCTTAGAATTTCATCTATCTACTGTCCACCACGCTCCGCGCTTGAAAAAAGTGATTATATTTACTATCTTGCTTAAATCGCTCAAACCAAATTTCATTATTGGCGGCGATTTTAATGCGGGGGGGGGGTTCTAGATACATCTCGCGAAAAGGTAGAATGCTCTATGGGGCAGGTATGGAGTACAGTTGTGATTTCCACTCGACGGGCAAACCGACCTACTGGCCAACTGATACTTCAAAAATACCTGATCTGATTGATTTTTTCGTCGTGAAAGGAATATCTACCAACCACATTAAAGTCGAAGAGAGCTTTGACCTGTCATCTGATCATTCACCGGTTATTTTAACATTGAGCGTAAAACTAGTCAATAACCTAGAGCCAGCGAGATTAACTGGTGAAACAACTAACTGGGAAGACTTTAGGAACGAAATTGAAGAGAATGTTGAACTGAGCGTTCCACTTACGACAGCTTATGAACTTGAGGTTGAAGTTGATCGCTTCGTTGAGGTCGTTCAGCTCGCCTCCTGGAATAATACGCCTAACCCAAGGAAAATGCCGGCCAAAAACGGTCTACGATATCCTCCCGAAATAAAACAATTGGTCAACGAAAAAAGGAAGGCGCGTAAAAAATGGCAACAGAGTCGCGCTCCGCAACATAAAGCACATTTGAATTATTTGTGCAATTTGTTGAAGACAGCTATTAAGGATTTTAAAAATCGTGCGATAGGTTCTTACCTTGAAAGTTTAACAGCGAAAAAAGATTCCAATTATTCACTTTGGAAAGCTGTAAAAGGCACCAAAAGGCCCAAAATCCCCGCGCCGCCAGTAAAAATAAATCAAAATAAATGGGCATGGGAAGATAAAGAAAAAGCGGACGTTTTTGCCGCCCATCTAGAAGAAACCTCTAAACCGTACGATGGTCAGGCGGATCACGACGGTACCAATAGTGGGACGGAGTTACTAACTGACGATTTTACACTCAGAAATGCAACGCTAAGGGAACTAAAATTTGAAATCGAGTCTCTTAAACCTAAGAAAGCTCCTGGTTATGATTTGATCACCGGAGAAGTTCTCAAAGTTCTACCTAGAAAAGCATTAATTAAGCTTCTATATATCATAAATGCTGCTCTCAGATTAAAACACGTGCCGAGCCAATGGAAAGTTGCGGAAGTCATTATGGTTTTAAAACCAGGGAAACCGCCAAATGAAGTAAAATCTTATTAAAATCTTATATACCAATTTCGCTTCTTCCAGTCATATCCAAAGTTTTCGAGAGGATATTACTAAGGCGTCTACAACCGGTTTTAGAAGATAATAATCTTATCCCTGACCACCAGTTTGGGTTCAGAACCAAGCATTCGACGATTGACCAAGTGCATAGAATTACTGACGCAATCGAGAAAGCATTTGAAGAAAAAAAGATATGCTCAAGCGTATTCCTTGACGTCTCACAAGCCTTTGATAAGGTGTGGCACGACGGCCTAAAATTTAAATTACGACAAGTTCTCCCCGTAAGCCTATATGATATCCTAGAATCATATCTCGGGAATAGACTCTTCCGTGTTAGACATGGAAACGAATACTCGGAGCTTAAAGAAATTTCGGCCGGAGTACCGCAAGGAAGCGTCCTTGGGCCGCTTCTCTATCTGTTATATACTCGCGATATACCAAGAGAAGATGGCACTACCCTTGCTACGTTCGCCGACGACACCGCTATCCTTGCAGTAGGTAATACAATCGAAGAAACGACTGCAAAACTGCAAACCGCACTGAATAAAGTAAATGAATGGACGAGGGACTGGCGGATCGCCCTCAACGAAACTAAATCTGTTCACGTGAATTTCACATATAAGAAAACTAATGACTTGCCAATTTTTCTAAACTTGGCCCGAATACCCTTTGCAAACGGGGCCAAATACCTGGGAATGACACTCGACGCAAAGCTGAAATGGAATTCGCACGTGAAAATGAAACGTAAAGAACTCGATAATATAGAGAAATGTACTGGTTACTCGGAAAACATTCCCAGCTCAGTACCGAGAACAAACTGCTTTTATACAAGCAAGTCCTAAAGCCGGTGTGGACTTACGGTATACAACTTTGGGGTTGTACCAAGAAAACAAATGCCAATATTTTACAAACTTTTCAAAATAAAGTGCTTAGAGAAATTGTCCATGCACCGTGGTATACTAGAAACGACGATATCCACAGGGATCTCGGAATTCCTACAATCGAAGCTGAAACTAGAAGCTTCGCGCGAAAGCACAGAAACCGACTAATCGGTCATATCAACAATACAGTCCGACAAATGTTGGATGAGAGTAATTTATTGCGCCGACTACAAAGAACGAAACCTTTCGACTTGGCAAGATAAGGATTAACCGCGTCTTAATTGCGGAACATGCAGGATCTTTCAGTGGAAAGTAGCCTGTCAAAAGTTATTTTTATTTCGTGATTAAAAAATTGCTTGATAAGTTATATCTTAGTTGCAGTATCTAACAATTTATCGAAGGGTGGTGTTTTTAGTCAGTAAAAATCTGACACTTTGTCTTTGGAAGATTTTTACCTACCCTCGGCAAAAAAAAAAAAAAAAGAAGCAAAAAAAAAAAAAAACATAAAAGAATGGTTGGTAAAAGCAAGGGGTAGGGTGCCTAGGGTTCAATGCAACAAGTCGTCTGAATGTCTTTGAAACGTTCCCAAACTCTTATCTGATCTGAAATCCATGAGCCGTCGAGCTTTAAGGGGCATCTGAAAGCGTTTCGGAATCGGGGTCTGGAAACGTTTATACAGAAGCACAATTTGAATCGCAAGAGTTCGAAAGAAGTGTAAGCTTTTTTTGGCATATCGTGAAAGATCCCCGCTAGGCTTTAAAATTCCCAATAAATTTTGCAGTTTCCGGTGCTCTGCAGGAACTCTGGAACAGTTCCTTAAACTGTCGAAATAATTGCTTGGGACGATTGCATATTTTCCTTCACACATTGCCCTTCGCTGAGCAATTTCCCGCTTATGCCCATCGGCAGTTGTTACAGTATCATTCGCGTACGGACCTATGGGGCAACAACTTTACCCATACGTACATGAAATATCAAAAGAACTGTCAGAGCGATTCATCAGAAGATGGCTCTCGGAATTTTTAAACATACTGCATTTGCTTTTGAGC
This sequence comes from Cheilosia variabilis, assembly GCA_951230905.1. NCBI lineage: Eukaryota > Metazoa > Arthropoda > Insecta > Diptera > Syrphidae > Cheilosia > Cheilosia variabilis. The sequence continues at coordinate 143,296,183 of OX579676.1, read as the reverse complement.
CATCCTGTTAAAATCGTCTTTTAGAATTCCCATTTAAAAAAAAATAAGACTACATCTGTAAAGCGGGTACTTGCTTTCCAATGTAACAATTTCTCCTTTGGTATCGCGTTCGTCGTTTTTTATACCTCTTTGCCCCACTAAGTGGAAAAATTGCTAAGTTTTGCATCTTCAATCTAATAACCCAACTTCAACTGGCAACTCATCCTTTTTTACTTCCATTTTGTTGCTTCTCATAAGACGAATGAATAGAGAAAACCATCAGAAGATGCAAAAGAAAGCAACACAAAAGGCGCAAGAAAAAGCGACAGGGAATAATGAATGTTTTTTTTTTTTTTTTCTATATCAAGTTGTTATGTAGCAGAGTCTTATAGTTTTTGAGTAGCAATCGTCGACACAATGCTCTCCCCATGTCTGTACTCTGTAGTGTCAATAAAAATTCTGAGAAGGGTTGAGCCAGTGTGTACATAGTTTCAATATAATATATAGAAAAAGAAGAGAATTCACGAAGATTGTTTCATTTCAGCACAAAAACGAATTCGAAAGGACACGATATTCTCATCAACTCGACGGACAAATGAAGGATACTAACGGTTACGTGATTCGAAGGAAATTTCATTGAAAATGCATTGTCAAAAGCGAAAGGTGATATGGGGGAGCTCTTTCGAAAGAATGTTCGACTCTATTGAAAGACTGTTGTATAAAATTTCTTGAAAGCACCATTTAGAGTACACCAACAGTAATGTCACCATTTAGGAGAGGAAAAAACGATTGCAGTTGCAGCTACAATCATTGAAGTTGCACATTAATGGGGACCACTCGCTTCCTTTCTGCTCGTTTCGAACAAATTTTATAGAGCCGTTTGAAATGACCATTCGTCCGTCTCGCACCTGCGACTCTCCCGCATATCTTAATTAAATCTTCGCCTAATTAAATAGCCGTACTTTTTCTCTGTACTGCCAAGATAAATACAGTCATTCGTTGTGCGCATTTCGCGTCCCTCCTTCTTCTCACAATTAACCACTCAGAAAGCTTTCCACTGCGAAAATGAAATCATCCGCTTACAAACTGAAGAAATCACAAAACACCATTTAAACGCTGTGAATACTCCGAAATGCGTTGTATATCGAGTTCACAACTTTTCGTAAAAAAAAGGAAAATATTGTAATTACAGTTTTGAACTTGAGAAAATCTGGCATTTTGCGAAATACGATCCTTTCGGTGTAAGGTAAAACAATTAGCTCTACCCCCACGATTCCATTGTACAATGTACACGCAACGCAGCTCCGCAATGCATGCATGCTTATACACTGGCGCTCACCTTTTTTTACCCGTAATTAGCTCATCGTGCACCTTATGAAATGTAAACCTGGCCCGAGGGGCGAACATAATAATGTTCTCCAGAGTTGTTTTACCCAGGTTTCTCAGCACTCCTTCGCAACCTCAGTTTATGCAAATTTTAAATGAGTTCATGGATATATCTCTCTCCCTCTCTGACTTGTGAGAGACGAGCACAAGAGTATATAGCACTTAAGCACATTATACATACCTAAATCCTACACCAAGGTAGATGGAGTTGAGCAGCACTCACTATGCATTCAAAGTTCCTGCGAATTTAAAAATTATAAGAATTAAATTATGTGTGTAAATATAAAAGTACACTGGCATATTTAAAAAAATCTTGTTGGACGGACGGTTCTGTAAATTTAGAGGATTAGTACTCTGAATTTCAAAGACAATATATTTAGTAGTCAACAACAACAGTGATGTGCAAAATTTTGAGAATTTTGAACATTTTACGAACATGTGGCGGAACTACTTTGTACAATTCTGAAAGTTAGAAATAGTTTTCCGAAACCATATGAAATGAATTTCGTGAAATAGTTTATTTTTAAAATTATTTAAAAGCTATTGTGGCTATTTGCAAATTGTAACTTTATTTCTACGAACAGGTACACAGCAATCGCCTGTGTGCACTCAAATTCAAGTGTTGACAAAAGTGCTTCAAATTCGGATACTTTGCAAAACTCGTAACTCCATCTCTTTCTATCTTCACTAACTTATATCTGCCTCTCAACTTCCGTTCGCGATTTCCGTAACGTTTTTCCCCCGAAGTCAAGTGTGCCTAAAGAAGTTATGCTTCAAAAAGAAACAACTAGATGGGCCCACCCTTTAGTTGGCACAACAGGTACGATAGGGATCCTAGGCCTAAAGCCTACAAACATTCGTTTTGTGTGAGTTTCTAATCTAAAATCTGCAATTTTATGCCGAGTGCAAATGGATAATTGAAAAGCTCTTTTATGGCAGTTATACACTCGGGTGCTTGTCAGACGTTCGCGAGAGGTGGAGCAGTGGAAAAAAACTTAAAATGTAATTGCTATTTTTTCCGTGGATCAAACCAGGGACCCCTCGCACTGCGTCTTTAGGAATTCTAGTTTAGTTTTCCAAATTTCCCAAATAGTTCGGATCCCGTGGAAAAGAATTTAATAAATCTGACTCAAACTTTGGATGACCAATGTTAGCAACTCAAGACAGAGGCTCCATACCCACACACTGATTAAAAATTAATATCATGTTAACAAAATTAACGATGGCCGTATTTTGAGGAATACTTCCATGGTAAGTGACTTCGGCTACTTTCTTAGACCTAACAACTTCTATAGAAATGTAAGGTTAACAAAAATATCACGTCTCTTACAGTCAAAATCATGACTGAGACTTAAATTAACACAATGGAAAAGAGCAAGCACCAATATTATTTTGATTTTGTCAATTTAATCCTTCTTTTGATATTTCTAGGTCATCAACATTTTCTCTTTTCAAGGTTTAATTAGAGAAGTGCCGTATTACCTCGAGAACCGTGCTTGCTGAGCTACGATGCTCCTCTCCGTGAACTCATTTAAAATGTTCCTTTCTGGGATATCCTCGTTACCTATTTTTTCGTTTAGATCTGCCGTTCCAGAAGCTTAAGGTTCAGAATAATTTTGATGGCAAATTAACACTAATTTCAGAGGAGTACCGAAGGGATTGGTGCTTTGACCTGTTTTGTAGAACATCACATACGACGCAGTTTTGAGATAATCACAAACACTAATTATTTTGCGAAATGTGCGCACTAGGAAAGATCCTTGTTCACTCTTATAAGCCAGTTCGTAGTCAGGTCAGTCTGGTAGAGGGACAAATAATAAGCCTCATTAGCACCATCAGTTAAAAATCCATTATTCTAAATTTGAGGCTTACAAACTATACAGAACAACGAAGATAGACAACACCTAAAGCGCAACACGACTCCGCTTTCTATTGTGCCTGAAGAAGCTCACAAACGGTGAATAAAATCGATACCAGCACCTGACAGGGATCCGTAACTTAATTTACGCCCTCTCCATTTGGTATAGTTGAGACCTCTGAATTAACGTAAACAATACTTTTTGGCTTTCTCTGTTAGTCATACCGTATTTAGCCTTCGTCCTACCTCCCTAGTCAACACAATAGCCTTCCATATCTGTGCAACTATATACATCTATCATTCCTTACTCAATCAAAAGGGGGCACACAGCATTTTGCTATGCGTTCTGAAGGATATACTTGCCCACTCCACTCAAAGAGATATAATTAATTAGTAGTCTGACAGACCGTTCTCATCAGCATCAACAACATCATCCGTAGGAGCAGCAGCAGTGTAGCATCATAAGCAAAGTATTGCCAACGTCAACCGTAGTCCCATCATTATCATGAACTCGGTGCGCGCCGCTGCTGTGCGAACAAAAGGCTCAGCTGCTAAGTTTACTCAAAGCGGAACAGTACAAAGGGATGCGAGTCCTTCACCGCTAACAGAAACCCCAATCATCGTCCCCTAAACCGCACCACCACCTTCATCACAATGGCAGCGCGCACCAACATGCAGATTGAATTATTGCGTCCAATTAAAGCCCGTAAAACTTCATTAACGAAAAAGCATAACTTCTTCGCTTAGTGCGCCGCCCAACGCCCACCCCATTTAACTCTCTCTATAAGAAACAGTTAAATTTTTCTCTGTTTCTTCATTTATTTTGCACAAAATTTCAAACTGACTCGCTGCTTAATAGACCGACCTAATTGCCGTTTATGCTACCGCACAGTGGAACCCCTAACCCGGCGCCATACACCAAAATGGCAGAAGTTAACATTGTACCCGAGCAACTCTAGAAGAGGCTACGTGTAATTCATCGCCCTCGTGCAACTGACAATTGAACTCGCTCTCAGCCCCCAGCCGCCAAGCCAAGCCCCTCTAACCACGAAACATTCTTAATGAACGAAAAATTGGCGCAAAAAAATACGAAACGAAGCGGCCAGTGCAGAACCGCACCGAGTAAAAAAGTAATTTGTTCTGCGGGTTCATTTCCGTTGATATCCTTGAAACGTTCCTTACAAGGAACGAGAGAAAAAAATTCCAAATAAATCAGCTCAATCGGAGAGTGGGTGGTTGGTGTTATGACCAAAGTCAGTAGTCAGGACATGCAATACGAAACGCTGCAATATCACAGAAACCGAAACGAGCTAATGGCATGATTTGAAGTGCAGCACCTAGCTGTGCTCTCAGTCACGAGTGTGGGACCAGCGCGGTTCAAGGCCAAATGTTATGAGAGGCAAATAATTAATTTTTCCTCCTGCCCGTGCCCATAATGTGAATGATAATAATTATGATGTTTGTATCCCCTATTCTCGACATTGAAGCGTCAACAAATTGTGGACGCGCGCTCTGTGTAATGTGGAAGTGAGACGTCACAACAACCGTCAAACGGCTATGACAAACTCATGCTTCACGGCACACTTTCTCGGAAGGATATTGGGTTTTGCCGCCCTTGAAATGCGACACACAATAATAGTTTCGAAACTAATTACGAATGCGGGGCGGAAGTCCTAGTTTGCTGTTGACATGGACAGCGTTCCGCTGAGAGGAGGATTTGCGTCCGTTCCTGTTGTGAGAATTCATTTGTCAAATGAACATAATGGACGTTGATTGAGTGATTACCAGCCACCGGGGCTCTAATAATTATGGATGTTGTATCGTGGCAGCACAAACATGTTGATCCATAATTAGAAGCATTTATTGATACGAAGTTAAATAAATATGGAGGCAGTGTTGTCGACTGTGGAGTTGCATGTTTTCAGTGTTCAGCAAGGCTCTTGTGCGTTTTAAGAAACGCTACAAATCTCTAAAGTAGTTGAATTTTCTCCTTTCAGTAATGATAATAGGGACTGATTTAAATGCAGAGATGTAAGGGGTGTCCCATAATTCACGCAAAATGTAATTTTGAAAGAAAATACAGATTTTTAATAATTAGAGAGCTGACATTTTGTATTGATTCATTGAATATTCAGATTGGGGTTATGTATGATATATATTACATCGGATAAATGGCCGCCACGGCTTTGCTGGCAAGTATATTACTCTTTTATTGAAATTTTCTATGACCGTTTCGCATAAATGTGGCTGAATATCATTAATACACCTCCCAATTTCCTCTTTCAAGGCGTTGGTGGTCATGGGATTGTGGGCCTTTGATTTCAAAAAAACCCAAAGAAACAAGTCCAATGACGTTAAATCGCAAGATGGATTCTGATCGCAAAACGGCAGATAAAACCATTAGAAAATGACTCATGCAGTAATTGAATTGTTTCTCTGACAATATTTTTGTCTAAAATTTTGTTTGTTATTTGCAATTAACTTTTTATTTTTAACTTTAAGTTTCTATACACAGTATTGCACTGTACTGTTCTTAATGTTTCTTTTTATTTCACGAACTTATTGAACTTATATCACTGATTATTTTTCTTTGCATGCAACAACCGAAAATATTTTTTGGAGGATATACCACCTTAGATGTTATATAATTTACCTTAGAACTAAGGCAATTTTGCATGGTCGGTGAAAATTCATCCGGAATATCAGCTTAGGCGTAAGGTTCATTTACCCAGTAAGTAACCTTCCGAAGCAATACACGAAAATAAATTTTGATTGGCTGGTTGCAGGCGGCTTCTATCATATGGCTCTATCAATCAGTATGGAATGCGAAACCTTACCTTAGAACTAAGCAGAGTTACGTATGTGCTCAGGTGAATATACACTCCTATTTGTATCTATGTTGAAATACCTTAGGCCCTTAGGCAATTTAGCCTATTTCTCATTACCTATGCCGTAGACAAATTGTGCCAGTTCTTGGCAATGCTATACTTGACAGGTATACATTCCATATAAAAATATTTACCTAAGGTTTTTAAGGCAATTTAGCCTATTTTTCATTACCTATGCCATGCATAAATTGTCCTATTTATTGGCAGATTTATGCCTGTGCCAACCATACACAAATATTTACCTATAATGCAATTTTACACAGCATTTTTCTCTGGGTGAAGAGAGGCAGCTTTGTGACGACATCTTGATGTTTTTAAGAGACTTACAAACTACACAGGACAGAAAACTTTTATTCAGTAATTAACTGTGGCATACATTTGACAGCCGACATCTTTGATATATTTAAATATATTTTAATATCGTTCTGCTTGTTGTGTCATATTTTCTTTTTTAAGATTTTATTATTTTAATTTAAGGTTTGCAAAGTTTTATTAAGATTAAAAAAAATTTCAGCTTCAATTTAAGTTTTAATTGTCATAAGAAAGTTAACTCAATACTTCTAAATTGACAAACAGTGAAAATGAAACCATGACTAACAAAAAATTCTAGTCTCGACTTAAGTTTTGCGGAAGGTCACAATTTCGAATTATTCGTGGAAAATAATGCATTTGTGAACTGTTTGTCAAAATTAAAAATGGTTATTAGCAGGGCCGGACCAACCATATGTGCAAGATGTGCAGTGCACAGGGCGCCAAGTTCTGGGGACTCATTGCTAGGAAAGAAAAAATAATTTTATCTTGTGCAAACAAATACTGCCGTTTGCATTAAAAAAAAAAAGATGCTTGTTCAAATAGGCCCAAAATAACAACATCCATCACACCTGTGCTGAATTATTTCTTGCACATTAACTCACATCACTTCCAATGTTGCAACTTCAAGGAGAATCTAACTCAAAATATCGCGAAATAAAAAACGAATTGAAAGTCTACCTCTTGGGTGATGTGGAAAGGACTTATGCATGTGTGTAAATATGAAAAAATGCCGCTTTCTGTAAATCTTGCACAGGGCACTTGTTTGGCTGGGGCCGTCACTGGTTATTAGTAAGACAAATTGTGATAAAATTTACTTTTAAGATATGCGAAAAAGTCGTTATTTAAACTGTTCATAACTTTTAACATCTACAAAGTCCGACGTAAAAATTTCTCCATATTATGTGGTGAATATTCGTAGAGTGTACTTCATATTTATGCTCCAATGTTGTTTTATTAGTTCCAATCCGCATCGCTCGCATTATAAAATTATAAAGGCAAGAACAAAAGAATTGTCGGGTTGTTGAATGAATGTGTTTCAACTCGAAATAAAGATTCCGCTATACGTCAAATGCAACGTGATTTTTCTGCGTGTACCTATCTAACGTAATCACACCCTTCCGGATCACCAACTTCGGCAGATAGGCCGGTGTATAGCAATTGAATTAAAAAATCATATGACGGCCCATAACAGGAACAGCAGCACAAATCAAACAAATGCACTCCAACTGGCAGCCTACATCCACTTACCAATTACCCAAATTGAACTACGCACACTTATCAACTCTAATAGAGACCGCTTTGGAATAATTTCATTCTAAAACCCAAAATGCCCTACTTCCTATCGGGAAATGCCACAATAATTCAAAAAGCATGCGAATACCTACGCGAAAGCATATAAATTCACTGATTAATATTTCAGGCTCGTAGATTAAATTGGTTCGAGAACCGTAATTTATCTGATTGCTCCGTTTACCAAAAATATGATTCTGATGAATTGATGCACGCTTGGCAGTTGACATTATGCCATTTTTCAGTCACAACCAAATGAACAATATTTCGTTTTATTAAAAACTCTTAATTTTCCTGCTGTTGTTGTTGCTGTTGTTGTTGTTGTTGTTGCTTTCAAATGACATCAACACGAATGCCATGCTCTGAGAGTCGGAAAGTCGAGTGCAATTAAGTGCGAATGGGGCAATAAACATGAAATTGATGAAGCTCCCGCATCGGACCCTCACACTTTATAATGTGGGTCGTTATCGGCCACTTCTGTATGATTAATGGGCGAGCGGTCAGATGTGATTGCAGCAAAAGACCGTCGTTATTGGGAAAAATAAAAAAAAATTACATATATGTATGGTTTTCCTTCAAAAGTAATAAATATGTACGTTTTAAATGACGACGCAATTTCAATTAACAGGGTAATTTTTTTTTGTGTTGATAATTATTTAAAAATTACCTTTTCGTTGTTTAACACAATGGTGGTGAAAGGAAGGGACACTCGATGAATCGCTGCAATTGGATTAATTGTTCAAGGCATGGACAGATGTAAACCATGATGGGGAGACCAAAGTTGTAGTTGTATAGGTGTATTTATGGTATAATTTGTTGTTTGCTTTTCAGAATCACTGTTTGCTGTTGAAACTAATTCATTGATTAATTTTTATTACCAGGATAGTTATTAATTTTAAATGCACAATTTATAAACATTTATTATTTATTATAGAGTGGATTGGTAGACCAAGCATTTTAACAGCTTCGGTAATTTTTAGTTGTACGATCTACAGTCATACATTTTTCTAATAATCAGTGTCAGTTCAGTTTATTACTATAAATCAATTAATAGTAATACACGGTCACCTGGATTAAAATCCCAACCCCCAAACGCTATAAGATATTATTGGTTCGAGTGTAAAATGGCAGGCAATTCCCGACCAAATTTTTAAAATAAAAATGTTTCCCTAATTAATTGATAATAGTTATTTAAAATTAAATTATTACACAGCTGCTTGTCAGCTTTATGCATAGGTATTCCCTGTATACAAAACGAAATTCGTTAAATTAAAATTAATTATTAACCTACATAGATTCTTAAAAAGGGTACAAAGGGAGAAAAATGAAAATTCGAGAAAAACTTTGAATTTTCCCCTAAAAATGGGAAATTGCCATTGAAAAAATTGGCAATTTTCAAATTATGTCCATGGATAAACACACACCCCGACGATGCCACGGATACGTGACTGGTGGCTGTCATCCGCTTATGAAAGACTGTCGACCTCATGAGTTGTATAAAGGCTTCAAAAATAATTTTAAATTGTTAACGGAATCGGTCGAGTTGTCTTTAACCACCGTATTAATAAACACGGGGCTAAGTTTATATGCGACACAAAACCGAACATTGCCATTTTTTGTGTAGGTAAATGGAAAAAGAAAGTTAAGAATAAAAACTTGTCACTCGTCAAAAGGTCCTCGAGGATTTGTGTTATTTTAAAATTCAAATAAAATTCGCTTAACGTTTATCGACCCAAATGTTGGTATTTTCTATTGTCCCATAGGATTTTGGTGTGGACAATTAGGAAGACTGTTGGATTTAATAGGAAGGACAAATTCTGTTCATGGTATTAGATTCAGTAAGTTTCGATGGATTGTGGATGAGATGAAGTACGGTCTACACAGCGACTTTGGCCTGGATAAAAAGCTCAAAATCGAACGGGTTGTTGGGAGAATACGTGAACGACGAAACAGAAAAGAGACCTCACCTCAGATGGAGCACACAATGATATAGCGGGGCATGGAGAAAAGTCCACGAGACATAAATCATCACCCAACTAAACGTGCGAAACTGAAGGTACCTATCTAAGTTCTGAGTAAAAATCGCTATTCGACGGAAAGCTAATAAAAAACATTCCATATTTTATGAATATATTAGTAAGAATATGCCAATCAATCAAACAATTCGAACTTTAGTTGTTATTTCAAAACAACCTATAAGTCTTTTCCAAATATATTTCAGATGCCAATAATACCTTTTAGGAATTTTCAAATAAATCACTTCCGTTATTTTTCAATGTATAGCCAATCATCGCTTTATGTCTTGATCAACGAGCTTTTTCCTTTTCCCAAAGTATATATAAAATAGCTCGAACACTGTTTCGTCCTCTCTATTCAATCCTACATCCATCAAAAAAAATTCTAAAAGGTTCTTAAAAGGCTGATGAGATCTTAATCCCCCATAGTCTGCTGGTATCGGCTCTGAAATGATTTTCCTCAACTACCACCCCTAAGCCAGACAAAGTGCCACTGAAGTTCTCACACGTACATTGGAAGTCATCCTCGAATATCTGTTCATCGCCATTAACATTTCTCCATCTCAACTGAAGGACACCAATTTTAATTTAATAACTCGATCTGAACACTTCAAGGACAAATAAGAAAAACTCATAAATGTACCATGGCACCACTGCATCCAGTGACGAGCACTCATACCAACCGATCGACCCCCCAATTCCCAAATGTAATAAATATCCAATACACCAGTCATAAATTTTACGCAAATTTCTTACCCAAGCGCCACAACCCGGCACTAGAAGTAGGTACAATAAGAAAACATTAGAAGAACCAAACCCAGGGGAAGAAGGGATATGAATGACTACGGTACAAATATTCCATGAAATATGTCAATAAAAAGAAATGCGCGTACCGGTTCGTACGGAACGTACGGTCTTATCATTCTGGCGTAACGTTTAAGAATTCATATCTTTTCAACGAGTCAAACAAAAAAAAAAGACTAACAGGAATGCGCCTTCTTTGTTTTGGCAAACCCAACCTCCCACATAGCTGGGCCTGGGTGTGCATTGTTTGTGTCCCTATAGTCTTCCCCGTCCTTTCGTAATAAACGTTGGGTTCTTGAGAATATCCACCGCCGAGCACATGTACCTGGAGTAAGGGGAGCTATACCATAGCCCGCATTTTATGTAAACAATGAGGCTGTATACCAGTTCTATTGTCAATCGTGAAGAGCTGCGTTTTTATTTTAAGAAGGATTAAAAAATAAACTCCTGCGTATACGTAAAACCAAAGCCACATCTGCTTACAGACGGGACCTTGCAGACGCACAATTTACAAGTCACGGCACATAGCACACGTTAACCCCCGAACTTAGGGTTTAATTTCGTAATAAATTTAATTTTCTCAATTCCTCGTCAGCGATGCATAAATTTAATTTTGCCTCGGTTCCGTCAGAAAGGAATTCTCTCTGATGAAGCAATAACCAACAAAGGAGCAAAATGAATCTGAAAGACAGGTACAAATCATCAACCCGTTATTTACCTAATTTTATCCGTTTTTTTTTTTTGCTTGCAGACTGATGTTTTTTGCCCTCTTGTTTGCTGCGCTTTAATTAATAAAAACTGGAAATACGAAATAAAAAAAAGAAGGGTCTTTGATGAGCGGACTGGTGGTTGCGATGGCGGGCATTTAAGGATATTGCTGTAACCAATGCAATGGAAATAAATTATGTCAGGAGGAAATGTGAAATAAAGAGTTGAGTTTCGTTTGACAGCAATCCTAAATTTTTGTAAAACGAAACCATTCCAACATTTGGTTCATATTTCATAAAAAAAACTATAAGCCCAATGATATATTGATTTTTTTAAATTTATTGAGGTAACTGTAAAAATGGTATTTGTAAAAATTGCAAGTTTATCCGAAATTCATGTGTATTTCAACATATATTTCACCCTTTTGCTTATGCCACAACCGAATGACTGTTTAACAACAACAACATATTCGTTAAATATTTATATGATTTTATTTATTTTACGTCATTTCAAATTAAAAATAAACTCGTAATTAATAAGATGCCCAAATAATAATACTCAGTTCCGTTGTTTGTATAACAAAAAAGGATGCCTAATCCTTGTGTGTTTTCGGAAGCTGAAATTTGAAATAAAAGCCGATCTTGAAGAAAATAGGTGCAGGAATTTGACCAAAGAGTACATTACGAAGGATTGCAGTTTGTACACTATGGCGATGTTGCAAACCTGGCGATGGCGATTGGCCCTGATCTTTTGTGACGATCGCACAATCCCAATCAACCCAACCTAACCTAGCTAAAAGTATGTCGAGACGATTCATAAGAATCAAAATGTTGCTACATTTTTTTAAGTATGATGAATTATATTATATGGGGCTTTCCAAAATAAAATAGAATACAAAATTCAGAGTTCACTGTTATTGAAGGCACAAAACTGTTTACTATAATATATTTAAATTAAGATTTATTTACACAAAGAGTTTACTGCACATTTTCTGTGGTACGCGAAATATTAAATTAACCGGACAAGAAAATGCGTTTTCTGAATGTGGAATGCGGTAGTAACGTGTGTTCATGCATGCTCGTGCGGGATGCGTTGAGGAATGTTTCACTGTTTCCATATACCCTTGAGTGCGTACGTGAAACTTCTTGGAATTGTATACAGAATTTCTTCTTTGTAAATATAACAAGGTGAAGGGCCATAGTCCCTTTACTTTTTCCATAAACCTGTTCATCGGACGTCTGTCTATACGTTCGAATTTTGCATAATTTATGGGGTGAAGGTTCTAAAATCATTTTATCAAGACCACTGTCATTGAACTGTATCCCTATTTGGGTGTGTGGCGTTTGTGCTTTTTCCATCAAACTTAGCTAAAGTATTTTGCAGGCATAGAGGAAGTTTTGACATCCGACTTTTGAGTTAAGATAATATTTCAAATAGGTCCAACCTCATCAAATGGTAACGCATTTCAAAGGTTTAAAACCTTTTAACTATAGCCTACCAATTTATAAATGTATATAAATTATGTGTTGGACTCATCAGTCCATCAGATAGACACAATTCTCAGAGGTTAAACCACGCATACCGCCGAAATGATTGTTTTATCATTTATAGCCGCCCCGGCCCCCAGGTCTTTACTGCAAAAACCATAACACTTTCATGATCAGTTTTATGCAAGACTCTATCCGTCTGCTGTTGGGGTTAATTATTCAAAAAGCCTAAGCAATCATAATAGTATTGTACTGTGGACGTGTTTCAACCTCCCCAGTATAGGTACAGAAGATATACTACCGCAGAAATCGAAATTTAATTTATTGATTATATAAAATAAAATAAAAAAAAAAATGTGTTCATACGCAACAGTAACCAAGGAATCTTCGACCTACTGCTATTTTATAAATTAAAATAACGGGTCCGCCAAATAACTTTTTTTTTTTTGAAAATGCTATAAAAAAAAACTACTGAATATTTTCTCAAATTTCTTTTTTTATTTGAAAGTACAGTCCTTCCGGTTAATAATGGAAAATAATTTCATTCAAATGGCTGCCTCGGCTGGCCATGCAGTAGCCTACACGATCGGTCCGATTTTTAAGCACATTATCGATTGTGTGCAGCTGTACGAATGTGTATATGTACGAATATTGTCCTTTAAAGCGTCAATTGTCTCTGGCTTGTCGGCGTAACACTTATCTTTTACGGCACCCCACAAATAATAGTCCAACGGTGTCAAATCGCAGCTCCGAGGTGGCCAAACGACATCAGCTCTGCGGCTGATATTGCGATCTTCAAAAACAGGGCGCAAAACATCGAGTGTAGCTTCGGCTGTGTGGCACGTAGCGCCGTCCTGTTGAAACCAAATGTTGCCAATATCCTCCTCTTCAATTTTTGTGAACAAAAATTCGTTCAACATGGCCCGATAACGATCGCCATTGACGAAGAAAAATGGCCCAATTATGCCTCTGGACCAAATTCCGCACCAAACAGTGACTCGTTTTGGGTATATCGGCTTTTCAATGTATGCGTGCGGGTTTTCTGTGCCCCAAATGCGACAATTTTGCTTGTTTACACACCCGCCAAGATAAAAATGAGCTTCATATGAAAAGATAATTTTTTTGGCAAAATCGGCATCTTCTCTAAGCCGATCGCAGGCCCACTTAGCGAAGCGAAAACGCGTATACACAACCATATTCGTTCAGCTCAGCGGAAGGATACAACTAATTATCTGTCAAATCAGACATGAGCTAAGTGTTACCATTCGCGAAATAAGCACTTGTTGAAAAAAAAAAAGTTAGATGGCGGACCCTTTATAAGAACAAATTAAAAACAAACCTCAAAAAGCTGTTGTATGAGGAAACAACATTTACGAACAAAAATCCACAGCAATAAATATGTAGGTCAATGAAAATAACCTTAAAGACATTTCCACAATTCCAAATACATATTTATGTTATGTTAAAGTGGCTCTCGGTGAGAGAAACACTTAGGCCGTTTATCGGCCCATTGTGCATACCACTAGTGTTTAGGGGTTCCTTTACTGGTTACTCATTGTGAACCATTTGCTACCGTTAATAAATACATATTTTCTACGTCCATGATTACAAAGTTACAATATCAAAAGAAGCGGCAATAGAGATACCTACCACCAAGCTTACATTCGATTTTTGACTTTGCAAATACCTACTTAATGTAGAAGACTAATATCCATCGAATTTAATTATAAAGGCTTCTTTTAATCTCATTAAACTCCCAGCTTATTTGTTTTCTACTCAAAACTATCCCCCAATTACTTAAACATAACTTCAGGAAAAAGATCAACAGAACGCAACAAACAACAAACGCGCATCAAAGTGCTACTATGACTTAAGTTCCTTTGAAATTACAAACCAATTAAAGTCCATCATAGAATATTGCCCTGCTTTACTCAATATACCTACGTTTCATAAATGTTAATAGCTTTTTATATCAGCGCAGAAGTTTGAAATTTCGCCAATAACTTGTAACGACTTGGAACATTCTTCTCAAGTCAATAACATGAAAACAAAGAACAATAAATGGACTTAAGTTTATAAATAAACTTTTACCCTGAGGGGAGGGCATCTATGTCGACCATTTAGTTCGTTTGTTTACAGGTAAAGGTAAGTGATGGAGTGAAACTGTGTGTGCATAGACGCTCAGTTCAGCTGGGCGCACAACCTATCATTTAATGACATCCCCTTGGGTAAGTAGGTCTGTGGTGTAACAATTGCCAAGGATTATAGTAAAGGTGGCCAACGGCAATGGGTATGGCTCCTATACGGTGAGCTGTATTCTAAATATAAATACGGAAACGAAAGGCTGGGTGAATGCAACCAGTGAATTAGCACAATAGACAGAAACAGAGGTATTGTTCTATAGTGTTTGAGGTGTGCAAATGTCTTTCAATAGGTCCTGGTTAGATATACTAATCTGTCGGAAATGAAAATCTTTCGTCTAGCGAGAACAAAGCTAGTCGATGCAAAGAAGAATGTTTTCACAATGACATGCAAAAGCGAATGCAGAATAGATGCGGTACAAATTTTGGAAATTCATTACTGCCTTTGACACTGACAGTCTTTAATCTCTGAGACTCTGATCATATGCAAGGCAGTTTATTTAATTGAATATCGTAAGTTTTACACTAGGGGGAACAAGCAAGAGGAAGGGTAGTAATTAAAATAATTTTTAGTGTAAAGCTTGACTGTAAAAAATGTATTACTAATTTGATTTAAGACTGTCTCTTATTGGTCAAAAAAAGATTTTCTTGTTACCTACATTTTTATTTCCCTTAGATATGATTTCGTTCAATCTTCGGATTTCGAGCTTGGAGGCTTACAGTTCGGGACTGTTTTTTTTTTTTGCATGGTAATCTCAATATTAATCTTACCTCCCATACGAAATTTTCATACCAGTTTGATTTGTTCGAAAACGGCTATAACGATTTTAACCAAAATTGACATTTAAGCTTAAATAGGTGACATAAACATAACTGCATACTCAGTTTTCCACTAAAAATCGAATACTTAACGGTAGATACTTTTGAAATTTGGGCATATCTCGAAAACAGTTCATACGATTGCAACAAAAATTCATTTCTAAGGTAATATGGTAATTTCTTACTTAATTACCTTTTTCTCTGTATTATCGTAAAATGGATTTTTGAAAAGTCATTTTTGAAAAATTTAGTTTTCTTTAGTTTACCTGAAATCGGCAATAACGATCTTGACCAAAGTCCAAACTTAGAGTAAAATTGATGTTTTCAAAATTATTGCGTCCTTAATTTTCAATTCGAATCAACACAAACGCTCATTTAAGAAAAACTGCTCAGATCTCGAAAACCCAATTTTTAATTTCGAGAAAACTTTAAAAACCCGAACAAAAACCTGTACTCGGTTTTCAGCTAAATAATATATCAAATTTTACAAAACCGCTCTAACAATTTAGATCAAAATGCATATTAAAGATAAAATCAGTGTTCGAAATAAGATCCCGCACTTAATTTTTCTCAAAAAAAAACACAAAAATCATTTTTTTTTTAGTTAGGTATGTATTTTTATTTCCCAATCTATTTTCACATATCTATGCTATATTTTTGTTGTAATCTCCCCCACTTCCGATTTACATCTCAATCTTTTGCGTATATTTTCTAGGTTTTTGTTGACTCTTTTATTTTCTTTGCTGAGATTTTAGCTCTTATTAGTTCAACACTTCTCGTCTAAGCTTTCTTTCCTATGTCATCGAGGTTAGCACAAACAGTTATTTTTGTAAATAATTTTTAATTTCTAGTTCTCTTATTATTTGTTCCTGGAGTCTGGAGACGAAATATCATGTCTCTTATGTTGTTTCTGCTTGTACTGTTCGGGAGCAATTTGTGGAATGTAAACTCGTAGATAAAATTTAAAGGGCGCAATATAACGCTTAATATAATTTTCCAAAGATCTACATATATTTCAAATTACAGCTTTCTAGGCCCATTTGAGAAATTACTTAACAGAGGATAAATTTGTAATTATAGAAAAGTAGTTAAAATCTGATAAAAAGAAAACATTTTATATCTCCCAAACACATCAAACCAAAAACTGGTGGCACTACTACTAATGCTGTACGAAGTGGTATCAATAAATAACTCAATACAAATGAGCAATCATTTTTTTAACATATCATTAAGTTTAGTACGCTGCTCGAGTTAAATTATATCTCCCACACAAAATTCTCTCCAAAATTTTGCTGAGCTAAATTGAGACGTATACCTAAAGCCGATGGGTACGCAGCTTGAGCTAAAATATCAAACTTTTGTTTTAGAATTTACTGCATGTATCTGTCAAAATTTAGCGTGCACATTCTGTCAAAGCAAATTTAAACCTAAAGTAAGCAAGGATGTGCTTTTTCAATGACTACCTCGACGAGCAGTCCCTGGAATCTGAAACGGCTGAAAGAAGAGAGAACAGATGTTTTCTGTGACACTTATTAAATCGTATTCTATGTTAAAAATTAGCTAGGATTTTAGCTATCTATCTAATCTTTGGAGGGAAAAGTTGGTAAGCAGCAAAAATCTTGTTTAGCTCGCTTTACTCCAAAAATCACTTTTATAAACTATGAATCAAATGAAAGGTAACGTTTTTCAAAAGCGGAGAATGTAACTGCCTTTTTAAAACAAAATCTTAGAAATGATCAAAATTAAAAAACAAAACACAATTTAAATCTATAATCCTACGTACACGACAAAAAGAATCAGTTCCCTTAACGAATAGTTACAGCTTTTTTATCATCGAATTCTGAGAAAAGCTTAAACCCATCATCTGCAGAGTCTGGAGTAAGTAAGTAAACCTGGTGTGAATAACAGATTGATAAAGGTCAAAAAAAATTTTCCCTAGTTTTAACAGATTTATCATCTTATATTGGCAAATAGTTAAGCACCGCTTTCACTGCCTTACACACAACATATTCGCTCCATTTTCCTTCCTTTTTTTTGCTGGGAAGATTGTGCAGAGATGCAACGCTGTGTGTAATTTGTTTTTAAATATACTGAGTATAAGCCAGGTCACTATAACGGTAAAATTTCTACCACCGGCGGAATTCTATAGTTTATAAAATTAAGCAAATTCTTGGCGACTATACGAGCTCCAGTTAGTAGGTACAGACCTACCTCCAGATGCTGTACTCAGTAATAATAATAATAATGACTCATAGGTATGGGTGTTAAACTATGCACGACTTCAAAAATGGTTGGCACTTACAGTCACAGTCAATGTTGCCGCAGTTTCTTTTAAAAGTGTAACGAATTTTTTCAAAAAGTGTAACAAATGGAAACAAAATTTAACAAACTGAAAAAAAATTTGAAAATTTGATTTGTGTTTGACAAATAAAAAAAAAAAGAAACAAAATTATTGACCATCGAAGTAAATTTCAATTTCTATTTCACAAACTTTATTTACCACGAGATGTAGAACATTGTCAACGGCGACGCGGCGAGACAGAAAAATATTGTTGTATTTTCTCGTTCCCTCCCATTCCCATTCCCAATCGCAGTTTGACGTTTTGCACAACTTGTGCTCTGTATAAACAAACAAATACATTGACAAAAATTGGTAGAACTTTGTTCGAAAGAAAAAAGTGCTGCCAGTTCAACTTTTCAATATTTTTTAAACGAGAAAAACAAAAAAAAGATTTTAATGGGAAAAAGTGTAACAAAGCGAAAAAAGTAACATTGTAACAAATTTATAAAATAATTAAAATGTGTAACACTTTTCTTACTCTTGTATCATTGTGGCAACGCTGGTCGCAGTGCTGCCAAACGATTTGTTTTTCTCTACCCACACACCAATTTTTAAAAAATACAAATCCGAAGAAATTCTTCTGCGGAATTTTTTATGCATTCATGCATCTGAGTGCATACGATGTCGAATATGCACGACTGAATACAAATTGTGAACAAGACCTGAAATGGAACTTTTCATTTGGTTTATTATAAAAGTTTTTTTTTTTTTTGTTGACATTTCTCAGTGCAAAACAAGTGTCCGATATTGCAGCTTTGCCATTTTAATGACGACATAATGAAGACGTCTATATGTACAAAGAAATGTATAAAGTCATGCCTCTTCCGTTTCCGACCATCAGCTTTAAGCTATAGGCTGCCCCTCCCTCTCTCTCTCTCTCGCAAATAATGGACTTACAAATAATAGACAAAGTTGGTCCGCACTCATTTTACTTTTCTATGTCATCGGCAGTTTTGTCTATGCCTAGGAAGGCTATTTTCCCACTTTCGCCGCCAGTTACGGTACGGATTCTGTGGCTTAGTTTAAGGGACTACACAGAGAGACATAAGCAATTATATTCCGCATGGAATTTTATGGAACGTTGAAATATTTTCTCCATGGATCAGCTTTGGGATAAATCAAATCCTAATATAGTCGTGTCCATCACTTACGCAATTTATGCCAACAACAGGGATATGATTTGAAGTGGTGGTGGTTTTGGGGTGGTTTCGGTTGCTATATCGGATTTAATCGAAGGGAAATTTATTGCCTATTTGTGTCCTTAATTCCTGAGCTTTGATGCTCCAGTAATGGCTTTCCATTACGCAGGAGAATGTCTCGATAATTGCGTTTTGTGTGGGCACCACTGATGATGGTGAGCACTCTACTTGTAGATAAATACATACAACTGTATGAAATATCTGAGGTTGCCAATATAAATATATATGCCAGCCAGACGATCAACAATCAAACTTTTGCTCAATGGTGTGGTTGTGTTTTCACAACAGACAGTTTTTCCGTTTGCGGATTGGATGTTTGATCCTGTGATGTGGTTACACAGCAATGACACATCGCCAGTGGGTCAAATAGATAAATGTCCTGAAAATGATTAAATTTTTTTTTATTTTTGCGGTTTTGTCTTCGTCACCGCGCCGAAGAAGGGTATACTGCATAATGGATGAGTGGTGGCAGTGATGGGCTTTTTGTTTTTGTAATTTGTTTGCACTAACAGGAGAAGAAAGAGCTTGTCGTTGCTCCCATTATCTCTGAAGGTGAGGGATAATTTATCATTTTGGTAATTTTTCGGTGTTTTGTTCGCCGTGGAAAAGGCAATGAACGTAAGGGCGTTCGACCCGCGCGGAAAAAAGTTTGAAAGGTCGAAAAGTCATCCCAAAATGTTGGCGAATGTTTTTAATTGGGTTCGCTTAAGTAATTACCTGTGCTTTGTACAGGTGATTAAGAATTTATGAATTTTCATAAGGCTAAGGTTACAATAAATCGATTAAATTGATTGGATGCAATCTAATGGACTGCAAGATGCTTTCCATGAATGAAAGTAGTACGTTAAAGAGTTGTCGGGTATATTTCCTGACAGGAATAATCTAAAGAGTCTATACCTACAAAGAAATATCAATCTTATATATAAATATGAGAGGAAAAATAGTTAAGAACCACTTTAACTGCCTTAAACACAACATATTCGCTTGATTTTTTTTGTTGGAAAGATTAAGCAGAAATACATTGCTGAAGTTTGTTTATAAGCCAGGTTACTAAAGTGGTAGAATTTCAACCACTGGGCGAACTTTAGTCTATATAAATTACCCACTTAAAGGGTTATAGACCCGAGGAAAGGCAGAACTGGCAGAATAGCGCTTCATTAGAGCTTTCATTTCGCGCTTCGATTCAGGAGTTTCGAGCCAATTTGTTATTATTCGCCATATCCCCACTGGATGAGTATGAGATCTTTTGCTCTGTAGGTCAGTACACTAACCAACCGCGAGTAGCAATAAAATACGTAAGCAGTAAAAATTGATTTGTACCTAGATCGCACTCTGAATTCACTCCCAAATACCCAACAGTTTGCAAGTAGAACAGAATTAGACATAATCCAATATTTGCCGCCCTTTATGGACACTCGCCGATTGAAATAAATGCTATTATTTGCGAGGAGGTTTAGGCGTTCACAGGTTGGCAGTGTGCTCCTCTGTAGTTGGTACCATTAAGGGGTACTCCTTTTGTAGACCGGGTAAAGGATGATGAGATCCTGATGTATGTTGTCTACGTCTACGAAGTAATCCCCAGTTGGTCTAAATAGCTTGACTCTCGGGACAGCAGCCTTTTTTCGTTCGTCTTTAGTTTAGGGATTATCACTTCACTTTGATCAGATTGTACGATCTGGCGATTTGTTTAACCTACGCTCACACACAATAAGATTTCTTCCGTCCATAGGTTTCTGTGTGTACCGGTGATTTTTTGCACGTTCTAATTGGTATCACTGCTACCGGAGTAGAATTTCTTAAAATTCTGAAAACGAGTCCGTTTTGTGCTATTTTTCTTTTATACAGAGAAGTCGCTTTGTCGCTTTTGTCCCATTTTGCAAAGCCGTTTCCTGTCACGAATCCTAGTTGGAAATTGCCCGCATTGCAGACAGACAAAGCTGAGCACGCCCTACAATATCGAATCATTGCGATTTGATTTTAGTAATCAGAATACGAGAGCATTTTTGTGGTAAAATGCGATATTATTTATAAGGATATTAAACAATAAAGGACATGGTAATACCCTAGTTCAAATACCTATAGCCTCCTTCTTCAAATGTCACATCGAGACAAATTCATTTTCGGTATATATTATTTACTGTCTTCGCCCCTTGTGTAATCAGCAGCTACATCATGAAAAATCCAGGATCAATGTTCATGCAGCTTTTAAACAGAGGGAGCAAATACATATGTCCCTTTGAAAAAAAAAATTTAAATACATCATCCTTCTCTAAAGTTAAATGATTTTGCCAGCATTATTCCTGCTCCTATCCACGGATAGGTAAACTCACTTAGCAACGCATTCTAGGAAATAAAATTTTCGTTTTAAATGCGAAGATTAAACTTCGTTGGTGGGAATTCCCGTAAAAACAACTTTAACAAATTATTCAACCACGTGTCGCAGTAAATCAAACATAAATTTCCAAGAAAAACTTTGAAAAAAACGAAAAAAAAATCTCAGCCCCATAATCGTTGTTGGATGTCCTTTCTTAAAGCTTCATGCTCTATGTACGCACATTAGTGAAACATAAATACACTCTCATTTTCCATTCCTAATCTGATTTATAGTGGCTCAGTCAAGACTCGTGTTAGCTTTATATATCCCATTGCTGTCGGCGCTCCCTACTTTATAGCTTTAGTAGAGGAAAGTTTTCTTACACAAATTTTGCAGAGCTTAACATCACCATTTAATTCGACAGCGTAGATATTATGTAAATTTGGCACTTCTGATAGCGGAAACTCAATTCGTTCGCTATTCTCAACTCAATAAGATATACGGATTGCAAATCCACTCGCTGGCCTGCCATGGTGTAGAGTGTAGACCTTGTCCTGCTATAAAATTGGTACTCGCTCCAGACTGACTTTTGAAGAATGAGAAGAAAACTTTTAGTTTGAAAATAAATAAAAGTGCTCGAGTTGGAGGAAGGATTTAGCGCTGAAAGGCAAGTCATGCTCTCCTGGTTATTGAATTAACACGAAATGGGCAAATACGATGTGGCTGAAGTTTGTCATGGCTGGCGGTATGATTACAAGCAGATCAACTATTTAATAGGTTTATGTGGGGACACTTTATTACTCGCAACCCCTTTACATATAAAACACCCCCAGGGCGAAGCGGTTAATGGCAAGTATGTTACCGGATTAAATTAAGACGTATCATAGGATTTGCATAAGTGATCCACTCAACACTGTGGTAAACCGAAAGTCCTCGTATGTCATCTGTTTACCCACAACTCCCACGCTTTCGGATAAATTCAGTTTTACCACACGACGTTAAATTGCACTTTAGGGTGGAGAGGGTGTACAATGTACATGTACATTTACCTAGATTCGTAATTATTCCAATCACCCAGTAAAGTTAAAGGGGATTTCTTGTAGAATTTACTTTGTTTATACCTATTATGATGATTAATGATTGATGATTTTTTTTTTGCAAATTTTGAGTAAAAGTTATATGATGACCTCATGGAATCATAATGGACCGATCCCCGACTCCCATTTAGCATAGCCTAGTTGCAAAATACTGAAAAGAAAACAATTAAAAGTTGTACTAGATCAGTTAAAGAAGAAATGGTCAGTTTCGGTATTTTCTCATCAGAGTGTGCAGTTCTGAAAAAATACTCTGATACACCGACGCCAGCTTTTAATCCAGAAACATTTCAACAGTGTTGCATCTCGCCACTGTGTCATACCGAGTGGTTATGGTAAGTCTTTAAAAATTATAATTAAACTAATACTGTAAAAAGTGATTTAATAAAGAAAGTGTAGCATTTATGTTTATTCGCAAGTCATCTATTACAACATTTTTAAAACATTTTAAGTCTATGATAAGAATAAAGCCATCTTAATTCATTAACGAATAAATCAAATAATTTGCTACGCGTATTTTTCATACCGATTAGGGAGTTTTTTGAAACGAGTAAAAAAAAAAACATATTTACAGAGGATAGGGCAGAAATAAACTTACAAATAGGACTAGTTGCCACCCATAAGGAAATTTTAACTTTTCAAAAACTTGAAAAATTTACTTTTTCGAGTTAAGAGGGGTCTTAATGTAGAATTAAATGCATTTTAAAAAATGTCTCTCAAAAAGTACAGTAGTTGGCACCCGTGTACAGTTTTTGGCGCTCTACGAAACTACAGTAGCTGATTAATATTAGCTACCGGTTTATTAAAACGTTTCTAATGCTTCTTTATTAATTGAAAATGTGACAGTTTGATAATGCTCATTAAAAAGAACACCGTCATAACTCAAAAAACATTATTTTTCAGAAAATTAAATTTAAAGTTTGGATAGTTGTAGGTATTTTATAATATCGTTAATTTTTATCAACTATTTTGGTTTTGATAGGTATGGCTATTTATTGCGGTTACATGTGATGCAATTAGGTTTTACGTATTAAATTTTGTATACCTACGAAAAATATAAAAATAGCAAAGAGTTTCAGTTGTGACGTTATTAGGATTGAGACATATCTAAAATGTGTCGTAAGTCAAAATATGAATTACTTTCCACAATATTACGTATGTTAATCCATAATTTTCATGTTCTATATCAGCCGTGTTTTTTTTTAGCTTCGATCTCAGCAAAGCAAAGTGAAGTAGGATTTTCATCACGCAATTACAACAACTACGCTCTACTTGACACTTCGAGACTCAGTTGTAGTTGGTGTGATCGCGTTATGAAAATCCTACTTTACTTTGCTTTGCTGAGATCGAAGCACAAAAAAACACGCCTATCGTCATAACACAAAATAAATCGTTTCAAACTTTAAAAAGTAGTACACGCATTAGACTTATCTGGAGTAGAAAACAGTTTTATCACAAAATATGACACTTTTTAAATAAAGCCCACTTCAAAGGCCACTGAGTAAATGAAAATTAAACAGTATTTCTCTACAAAAAATATTCAAAAGTGACAGTCTTTATAACGACACAAGTGCCCTAGACTCCTCAGTTTTTGGGTTGTAAATAGAAATGACGTTGTTCCAGTAAAAACTTTGTAGAAAATAGGTTTGAACTGTAACATTAGGTCAAAAATCTTATTTTTTGAGTTATGACGGTGTTCTTTTTAATGAGCGATTAAGTTAATAGTTAAATAAAATCAAAAAAAAAAATATTTATAAATCGTTTAATCTGTAAAATATAGTTAATTTAAGAATATAGTTTTTGTATTTAACAACTAAATTTAAATTGAAAAACTTTAAGGGAACATAGCAAAAACGAGTTTATTGCAATTTTTTAAATTTAATTAAAAAATAATAATTTCCGAAATAGCTAGTTACCGTTCCTCATCGTAGATTTTGTTCTGTTTAGGGATTTTCAAAAAATCTAACGCAAGTAACCGTCGCGTACTATAGTTGTTGGCACTGTTAAAAGTACAGTTATTGGCAGTGCCAACACAACTGTGTTCCCATGAATAAGTTATATTCACCCCCTGACAATAATAGAATATATTGCTATTTTTTGATACAGTTATTGGCACCCCTCTTGATAGTCATTTGAGCCATTTTTATGGCATTTTCTTGACGGATATTGTTTTTAAGAGCTGCAAGAGTCTGAGGCTTGTTGACATAAACCCACGACTTCAAAAAGCCCCACAAAAAGAAGTCTGGAGCGGTCAAATCAGGCGATCTTGCAGGCCAGTGCAAATCGCCAAAACGGGAGACTAGGCGCCCGGGAAATGCATCCTTCAGCATATCGGTTGTGGTACGTGCAGTGTGTGCCGTTGCACCGTCCTGTTGGAACCACATGTTTTCCAATACCAATTCATCAAGTTGCGGCAAAAAGAACTCGTTGATCATTGCTCTGTAGCGCTCACCATTCACAGTAACCGTTTGGCCCGCGACGTCTTCGAAGAAAAAAGGTCCGATGACTCCTCCAGCGAAAACAGCACACCATACAGTGACTTTGAGCGGGTGTAGTGGCTCTTCGTGGGTTACACGCGGATTTTCAGTGCCCCAGAAGTGTAAATTTTGCTTATTTACGTACCCGCTAAAATGGAAATGGGCCTCATCACTCATTATTATTTGTGATGAAAAATCATCTTCCTCTTGGTGGTGATTAAGGATGGCTTGAGCGTATGTTAGACGCGATTGGCGGTCAGCAGCTAACAGCTGAAACATCTTCAAATCTTGTACCAAAATTCGCTGTAAAGACCGTCGACTGATACCCATTTGCGTGGCACATCGTCTGGTCGATGTCGACGGCGCTTCCATGACATCTTCGGCTACAGCAGCTATATTCTCTGCAGAACGGCTACTCCGGGGTCTGCCACGCCTGGCAGCATCTCGTGTTGTGCCAGTCTCTTCGAGGCGAGCGGCTAAACGTCGCAGTGTTTCACCAGTAGGCGTTGGACGGCTAGGAAATCTGCGACGAAATTCACGTTGTGCCAAAGTCACCGACCGATTATTGCTCAAATAAATAGTCACCAATATTCCGCGTTCTGGAGCAGTGTAGCGTAACATTGTTTATTAACGTGTATTTCGCATATGTTTACTACACAAATGTCAAAACAGAACTGACATTAGTGGCCAATCGCAAAATTTATAGCATTTTCTGATAGGAGGATTACTTTTGCGCCACCTTGTACAAATAAAGAAGAATAGAAGAAAATATAAAATCGGTAAATCATGTAAGTATTTGAACCAGTAAAGTACCTAAGCTATGATTATATACAAGAGGAAGATTTTTTTTTATATAAATACATATTTAGCACAGAATCATAGCTGTCAGTTTAAAAAGTTTTTTTTTTTTTTGGAAAGCGGTTATTGTTTTGTATTACAGCTCTAGCAAGCCGAAATCATTTGCACTTCAATAAATTATTTTCTAAGTATTACAATAAGCCAGTTTTAGAGGAGAAAAATTAGTTCGATTTACTAGGGCTGTAGACACCATGAAAAAATATACAAAACAACCAACCCATAACCCATAGAGTGTAGAAACAAAAATATTTCCGGAGTGATTGTCAACGCAACCGTTAATCTAAATAGAAAATCAGAGCAACGTTGGAAATTATATTCCAAACATTTTCAGTTCGACACAAACCCTTGAATCCTTGACCATTTATCCGCAAAAGACCATGGTGCCTGTGGCATATTTGAGATGTACAAACCGATTGATTTATCTTTCAGAGTATTGTCTAAGCCAAATTGGGTTACTCGGAAGTATATTTAGCCGTAAATTGCCCACCGGTTAGTTAAGTACCCTACCTATTCGCACACAAATTATGTTGGCAAAGTGAGTATTAGCTCTGGTATCTACATCACAGGGTAGCGCCACCACCCTCAGACAAATTTATTTTGCGGCGACAGGCTTCATCATTATCTCCTATCTGTGATTAACAAATCCATCTAGTTGGCCATAGACCAACAGCTTTTGCATTGAGAAAGGTTAGTTTCAAGTCCAATTGACGTTTAGCAAAAGGTTAATGTACCAATCTCACCTCGCGTACAGGAAATTCAGGCTGTGGCTTGAAAATACGGCACCACATCACGTAGTCTCGCTGATAAACATTTAACCGCACGGTGCTAAAAAAGGAAGCACACCCCTTTTTTGATTTGTTTTCATTCGTGCAGAACCACTTCTGCCTCACCTGACATCCTTCTGAGGATATTGCACTCACGAAATTGCTCAACAAAACTTAATTCTGTGTGGTAAAAGTAACTAATTGGAAGCTTTCCCCACCACACGCACCATCCTGGCTCCTCTGACTTATAAGAGCTTCGTATTCGCGGTAAAATCATCTATAGCGGAACTGCTCACATGTAAGGAGAAGTACATGCGCACAATTGCGATAAGGACCACCCTATCTCCATCAAGTGAAAAGACATTTTCCGCCAAGAGCTTTCACCATCAGCTTCGGGATCTCTACTGGACCACCACAAAACTGCGTAACCTCTTCGGCTTAGTCGTTGGTTAGCAGCAACACAGTTATCGCTAACTAACCCATAGAAAACGAGAATTACGAGAGTGAAAGTCCTTTGGCTTCGTCTTTGGATATTACGTACGCTAATTCGCCACCCCAACAAATACCGCCTGTGGATATCAGAACGTGGGCTGGTGGATAGCACACCCTCTACCATCTAAATATGCAAAAAGAATGTAATTCGTTTGTTTTTTTATTTAATTAGTCCTTGCATGTAAATCCTTACTGTGGTCGTGGTACTGTGCGTCGTATAGTGCCTTCAAAAGTGAAGTACTACTCTTTGAGAATAAGAGCGTGATTCCTCTGTGTGTTCTACTTCTAATTTGCGTGTGTGACAGCGGTACGAAGGATCTCATAATTTTGGCATTCAATTTGTTCATTGGGCGCGACAGTGTAACGCCTCAGTGTATACCCGTGGCTCTTTCTGTGTTTTCATTCGTAACGCGAGTGTTTGTCTGCCCTGTGCGACGTCCCGGTGTGAGGTCCAATTCGTGAGTAATTTGCAGTTAAAGTGGCCCAAATTGTTCCTTTGAGTCTCGTCCTTTGGTGTTTTCCTTCAGTTTTTCCAGTTCGCTCACGGTCAAATGAAAGTAAGTCCGTAAGTCCAGCGGAAAGTCGGGTTCAGCATAATAATATGCTTGTGGTCTTGTGTTGGGAAGAATAATTTGCATACGAAAACTTCAGAATGGCTAGTGTGCCGGAGAAGCAAGTGCTACAGGAAATATATGCAATCAAAAGTGACTAAAAAGGATAAGCTTGTTTGTTTCTTCTTTGCTTGAAGTACTCCTCGGAGATGGTGCGAATTGGTTTCTATATGCAAGACTTGTTTTCCCTTTCGGTGCGATCTAAGGAAAGGGAATTTAAATTTAATTAAGAATAATCCAAGTTTTCTCTAAAAAAAAAGAGCCTCTAAGAAAAAATATCACACAAGTTGTACGAGCGCACACGAACAACAACAATGATGATTGCTTCGGTAGGAATGAGAATAAAGTGGAAAAGTTATTGAGAGAAATGGCCAATGGAATTGCCTGCTAAGAGCGTCAAGACAGCGTTGAAAATCAAAATAGTCATGAATAAATTAGGAAGTGTATCAAAATAAATGGTCAGTTCTAATTTGAATAGATTTGATAAAAGTGTAAGGAAAAGTGAATAACTGTGTCGGAGTCCGCGGTTAGTGGACGATTTTGGTAGGATAAAATTAAATTTTGACGTGATGGTTATGTGCAAAAAAGGTGAAAAATAAGTCAAAATTTAAAATGGATAATGATAATGGAAAAATTAAATATTCAATGACACATTGCTAGTAAATATTAATGCCCTCTTTGGGAGAGATTTTCGGTAGTTAAAACTAATTTCTAATTAGCTAGAGTGCACCGAAGCAAACGAAAAGGATAAGCGTTCAATTTTGTGGAATGGAAAGCCGGATGGACTGTAGCATGTCCAAGGATTAGCTTAAGTGTTCACCATTACTTATTTGAAAAGCTGAAGGTGTGCCTTGGACTTGGACCTCCGAATATAATAGAGCTCTTTTCACCATTTACGCATGCAAATGTTCCGGACGTACCTATTATGATTAAGTTTTATGATGGAGTTATTTTCAAAGAAGATTATGAAGATATTTGTTTTTAACTCCGAAATCCTTTTTTGAAGCTATTAGAATATCAGAAAAGCGAGTATAAAGAAAGAGAAAAAACAGGCAGTTTGTTAGATACTTCTAAAAAAATAAGTTCTTATTGATTGAGCTTTTCAACATAAATACATGTAGGCTTCGTTGTATTTGTTTAATAGGATTTCATAATTCTGAAACTGCCGCACTGGCTTAATGGTTACTGTGCTTAGCCACTATGTAGGGGGAAGGTTGATAAATGACAACCGACACTTTTATCAAATTATATCCACTTTACCAACTCTAGCGAACGTATGAAAAACAACCGAGAATATAAAAGTAAAGAAAGTATGGAAAGCTTCTCAATTCAGTCGTATTGAATCGGCATACCAATTTTGGACCATTGGCCCAAAAATAAAATTTTATGAGAAGCAAGGCCTATGGACCTTTATTTTTTTTATTTATTTAATTTAATTATTTTTCTTATATGGATCCGTTCTTAACATATAAAAAACGTTGTTTTTTATATTAATTGTTTTTATATAAAAAAACGTTGCTTCTTGTATAGGTGTTGAAAGTACAAGATCTTAAACAAACTTTTTGGATTGTAGAGGTTTCTTATGCTGGACTGTACTTGTACTCCTATGAAGAGAATCTCGTACTCGGGTAGATACATGCGATTTCCTAATATTTAGTACGATTTTTCGCTGCTTGATGTTGATTTAATATAATTTTCTTACACTTTTTATTTATGAATAAAAATTTCATTTAAAATGGGCAGAGTTACATAGGACATATTTAAAAAAGGGAATGCAAACCTAGGTAAGCGATTCGTAGCTATTGTTGCTACAAATCTTTGACGAATCTTTCGTTCGCCTTCAAGTAAGAGAGTTGGTCGGGGAAACTTAAAAAAAAAAAATAAACGTTATTCGCCCATTCAGTTTGAAGTTTCAAAAAACTGACAGCTTTTATCCCAAATAAAAACACAATCGTCGCTTTATTTTATTATGTATTTATTTATTTTATTTTGTAATAATAGCTGGTCTGTTTATGAGCCGAAAAAAATAACATTGTCCTCGGATACGATACATACGACGCCAAAATTATAGAACTTAGGAAATCGGTGGAATGACGAGATGCGCTTCTTGTAATTGGAAAAATGAATACATATTTTTAAATTCATTATTTTTCCGTTTAATCTAACAAGTTCGTGTTAAAAAATTCTGCTTCTGTTTTTTAAATGAATGTATGGGAGAAAATAGGTAAAAACAATTTGGCAGGCCCTATCTACTAACAACATATGGTGACTTTTTTCCTAGACGTTTTTGTTTTCTCAAACTGGCACAGATTTTCCACACCGGCAACCTTTTTCACAGGTGATAGGTCCATCCTTATTTCAAAAACCCGTTTTCGAGCAACCCTTCAACTTACTCTCCTTACATCTACCACTACCGTCTTAGGCTAGTTCGTAAGCTTGCGTTCGATTACAGAGAGAGAATTTCAGTTGTATTTTTCGGGAAATAACAAATTATTCTTACCTATTGGTTCTTTTTCTAGGAACTAAACCATCACCACATTCAATGTCCTTTCAGGCATTCACAGAGGTTGTGGATATATTTAGATTGCTCGAGTGAACTTCAGCTTGTAAATCATAAGAGGTAACCCTCATACGGTGAGAGGGAAAATGTCGGCCTTGATTTAACAGATTTATTTTGAGAATAAAAAAAAATTTCTGAAAAGCAATTACCCTAAATTTTAATTTAATGTACTACGTATTTTATGAGCAGTTCTTTACTTCCACTTCCACGAGATTAACTTTTTTAATTACTCGAATAAAATTTACAAAAAGTACTCAGTAAGCGAGGGCTTACTCACATAACCTGTTTAATTATTACAATTACCCAATTCTATAGCCAGGATATGGTGTTCTGTACAGCTAAAGCAGCATTCATCAATACATTCTTCATACCAAAATAAAATGGTTTCAATCTGTAATAGAATTTCTGTAACTGTGCCAGTGAGCCGGAAGCCCAATCCATTCCTTTTCGTTCAATAGACACCTAATTTATACCGTTCCGCAAAGTAAGTTCGACTCATATGGAAATGTGCTTGACGATGTGCAGTTGTTTATTCTCCGTAGGGACCCACAAATTGGAAAATGTTACAAATAAAATATAGAATATGCGTCTTTATTATCTTAGTTTTGGACAATAGATAACGATAAAACATGTCCTATCCATTATTTGTCCCATTTAGCAATACAACATTGAAAACCGAAGTCAATATATAAATCAATTCTGAATAAACACCTTAATGTCGAAAAGCGAAACTATTTACTTCGTATAGCGTATACCTCTAGCAGCTTTAATTTTTGCATTTCATCGTAGGATATTAAATACCTTCCGAGTCCCAAATTTCAGAGCTAAATTCATACTGGTATGCCAAGTCCTAAATATTTGAAAGCTCAAAGTCGTCTTTTTAACAAATTACCACAATATTGTCTTAACAATGATAATATCAAGGATTCGATAACCTATATGAGTGGTGCGGTTACCTAGTATCTCTTCTTCGTAGTTTATTTTTTATGGAATGGACTAAGGTAAAGGTCAATTATTCGACGCTAAGCTGACGACTATGCCTGAACAAAAATGTCAATTATTTGAAGTTTAGCTGACGATTATGCCTGAATAAAATAAGGAATCTTACAAAGAATTTAAAAATTAGTTAAAATTATATAGTCGGATGTACTGAGCATAACTAGAAAGTTTGTGAAAAAATGCCATCCCGCACCAGCTTGGAAAGCCCAACTACTGACGCACTAAAGGATGGTCTCTGCATTTTAAAAGTTCAGATACACTTTCTGTATTTTAATGTTATATGTTGGTATTTTACGTGATAAAAAGAAGTTACTCTTCAAGTTACGTTCAGCGATTATCATCCATAAACCATAATAGAATGGTGAATATGTGAACAAGATGTGAAAGTTGTAGCAGATAATGGGTCGTATGAATAAAAACTAGCATTTGCTTGGAGTAAAAGGTTTTAGCAAAGTAAAAGCCCTTAGCAAATGCTTTGAATCGGTATGAATAAAAACCTAGCTTGCTAAGGTAAGTTCGAAAATTCGAACATAGCATTTACTTCGCTGTACATGTCCTTGCCTTGCAATTTCTGTCAAACTTGAAAAGTGACAACTTGGGCAGGTATGTTTATTTTGAATTTATTTTCAAATTGTTGTGGGAAAATTATCAAAAGAAATCTATAGCTCCAATTGCACCTGGAAACATACATTTTATTTTGGTGATGTTTGATTTCTTCCTCAGTTGTCGGAAAATGCATCCAATCATCGGGTAGTTGAACTATTTTTTGACACACATACCAACTATTTAACGAAACGGTTGACTGATGAAAACCAAGATCTTCTCCAACACCAACCAAAACACATAAATTTTTCACTTGTTAAGTCATGAATTTTAAAATGTTTACCTGAAAGCCCGGATCTCCTAAATACATTACGAAAGATTTAAATTTCTGGATATTTGAAAGAGCACAACCACGAGTCTCAAAATTATCATTTAAAAATGTATTAGCCAAAATGTCCACATTTTCACACGTGAAACGAAACAATTGTAAGAAGTTATTATCGTCACCAATTCTTCTTTGTTTATACTGTTTTTTTATTAGCACGAACGTTAACAACAAGAGGTAAAACGGGTATAATGTGAGAACTTATCGCATCCATGTTTTGTTTGGTTTTCCTGCACGAACAAAACTTAATTTAACTATTTAAAAACAAAACATCGAAAATTCACAATGCTTAGATTATTTTATGTAAAAAATGTGAGTAGAAAATGTTTAGCAAAAGGTCTGAGTCAACTAAATAGCAGACTCAGAATTTGCACTGCTTTGTCTGATAAGTTTTATTCATACCGATCTGCGTAAAAGGTCAGTGCCGCCGCTTTTCGAACATGTCAAAAGTTGGAACTAACTCAAATTTGTTTTTATTCATACGAAATGTAGCAAATGCTTCGATTTTGACACTTCTCTTGAGTAAAAGCAATTGCTACGTTTTATTCATACGACCCAACGCACAGTAAACTATTAAAGCGGACAAAGAGCGATACCCGTTAGTATAGTTTTACTATGGGGAAACATTCGTCCGATTGTTAACACACTAAAACGAATGGAAAGAAATTATAGTGCAAGTCTCCTCTCAGCTTGTTCGAGAGACGTTCGTATGAGTGGTTAATTGTGTAAACTGTCAAACGTTTTTAATTAAAGGACATGCCAAAACCATAAGAGCTTTTATAGACATGAGGCCATGATATAAGAAACTATATAGAAGACATAGGAAAATATAAAGTGATTTTCTTCTTATCGCTTATTGAAGAAGAATGAAGGTAGTTTTTGCCACAGTGAAGGTGGTCACTCTAAAAAATCGATTGAATTTATAACATTGGCTACAGTTCATCACTTCTTTTTGGATTAAACCAAGGGAAGGGACTTACAACAGAAGTTGCAAACTTTAAGTAACAATCGCGTCAACATATTTTCATTAGAAGATTTCTTACGCCTCTTTAGTTTTAAATTTTATTTCTTCTTCCAAACTAGTGATGGGCACTATCGAATGAATTCGCCTATCGATAGTTAGTAACTGAATGATTTCGACTATCGAATGATTTTTTTCATTCATTCATTCATTCACTTGAACAAAATTAGTTAAATTTTTTTTTAGGAAAATGACATTAAAACACGTAAATTTTATGTATTTATGTATATACATATATTTTTTATCATTTTAAATCAAAAAAATGAAATAAAATAAGCCAACAAAACAAATAACTTTTTTAAAGTTCTTTTTACGTTTATTTACATAGATTACATAGATATTTAGGATTTCAGATTAATGCTAATTCATGCATTCAATAGTATTTTTTATATTAGTTAAAAGAGTATAAGAAAGGATAATAGCTATTATTATTTAAATGAAATCTAAATAGCATAATATTAAAAGCAAAAAAATTGAATATCATTTATGTATATTATATTATGAATATAATATATTCAAAGTAATACATACATACACTTCAAAGTTCAAACTAAAAAAAAACAAAAGAAATATATGCTAAAACGGAAAAGATTTATTATCAACCATTCGCTTCGCATGCATCACCCTCGAACGACGAACTATCGATTCGAATGAATGAAAATGAAAAATAATCTTTCAGATTTCAAGTTCAGTCTTCACTCTTCACTCTTCCTATTTCCGCTTACTACATACCTATTCGTTCATCTTCGTTCGAATAAAAACCTATTTGAACAAAAATGCAAAAAATAGTAACTGAATACTGAATGAACCAAATCGTTCAATCGAAGCTCTGCTCTGCTGTCTGCTCTGACCTCTCTCGCTCTCTGCTCTCTCTCTGATATACCCAAAGAAAACAGTAGTTGAACGAAAAGTTGAATGAATGAATACATTCAAACCTGCAACCGAAAGGAAATAGTAATAGTAGGTTGAACGAAAATTTGAATAAACGAATGAAATCGTTCAAAGACACTATCGTATCGAGTGAAAAAACGTAGGCGAATAACTTTTCTTCGTTCATTACTATTTTTAATTCTACTGAATGATTTTTCATCTGCTATCGAATGAACGAATTTTTAGGCACTATCGAATAAGTCGATAGTTTTTATTCGATAGTCCCCATCACTATTCCAAACCTCAAAAATGAGAGCCATTAAAGAAATTCTCTCAACAGGTGGAAATGTTCTTAGTTTTAAAAATTATAATAATAATACTTCTGAAAATTCGATATTATTAAGAACTAGCTATGTCAACGTTCACAATGAGAAATATAAGTTTTGCAGATTGGCAAACATATTTCCAACGATAACAATTTTGACTTCCGATTTATTCTTACTTCGGAACGGTTCGTCATTTTACCATGAGACTCCCCCAGCCACTCGAAAAACCTGTCGTAAATGTTATTTCCTCTAAATTTTCGTAGTTCACTGTGGCTATATTTTGCATACAAATTTTGCAATTGTGAGCTTTTATAAATTTAAAGTCGAGACTAAAAGTGTTTATTGCTAAGGCATTAAGACGTTTTTTTCCAGCTAACATATTTATTTAATGCCTTGGTTGAATTAATAACTTAACTTCAAGCCAAACAAAATAAGGCCAAATTCCAATAACTACGCAATATTTCGTTTTCCGAGTGAAATTAAATCAAATTTTTATTCGGCTTTATTTCGTTGCTGACAACCAATCAAGACCAATTTGGCATTATTTCGCTTTCATGAATAACAAAAAAGTAAACTCGGGCGATATGTCGAATATGTTGCGCAATGTTGCCCCCTGCTTGGGGTGATTGTTTGGAGATTTGGGTGTATGCGAAATTTCTTTAAATGCATACGACGCATGTATGTATAAATACAATTTCGCATACACCCAATCTCGGATCTACTTCAACCTCCAAACAGTGGCCTAAACCGTGGGGGTTGCATAGGGTCAGCTTGCATATTAAATCGAAATTTTGAATGTAGCCTTAACCGGACAGGTCAGACTGCCTATGAAAAGTCCGGTGTCCTTTATGACCGGTAATGGGTCAAAAACAGAAGGTGTGATCAGTGTCGGTGTATTAGAAAAAATACTAAGAGATACACATCTCCTTCGACGTCTTGAGTTCTTGCAATGACTTGCAGACCGTAGTCACGGCTATTCGACAAGCTGGCTCCATCGTAGGTTTAGTCGACGCTCTGCATAACGTCGGTAATTTATATTTAAAACACATCCTTCGAGAAAGTGAATATCACACGCAGAAAAATCACTTATGTAAAATCAACCCACTTAGTACTAATTTAAACTTACACCAAAAGGTGAATATGTTAAATGACAGCATGAACAAGACACCGTGAAAAATAACGTCAAATTTTAAGTTTCCATGTTAATTTAAACAAACTCACAATGGGTGTGTTTGTTTTGGCAAATGCGTTAGGTATTAGTGAGCTGCATACACGTTAGGTAAATATTAAATTTTTTTATTCAGTCGGCAGTCACATTTTCAACAGGGATATGTTAAATATTAAAAATATATTCGGACACTATCGCAATTATTTGCAATGCCAATAATAGAAAATATGGAAATGAAAATCTAAATTCGCATGCGATGCACTATTGTTATATTTTAATAAATGCAGCTCACCTGTTATTATATGTACATTATCATGAGTGTGTGCTCCATTTTTTAATAAAAAAGGGTAACCCAAATCCCGTAGTACTCAGGCTGACCAGCCTGAGTCCATTTCCATTGTTTTACCTGTCCTACTACCTGCCTGAAACACACTTTCCATTTCCAGAGTGCTTGGATAAACTTTGGAAATGTCGTATTAGTATCCACCACCAGAGATCGAAACTCCAATTTTTAAAATACAATGAAACGCCATTCGCCATGGCTTCCAGTTAAAACCCATGTTAACACAAGACTCGAGAACCTTAATAAATTGCAAACAAATGATGTGGTGTAGAGCAATGCAAAGTAAAATATTAAAGTAAGGCGACGGCTATAATTAAAAAGAATAATTAAAGGCGATACAACGTTTTTAATTCGAGAAAGCCTTTGTAATAATTGAGTTCCCCACGAAGTGCCTGATGATAATTATATAAAAACAAAAATTTCATTTAAATTTCTACAGTTGGGTGACAGACAAGGACACCAATAAACACCACCTCACCTCACAGAATAAAAAAAATATTTCTCCGAAATCATTAAAATGCCCTAAGCGGTTCTTGGGTTATGCCTTTGTTTCGAGCCTAAGGCGATAGTATTTTCGATTTAGTCGACAACAAAATAGCATTATTTTCGTGGTTTTTCGGACAATCACAGCCTTTGATAGCTATCCAATTATTGCGAAGAGGCGTTTCCCTCAATATAATTCATTTAACAATTAATTTATTTCAACGCAATCATTTTCAGCCAATTGAACTGCTTTGTAGAAGTTAGTGAAAACCCTTGTCACTCACGCAAAGCAATGACAAATGCTCATCATCAATCAAAATTGATATGCATATTTTGACTTTAGGTAAGCGAGAGTGGATTTCAATTTTCGTTAATAATGTAGTCTAAAAACAATTTGGATTTTTTCTAAAAATGTTTAAAAAACTTTCTAGTGCTAAATATATGAGTCTTGCACGTAGGGCATGGTATCTAATTTTACTAATGGGAGCTGTCAAAGGCAATTTTAAGAGTACCTACGTGTTCCAATTTTCAATAAAATGAGACATCTTTCGTAAAATTGTGAAAAATTTGTAAAACTTCGATTTTTAGAATGAAACGAACTCAATATTAACTGCAGAAAGGTAAACCTCGACTTGACGAACATTGCTACTTTTCAGATGCCGACAAGCCAGCTGCCTAGTTTACCTACTTAGCGATTATAGCTTTCATTCGAAAGTGAATAGCAGCAGATTACAATGTTTTTTTAAGATGTTTGTGTTCCAAAACATGTATACATGTTTTTACCTCGAAATCATCAAATTTCAAGATTTTTGATATCAAGAACTTTTCAAATCTAGCACATTAAAAGAACGAATTTGATCAAATAACTGATGTAGTAAAGTATTTCAAAATTGTATTTTAAATTTCGCTCTTTTTATATTTCGAACAAAATCTTGAAAAAAAGATTTTTTGTTTAGGAAAAACAAGATTTTCAGATTTTTTATCTGGCAGCACTGCTACTACCTGGATAAGTCTTTAGTGTTATAAGCAAAAAACTCGAGAATTCAGACAAAACTGCTGCCAAACAAAAGTATAAATGTAGAGTGAAAAAGGATTATTCCTGTAGAGTTGGTCAGGCTGCCGCACTCTTACATAGGGAAGACCGAACTTAATTTTATAGCGAACTTTTCAGTCTTTAATTGGGATTGACCGAAGGAACTCACTGATATAGGCTGCCTTCTTTATAAAGGGTGATTTTTTAGCTGGTTTGGTTTTGGCAACACTGGTTTTGACAGCTGACGTGTGTTTAGTACCTTGTGTCACTGTCAAACAGCTTCAGTTTGGTTTGCAATTTAACCATGGATCGTCTTACAAATGAACAACGCTTGCAAATTATTGAATTTTACTATCAAAATTCGTGCTCGGTTCGAAATGTTCATCGCGCGCTGCTTCCATTTTATGATCGGCATTCTCGACCTTCTGAGCAGTCTATTCGGAAGATTGTGACCAAATTTCGCACCAAATTTACTTTGTTGGACATTAAACCACCAACACGTTTACGTACTGTGCGTAGTGAAGAAAATATTGCGGCCGTATCAGCTAGTGTGACAGAAGACCGCGAAATGTCGATTCGGCGCCGTTCCCAGCAGTTAGGCCTTTGTTACAGCACTACGTGGAAAATTTTGCGGAAGGATTTGGGCGTAAAGCCTTTTAAGATACAGCTGGTGCAAGAAGCCGACCTACCACAACGCCGAATTTTTGGTGAATGGGCTCTTGGAAAGCTGGCCGAGGATCCGCTTTTTTATCGAAAAATTGTGTTCAGCGATGAGGCTCATTTTTGGTTGAATGGGTACGTAAATAAGCAAAATTGCCGCATTTGGAGTGAAGATCAGCCAGAAGCATTGCAACAGCTACCAATGCATCCCGAAAAAGCCACTGTTTGGTGCGGTTTATGGGCCGGCGGCATTATTGGGCCATATTTCTTCATTCTTCAAAGATGATGCGAATCGCAGCGTTACTGTCAATGGTGAACGCTACCGAGCGATGATAACAAACTTTTTTTTGCCCGAAATGGAAGTTCTTGACTTGCATGATATGTGGTTTCAACAAGACGGTGCCACATGCCACACAGCACGCGAAACAATGGCGCAATTGCGAGGCGAGTTTGGTGAACAGTTAATTTCACGTTTCGGGCCGGTCAATTGGCCGCCTAGATCGTGCGATTTGACACCATTAGATTATTTTTTGTGGGGGTATGCCAAGGCTAATGTGTATAGGGACAAGCCCGCTTCGATTGACGCACTGGAAGCCAACATCCATGCATTCATTCGTGAGATACCGGCCGATATGTGTGAAAGAGTATGCCAAAATTGGACTCAGCGGATGGGCTACCTGAGACGCAGCCGCGGTCAACATTTGCATGAAATTATCTTTAAACATTAAATTGCAAGGTTCAAACTATCGATTCAAATAAATATTTCATTCATTTTTTCGAATTTTTTGTGTTTTTTTTTAAAAAAAAGTTCTAAACCTCTTAAAAAATCACCCTTACATAATATCTGGTGTGAATAGCGGCGATTGAGTCAGGATTACCAGGGGACAGATCACGATATCGTTTTTTTTTTTTTAAATTTGATGACCACAATAAGTTGTTTTCAGACCGATTTTTTATATTATTGCGTGTTTTTAATCGAATCTTTATTTATAAGAGTGCGCGATGCCAAGAATCATGTTTAGTGTTAGATTAGTTAGATTAGACGAACTCACGAAGGTTAAAAATGATTATTATTAAGGCCCAGTATTTTCGAACATTTTAATGAATCTTTCTTCACGCCCAATGATAATGTCAAAATATACCATTTTTAGGAACGTCGGTATTTTTAGCACCAGTCTTGTTGACCCGATGACGAAAGCCCTATCTCAGTCAAATAAGCAGATACCTACCCTTAGGATGTACAAATTCGGTTAAGGCATTCTTCAGAATTGTGTCATAGTGTGCAAGACTTAAATGTACATAGGCACAAAGTGATGGATGAAAACTGGACCAACACTATTCAAATATATATCACTCCTAATATTTAAACTTGCTACATAAATTTGTATTTAATAGAACTAAGCGAAACTTAACATAAATTAAACTTAATGTTCAATTGTATATATTTATAACTTCTGTGCTTATGAAACTGTGTTTGTCCTCGAAAAACCTAAGAACATTAATATATTAAAGAACTTTACCGCCTTTTGCATAAAAGCTTATTATTTCCTCTATATCTCTTTCTATCTCTAATCCGATGCATTCAGCATCAGTTTCTGTCTCTTTCATAATCTGATGCGAATATCAATGAGGGCTATTTATCTTGATGAATGTGGAACATCTGCTTGTCTGAAACTTTCTCTTAATCGACATAAAATGTTTATTTGCATCAGCTGTGTATTATATGCTGATACCAGTAGGTATAATAAACATTTTATTTGTGTAGCCTTTTAAACACTTCTGAGGTTATACGATGACAATAATTCCTGTGGCTATTCATTAATTTAACGACATAAGTTGGTTGCTTCATCCCCGTTTGGTTGTGATTTTATTGAACAATATAAATGCGCTTTGCTGGATAGGTGGCAGAGATAATAATTTATGGGTTCCTAATAAAGAGTTAACACTGCGGTTAACACTATCGGTTCAGATTAATTTTTATGCTTAAAAAATGATGGTAAAATTTTTATAATATTTAGGGATTTTTGAAGTAAAACTTCTTAGGCGGCGGTGGTGAAATTTCAAGGACATGAAACGTTTTGAAGAATTTCGTTCTACGGGAAAGAAAGATTATAACGTAGAGAGAAGAAGAAGGAGAGCTACATTACGTATAATATCCAGTATAGGAATACCAATGTATAGAAACACTACTATAGTACTATCACTTCGCTGGTGGATGGGGGGTGGTGGGGGGGGTAGAGTTATTTTAGCATGACGAGGAAGGTATTTTGTATCTTATATGAGGACAACAGCATGGAAAAATTAATATGAATACTTTGCAATTATGTATTTGCCTCTGCTTTAATATACTTTCAGAATTTGGAGAACGAAAATGAAAGAAATCAATACAAACTTCATTCTTCCTCCACGATTGCTGTCACCAGCCATGCTTTAATTCTGACGACGTAACATGGTAGTGTAGTTCTTTGGATTTTCATAAAGTGACGGGGACAGAGTTAAGTAAATGCACCTTGGTTGCTGCTAGAAAGGACGATCCACAGGGGATCAGTTAGGAAGGATAAATGGATTTCGGAATTATTTCTCTTACTATTTTTTATATACTTTAGTCAAATCTATGGCAGACGGCTTTTAGCCAAAGCTTTTATTTTGCTTTTAAAATTAATAATTGCAAATAATTGTCTAAATAAAGAATTTTTTCTATCTATCTATCTATCAATCTATCTAACGAACAGGGAGAATTGCGAGACTCGCCTTTCACCTTTCCCACTCATCTTTAACAAACCATAAGCCCCATCCAAAACCATCACCATCACCAAGGCTGCGCATGAATTACAAATAATAGAAAAAAAATACAGAAACCGATCTGTGGTTTCATTTTCCTTTTTAGGAAGTTTTACTTCCATGACTTGTACGCTGTACGATGCTGCACGCGCATTGGGTGACACCATTTGCGTCACCTTGTAAATGTAGCTGATGATTGTACTTGTTGATAAAGAAAACTCTATTCCAATCAGCCAAAGCATTTCAAAGAGCTAGAAAAAAGCATTTCGTGTAATACCTTCTGCTTAGCTCGGCTTAAAAACTGTATATTACGACAGAACATATTCATTCATAAACATTCTTTAAAAAGTTTTTTAATCTATTCCTGAAGGCGTTTGGTGTATTTATTATTGGGAAGAATGGAAAGGACTTATAATTTTGTGCCGAGTTCAAACAGCTGAACTCAAGTTGTTAGTCAGGGGAGCTTCAGTCCCCTTGATCTCGAATATTGGTCAGAGAGCTGGCGCAGTAAAAAAACTGTTTTCCCAAGTTCGAGCCTGAGACCCCTCACTCAGTAGTCCAACATACTAACCATTGACCCCCGGGACCAAGTTGTATATAGTGTTTCTTCTTCAATGACGTTTCTGTAAGTGAGTACGGAGTAAAAAAATAAAATAAAAACTCTTATCTTACCTCATATATAACTTTTAATTCAAGTTATCAAAGTGATCCGACTCAAGTCTGTTATATAACGTCAGGTATGAATTTTCATTAATATTCAAGTAGCGATTTCGCACACACGCACACGCTTTTCCTCAATGTTAGTTCATGAATTTCAACCCGGGCCAAAGGGGCGATATCACGTAATATATATGATGCCTGAAAGGCGATATTTGCAGATTGATTATATCGATACGTTTAAAATGTCCTTCCCTCTATCGATTGCTTGATTTTAGCTATACCCAAATAAACGGCATGTAGCGATGTGATTTTACTTCCCCACTGTAAGCACAACGACAATATGTGTGCCTAGTTAACTTTGTATGGCGAGATGAGTGTACCTAACTTTGAAGAGGGTTCGCAAGCCAATTTTAATATAGGTATACCATATTTATTTAACCACAAATATGTACATAGTTATCTTCATCATGATTGCGATGAACTAGGAATTGCTTCCATTCTGTGTGTGACTGTAATCACCTTGCCAAATTTAAAAGGAATTCTTTCAAAACACTTGGTAGTTCACAACAAAATTCTGAATAAATATACGGGCACTCATAAAGCTATAGTCAGTAATCCCTACATGTATCAACCTCAGAAAACAATCCCAATAATACGGTCCAACATAAATCATAACATATGAGCATGCTTAAGAGTTTCAACGATGCAAACACCATAAATCGACAAATCTCTTAATCGTTTGAAACTTATAACGAAAGCGAATGTTAGGACATCATTAATTTGCTCGCATTAAATTCAATTTTAAAGTCATACGTACCTGCGATGGAACTTTATGCCGGTGGTAGATGACCACACGAGTTAAGGAGACGACGAAAGCCGGAAGAGGCCAAAAGCCATTGAAATTTGCATGCAGATAAAATTCTAAAATATTACCACTAACAAGGCTTGCTCGTTTTTTGGAGTGTTAGTTTATAAGTTGAGGTGTTATGTATGTTGCCTCATCCTTATGTTCGTTGGCGCTTGCTCTTATGCAAAACAGAATGGTTTATCCCTCTGGCAAGGGATATCGCATAAAAGCGAATATGGGGCTGGTCGAAGTTATTGGGCGAAAGAGAATAGGTTGATGAGGTATATACATAATACAGGATTAGTTTAAGTCCTAAAATAGCATATTGTATACGGGTAAGAAATTAGTTAACACAGGTGGGGAGCAGTGAATAATTTATTGATTTAGGTGGTTTGGCTAAGCCATAAGGATATTTGCTGATTTTACGAAAGTCTGAGTCGAGGGGGCTTTTTGCTGGTGGGATTAAAATAATTATTCATATTTTCCTTTAACCGCGGTTGGCTCAGAGGGTAAACACAAATTACCTCCGCCTTTATGCACTGGCGGCTCATTATTTTCAACTTAAGGTCCATCCTCATTTGCTCTTGTGGCTTTTGTTAAACAGAATTTTGCTCAAGGGATAGTTGCCGCAATCTTTTATAAACAAAAAACTGAATATCTATTATCTGTTGAATTTATTTAATGCCAGGCCAAATGTAACTGAAGACCTAATGCCTATGGCAAAACAGGCGGGAGGGGAGTGGAATGCTTTTAGTTCACTTCCTGGTTAGGAAAAAGAGAATATACTTCCAAGAGAATTTACTCTCCGTATATCCTGCCGGAGTTGAATGACCAGTTTAGCACCACTGAGCTTGAAATATTTTAATTTCGCTTCCAACAAATTGTTTACAACAAAGAAAGTTTTTATTATGTCAACAGAAATTCAGTTGAATTTGTGTAGTAAGTGTTGACAATTGAAAAGCAGTTTGATAGCTTAGGTTAAGAAACAATTAAATACTCGAAAGAGCAGTGTGTTCACATTATTTAATTATTATATTAGGCAAATTTTGCAGGCACAGATCGCAAAATTCGCTCAAAATATGGTATGGAGTCATCATTGGGCAATATTTTCTTTTTCGAAAATAAGTCTGGTCAA
This sequence comes from Cheilosia variabilis, assembly GCA_951230905.1. Classification (NCBI taxonomy): domain Eukaryota; kingdom Metazoa; phylum Arthropoda; class Insecta; order Diptera; family Syrphidae; genus Cheilosia; species Cheilosia variabilis. Next base: position 143,252,532 of record OX579676.1, on the reverse strand, counting down.
GCAGTGACTGTAACTGTTGTTATTGGTGTAATCGCGATATGATAGCCGAATTATTTCTGCCTAAATTCAATGATTGATAGCATTCCAAATGATATGAACAACAAAACCTACTTAATTTGAAACAGTTGGAAGAATTAGGGTAAATTATACAATGTTTGTATTAAATTAAACAGAACAAAACGATGCGATTGATTAAATAATTGTAATTAGCTAAATATAATTAATATATGATATAAATTAAAAACAAACATTCTAAATAATAATTGAATTCTCAAAAAAAGTAACATTATTAGTAAAATCTTCGGTTCTCTTCAAGAAACTCGACTGTGTTTGCGGATGACTTTAAGATTTATATGCCGGGAAATGATAATCGCCCTTTCCACCTGTTAAATTCACACCTTCAGAAATTTCATCTGTGGTGCTCTAAAAGCAGTCTCTCTTTAAACATTTCTAAGTGTTCTGTCATAACTTTTTCTCGCTGTAAATCCCCAGTCATGTATACGTATTCCTTTGATGGTATAGTTATTCCCCGTGTTTATCTAGTCAAAGATTTGGGCGTTTTCTTAGATACCAAACTATCATTTACTTTTCATGTTGAGTCCATCACAAACAAGGCAAACAGAACATGGGGAATGTTAAGGCGATATGCTTGTGAGTTTTCGGATGTTTATGTTCTCAAGACCCTGTATATCGCTTTTGTGCGGTCTATATTAGAATATGCCTCTATTGTGTGGTGTCCGTATTATAGAGTTCATATAAATAGAATTGAATCTATACAAAAAAGATTTTTAAGATTCGCTCTTAGAGGACTTCCTTGGCTCGATCTTAGCAACTTACCCCCTTATTTATCTAGACTAAAATTAATTAAATTAGAATCATTGGAGGTAAGGAGAACGGTGGCCAGAGTGATATTTATTCATAGGGTTCTAATAGGAGAAATTGATTCAACGGACATTCTAAGTCTTCTCAATATTAATGTTCCTTCATTCGACCTACGTAACTCGCGATTTTTTAGTGTAGGCCATTCTCGTACAAAATACGGTCTTTCTTCCTCAATTAATGGTTTAATGTCAGTATATAATGCAAATGTCGTTTTAATCGATTTTAATTTACCAGTTTCCTCAATAAAAAGAAAATTACTTGAGAATGTACAGTCATAGTTGTTTGCTTTACGTTTACTTTGTATCATATTTTTGTAACTTTAAGTACTAATATTGTGGCCTTATGTCTATGAAAGATTTTTGTTCTTTGGTGACAAATAAATAAATAAATAAATAAATAAATAAATAAATAAATTATTATTTTGTTAATTGAATTTTTATTATTGTTTAGTTTATTGTTTTTAAGAATTTAATACGGAACAAATATGTTTTTTTTATACAAAATAATACAACATAAAGAACATCGTCTTCAAATACAGAACAGCTCGCTACCTACTTTAATGAACAGATGGTCACCACAATTATTCCATACATAGCCCTATCGAATCTTCTTTGTGTTTAAATTGAAAAACAGAATTTATTTTCTATTTAATTCAAATTTTTGGTCACCCTTTATTGATAGGCTACGCATGTTTTTGTCGTATCAAAAATGTCTTTCTTTAAAAAAAAAAAAAGACCAAATGAGAGGTGAAGATTATTTAAAAGAAAAATTTAAATAAAACTGTTTTCTACTTCTATTAAATTTCTTGCCCAAATAGCCCTTTGAGATTTGTGCATGACGAGAAAAAATGGACAGACGAGAGCACGTGGCGGATAAATTAATTTCTCTCCCTAAGAGAAGGTGTGATAAAATATTGTTAATTTTTCCTTAGAATGCAGTCAAAAAAAAGGACGCTTGGTTTTCCCCCGCAGTCCAGCACACTAACCACAGAGCCAATGCGCCGTCATTCTTTCTTAAGGTGTGTTTGCTTTTCAAACTTTGTGGAGATTGGTGATATGCTCGGGCCTTAATCGCAGTGGGTATATTTTAAATTCAAATGGATCTATACACAATATTATATTTTTCCATACAAAACTGTTGTAAGTTTAAGTTCTTTAGACATTTATGACCCCAGTAAGCGAAGTCCAAAATTTACTTCTCCTGGAATCAAAGAAATTGTCAAAGCGCCGTACTAATAACAAATTTTAGTCTCAACTTTAAAATTACGAAAGCTCACAATTACGAAATTTGTATAGAAAATATAGTCACTTAGAACAAATAAAATGTAGAGTCGAAACTAAAAATGTTTATTGGTAAGGCCCGAAGACTATTATAAATTAAGACTAAAATTTCCTTCCTTCCTCCATGTCATGGCATATGCATCTTTATTTTAAATAGAATCAACACCTATTGTAATTCCTTTAACTACTTTTCTATTTCACATTTACAGGGACTCTTGTGAGGCCACCTAAAACTGTCCCAAATAAACAAATAATATCAACAAATAGCAAATAACATATAAAAGTGCTACAAATAACAATTACTCCGAAAACACAGTGAAAAGTGATAATGTGCCCGTTGCAACTACACAAAGCCCAAGCGTGTCACCTCCAAAATGTAAAATACAGTGAATAGAAAATAACGAAAACAGAGAACAAAAAATGTATATTTTATGCTCCATCATGTGAAAAAAGAAAAACAAATTTGCCGAACAGCGTGCCAATAGAAAGTCATTCATTTTGGCTGTCCAAGCGTCAAAGTGGAGTTGTTGCGAAATTCATAAAATAGTTCATTGCTTTTCGAACAAGAGTAATAAAACTTCAATCGATAACCAGCCAAAAAAAAAATACTAAGTGAAAAGTTAAAATCTAGTTTCCATTTGAACAACTTTGAAAAACAATTCTGTTTGGAATTTTAAAATAACCACTAAACTCCAACAGCAAAAACTATTTAAAAAAAAAAATAAAACAAATAGCTATGCCAATTCTTCAAATAACAAACTCATTCTGAAGTTGATGACATCTTCGGTTCGAAATCAACATCTTCACTCCATCTAGATCTCATGGATGATGGGTCATAAACGGATACCAACAAAATTTAATGTCAATGTGTGCGGTAGGATTGTTATAGAAATAAACTGGCAGCCATCATCAAGAAAAGTTATAGAGAAAGTTAGTGAATTAAAAAAAAAACCTATACATAGTTATGTACAATGTACATAGAACATTTTGAAGACCAGTAATTCTAAATTATTTATTGGAATTATAAAGTCCTTATAGAAATTACCGCACTCAACACAAATAAAAGGAATTTAAATTGAATCCACCTAAGCACTGGCACAATTAACTAAAACGTTTCATGTTCAGCAAATTTCCAATTAAATTCAAATCGCTATACATATCAGATATCACACAAAGCATTTATAAAATAACGAGCAACTCAACGAATACACGCGAGTATTCTCTGCCTGACAGCATTATAATTGTTTTAAATTTTGTGCAAACAAAACGGAAATAGTGCTCTCGAAAGTGAACAGTGTTTCAATTTAATTGAAAGAATTTCCCGAACTACTGAAAACAATTCGAATCACATAATATAAAAACAAAATTGTGCTACCCTCTCTCAGATCCAATTGCCATTTAGGTATAAAAATATTCCAACACCAAAGTTCAGTCAAGTGCAGTTTTGCATTCTTTAGTTATTTTTGTACATGACAATATAAAAAATAAAAAAAAAATACATAGAACAAACAGCAGAATATATATTTTAAACCAAACATGCAAACAGAATCTCGAAAAACATTTCCTCTCGGCTGCTATCCATGCGAAATAGTCCCCACTGTGAATAAATAAAATTGTCGGCTTAAGTAAATTCAAAGGAGTGTCAAATAGCAAAGAGCAAAGAGCACAAGGCAACTCGAACGTGAGAATTGTGCAAAAGAAATTAAAACATTAAGTTCTACCATCGCGTGGTATTCCGTTTGCTAAACTCCTTCTATTAGTGTAATCTGTGAGATAATCTATTCCAGATACTACGTTACAGTCGGGCACGTTAAAGAATTTACAGAGGAAACCAACAAAATATAAAAAAATAAACAAAATTGCGTGCGGCAGTCATTTATCAGGCTAAGGACAACAGAAAAGTCATATTACTATGGAACGACATATTTTATTGCTGTTAGCTGCCGGTTTGATATTGGCCATATTACACAACGTCGAATGCGGAGAGAAACTAGGTATGTACTCGTAACTATATAAATGTAGATATGCCCAAGTTAGTTTGCATGTTTTTGAATAAATAAGTGTTAAGATCGTCTTAACATCACATGTTACTTCTTAGGATTCGTACAAAATTATCATGGAACAATTGTGAATAGAATTTATTTATTGCATTAAATGTTTATAGCTAAAATAAAAGGCAGTTAAAGGACTTCCGTCTTGGTGTGGGTGATTATTGAACATTAAGTTTGACTCGCTTTGCACTGAGCGAGTATTTTATTTTATGTTACAGTTTTTATTTATTTGAATTGTGATTCAGTGTTATGAGACCATAATACGAAATGCTAAGAATGGCGCCTGAAACACTGATTTTTCGGATGGGTTTTTATAACAAAATGCTAACTTTCTATGTAGCAGGGGGAAAAGGCACTTAATCGTTATTTATTAGGTACTCAAATTTGAGATAATATGGATAGCAATTTTTCTTTTTGTTATACAAATTGTGAGCAATTGTGAACTACCATAAATGTTCAATCTAAACGAAACTATTGTGAATTTGTTATGTACATAAAGTGTGATGTTTGCAAACCGAAAAAATAGATAAAAATATACATTTAAGTTAAACTTCATACTGGTAAAACAACAAAACTAAGTCACAATAGCGAATAAAAGTTTACAATTTTTTTACAATCGTTAAATTTTTTTTGAAATGTAACATGGGTCTCAAACTAACAAATAGAGGACTAGTTTCACATTTTTTATTTGTATTCTCTATATAAAAAGGGATAGCGTACATACTTTTGGTTAATACTGTACTTGAACTGACTGCTATTAGATAAAAGTTCCGTTTGTTATAAAAGCCATTAAAAGTAATGGGTGATAGCTTGTTTCGTTTATTTTATAAAGGGCGATAAACATATTTGTTGGTCTCATAATTTTTATTTGATTCAAGAATTTCAGCAGAACAGAATAAAATTGTTTTGCAAAACTACTTTTGAAGATATTTTCATAATATTTTCTTTTAAAATGTATTGCTAATGTTTGGGGAGAACAGAGAGATGTTTAGTTTTCCACGTTTTTTCCCGCCTTTTCGAACTAAATATAAACATGTCTAAGAAACAGAATTGTCTTGCTGTTCCCTGCTATAGGGTCGTAATTGAGATTGTAACGCTCACTATTTATTTATCATCATTGAACGACTGGGAATTACTTTCTTAGACTTTCGATAAATATTTTTTGGTATCTATAACGTATTAAGATATCTATGTATACTCTTGGATATTTGACAGACGTTCGCTGGAAATTTCTCACCACCATTGTGGTGCGGTAAAACCTTAAACAATTCGTCTAAGCACTTAGTTTCCCTACAGAATTTGAGTATATAATGGTTTTAGTCTTGTTTGAGAAAGATAACCGCCTCCAAGTTGTTGAAGAAGTCGAAAAAGAGTCCTTAGCCACGTCTCTTACTCTAAATTGTAGCATTTATTGGAAGTTCGCTCCTTCTTTGGCCAGTAAGTCAGTCTTTTATTTATCCTCAATATTAGAGTGCACACTGCACAAGTGTCCAACTCGCTCTGACACGGTTCTGCTAGCTTAATGCCACACAATGCTCAAAATTGTGTGGCGATTCCTGACTAGTTCGTACTTGGTGGTTTGCGACTCTAGCGCCTCAGCGAAGCCTGACTATCAATGTAGATGGCTACACTGAACCAAATTTGGTAGTCATATTGATAAAAAAGCATGTAGATTTGAAGAAACGGTGATCAATATAAGGTCAACAACTCTGTCCGTTGTTTTATGGAAATTTGGTTCTATTTAAGAAATATTGTCATTTTGATGAAATGCATACAATTTTTCATTGTGGTGTTAATTCCACAAAAATTTTCCACATTGAAACTAATTATTCTTTCGTAAAAATCAGTGGATAGTGATTCTTTAATTTAACATAAAAAGTTCTTCATTTTGAAAAAAATTCTTTAACTCGACGTTTAGTTTAATGAACGCTTTTTCAATATAACGTATTTTTATCAAATTGACGAACAAATATTCCGTTCAACTCCTTACTTTATTCAAGCTGAATATTTTTTTAGCAATTCTACGTCTATTTCTTCAATATGATGAATCGTTTTCTTTAAATTAATGATTTTTCTTTGGTTTAACGCTTACTTTGTTTTTTGTCAATCTGACAAATATTTTTTTATTCCACAAATAAGTTTTTGTTGAAATTGATGAAATATTCTTAAATTTCATGTTTTTATTGCTTCAAATAAAATCTTCAGGGCCCATTGAAACAAATAAATATGTTTAAGTTAAAAATATGTCTTTTCGATTTATATTTATGATGCAGTAATATTATATTATTTAATGGATTTTTAAGAATATAAGGTAATTGTAATAAAAATAAATAATTAATAAATTTCAAGTTTACAAACAACTTACAATAATAATAAAAGAGTAATTAAGATAATAATAAATAATTATTATTTGAAGTTTTCAATAGATTTATGTATAATTATTAATTACACAGCAGCGACCATCTGAAATAAAAGAAAATCATTAGGTATGATTACATATTCGAATGTGTTTTTGGACAAACATTTTTTACTTACCTATTTATTTGTCTAGCTTGACACTAACACTATACTATTAATCCGCACTGCACCACTTCACTTACAAGAATAAAAATGTTCACTTCGAACACAACAATAAACATTCACATTTCAATGAAACTTCTTCAAATTGATTAACTTTTTCAATTTGAAGAAAACATTTTCCTCCATTTAAAGAAATTTATTCAAATTGAACAGATTTGATAAACAATTGTTAATTTGAATAACTGATTCTTCAAAAATACCTAAACTATTTTGCCTTAAAAATGTCGGTTTTGTCAATTTGAAAATAAATTCATCCGCTTGAATAATATAAAAAATAGAGCAGCATTTGAAGAAACTTTACTGATTTTCAATATTTCTTCTTCAATATGAAGACATATTTTATGGAAAAGTGTTAATTGGAATAACCGATTCTTCAAAAAATTATCAACATATTTTCGTCAATATCACGTACAGGATTCCGTTTTGTTAACTACTTCAGTTTGTTAATATGACAAAATGTTATTTAATTTGAATATTACATCTTCAATAACACGAAAAATATTATGAAAAATTGTCGATCTGAATAATTGATTCTTCAATGATTAACAAAATATTTCCGTCAATATGACAACGCGATTTGGTTCAGTGTATGTTCCTGTTGGATATCGATTTCATACCGAGTAAGTCCGCAGCTTTGAGTACGGCCAGAACCTTTGCCTAGAACACACTGCATGTGTCCGTAGGGGCCATCTGTAGGTCCAAATCGTTGGAGGATATCTGACCCGTAGTCTCACAGGCTTTGGATTCATAATTATATACCTAGTTCGGAGTCAATTTCTTGCAGTAGTTTTTCAATATATTCTGGTCAAACTCCTAAAAGCCGGAAAAAAGAGTATAGAAAAGAAATGCCCTCTAGGTATTCCCGTTAAATTGCAAATACTGAAAGGCATACGAACGTAAATTATACCTACGTGATATTTTATTACGTCTTAGGTCTTCTCCTCTAATTTAGTAGCACCGTTGACCTTTCCTCGGAGCTATATTTCTTTTCTCTTGATTATGGCATGTTCTGCTTTAAGCTCTTGTATGCTATAAGCGCTACAAGCTTCTCTCGACTATGCACTATACATGATAAAGTATGAGTAAGTATGAACTCTCTGCATCCACGCGGCTCTATTCAATACTCTATCCATTTCCATCCAATCCTTGTGGGACCCAATTTTACCACGAATTGATTGTAAAGACATTTTTTGAAGATGGCAGTTCGACATATCTCTGCGACGGAATTTCTAACTAAAGATTTTTCAAAGAATCCCTATTACAGCTCTTGATCAGCCTTGTATAAAACCACATACGAAAACTTAATCTAAATCACTACACTACAATACCGTCCCTACGTTCTTAGTTGTTTCCTTAAAGAAATACGGCCGTATGACCTTTTCAACCGAGACACCCCACAAAACAGTGCCTTGAATTGAATTCATCTGCCTTCTGCCACTATTGAATAATTCAATGGGTTTCCGCACCGCTGAATCTCATAATTTGTTTATTGACGCTGCCAGCTGCCACTAACTTCTCAAAGAACTACCGACCTTCACTTTGTTTTTCAAACTGAGTTGTTTTTTCCACTAGTAGCCGTATTAATTGATTTAATTACAAAAAGTAATGTAGAAGCCTTTTTGTAAACTCTTCGCAAGGTCGCCTGTGTAAAAGTTATATGAAAAGAGTATGGTGTCCTCATACTTTGTGTGCAGCTTATGGTGTCCCACGAACGTCCGAGCCCAGGGTCTTCCTATTTGTCAACAGTTTCCTCCTGTCGAAAACTGTCAACAATATACTCGTGTCTTCCAATTATTTTTAAATTCTCTTTTTACCTTTACAATAATTCGAAGTTGTTTAGAGGAATACCCTTTGATGCGATATATCCTTTGCTTGAAATGGTTGAAATATGAAAAGACATAGCAAAACTGTTTAAAACCTTTAAAGCTTTCACAACTATGATTCTATTACACATTTTCGACGCATCCTGTTACAACCATCGTTTTCAACAAAGAGCTTCTGATAGAACTGTCCCTAATATACCAGAAGGATATAGTTTGTATCCGGCCACTTGCAATACACTCTTCCGAACAGAAACTTTCTCGTTAAGAATCTGGTCTCTTGGTCTGAGGTTGTGGTCTGAACACAAATTCGCCAAGAACTGAAACTTAGTGTGTACTTGTACATATACATAGTATAAAAAAAAGGTTTCTTCAAACTCAAAATTTCTTGCACTTGCGCTGGCCCATGAATACCAACCTTGCTTCGCAGGTTAATATACCTACATAGTGCAAAAGACAAGTAGGAAATTGGTTAAAAATTCTCGTAAGCATTGGTCATAAATAACCTAGAGTTGTGCGATATATTCAACTAAAACAAGATATCAACTCAGGAAATTTCCTGAAGATTAATTGTAAAGTAAAGTATCCATCTTGAGGACAATGGAAAACTGTATGGAACATATATATTTAATCACGAGAGTTTTAAAGCACTTAAAAAATAATTATAAAGACATATCCAATATGTATCCAGAAGAGTAAAGGAATTAACCATCTAAGGGTAATAGAATATGCTAACTTAAGCTTTCTTAAATAAAACTGGTTGTGTGTTGCCCAAACGTATTACATGCGTTCGTGTTTCGTGTATCGCCCGACCCAATTTCACAGTTTGTTTATATGCCTACTTTGGCAAAAGTTACCTGCGATATTCACCAAGGAACGTTTCATAACTTATGTGCTGCACATTGTCCAATGTAGAATCTCCAACTTCCTAAGCAAATTAATTTTTATGATATATCAATAATACAATTTGTTGAAAAAGACTGAAACTATTTTCCTTAAACCAGTAACTTAAATATTAAAACAAATATAAAAAGTGTAATATATATTTATAAGTAAATAACTAACTGATTCATCCGAATAAATATATTTCTTTTTAAATAACATTTTATTTTGCTAACTTTGCAGATATTTTGTAAATTAAATAAATAAATATTATTACCAAAAAAATTAAGATATATGCTCGCTTTCACGGAAAAGTCACATAAATTCAAAATGTATGATTTTCAGGAGAGACGTTTAAAGTTTTGCGTCACACTAAAAAAATATTTTTATGTTAATTAAAACAATATAACCCACAAAGTTCGTTTACATACAATTGAAGTATTTTTTCCTCTCTTTTAGATAGTATATACATTTTTTTATAAAAAAAGGCAATATTTAAAAAAATCCTTCGTACTTACGAGGTTTTCGGAAAAGTCTGTTAGTTTCTTAAATGTTTTATTTATTATTTTACTATGTTGCGAAATTGTCGTTTTAACCTGAAATCAAATTATAATTCAAATCAAAATGTCGAAATGGCCCACGAATCTTACCTACCTGTTTGTGTAGCTTGACATTTTTCGCAATACGCCGTTTTGGCGAAACAAACATAACCACTCGCGACGCACAAATAAAAAAATGGCATTGAGATAGAAAAAAATGCAGGATAGTGGAAACTGGAAAATCGAAACGATACTTTTCACAACGTCGAAAGTAGAAGAAGTAGAATTTAGCTGATAGGCAGAAAAAATATGTAAAAATGTGTAGGTACTTAACTCGAAAACTACAAAAACGAAAACGATATGTGTTGCTAATGGCTTCTTCAGCACGTTGCCATGTATACAAATGCAATATCAAGTCAAACTTTGAGACAACTGCTTGGGTATAATTTCGTCGCAATTCTATCTCAGGTGCGGCCACTGCTCTCACTTCGAGCTCTTCGCGTCAAGCTAAACATAATGATGTAATTACTGTCATAGAAGCTGGTCCATCTACACCTTCCCAAACTGAACACAAAATCACATTGGAAATGGTATATGCAGAAGTTTTGTGTGTAAAAAAGTTTCAACAACAACAATTTGCAGCTATTCAAGAAAAAAACATCAAGTGTGAACAAAAAATCTGTCAACTCGAGCACAAAGTGAGTCATTTAGAGCAGCAGCTGCTTACCAACAACTTCGAGATCTTTAATGTCCCCAGTTGTGCTGCTAATATATCCAACATCGATACCGCTATCAAAATATTTCGCGAGGGCTTGAACGTGGACGTGAGAAAAGATGAGATCGACTACTGCTATATGAAGAAAATAAAAACTGCTAAGCGTAATCAGAGAGCCAGTGACAATTCCTCTCATCTCGACTTGTTCGTCGCCATATAAAGGAAAAAATAATGCAAGCGAAATATGCTGTCAAAACAAAATTGAAAACAACTGTCATCGATAGCCAAGTTGAGTCTCAAAATATGTATATAAATGATTGCTTGACATACAACACTCGTCAGCTACTGAAATCTGCGTCAACTTTGAAGGCGTCTAAGGGATATACTTACTTATGGACTAGAGGCGCAACCATTTACATGCGAAAGAAGGAAGGAGAGAACGTGGTAAAAATTACATGCGCTGCTGACTTAGATAAATTGTAGTTTAGTTTATTTCTTTATGAATTCAAATAATTGTATTAATATTACCAACAATCTTCGTTCTTCTAATGCTTGTATTAATGATAATGTTTATTCAAATTTAATAGATTCTCTTTGTCTGCATCAAAATATTCGCAATCTAAGGGCTAATTTCGATAGTTTCTTAGTGCAAATCGGATCTCTGGAAAAGTTACCAGTTGTTATTGTGCTAACTGAGGTTTGGATTTTTGAGAGTGAACTGGATTCGTATAATATTCCTGGGTTTACAACATTTGGCAACTGCAATGCGTCTTATGCTGCTGGCGGTTTAGTAGTTTTTACTAGAGATGGTTCTGGGTGTGAATGTTCTAACATTAGTAGTAGAAGTACCGACATAACTAAAATTGAGTTTTCTTTTGACAATCAAAATTATACGATTCTTAGTATTTACAGGCTGCATACGTTTAGCAAAAGTGATTTTTTGGTTGAGTTGCAAAATATTCTTTGCGTTTCAAATTCTAAAAACTTATTTGTTTTGGGTGACATCAATATAGATATTCTAATTACCTCTGAGAAAGCGACGGAAGATTATTTGTTTCTTATGGCCTCTCACGGACTCAAAAGCATCGTCAATGTGCCTACTCGTGTAACTACCTCGTCGATAAGCTGTATTGATCATATTTTTACCCGAATAAGTAAAAATAATAGGTGTAAATTTATCGGCGAGGCACACGACTATAGAATCACGGACCATCACTGTTGTACTTTGTATTTGTACGGTAGTCAGCATAACATTCAATCCACTTCTAACTTTAATAATTCTATGACTGATTACAAAAAGTTATACGACCGCCTGAGGCTTGAGTTTTGGGATCCTGTTTTTTCTGAGTGTAACCCATCGTCTGCCTTTGAGTTATTCTCTTCGATCTTGAGTAATCATGTAAATGGTTGTACAAGGATATCCTTGCATCAGCGACGTAAGTTTATTAAACCATGGATGACAAATGTTCTGTTGAAAAAAATTAAATTGAAAAATGATATCGCTAAGAAATTCAAAAAAAATCCACAAAGTAGACGTTTAAAAAAATATTATGATAAATTATGCAAAAGTACGAAAAAGCTGGTCGCTGAAACCCGTGATAAGTTTTACGTTAACCAGCTAATCAGATCAAGTGGTAATGTTAGGCAGGAATGGAAAGTTGTCGATTTCATCTTAGGAAAAGTATCTAAAACACAAGAGTCATTAAGTCTAAACGTTAATAGTAATTCTAACCCTATTGTTTCAGATCCAAATATTATTGCAAATAGCTTTATAGACTACTTTGCTGAAATCTCAGAGAAATTGAAGCCAACTATCCCCGTATGCAATAACTGTAGTTGTAGCATCTCGTCAGGCCTCCTTGGTGACAGAATGCAATCAGAGAGTTTTCATTTTGTGCCTATCGATTCTCTTGAAATATATAGACAAATCATGTCCTTGGACAATAAATCTTCTTGTCCCAGTGATGGTATTTCAAATACTTTATTGAAAAGAATAGCTTGGTATGTTGTAGATGTTTTGAGTTATTTATTTAACTTAAGTATTAATTGTGGTGTGTTTCCTAAAACGTTAAAGTGTGCTGAGGTTATTCCCCTTTTTAAGAAAGGTAATCGCAGAGATATATCTGCTTACCGCCCAATTTCTTTACTTCCTCTATTTTCAAAGCTTTTTGAGAAACTTATTAAAAAACGAATGGTGTCGTTTTTGAATAAAATACATTTTTTTGTGCATAGTCAATTTGGTTTTCGATCAGGTATGTCAACAGAAGACGCTATTCTAAAAGTATGCTGTCAACTGTATAAGAGTTTAAAAGATAATAAGTCGATTATGGCTCTCTTCATCGACATGACTAAGGCTTTCGATATGGTCGATCATGAATTACTTTTAAATAAACTTTACCATGCTGGATTAAGAGGTTTTATGTACGATTGGTTTAAGTCATATTTACAAGATAGAGAGCATAAAGTCAAAATAAATGGGATCTTCAGCTTATCTGGTAGGCTTAAGAATGGTGTCCCCGAAGGCTCAGTTCTGGGCCCGATATTATTTTTGATCTTTATCAACTCTCTCCTAAAACAGAAGTTCAATGGGCAACCAATTGCCTTTGCTGATGGCATTGCATTTACGTATAATGGAGTTACGAACTTCGAGTGTATTGTTAAAATACAAGAAGATCTACAAACACTAAGGTACTGGTTTACTTTGCATAAGCTTATCATCAGTGAAAAAACTAAAATGATGTCATTTAACTTGACGGAAAGTGACCAATCAGAATTCTTTTTATACTTTCATGCTTACGACTGTAATAAGTTTAGTTTACCTGTTCATTTCTGTGGTAAACAAAATTTTCTTGTGAACTGCCATTGTTCCCCTAATTGTTTTAAAATAGAACTAGTTGATTCCTTTAAATACCTCGGGGTGGTAATTGACAGCAGACTAAAATGGAAGCCTCACATTCTATCATTAAAATCTGTTCGCAACGCGTTCTCAAAATGATTTACTATGGTCTAGCGAACTCGAAATTGCAATATGGCATCGCCAGTTGGGGCGGGTCTTACGCTAATTGTTTCAGATCCTTATTGATTGCGCAAAAACATTTAATAAGAATAATTTGTGGAAAAAATCAGCTTCTCACATTCGTGGCCTCTTTTTCGTGATCTTCATATCTTACCGCTAAGACACCTCTAAGTTTTTAAAGTTTTGAGAGAGTTTATTAAACAAAGTGGTAATTTAGCTTTAAAATACTTAGCACTATTTTTTAATCTAAGCTCAAGCTTATTGCTATGTTATATTGATTCAGTGGAATGAATAAAATTAAATTAAATAAAAAAAAATAAAAATATATAATCAATAACAAACAAATGTAAGCACTTGAAACCGTGTCACCGTGGGAAGATACATATTTGAACGAAATTATATTTCATACAAAATTGCCCTTTCAAACAAAAAAAGAATTTCATCTATACCTCACACAAAGTTTGTTTTATTCCATTTCATCATCGACCAGTATTACTGGAAAAAAAAACCTTTAAATAGTGGCAAAAAAAGGGAATTTCGAAGATCCGCAAGAGTATGAGAAAATGTAAATCCAGTTGCAAATAGTTACATCAGAAATTAAAAATAGGTGCACAATTGGCTTTAGGGAGTACCGCAGTAAGGCAGTACTTTCAGCAGCGCTGTGCAGAACAGCTGTGCGCTGTGGGCCTTTCAAGAACAATATAATAATGCAAGTGAACGGCACTATATACCCAACAGCATATTGTTGGATTATAGAACACGCAAACAGGGTGCTCTGCTCCCAAAACAGTTTCACTCCTGTGTGAAATATATATATATATATAGCAGGAGTTTCAAAAATTAAATACTCGGCGTAACGCAAACATACGAGCCTCCGTACAGAAGAGGTTACCCTTTACTTGTTCATTTTAATTTAATTCAATAACGGAATACCATCTGAACGCCCAAAAGGGAAAAATGGGTAGGCACCTGCTTACCGTTAGTTTCATGCTGCTGTTGAGAGGAAAATGAGAAAATGTGATGAATACAATCGTCAGCAAGCCATAACTCGACCCACCTCCACCACAGGTAAGCAGCTTATCATTATCTGAGTGGGACACAATATTGAGATGAAATGCCCATTTGGGAAGAATGATGTTGTTAGCCTGATTTGGACAGACCCCAAAGTGGAATTTAATTTCCCATCACAGGTCTAAGAACGCCCTTCACATCAATAAAAACGGCACACAAAAAAATGGTCCCCAAAACTTGACCCTTCTTATAGGCAGATTTACACATTGTACCTAGTAACCTACCTTCACTATTTACCTAAGTTGATTTGCTTTTGTGCTTTTGCTGCTGCCTGGGGCGGTCTATCCCAAAATGTAATCAGTAAACAAAGTTTTTCAATTCTTTAAAACCAATCCGAAAAGAGCGTTACCTCACTTTTTTAATACATTAATCGACTGATGAATAAATGCTTCTTTTGTAGCCGCAGATCGCTTATAAGTTGGACGTCCTTTTTCGATTCACTCTGCTAATGCACTTGTAGGGAATTGAAGAGTTTCAACTTGGGCAAAAAAAAAATTAATCAACATTTATTTATTTAATTTATTCCTCAAAAGTAAGGAAATTTTTCTGAAATTGATCTCGACCTTGATTCGCAAAGCCGGTGGAAGGCTGTGGATGTCGCCCTCCGATTTCGCATCTCATTTTCGTCCAATGTTCAAAGGAAAGTATTACTGGCGTTCCGCGTCGAAACCATGCCGAAGACGCCGGCGACGGGAATCAAAATAACAATTGGTGGAACAAAATACGACATCTTTTCCATAACCGGTCTCACAGAGGGAGAATCCGTAGTTCCCACAGTTCATTAATTTGGCTTATTGGAAATTTAATAATAAAAGCAAAGAAAGCGGAAATTTAATTCCGCATGTCGCTGAATTTGGTCACGCTCATTATTATTGTATTACAAATGTAGGTGATTGGTTTTTATTATTCAGGACGGAGAATGTAAGCCATACCTTGATTTTGTGCCAACATAATCCTGGGGGGAGTAGAAGGCTCCCAATTACATCTGTTATTATATTCGGCATAAGAGTCCTTATGACTTTCTTTTTTTTTTGAACGTTGGTAACTAAGTAACTAAGTTTGAGTTTGAAAACGTATAGTACCGGCGAGCTAATTCAAATTTATGATGGGATTGTTGTACCCGTTTGTGCAGCATTGAATTTTTAGAAGGACGTCAGAGAATTTAATTTTAATATTGTAGAAAATTGGGGTAAGCGACTTTTTAGGATTATTGGGTTGAGTGGAAAGCTATCATTATTTTTATTAGAATAAAAAGGGGGTGAGCGAATACCAGTCCATTGGTATAACAAAGCAGACGACCTAAATCGCAGCTAAGATTTTTCACTACGTTACCTCTAGAAAACCAATACTGAAAGTTGCTAAACTCGACATACATTTAAACATTCCATCCGTCAAAAAAAAAAAAATTGCGATGAGCTAGGTTCAGGTTTTCCGCAGCGCCACATCTCGTGAACAACTGAGAAACTGAGAAAAGCGGGTGTTACTGTTCTTACTAAGTGGTACCGAAATTTGAGCGATGAGTGGCCCTGCGAATGTTTTGCTTGTGTTTTTTTTCGTGGTTCCAGCAGTATTTCTATTTAAATTGGTAGTACAATTTCGCGAGGCCTAAACGATCCTAAAATAACTCTGAGGCACGAAAATAAAAAAGTAAAAATTAAAGTTAAAAATTAAAGTTTTCAAAAATATAAAAATATATCTTGGGAGCATAAATGGTGGTATCCAGGTTTTTAGAACAATCGTGCAAGTAACAGCACCTGTGGAAACTGAAGTAGATGTCACCCAGTATTGTTTTTTAAATTTAATTCGGACCAACCTTCTCGAATGGATAATTCGCATAGTCATACAAAAAAAACAGACCCAAACAAATATGCGGTTGTGAGCTGTGCCTTGAATCTGGGGACGGACCTGTTATGCCAACTATTTATTTATGTCACACAGAGCATCGTCTTGTGCCCTCGTTCAACGATGTGCAGATAGTACACTTTATTCTTTATTTGTCGACTTTAATGAAAGCGTTGGTCAGCGCGTGAATCACCAGTCCAGGCTAAAGCAATGCATTTGATACTGGGTATCACCGGCCAGTGCCCACTCAACATCTAGACGCCTGTGTGTCATATCTTAAGCTCTTAGAGGTCGATTATTTTAGAAGACTGCATTTCCACGATTTTCTCATTTATTGGAAAATTACCTAGATCACAAGCAAGTTTATTTCGTGGTTTATTGTCAACATCGGCCCATTGGTAGATTAGGATCCCTTATTTTAATTCCAGTTACCAACATTTTCTGCGGTACAAATGGAAGTAACACCTGACCCAAAGAGCTTGTGTCGAAGCATCCAACTTTTGAAAACTTTTCTCGACCCAATTGCAAGACGCGCTACCTCAAATAATAATCCCAATTGTGGTGATGTTACAACATGCGCTCTCAAGTTGTCCCCCAACTGACCTGGGTCGAAGAAGCTTACCAACCATCTGTATATACATTATACACACCTACACAGCGTAACCAAAAACATTACGACGAAAATCGTAAAAAGTTTTGCAATTGTCCACCCATGTTTGGCAAGCATTCGCATTACATCGACGAGGTCACACTAAGGACATGGCACATGATATCACCGAAGTGTGGCTTATCCATTTATCTGCAGGCACCAGCAAACAGGAAACGACTTTAGGCTACGGAAACTATTTTTCTTTGTTCGCATGCGATTTCAATTACCTACGCCCTACTCGTGCTTCCTCGTGTTACTTTTGATTTATTTACTTCCAGCCAATAAATCTAAAGCCGTCATGAGCAACTTGTTAACTGCTTATGGCGAGCATTGCACCCACAGAAGGATAACACGTCTTCATTCCATCACGATAACAAGCCCATCTTTGCAAACCAGATGCCGGCTTTATGGTTCCGACATTAAGTTGTTTATCATCCTGTGCTCGCATAGAAAGGAAAATCCCCAAACACTCATATATAACTGTGGTAAGCTTCATGCAATTCGTTCGTTCGTACTGTTGGTCAAGCCCAAATGCTCTGCCACATAAAAACAAGGATAATTTTAATTTAATTATTTCGAACCCGTCATGCGTCCCTCCTTCATCGGCGACTTACTAAAACTAACACGTCATGCTCTACAATCTACAATCTACTCACAGTAGGTGGCCTATTTTAAGGGCTTGGCCCATGGAAATAAAGCGAAAAGAAAACAAAACGCCTTTCGCACCACTCCTCTGGTATGTGCACCCTTAAAACATATTCATTCAGGACCGCTTGGAATCCATTTGCCGGTGGGGGGAGCTGCGACCACCAACTTGTTTTCCATATTCCCAGCCGAGGGGCTGATGTGTGAATGTTTGATTGTTTGGCCCGCAAAACTTTTCTCCGGAGTCAGAGTGAAGTGTGCGAAGCACAAAGGATCCAAAACGGAAGCAAAGTGCGGCCAAAAAACACCAGCGACTCTTGAAAGTCTGACAGGGCGATAGCGGGTTTTCACCATAAACATAAACCACGCAAACCAAGTGGTATCCCGCAAAAGAAAAGTCTTGAAAGAATAAAAAAAAAAAAAAAACAAACATTTTTCCAAGTTGCCAAGAATTCTTCATCCAGTTCAGTTCTTCTTTGGCTGCTCCATTGCAAGTCTGAAACTGCCACCCCCCCTCCATCGTATGTAATTAGGCATGTGCAGTGCACTCATCCACAAACGATATGTGGGCCTCCGAATGATGCGCGTTGGTAGACAGAGATCCGGGAACTGATACAAAGCCCACAAAAAATATTCCTTAGATCAGGCAGGCGGTAGGGTGGCTCAAATTTAATTAAAATACTTTTAGCCGTAGATAAAGGGAGCCATTATCTTTCATGGTCATTCAATTGAAAAGTTTCTCCTCCAGTTTTTTTTTTCTCCACACTTTTCGGCCTGGCAAAAACTATTGGAGTCGTGAAAAGTCCTTCATTGGTTCCAATGAACGAGTGGAAAGAGGGTCGTGAACAAAAAGCAAACGCTTTTTCCGATGAGCACCTGAGCAGGCGATAAAGGTTTCCACTTGGATGCGAACTTGTTGGGGAAAGGTGGTTGGCGTTAATTCTTTTTGTTTATTTTTTTTCCTCCCCCCATTCGTTGGAAGTTTTGCCGCAGATGTGATTTCATATGAAAAGCTTGGGGGGGTTTTATTTCATTTCTTTTTTCCGTGCGAAAGAGCTATTGTTTTATGCCACCTTCATATAGCATGACTGTGCGCGGGTAAAAATGAATTTATTTTGAAAGGTTCCTGTGCACCAGCAGGTTTAGTGTCATTGCACCCTGCGGTGCACTGGAGAAGGTAGGTAGATAATTTGAAAAAAGCGCACACGGAACATCTGTTAATTATTCGGTTATTGGAGCACAATACCCAACAGGTGATTGTCCATATTGGTGAACACCATTTTATGGGTGAAATAGTTGCCCAGAAAAGCGAGAAAAAAACCGATGATGAAGTATCTTCTGGTAGGAAACGGCTAACAAGTTTATCCTTTGAAGTTGTTTGGACTGCCCATCGACTGGTGGAGAGCTATCAGTTCTTGTTGCCTTCATTGGGTTGGAGTTGGTTGGTTGAGTGGGCAAACGGGTTCATGGAGAAAAAAATTGCCTGCTGGAATAGGCCCTACAAATTGGACAGGTAATTGTGTTATCTTGCGGAAGGATGAAACCTTTGAGACTAGGTTTGGTAGGATAAGGTCTGGTTTTGCGTCCACCAGCTTGGTAGTAAACAGCGTTAAAGGATTTAGCAAATAAATGACGATTTGCTGGACACACAAAAATTCCTAACTATAATAAACTAAATCATGTGATCAAATACAAATTCAAATCATACGCAAGAAGTGTTGCTGGCGGTAACGAGGGGCAATATGCAGAGGTGAAGAAGCTACCTAGGTACCCATTAGCTTTTTTGGTCGATTGATGATTTGTTTAGTAGACAGCCACCGCATTTGAAAATTTTATTTGATGAAATGAGGTTTCATGAACAGGAAAGGAGACGACTTTTTATAGGTAAATAAATAAATAAAAAGTTGGTGCAACAAATTTATATAAACCAAAGATTGAAAACAACCCTTCGCTTGGGTTAGTTTAAAATTTTGGGACAAACGGAGGCGACCTACAATTATATGCTGAACTAAGAAGCTTTCTCATGATTGTGCTGTCGTGCTAACTTGAAACGGCGCATTCACATTTTTTAGCCTATAGGATAGGCTTAACAGAGCTGGGTGGGTGGGTATATTTGACGATCTTTTGATTGATTTACCAACTTAAGTCGCCCTGCTTTAGGTACATGTCAACACAAATAGTATTGCTTGGATATGTTTTCGTCTTCAACCCTTTTAGGGAGTTTGTAAATTGGTTTTCAGTAGTTTGGAGCAGATCCTTACCTGTTGGAAAAGGTAGAGTTTCTTTTTTTAGCTCAAGATACAATAGGGCTCCGAATTTTTGATTCTTTATTCTTTCAGAGCTTGATAAGAACACACATCATGAGCTCAGATTAAATTGACAAAGTAGACTTAATAACAATATTCTGGGCTCAGATTTTGAGTATTGCAAATTGAGTATTGAAAAAAAATGTAGCAGACTAAAGAAACTGTGGTGAATTTTTAAAGACATGATACCAAGTGCTCAAAAGCGACTTGATAAAATATTGTTTGGCCGCTTCTATTTATGGATTGACTTGGACTTGTTTGCGGTTCACGTTTAAGTCACTCAACGAATTCTTTCATAATTTAAAGATTGCAATCGACGACCAAATATTGTAGACAAGTCGGGTCTGTTTAAATATTTAAGATTCCACAGAAAAATTAAACGGGGTTATGCGTATTTTTTCTTACCACCTGAGCCATAATCATATTTCCATATCATTTACAACTTCGACAACAGAAAGCACTTTTTCGACAGAATTTGTGGTCTTGGAATTGTAGGTATGTAAAGGGTGATTTTTTAAGAGGTTTAGAACTTTTTTAAAAAAAAAAACACAAAAAATTCGAAAAAATGAATGAAATATTTATTTGAATCGATAGTTTGAACCTTGCAATTTAATGTTTAAAGATAATTTCATGCAAATGTTGACCGCGGCTGCGTCTCAGGTAGCCCATCCGCTGAGTCCAATTTTGGCATACTCTTTCACACATATCGGCCGGTATCTCACGAATGAATCCATGGATGTTGGCTTCAATCGAAGCGGGCTTGTCCCTATACACATTAGCCTTGGCATACCCCCACAAAAAATAATCTAATGGTGTCAAATCGCACGATCTAGGCGGCCAATTGACCGGCCCGAAACGTGAAATTAACTGTTCACCAAACTCGCCTCGCAATTGCGCCATTGTTTCGCGTGCTGTGTGGCATGTGGCACCGTCTTGTTGAAACCACATATCATGCAAGTCAAGAACTTCCATTTCGGGCAAAAAAAAGTTTGTTATCATCGCTCGGTAGCGTTCACCATTGACAGTAACGCTGCGATTCGCATCATCTTTGAAGAAATATGGCCCAATAATGCCGCCGGCCCATAAACCGCACCAAACAGTGGCTTTTTCGGGATGCATTGGTAGCTGTTGCAATGCTTCTGGCTGATCTTCACTCCAAATGCGGCAATTTTGCTTATTTACGTACCCATTCAACCAAAAATGAGCCTCATCGCTGAACACAATTTTTCGATAAAAAAGCGGATCCTCGGCCAGCTTTCCAAGAGCCCATTCACCAAAAATTCGGCGTTGTGGTAGGTCGGCTGGCTTTAGTTCTTGCACCAGCTGTATCTTAAAAGGCTTTACGCCCAAATCCTTCCGCAAAATTTTCGACGTAGTGCTGTAACAAAGGCCTAACTGCTGGGAACGGCGCCGAATCGACATTTCGCGGTCTTCTGTCACACTAGCTGATACGGCCGCAATATTTTCCTCACTACGCACAGTACGTAAACGTGTTGGTGGTTTAATGTCCAACAAAGTAAATTTGGTGCGAAATTTGGTCACAATCTTCCGAATAGACTGCTCAGAAGGTCGAGAATGCCGATCATAAAATGGAAGCAGCGCGCGATGAACATTTCGAACCGAGCACGAATTTTGATAGTAAAATTCAATAATTTGCAAGCGTTGTTCATTTGTAAGACGATCCATGGTTAAATTGCAAACCAAACTGAAGCTGTTTGACAGTGACACAAGGTACTAAACACACGTCAGCTGTCAAAACCAGTGTTGCCAAAACCAAACCAGCTAAAAAATCACCCTTTATTTTTTTTAATAACATTTTTACTACATCTTTGGAGCTCTGGACTAACTACACAAGTCGAATAATTCTGTACAAAGCTCAATAATCGATTTTATTTCGACATTTTAGTGTTACAGACAAAGCGTATCCTCGTTGAGCCAGCGTTTAAGACCGATGCTACACCAACATAGCCGATAAATACTGTTTAAAGCAGTGAAAACTGAATGAAATCCGTTAAGTAATTTATATATAAATTTTAACTAAAAATTAATGGTTTTTATTTTTCTAGAGCAAGAGCTCTTCTTTTATTTAAGTCTTCTTAAAAACTAACTACTATAAGCGAGAAACGCTACTATTTATGTGTTCAAGGCGCGGTTTCTTGTTTGGTGCTCGCATCGTCTCTTTTGTCGGTGCATCTGCCGTTTTATGACTTCGAAATATCCCTTCTTGGAAGGTCGTCTTATTGTTTTCACATCTGCCGTTTTATAACTTCCATATGTATGTGATATCCCAGTTTGCTAGCTTTCTTGGGAGGTCGTCTTCTGTTGGCACATCTGTTGGGTTTTTCCGCTTAAAAGAGTCGATCCCTGTTTAGTTGGGCTGCTGACATAACCCCTCCCTCCTTAGAGTCTTCCTTCGGTTCGTTTATGACTGGAGGTAGATTTATTATAGTTTTATTTTGTCTCTTTATTTTGTATAATATTATTATCACAATGATCGCAATGATTAATAAAGTTGTTGAGAGACTAAAAATATACTGTGTTTCCTTTTCATTTTTTATTTCTATTATTTTTTTTAAATTATCAATGGATTCATACCTGACTTCTTCCAAATATTCATTTGAAAAGTTATAGTTTAGTACAGGTATTATCATTTCGTCTTTGTAATACTTTCTATTATAAATTACATTGTTCATTGAAATTTTACAGTTCTCTGCTTTTATTAAGTAATTTCCTTCTAGTATGTAGTTTAGATTATTACAATTTTGTTGTATTTCGGTTTTTTCTAGATTCTTAATTATTAGATATTTTTCTTTTTCTATTATTACATTTTTATCTTCATATTTTTTAGTTTTGCATTTCATTTGTTTGTTTATTAATATATTTTCTATACAATCGTCCTTTAATATTTGTAAATTTTTTATTTCTTTAGTTATATAATATAATCTTTTATTCAATTCTAGGAAGTTATTAGTTTGTAAATCTATAATTTTACTATTTATAGGAAAGTTTTGAATGTATATTTTATTAAATGTTTGGTTGGAATATTGGGGAATTAATACAATTACTAAAATATTTTCTTTGTACGTTGCTAAATTGATTTTTAATTCTTTTAATTTTTCAAATGCGATATTATTCTCTTTAATTTCTTGGCTTGTAATAATGTTTTGTGTTAGTATTCCTGTTCTGCTAGTCAATATTACGTCTTCTATTTTTCCTAAAGTTTCTCTAATTTCTCTTATGTTGTTATTGAATTCTATTTCTATACGAAGGTTATCAATATCACTGCTTCTGTTTCTTAATTTATTAACTGTTTCGATACCTTGGTTCATTAATTCACTTAAAGTTTTAAACTGATTATTAAAATGATCGTTTATCTTTATTTGTTTATTTAAGTTATCTATGGTATTATGCTTATTTTCTTCTAGTGTTTTAAGTTTCTTTTCTATTTCTATTCTATCATCGTCATCCATTGCTCCGAATATGAATTTCAAGATGGAACCTCCTAAATTTATTAATCCTCTTTTTAATATGTGATGTGGGATTAGGGTATCAATTTTCTGTTCTAATTTGATTATTTCACTAAGTTGTTTATAATGCTTTTCTGGCATTAATTTATACTGTGCTTTTAATTGTTCGATTAGTCCTTTATAATCGGTTAAGTTAATTAAATGTATCATTGTATTATATTTTTCTATAAGTTCTACCTTTTCACTTTCTATTATAAGAAATTCTTGTTTAATTTCATTAATTTGTATTTCCTGTGGTTGTACTACCGTTATCTGCTTGTACAGAATAATCATTAAGATTATCACTACTGCTTTCATGTTGGGTGGTTGCAAATTTTTTCTTTCTCCTGAATTGGTCTTTGTGCAAGACTTGTATTCGTACGTGTGGTCTTATAGTGACTTTCTTGTCTTGTTGTTTTATAATGCTTATTTTTTTATGTTTTGTCTTTAGTTTGTCAAATCGCTCGGGATTATTTATTTTAGTATAACTAGGGTTAATTTCTTTATCACTCCTATTTTTATTTAACTTCTTTAATATTTTCTCTTTATTGCTTTCTATTCGTTCGCGCACTAGTTTTATATTTACTCTATTCAAATGAATGTCTACTGGTTTTTCTTTAGTGGTCAAATGTATTGTTTGATTGTAAACCTCTACTGCACGTAGTACGTTGTCGACTAAGTTGTCTGACCCTTCTAAAATTCTTAAATGCTCATTTAGCGTGCTGTGTACTCTTTCGATATCAGAGTTTCCTGTGTGTCTGTAAGGAGTTGTGAAATGAATTTCTATCTCCTTCTCTCTAAAGTATTCTTTTACTGTATAGGTTTGAAATGAAGGATCGTTATCTAGTACGATATATTTTGGTTTGGTCATGTAGGTAAAGATTTTTGTTATGGTATTTAATACATCCTTTTGGTTTTTGGTTTTAAGTTTTTCTACACATACGAATTTGCTGAATTTGTCTATACATGTGAGATATTTTGTTGAGTGGGGAAGTATCCATATATCCATGTGATAAGATTGGTGTGGACCTTTTGGTGTGATTGTTTTCTCGTATGGGAGTTTTATTGGGTTTCTTTCTATTTTAAGATTGCAACGTTCGCAATTGTTAATCACTTTTGTTATTAGTTCTTTCATATTTGGTGAGTAATATTTTCTTTTTATTTCTAAATAGGTTTTTTCAATTCCTGTATGATTATAATTTAAATGTATTTTATTTATTTCTTCTTCGGTTTCTGGAGTTTTAATGTCAATTAAATAGGTTTTTGTCCTAAGGAGTTTCTGATTATTATGGTGTAGTTTCCAATAATCTTGGAACTCTAGAAATGATTTATCTTCTGTCGTATAAATACAGTTTATTGTGTTCGTATCACATTCTTTTATTATGTATTCATAGGTTTCTTTGCTGAAGTTTTTTCTGGTTATTTTTATTCTTCTCTTTCCTGGGAATGGGAAAGTTATCTCTTTTATTTCGACATTTTAGTGTTACAGACAAAGCGTATCCTCGTTGAGCCAGCGTTTAAGACCGATGCTACACCAACATAGCCGATAAATACTGTTTAAAGCAGTGAAAACTGAATGAAATCCGTTAAGTAATTTATATATAAATTTTAACTAAAAATTAATGGTTTTTATTTTTCTAGAGCAAGAGCTCTTCTTTTATTTAAGTCTTCTTAAAAACTAACTACTATAAGCGAGAAACGCTACTATTTATGTGTTCAAGGCGCGGTTTCTTGTTTGGTGCTCGCATCGTCTCTTTTGTCGGTGCATCTGCCGTTTTATGACTTCGAAATATCCCTTCTTGGAAGGTCGTCTTATTGTTTTCACATCTGCCGTTTTATAACTTCCATATGTATGTGATATCCCAGTTTGCTAGCTTTCTTGGGAGGTCGTCTTCTGTTGGCACATCTGTTGGGTTTTTCCGCTTAAAAGAGTCGATCCCTGTTTAGTTGGGCTGCTGACATAACCCCTCCCTCCTTAGAGTCTTCCTTCGGTTCGTTTATGACTGGAGGTAGATTTATTATAGTTTTATTTTGTCTCTTTATTTTGTATAATATTATTATCACAATGATCGCAATGATTAATAAAGTTGTTGAGAGACTAAAAATATACTGTGTTTCCTTTTCATTTTTTATTTCTATTATTTTTTTTAAATTATCAATGGATTCATACCTGACTTCTTCCAAATATTCATTTGAAAAGTTATAGTTTAGTACAGGTATTATCATTTCGTCTTTGTAATACTTTCTATTATAAATTACATTGTTCATTGAAATTTTACAGTTCTCTGCTTTTATTAAGTAATTTCCTTCTAGTATGTAGTTTAGATTATTACAATTTTGTTGTATTTCGGTTTTTTCTAGATTCTTAATTATTAGATATTTTTCTTTTTCTATTATTACATTTTTATCTTCATATTTTTTAGTTTTGCATTTCATTTGTTTGTTTATTAATATATTTTCTATACAATCGTCCTTTAATATTTGTAAATTTTTTATTTCTTTAGTTATATAATATAATCTTTTATTCAATTCTAGGAAGTTATTAGTTTGTAAATCTATAATTTTACTATTTATAGGAAAGTTTTGAATGTATATTTTATTAAATGTTTGGTTGGAATATTGGGGAATTAATACAATTACTAAAATATTTTCTTTGTACGTTGCTAAATTGATTTTTAATTCTTTTAATTTTTCAAATGCGATATTATTCTCTTTAATTTCTTGGCTTGTAATAATGTTTTGTGTTAGTATTCCTGTTCTGCTAGTCAATATTACGTCTTCTATTTTTCCTAAAGTTTCTCTAATTTCTCTTATGTTGTTATTGAATTCTATTTCTATACGAAGGTTATCAATATCACTGCTTCTGTTTCTTAATTTATTAACTGTTTCGATACCTTGGTTCATTAATTCACTTAAAGTTTTAAACTGATTATTAAAATGATCGTTTATCTTTATTTGTTTATTTAAGTTATCTATGGTATTATGCTTATTTTCTTCTAGTGTTTTAAGTTTCTTTTCTATTTCTATTCTATCATCGTCATCCATTGCTCCGAATATGAATTTCAAGATGGAACCTCCTAAATTTATTAATCCTCTTTTTAATATGTGATGTGGGATTAGGGTATCAATTTTCTGTTCTAATTTGATTATTTCACTAAGTTGTTTATAATGCTTTTCTGGCATTAATTTATACTGTGCTTTTAATTGTTCGATTAGTCCTTTATAATCGGTTAAGTTAATTAAATGTATCATTGTATTATATTTTTCTATAAGTTCTACCTTTTCACTTTCTATTATAAGAAATTCTTGTTTAATTTCATTAATTTGTATTTCCTGTGGTTGTACTACCGTTATCTGCTTGTACAGAATAATCATTAAGATTATCACTACTGCTTTCATGTTGGGTGGTTGCAAATTTTTTCTTTCTCCTGAATTGGTCTTTGTGCAAGACTTGTATTCGTACGTGTGGTCTTATAGTGACTTTCTTGTCTTGTTGTTTTATAATGCTTATTTTTTTATGTTTTGTCTTTAGTTTGTCAAATCGCTCGGGATTATTTATTTTAGTATAACTAGGGTTAATTTCTTTATCACTCCTATTTTTATTTAACTTCTTTAATATTTTCTCTTTATTGCTTTCTATTCGTTCGCGCACTAGTTTTATATTTACTCTATTCAAATGAATGTCTACTGGTTTTTCTTTAGTGGTCAAATGTATTGTTTGATTGTAAACCTCTACTGCACGTAGTACGTTGTCGACTAAGTTGTCTGACCCTTCTAAAATTCTTAAATGCTCATTTAGCGTGCTGTGTACTCTTTCGATATCAGAGTTTCCTGTGTGTCTGTAAGGAGTTGTGAAATGAATTTCTATCTCCTTCTCTCTAAAGTATTCTTTTACTGTATAGGTTTGAAATGAAGGATCGTTATCTAGTACGATATATTTTGGTTTGGTCATGTAGGTAAAGATTTTTGTTATGGTATTTAATACATCCTTTTGGTTTTTGGTTTTAAGTTTTTCTACACATACGAATTTGCTGAATTTGTCTATACATGTGAGATATTTTGTTGAGTGGGGAAGTATCCATATATCCATGTGATAAGATTGGTGTGGACCTTTTGGTGTGATTGTTTTCTCGTATGGGAGTTTTATTGGGTTTCTTTCTATTTTAAGATTGCAACGTTCGCAATTGTTAATCACTTTTGTTATTAGTTCTTTCATATTTGGTGAGTAATATTTTCTTTTTATTTCTAAATAGGTTTTTTCAATTCCTGTATGATTATAATTTAAATGTATTTTATTTATTTCTTCTTCGGTTTCTGGAGTTTTAATGTCAATTAAATAGGTTTTTGTCCTAAGGAGTTTCTGATTATTATGGTGTAGTTTCCAATAATCTTGGAACTCTAGAAATGATTTATCTTCTGTCGTATAAATACAGTTTATTGTGTTCGTATCACATTCTTTTATTATGTATTCATAGGTTTCTTTGCTGAAGTTTTTTCTGGTTATTTTTATTCTTCTCTTTCCTGGGAATGGGAAAGTTATCTCTTCTATGGTATTTTCTCCCTTTTCTAATATTATTTGTCTTTTGAATATGTTCAAGGGTTTCTCTGTGATTGATATTAGATTGGAGCTATCTGATATTACACTATGTCTGGTGCTAACTAAATCTTCTTCTTCTTCTAATGCATTTATTGTATCTATCTTTATTCTTGAAAGTGCATGTGCAACTTTATTTTCTTTTCCTGCTAGGTATCTTATATCAAAGTCATATTCTTCTAATTTAATCTTCCATCTTTGTAACTTACTATTAGGTTCTTTTAGATTATGCAACCATGCTAATGGTCGATGATCGGTTAATATTTTAAATCTTCTACCGTAAAGATAGTGACGAAACTGTTTCGTTGCCCATACTATGGCTAACAATTCCTTTTCTATCGTTGAATAATTACATTCATGTTTATTTAAAGTTCTACTTGCAAATCCTAATGGTCCCTGGTTTTGACTTAACACGGCTCCTATTGCAAAGTTACTTGCATCTGTAGTCAAAGTAAATTCTTTTGAGAAATCTGGGTGTTTGTTAATGAGTGTGTCTCGCATCGCAAGTTTTACTTTCTCAAATGAGTCCTTATAATCTTTGTTTTCTATATTTATTTTGCTATTTTTCTTTAAACAAAGTGTCATGGGTTTTATAATTTTTGCATAGTCATTTATAAATTTGCGGTAATAACCTGTTAATCCTAAAAATGACTGTATTTCTTTTATAGTTGTGGGTATAGGGAATTTTTGTATTGTTTTTAACTTTTCTGGATTTGGTTTAATGCCTTCTGGAGTTATTATATGTCCTAAAAATTCACTTTCTTTCTTTAAGAAATCGCATTTGTTAAGAGATACTCTCAAATTTACGCTTTGGAGTTTCTTTAATACTTTTTCGAGAGAAGAGAGGTGTTCTTCTAGTGACGTGCTAAATATTATTATATCGTCTAAATATACATAACATATTTTTCCTACAAATTCTTTTAATACTTCATTCATCATACGCTGAAATGTCGCCGGTGCGTTTTTGAGACCGAATGGCATTCTAGCGAATTCATAATGTCCTGATAAAGTAGAGAATGCAGTTTTCTCTCTATCTTCTGGTTCTACCTCTATCTGGTAAAATCCTTTTGTCAAATCTAAAGTAGTAAAATAATTTGCTCTTCCCATTTTATCTAGAATATCTTCTATTATTGGTATGGGGAATTTATCCTCTTTGGTTACATTATTTAGCTTTCTATAATCGATGACGATTCGCCATTCTTTTTCTCCTGTTTTGTCTTCTTTTTTAGGTACTATCCATATGGGTGCGTTATATGGACTAGTGCTTTTTACTATTATTTGTTGTTTTAATAACTCATCTATCTGTTTATCTACTTCCTTTTTATGGACTTCTGGATACCTATAGATTCTGGAGAAAATTGGTTCATCACTTGTTGTTGCTATTTTATGTTTTACATGAGATGTGAAACTCAGGTCGTCTCCCTTGTGAAAAAATGTTTTTTCATTGTTTTTTAGTAATTCTGTTAATTTTGTATGCTCTTCGGCATTTAAATGGTCTAACCTTTTAGTTTCTAGTTCGTCGAAAATGGAACTTCGTGGTTCTATATTATTAAAGTAATTTATTTCTTTTTCATATTCTTTTTCTTCGTCTATACTGAAGAATAAAGGTATTATTTCATTATTTAATTCTAAAGTTTTTGTTCTAAAATCGATCTTACTTTGGTTAGGGATTAATATATTATTTCCCATAATTCCATTGAAATGTTGATTGAAATCTAGTATTTGGAATACACAATCTTCTACAACATTGTAAATAAATCTTTCTTTTGGGATTTTTATTTCTTCATTTATTATTACTGGAGTTCCTACGGTTTTTAAAGTTAAAGGTTTTTCTCTTTTTATGATATAGTTTTGTGGGGCATTATTTCTATTTATTAAACTATTCGTTGCTCCCGTGTCTATTAGCATTCGGATAGTTTGTTTGTTTTTTACTAGTTTAATAAATGGCAATCCGGTAACGGTGGTTCCGAGGCCGGATACTGAAAATTTTGGTTTGTTCTTAATTCCAATTCGTTATTAGAATGGTTTATTTGTTGAGGTTGTACTCTTCTAAGTTGACTACTAGTGGGATCTATTTCCATTTGTTCTACATTCTGACTTCTGTTGTAGTAATTGGGGTTGTAATTATTACCTTTGTAATTGGGATTTCTATAGTTATTATTGGGATTATTATTATAATAGTTGACTGGTGGTCTGATATTTACTGGATTTTTTGGTTGAAAATTATTTTGATAAGGTTTTTGTGGTATATAATTCTGTCTTTTAGGTTCAGATCTTTCTTCCCTTCTTTCTTTTATGAATCCTGCCAGAGTTAGTTCGTATAATGCTGCTTGTAGGCTAGTTGGTTTTAGTGAGAATAATACTGTTCTCATATGAATAGGTAATTTTTCTTTAAAAGTGTCTAATGCAGTTTGGTTATTATGAGGTATATCAAGTGGTTTATTTTCTTGCACTGTTTTCTGATTTAATTCACATAACGTTTTCTGTATCTCGTTATAAAATGTCATTACATTGTTTTTGTAGTTTATTTGACGAAGGTCGTCGTATAATTGAAAGCTACTTTTGAATCCTCCAAAATTGCTTACTAATAATTCTTTTATCTCTATCCATTTATTTAGATGTGCATGAATTTCTACGCATCTTTTTGCTTTACCTATCAATTTTGATTTTAATATGTTGATACACATTAATTGTGATTGGTCATCATATTTATTCAATGTTGGAATAATTCCTTCTACATTGGCTATGAACGTATACAAGTCTTCTCTTCTACCGTCAAACGTACTTAGTTTCTCGATGTACTTAAGTGGGTCTAGTGTTAATGTTAAAGCCATTTTAATATTTTCTTTTTTAATTACTATGTCAAAACTACTTTCACTATTTTCACAATTATTTTTCTTAGAATTAATACTTAAAATATTCTTACAACTTGCTGGTATCGGTGCGTTTCTGATTTGTATCAAATGATCGTCTTCTTCGTCCGTTGTGCTTCCTTCTTCATATGAATCGGGTTTTGTTGGTTTCTTCCTTTTGAATAATTTGTTCATCTGCTCGGTCTCTAATTAGTTTTTCCTCTATGGAACTTCATAACATTAGTCGTTTACGTTGACATTGGTTATTAAACTAATTCACTTTGTAGTTTTTCTTTATCTGCTTTAAAGAATTCTACTTGGTTTTGTTCTTTATTTGTTTTAAAGATTTAATACTTAAACTCTGGGTTCACTAGAGTGTATAGATTTTTATGAATTTAAACACTATGTTCGATAGGGTATTCACAATGAGAATAACTTAAACTTTATGGTCTATAAAGTGTTTCTTATTTAGATTTCCACTGATTTTAAACTTTAAGTTCATTAAAGTATTCACGGAAGGTTTTATTTTGTGCGTGACGATTTTCGTTCGAATCACTAGATAGCTATTTTATTTTTTATGTAGTATACTTGTACATTTTTTTATAGCTATACTACCGACTGCGCCAATTTTAACTAAAAATTAATGGTTTTTATTTTTCTAGAGCAAGAGCTCTTCTTTTATTTAAGTCTTCTTAAAAACTAACTACTATAAGCGAGAAACGCTACTATTTATGTGTTCAAGGCGCGGTTTCTTGTTTGGTGCTCGCATCGTCTCTTTTGTCGGTGCATCTGCCGTTTTATGACTTCGAAATATCCCTTCTTGGAAGGTCGTCTTATTGTTTTCACATCTGCCGTTTTATAACTTCCATATGTATGTGATATCCCAGTTTGCTAGCTTTCTTGGGAGGTCGTCTTCTGTTGGCACATCTGTTGGGTTTTTCCGCTTAAAAGAGTCGATCCCTGTTTAGTTGGGCTGCTGACATAACCTATATATATAATAAAATATTTGCTGACGACGCCTTGTTGTTCATAGAAGGAGTAAATCCAGACGAATGTGAACACCTGATGCAGGAAGACCTGCATAGAATAAGTTCGTGGCTTAGGTCAAATAAGCTTAAATTGAATGTCCAGAAATCAAAATGTATGCTCCTTAAGCACAATGTTAGCTTAAACTTGAAAATGGAGAACGTAACCTTAGAGCAAGTAAATGAAACGAAATACTTAGGTGTAGTGATAGATAACAAACTGTCTTTCGAATCACACATAAATTACATTGTAAAAAAGGTATCAAAAAAAATAGGCTTCCTTAAACGTATTCGCTGTAAAGTCTCAACTTTATGTGCTGTAAATATCTTTAATGTTATGATAAGACCCCACTTCGAATATTGTTCCTCAGTGTTGTATTTATGTCGTGATTTAATGTTACATAAGCTTCAGCTTCTACAAAATAAGGCAATGAGAACAATCATTAAATGTAATCGTTATACACCAATAAGATCAATGTTAAATGTACTCAAATGGTTAAATGTTAAGCAACGCATTTTTGTTAACGTTATGTGCTTCATTTTTAAAATCAAAAATAATTATTTACCATTTTATTTACAAAAAAACCTGATATATGTAAGGGACTCCCAGCCACATAATTTAAGAAACAGGGATGATTTTAGACTGCCGCAATATCTTGCAAGTGCAACCCAAAATAGCCTTGTCTATAAAGGGTGTCGAACATTTAATTCATTGCCACAAAGCATAAAAAATGAAAGCAATTATAGGCAATTCAAAAAAAATGTAATTGAATATGTAAAATTGAATATATGAAATTTGAATTTATTACTACCAA
This sequence comes from Cheilosia variabilis, assembly GCA_951230905.1. NCBI lineage: Eukaryota > Metazoa > Arthropoda > Insecta > Diptera > Syrphidae > Cheilosia > Cheilosia variabilis. Next base: position 143,219,462 of record OX579676.1, on the reverse strand, counting down.
TGCACTTCCTTCTTTTTATATATTCTTAATTATACACCTTAAGTTAAATATTAAGCTCAAACTGTAACTTCAAATTTTTAATGAATTTTAATAGCGATCTATGCTAAATAAATAAATAATCAATCAAAGTAATTATCGACCTTAGCAAAGTCATGCATACGTTGACCAGTTCTGTATTTGATGAATGAATTATTTTTTATACAAAAATAAATCCGACAGACCTTTTAAATGTTGAAGAAGTTGCTCATTATTTGTATAAGTAAGTAAGTAAGTATATTAAATGAAGTTAAGAATTTAATAATTCAAAATATTATTGAAATTTGTTTCTTATTCTATTGTTCATTATTTGGAACTCTAAAATAGGATCTAAAAAAGGTCTGTCGGATATAATTCAAACTATATTTCAAATAAGAACAATCTGTCGATTTAGAGCGAATTCGATTTAGTAGTCTATTCATCACACACAAACGAAGATTATTTGACAAATCACGCTAATATGTCTGTCTGACTTTTACCTTTTCACAACTAAACCTCTCCATCAATCACAAGGCAACAGGTACAGATGGTCTTTTTCCGGCCCGTATACAGAAAAGCCTGGATTTCACTTCACCAACCATGATCGCCTTATTTAGGTTCAGCTTTAACTGGGGCTAGGTATATACCACAGACTTGGAGGGAGGTAAATGTGGTATTTATCCCCAAACCAGGTATTTAACAAGCCTAGTGAGTTACCTAAATCATACCGTCCCATAAGATAAATCATACCGTCCCATAAGCTTAATTTTCCTGGAAACAATGGAAAGAATAATCGACGTACACATTAGAGATTGCTTAATTCGTAGCATACCTCTACACCCCCGTCAGTATGCCTATCAGAAAGGAAAATCTACTGAAGTGTAACTAAACATATAAAGGATGCATACAGATATAAAGAGATTGCGCTATGCGCATTTCTCGACATAGAGGGTGCTTTTGACAACACAGGATATGACTCCATATCAAACGCTTTGCTTCAAAGAAATATATGAGCCGACCATCAAATGGGTCAAAGCGATGCTTGCAAGTCGGAAAATAACGGCTTCGTTAGGACCAACCACAGCATCTGTTACAGCCGTAAAGGGCTGCCCGCAGGGAGTAGTACTTTCACCTCTATTGTGGTCTTTGGTGATAGATAACCTGCTACGTGAACTGAGTCACTCAGGTTTCAATGTTGTAGGCTCGCCGATGACCTAGTCATCATCGTTAGGCGTAAAAAAGCAGACGAAGTTACAATACTTATGCAAAGTGCTCTTAAGATAGTGCTAGATTGGTGCCGTAAAGAGGACATTTTTATTAACCCCAATAAGGCTATCATAGTTCCGTTTACTAGGAGAAGAAATTTAAATCTAAACCAAATTTCAATAAATGACACACTCATTGAGTACTCCGATGAAGTCAAATACCTTGGAGTCATCCTAGATAAACGACTGAACTGGAATGGAACTCCACATAAACAACAAAATTACCAAAGCTACTAATGCTTTATGGGCCTGGCGTCGTATGTACGGTAGAACCCACACCCAAAATCACACGCTGGATGTACACAGTCATGATCAGGCTCATTATAACGTACGCTTCTATAATATGGTGGAACAAAACTATTCAAAAGAACACCATTGCAAAGCTGAACAAGTTACAACGCCTCGCATGCTTGGGACTTTCCGGCACAATGCGAACTTGTCCTACAGTTGCTAAAGAGGCCTTAATAGGATTAACAGCCCTCCACATACATATCAAAAAAGTTGCTATACGCAGCTCAGCAAGTCTGGCACAAGAGGAAGAGATAAACTTTAGTGACCACCCAGAACTAACGACTCTTATCTCGAAACTTCCGAAACTTGACACGATCTGCTTCAACAAGAAATTCTCCACGGAGATCACTGAGAGAGAAGCAATAACCAACCAAACTGCCAAAACGGCCTAAAGTGGTATACGGATGGTTCCAAGATGGACTCGGGGGTAGGAGCTCAAAATCAGTCATGCACTGTTTCAATGCTCGCCAAACTCTTTGCTCTAGAAACAAAACCAAAATATGGTGGGTTCCCGGGCACGAGGGTATTGAAGGAAACGAAAAAGCTGACGAACTGGCCGACTCCCCGGAGTACCAGCTATGTCTTGAAGAAGACGAAATAGCTGAGCACATCATGTGTGAATGTTCGGTTCTATCTAGAATTAGAAGGAAAGTCTTCTTCCGGGAAATACTAAGTCCAGAAGAATTGAAGAATTCCTCTTCTGAAACATTACCAGCTACATTAGGGAGGTAGAGACGCTGCTAACCTAAATACTATTTTCTGTCAATCCCGGCACAATAGACCTTCTAGGTCGACGTGCCTATTTTTCGCCTTGGCGAGTCAGAAGTTTTTAAAAAAAAAAAAAAATCCCAATGCAGAAGAAATCTGTTTATAATGTTAATAAATTCTTTAAGTTTATCGGGAATCTAGAACTTTACTTAAAACAAAAAAAAGAAACCTTCCCACCTTGTACATACAAACTTTTTCTTACTTCTTCGCAAGTTTGTCTCACTCAGTAAAAGAATTCACCCCCATCATTGTCATTTTGACAGCATTTCCAATTCTCACGCGACCTACTTACTATTTATTGGACAGATAGATTTCCCAGGTGCGCTAAACAGCAGGTAGCTATGCAAAAATTGAGAAATAAAAATCCCGACAAATTAATTGCTTGTGGGCGGCTTCTTTTCAGTATGCACAATATAAAAACACTGAAAATGTAAGAACATTCCATTTTATTTAACTCGCAACCTCATCATTTATAAGCTAAGAATGTTTGGATCTGGAAAAATCCATAATTTGTGATGCAAATGGCGGCATTTAAAAACTTATTTCATACTACCTGCACCTAGTTCAATGGTGTTGGTCTAAATTATTATTCAGATTCTTGCCGAAGGAAGGTAAAAAATATATCTTCCCAACCAAAATGTTAAAACCCGACTGAGAGGAACCAAATACTCATACTACGAGTGGAACGTGTTGGTCTTATTTCAAATAAATTGTATGCTATTTTTAGATTTAGTACTCATCAAACTCTCAAGCCCATAGGTATACCCAATCGATACTAATTTGGATGATTTTTGATTGACTGATTTTTCAATCAGTGTATCCCAATAGGAAGATTTTCTAATAATGAGAGATAAATGAGAGTCCATCTCTCCTCTAAATAGCTTTTCAAGAAAAATGTACCATTACCTTCTCCCATCAATCTGTTAGCATATATTTTATATGGTGCTGGGAAATAAATTCACATGGGATACAACTGCACCTCTAGGCAGTTATTGCCGGTGATGTTATTTACATGCACCTACTCAGGTATACCTACTCCTTATTATAGAAACCTACTAAAACAATAGAAGATGGACATGAATAGGAGAAATATGAGTAAATCAAGTATATTTTGAAAATGCTCCGATTAGTGGAGCTTGAGTCCATTCGTTGACAATATTACTTTGCATTTTCCTATTACAGTCAAACCCGCAAGTGAAATGACAAAAATCTTTAACTTCAGTTTCGATTAACCGGGTTTTTCAGTTGAGCGGACCTCTGATAACTGAAAAATAGTTTCAGTAAAGCGGATCATGGACATATTTTTCATGACAACGAATTGGTAATAATAATGAATAAATTTATAATAATTAAGTAAGTTAACGAAACAAAATTATTCCATTTGATTGAAAATAATCACATTTCAGTATTTATTAACAAAATGTTAATACTAACAGTTTTTGAACTTAAAAGTAAAACAAGCCTATTGAAATAAACAAAAAATAGAATGCCAGAAGTCACATAAGTCATTTTCAGAGGTAAAGTCGAATGTGTAGAAGGTGATTAATGCAAAAAATGGATGGATTCAATGCCTGCTCGTTACTATTGCCTTTTTTCGATTCATGTAGGTGTCGTTACATTTTCATTTGTTTCATTTAAGCGGAGTTTTTTCTATAAAAAGTTATAGTCTTTTAAAGGAATTGTGTTTCAGATATCCGAGCTTTTCACTTAAGCGGAGTAATTTGTATGAAATTTTTTTAAAGATACAAGGGGATTAATTATAAAGTATTAATAAGCGGGTTTTTCAATTAAACGGGTTTCAGTTAAGTGGGTTTATTATTCGTATAAAAGGATTTCTCTCTGTAAAATAGTTGTGAGCAGAAATATAGTAAATATTGCATTTTATGTTAGTTCACATCAAGAATGCCACCCACCTTCGAGTGTAGAAAGCAAAAACAGAAGGACTACGTGACCCCTATTCTCAACAAAATTACGAACTACCGCCCCCGGTAGATCATGTTTATAAAACTAACTTAAGTGCACAGATACTCGTAGTGTATCAGAGTTCAGTGAATGAAATGCATACCAACTTTTGGAAATTTTACAAATTCAATAATGCTCTCCATACATACATCCTCTACCTGGTGCAACGTTATTTAAAACTTCGTAGTGCGTATCATAAAAGTTTAGTAATTGCAGAAGGCTTATCCTTCGGAGGTTTAGGTTTAGATATCGTCCTCCCCTAAAAGTAAAACTATTCTAATTCATCGTCATATTGTAGAACTTAATGAACATTAAACTTCTACATATATACAGATATGAGAACTGCTCGTTCTATTTATATTTTCTTTATGATATTATTAATTCTTCAGAAAGGCAAAAGTCGACAGATGTAAACAGTGCTGAAGACTTGTTTATTTTGGCTTTTTTGAAGACCTCTACGAATTCTGCAGAAGTAAATAATAAATTAGTTTTTGCACAGAGCCAGTTAGATAAACCCTGTTCATAAAATGCTGGGTATGAAATTGAAGTCATAGGTAGTCATGCACTCCCAGACTGAAGTGCATGACTGAGAGATAAGTTTTCATTCCTGACTTTCTCGTAGGGAGAGAGGTTTGTTCTTATTAGCATACATTTTTTTAGCTGCTCGTATCAAGGATGGCCTATGCTATATAATATAGCATATTATGTTACTTATGATTATGAGTTATGAATGTTCTGCGAATTAGCTATCTCTGCGAAAAGGTGTTTTGATTTTATAATTTTCTCTGGAAAGGAAAGCTTGTAACGCTTCACCCGCCCCGATATGCTAGCAGTTAAATAACTTAACTTAATGTAAGTTGTATTTCTTTTAAAATTATCAAGTGGAACATAATTTAGCTCTTGTAGTAGGATTTCTTCTAAATAGGCTGTGTGGCTCAGTTGTTAGTGTGCCGAAGTCCTGAACGAGGGGAAAAATACGAACTATATCTGAAATAGTTTTCAATTGCTCCATCTCTCGTATAAATTATGGAAAAGCTTTACTTTAATTTGGGAAACTATGAACACGATTAACATTTGAAGTTCTTGCTGAAAAAGATTTATAATCTGACTAATTTCTTTTCAATATGAACTCGGTGATTCATTTAAAGGGAGCAGGGAGGTACATACTCTTCGCAGGTATATCTTGTCAAAGATCACTCATGAGTCGTGTCAAACTATCATGACATGTTGGTTTCAAAGAGTACTGCATTCAACAAGTGAATGAATTAGAAGCGAACAACCCTAATAAAAGTCACTGTTTCGGTTTTAGTCTGTTGAAAGTTCAAAAAGATCAATTTTTCAGTCAGGTGTCCCATTTCTGTCATAATAGCAAAATAATTACTTTCTAAAGCTAGGTATCCAAAGAGGTTCAAGAGCTGCTATTGCATCCAGTATATACAAATAACTCTTCAGTGTGGTTGGGCTGGTGGAATCATCGGTTCGTATTCCTTCAAAAATGAGGCCGGCCGGAACTTAAGTGTGGATGATAATAATGACAGACTATTTGCTGTTTGAAATTGGAGCCTTTCATATAAAAGATTTTCAATAATTTCACTCTCCGGACAAGTGAACTTTTACCGCCTAGGTCATGTGATACTAGTATCATGCCTCTAGACTTTTCCTTAGGGCTACGTAAGGTCGAATATTTGCAGCGCTAAAATAGAATTAAAAAAGATTCAAAGAGCTTAGAAGATGTTGTATTGGGAATGTGTATGATATTTATAAAAACTGTGAAAATCACTGACGTTTAAAGGTCTAATTACTTTCCCGATACAAAAGAGAGAATACTGTAAGGAGTTTTATTTAAACGTATTATTTGTGAAGACGGAATATACCTACACTTAGTATACGGTGGACCATCGTGGACTGGCGATGGGCGAAGAAATTTCGATTTTCCACAAAACAAAATGATTTAAAAATTTTGTTTTTTCATTTTATTTATTAAATTAATTTAACCATTTAATGGTTGAAATTACTAAAACTAATTGAAACTCGTGTGCGATCTCTTTCTTCCGCTTTTTTTTAGCATAAACAAACGCATCTCTCTTTTTCTTATCTCGTGCAAGATATCCCATGCTTCATGATGTAAATACAGAATTACGAAAAGAACAAACCTCTGCTCCTTACACAGTAGAAGACTTTTTAACTTACTTGCTTGATGTGGGTTTAGAAGAAAAATGGAAATACAATGGGCCTTACTCTTTATCATTTTTTACCTCCACACTGAATATTTTGTAGGTCACAACATGGAGATTTGTATGGAAAATTTCGCCTGAACATTAAAAATGATTATTAGTATCGCGGAATGATCTATTTTTCTTAAAAAAATATTTCCATTGTCTTATACCGACCAATAAAGTAGCACATCATTGTAAAATCTATCTTATAAAAACTAATTCATTAAAAGTCTTAAATTTAACGAAAAGGTATTTAAATTCAAACCCATTACAAATTTTTGATACTTTATTTTTGGTAGCCAGGGCAAGACTCCTCTTCAAAATTATGGAGAGAATTTCTTGCTAATCGCCCAAACCACCATGACTTTGCTGACATTAATATTCAACCCTACAGTAAGCGATTTTCCGGCAATTAAATTTAATTTGTTTATTGGTAGGGGGATTTTGGGTGCAAAGTCTTCTCGTTAGCTGCCAGACGTTGCTTATTTGTAAGGCCGAAAGAGTTTTCTAAATGTATTTCCAAAGGATTTCAATGAAAAGTTAACTGTCATTTAACGTGCATTGGCTACTACATTTCATCTCCGTTTTCATTTAGTAACTAAATATCCGTCCATCAGGCCCAGAAATATCATGTGACCATATTTTAATTCCAAATAATGAACAATAGAGAAAGACACAAATTTCAACACAATAATTATTTTTTATTTGAGAAATAGAAAATAGGTATCCTTTATAAAAAAAATAAAAAAAATAAATATAAAAATTTGTTTAGTAGGTACTACATGTGAAGAAGTAATGTAGGTAGTACCTACTAACAAAAAAATTTATATTTTTTTTTTTTTTTATTATGTAGGTATAGCTATAGCAACTCTCCAAATCCGGTTTAGATAATTATTGTATCACCATTCCATAGACTGAATACCGATTTTATTAGTAGGTATACGAGGACCTCAAAGGATAAGGAACATCCAACTTTTAAATTCCTGCATTTTAGCAATTTAGATGATTTATATCAAGGATATAGCCACTTTTAAGGATTACACAAAAGGGCTGCCATAGAAACAGAAAAATATTCAATCTTAATATCTCCCCTCATCGTAAACCATATACGAAACATTAAATACGTACGAAAAATACGGATGAAATTTGAGATCGTTTGTGATTTAAGGTTTAATTTCACGTTGTACCTATAGTGACGCACTTGTTGGAGCGCATGAATGAAATCTACATTTGCATAAATTTGCAAAGAATCGGATGTTATTCTATAAGTCCTTGTTATGTCGCATAGCAACCAATGTGGAAACGATTCAAATTTTATTCATGGAAAAATACCAGAAATTGATTGTCGACAAATTAAGCAACCGCCGCTTCGCTTTAATTTCATGCGTATGTTAATGTGTTTGTATGTTGTGTTTGTCTGTCCTATTTTTATGTTCGACCAAGCAAAGGTCAATGCTGATGCTGAAGGATCAAAAGGCTCTTCTAAAACAACTTCAACATTAAATGCTCATTTAGTTATTCCACGATAGGCTATCGGTATTTGCATAGGAATTGATGGCCGTCCCACTTGTGAACGCCTTGTGTGGGCTATTATCGTGAGAAATACGAAATGAAAATGTAGGAGGATATACAAATACATACTCGTACAATGTTGAATCGTTTGTTTGGTTGGGTCTGGTGTATGCATATTTTGTGAAACTCTGTCGTTTGGAGCCAAACAAATTTATTTGCTATTTAGGACTTTTCATGCAGCCGGTACCAATGGTTTACCAATAATGATGAGGACTGCGATAGAAATGTTCGGAGACAGATATCTACGTAGGTAGTTAGTAGGTACCCACTTTGAGTTTTTGCGGATCGTTATTCAAATTTGGCTATTCTATTTACATGCAGATAGGCTGGGCACTCATTCCGTAATTTTTCAGACGATTATCGTCGAAACGATAGACCTCCAAAAGTAGCAACCAAGTGCCAAAATTACGAGTTTGAGACCTTAATCCAATTCATTTTCCACAAATGTAATGAAAGCTGACGATAGTGAAACAAATTCGGGCAGAATATAACTTCTTATGGTCATCAAAGTTTCAAAAGCGATATCGTCCCGACGATTATTGTTATACGGAATCTGCCCCCTGGAACTGAAATTTATTTTCAAAAGTTGTCCCATCTTTTAGATATTTAGTAATGCTGTATTAATTGTTTTTGCTTACAGAAAATAGTTTCGCTAGAAAAAAATCAGCAAACAAAAGTGGTTTATATAATGGGCAACTCAAACTATATCACGGATGAGATTTTACTGTGATCAGGATCACAATAATTGCAAATGGCACTGCTTCTCGACTTGCTGATTACACCGAATTATCCGCTAATGTAAAGGCGGCCAAGTAAATTGTTCCAACTGAAGATAATGCTTCTTTTTTTATGTATTTCTATATCATAAAAAATACATTTAGCCTACTATTGTAAAATTGGACGCAATTTTTTCCGTGTGCAACTATAATTTTGTTGTTTGGTTTTGAAACTTTAGTTAAATAACTCTTCAAAAGTATAAGCTGTTTAAAATTCTATATCCATTTTGAATGCCCCCCGATGAGCTCCATTAGATCCTAGCATTTAGTATTTAGAATTTATTTATTATGCCAACAATCATATTATACAAAAGACTACAAATAAATAGGTATCTATAAAATGTAGATGTGATAAAATTTAAATATTTTAAATAAATTAAATAAATCTTTTTATACTTCAATTTGAATAATCCATTTCCTTTTATCTACTTATTTTATCTTTCAGGTAAGTGAAGCCATCCCTAAGTGCATTTATAAAACTGTCTAGATAGCTAGATAGGGGAAGACGGGTTTAAAAGTAATAGGGGAAGTAACATTTCCCCTTAAAATTAAGAGTCGCGTGAAAGAGAAAAATGTTTGTCTTCTCCAAAGCAAACGGCATGCCTACTAAAGTTTCTTATTGATCGTCAGTTGGATGTTTTGAAACTTATTTTGTTTCTTGTGTTTTTTGTCTTGCATTTTTTACGCGCAAGAAATACAGTGCCGGTTGTTTTTTGTTGCTATGCGTTTAACTTTTGGTGAATATTGTGTTTATACATAATATAAACGTTGTGCGAATTCCGGTTCTTATTTTATAGCGTTCTTTGTGTTAAATTTCATGGCAGGGATAGCTGTAAGATGGAGTGCGGAATGCATCTTCTGTCCCAGTGGATGCAAGGCCTTACTTAAATTGAGGTCCATGAAAGAGAACGGTTTCGCGGTAAGTAAGAAAATCAGCGATTTTTACCGATACCGTAGAGAAACGAGTGTTTCTTGAGAAACAAAATAAAAGCATTGTAACAAAGGTTGCCAAGACCAAATCAAAAAGCAGGTGAAGGAAAATATGTTCGTTTTTTTTGTTTTTCAGGTATGATTTCGTTGTTTTTTATTAGCTTTTTTTGAATAAATCTTAGGACATGTGACACAAGCTTTTTTTAAAACATTGTTTCAACTTACCCGGTAACAGGGCTAATTTAACATCTTTTAAGCAGATTTTGTTGGACTTTGTGTTACGAATGGCAGCACCGGCCATTCGAGTGCCTTACAAATTATATTATAAAAGAGAGCCTTGCTTTAACTGCGAAGCAGACGAGACGTTCCTGTCTCGATAAAAACAGAAGGTTAATAATTATATAATTTTATAATTTTATATAATTTTCCCCACACAAAAAAGCCGTACTTGTTTTTTTTAAAGTCGTGACGAAACAGATTTATTTGGTGAATTTTGTAGCTTAGCTATTGCTGTTGTTTAGCTGACTTATCTCCAAAATCTTAGGAGCAGTAAATTTGGTCGAGAATGGTACCTCTATAACCCGCTCTTCAATACTTTGTTCTGCTTTATTTAAATTGAGTAAGTATTGTTTTCTTTATTGCGTACCAGCCTAAGCCGAACAATAATTATACTGTAGAAGCAATCAGAAAATTAAAAACGTCAATAGTATAAGCCATTTTGTCATCTACATTACTTTGAAGTTAAAATAGCTGCTGTGCTATCGAGCAAAGAAAACTTTCTCTCGTTTTTTGGAAGTAACATAAAGAAAAATCTCAAAAATAATTAATTACAGGTACATAAAAACTCGTTCCTTTAAAAAAAAAAATTTCCGCATAATATGACAAACTGTTTCAAGAACATCTCCAGTGAATTATAAATGATACATTATATTCCATAAATAGATAGCTGATTGATAAATCATCTCGATTCGCTGACAGCCAGATACTTTGATACTTTTTTGGAATTTTCCTACCGTGCTGGAATAAAGCTTATCAGCCATCTGCAAATTCGCAATTCCGTGAAGGAATTCCTTATGGATTATAATATTTTGAGTCACGTAGCATATTTCCGTCAGCTATTTACTCTGCGCCGGATATCAATTTTAAAATTTAATTAAATATCCACAACTGCCTTGCAAGTTGATGAGCTGACCTTTTATGCCTATGTACAGTCATAGCCCTTTGCATTGATTACAAATACCTGCCCACCTACTATATTATACTCATTTTAAAATAATCTGTTCTTTGGTACGTCCATGTAAAAACGTGAGTAATTTTCGATTGAGCGCATAATCTGATTCATTATAACATATTTTGCCCGCCGTAATGGAATTCACAGTCACCCAATAAAAGAAAAACAATCTAGGTACCCCTTTTGCTACAAAGTAAACACGTATTTGTGAAACTACTTTTTCCCCACAAAATGTAGTTTCCTTGTTTTTTTTTTTATATTTTCCCTCATTAAAATATCTGTCAACATTAATAACAACACAGATAGAGAGCAAGAGGACGACTTTACTATACCTAATATAGAAGACTCCAGGGTGGGTATTCAATATGCTTCAGATACATAAATTTATTGTATAGAGAATAGGGATGTCCCTGCTGACAAAACAATTTGCAAACAGATTTCCGAAAACAGCATGAGCAATGACCATACCTTGGCAATAATTACTAATATTATTCCTAGAGTGGTATTCACACAATGATTTATGAGTTGACATTATTGTATATACTTCCTCTCGATTGAGTCAATGAAACCAGTGAAAGGGAGTAAATAAGACTCGCTATGAGAAAAACGAAAGGAATTCCTTTAAAGGATCTAAGAAAATTCCGGAATTACTTTTTGTCGACATGTCCTCGTCTTTGTACAGAAATTTCTCTCATATGTGAGTAAATTTCTCTCATATGTGAGTAAATTTCTATTCTATTTATAAGACGCAGTGGAATGCTGATAAAATGTTTGCACGTTCATATGAGTTCCATACACCCAAGGAACGTGCAATGTGCATACACCAACTATATAAAACATTGATATTACAGCAGCAGCACAAATTTGATGAAGTTACAGGCAAACGGAGAAGTGTCATTTACACACTTGGGAAACTTTGAATGTTTTTGTAGGAGGATTGCTTTCGTAATAGGTTTCAAAATTCTATATCGAAGCGTATAGCTATTTATTTATTCTGTTATTTCGATTTCACATCAAGTTTCCAGGAAGTATGGTTTGGACTTGACCCTTTATAGTGAACGACATTTTCATTTTACTTGTAGTAATTCATCTGTCATTATTGAAACGTACATGTGTGGTTACATTTCCCAGCTCAATGGGTTGTAGGATATTTCCAACTCAAAATTGTTGCATAAATTCGGACGCTCTGCACTTTTTGTCAACGCCTAAGAAATAAGAGGAAACTGCATTCCGAAACGGAGAACCCTTTAAGCGATAAGGGGTCATTTTAAATGACACTACCCTTCCACAGCATATGAATGACAAAATATTTTCCTACTGTGATTAGAAGCGCTGACCAATACATTTGCCTCTGGTTTTACTCGTATTTCACTCAATCTGAAGTAATAACCTTGTGATGAGAACTTGTAGAGATTCGTTTGTACATTTCAGACTGTAAAATACAGACAGGGCCGGGCGACCGCATACCACAACTGCAGTCTGGTGTCTCAAAGCATTATCGTTTACCTTAATGCAGAAACACAACGTCACAAGTATACCAGCATACCGATACCAACCATTAAGCAAACATCAAAAGGACCGCAAACTCCCCAAAAATGATTTTCACTTGACTATGCTTTTGTATGTCCGAGAATTAGAAGAGGGTGGTCAGTCAAGAACTAGACACGGGAGGGTCATTTTCTTTTGAACGGAAGATTTTTTAAATTGATGCTTAAATGAAAAATACAACAGGGACAATTTGCGGCGAAATGAGTCCCTTTACGCTTGAACAACGCAACGTTGGGAAATATTGGAAACTTATTTCCGAAATAAAGCGCCCACCGTTCCTGCTGTACGCAAGCTTGTGCAGAAAGTTCGTGAGACTGGTATGTTTAAGCTGGTGGACAACACTCATGGTCTCCGTCATCGTACGGTGCGCACAGACGAGAATGTGGCTGCTGTAGCCGAGAGTGAGAGACTCAATTCACGAACATCAATTCGCCATCGATCTCAGCAGCTCAACATATCACGTACTAGCGTGAGGAGAATTCTGCACATAGATCTCGGATTATTCGCTTACAAGGTCCAATTGACTCAGTTTATTTTTACTGAAATTGAAGACATGGATTTGGACGACCACTGGTTCATGCAGGATGGCGCGCCATGCTACACAGCCCATCGTATATTATCATCCTTCTTGGCGATCTCAATTGGCCGCCTCGGAGCTGCGATTTGACCTTTTTGGACTTTTTTTGTGGGGAACCGTGAATGACCATAATAGATGGAAAAAAAATAATTTTGTTCATTTTATTGCATTTTTAAAAAGAAACTTTTATTAGGCCCACCCGTATATTCGTAAAATTCACGATTATACGAATAACATTATGCCCATATATTACTGTTTTTTTTTTAATTTTTAAATCAATAAAAATTCTTCCAGAACATTATGATTCCCAAAAGTGAGGTAATAGGCTTATGCTTATCGAAAACGGGGTGACGATTTGATAATTTAAATTATTCATTAATTTTGTGGAGACCGATTTTCAATAGAGTCTATTTGACACGGCTATGCCAGTTTTGACTTATATGACGATCAAACATATGAACTCGCAATAAATAAACGGGTGGCTAATCTACGTGCGAATGAAACGGATGAACACACATCCCAATGAACAAGCCCGTTCAGCCATTGCAGCCATTTTCTTCCTGTAATTTTCCTGCCTGAGGGCGTTGGCCCTTAACTTATATGTCTCCTAGTCAGAATTACTGTATCTAGTTTTCCAGCTTGGGTCATTGAATGCGTGTCACGACTTATTTTCGGTGGTCATTGCATTAATTACCACGCCGACGCTAATTCATCGGCGAAGCCTTAAAGAAAGGTATCGTCTTGCATATATCCATACGTAGGATATATGATTCCAATGTATAAGAGATATTTCCCAGCAGCCCTGCGCTGCTCTATAGCAATCATGACCTTTCTGCGGGGTCACTATCCGCAAGAGATATTGCGGTATCCTGAAGGTATCCAGCAAGGGCGTTCAGTATTTTCATTCCATCTTTAGCTGAGTGACTTCCCTGAAGAGCTGTTTGTACTTCTTTAACCACCTCTTGTAGTATAGAATGTCCTCTTTTGAATCCATCAGCTTTCAGTTATGGCGGACAAAAGACACTACTCGTGCACTTTACTAGAACCATATCTGAGACAGACCTCCATTCTGATGCTAATGGACTACCTCATAAATAAAACATATGTATATAAACGTAAAAAGGTCAGGTTGTGGCACACTTCCCTGCACATAGTGTATGCACTTAATTTTCTTCCTCTTCTCTGGCAGTTTGCATAATCACGTCTCAAGACTGCCGAGCGCACAATCCTTTCGTTGATCACTTTATTCACATCGAAGATACAATTAAAGTGGAACACCCCATTCTTCGCCACTGATTGATTGGCAGGGGGTACTTTCTCAATTAGAATTCCCTCGCGTCACCATTAAGAAGGTTGGTGCATTTTTTGCCGCCACTAAGCCATTCTCACCTTTACTCTGTTCTGCGCTTATTGTATACGGCTGATGGAAAATGAAGTAAAAATTCACAAAAGCCAACCGAACAGTGGAAGCTGTAACAACGGCCACCATGAAAGCGCGCACCTATCTAATGCGGTTGCAACGCTAAAAGTGCTCAGGTGAAAGTTTCCCTTTTTTTCGTTATAACCACTCTTTTTAGGTTCCTGTTTCCTTCTTTGTTTTTCGATCCCTTTGTTTTATATTTTTTTACCGCTTTCTCTATTTTTCCGCAAACTTTTTCGTTTTGTTTAACTTGGACTTGGGCTTGAGCTTGGGCTCTACTGTGGCTATGCTTCGTGTTATCCATACAGTCTGATGGTCCACAGCGTTATAGGGTTGGGTTGTATGGGGTCGGAATGCATTTTCCACAAATTACTTTGAGTGCCTGCTCTCATCGTCCATCCGCTAGTGGTCGTTTCGTTCTATGTATTGCCGGGGGGCAGTAGGGGGCTTATAACAACCGCATTGGAGCAATTTGAAAGCGGTTTCTGAACGTAGTATGAGTAGGTCTTTAGTGCGCCATGGCCTGGTAAATATTTTTTTTTCTTTTCTCCTTGTTGCTGCACTTGTTTAGTTGGCCGCAATTTAACGCTCTATGCACGAACATTCCGGAAAAATTCAAATCTCAAAACGAATCTTGAGCAATTTCTAGTTTGATTTCTCTCTGTCTCTCTATTTCAGTTTCATATTCCGCACTCATACACTGGGAAAAAATAGTCCCAGATAACAGTAAACAAGCTGCCAACTTTGCAAACGATTTATGGGCTCTTTGGGGGAGAGGTAGTAGTGGTTTTGGTCACGGTGGCCACTGCAATAGTTAGACTAACTATTGAAGGGGTTCCGATTTTAATACACAAACAACAAATACCGATATGAAAAACACTCCGAGTCCTTTTTTCAATTTTATACCAGCGAGGGAGTGAGATTGTCCGGAATTTATGGCGTGGTATAGTTTGAACTTTCACCTCGATCAAGATGAATTATTTAAGCGAGAACTCACGCAAACACAACGGAATAAGTTAACCGCAGGATATCTCAGTTTGGCACTATTTGTCGATTATTAAATATTAACATTTTCTAGCACTAAATAATGGAAAGGATGTGTATGATATATGTTTCATATAAAATAACAAACAGAAGGATGAATTATTAAACACGCACACTAACTCACACGACAAAGTAGAACCAGAACTAGAATGGACACTTTTATTGCTCTCCAGAAGAGGCAACGATGCTTTGTTAAAATTATTTCCTGAGGCACATACATGCCAACGCCAAGCAGTGATGTCCCGCCAACTCAGTGTGATAAAAGGATACGTGTCAAATCTGAATGAGAGTGTGACATGTGTGGTTAGGTGGACACTTTAATATATATATGTATATATTGTGGCAAACTAATATTGTCAACATTTTTGGAGTGAACTCTTTTGGCCTGATATGAGATTGAATGCTATGAATAATTTGGTAGTAGGTAATATTCGGATGTTTTGGACAAATATATATGACGGCAATCGCTTCTTGAATATTTGGGGAAACCGTTGCTGATGCCGATGTGTGAGTAATCACAACTTATGCCACAATGTGGTCGCCCTTTAGCTTATTATTCGTAGAATGGAAAGTCGGGACTAGCGTTGAACCTTTCGAAGTCTAATGACGCAAATAGTCAATAGAGAAGCCTGCCATCTGCGAAACTTTCCGGGGCGATAAAAGACTGTTTTATTGAAAATATTCATCTAAAATAACCGTCTCTTCCAGCATTGTTTCAGCTTTTGTCAGCCATGCAAACTGCTGCCATCGGACCACTCTTGAATGTGAAACTTATACAAAACTTCTGTCAGGAAAATTCCGAAGACCCTCAGTCAGTTCGTCTTTCAAATGAGAATAGGGCATCCGCCATCCGAAATTTATTGTAATAATGATCAAAAAATGTTATACCCCTCGTAGATCGCTCCAGCCTCCACCTAGATACAAGTATGCAGTTTACTTTGACTAAGGTGACGCTTACGGTCATGGATACACCGTTGATTCAACCAATAAGCACCTCCAGGCAGTTCTATAAGTGGCTTGCTGCCTTTAGTTACGCCGAGTTGGTTAACGTTGCTCTCTCCTCTGCTTTGTTATTTTACGGGGTTTGGTCTTAAAGACTCGTTGGGATTGTATATTTACTATCCATGCGATTTGAAAAAGTCCGCTGGTAAACCGTGATACTCGTAAT
Organism: Cheilosia variabilis; assembly: GCA_951230905.1. Classification (NCBI taxonomy): domain Eukaryota; kingdom Metazoa; phylum Arthropoda; class Insecta; order Diptera; family Syrphidae; genus Cheilosia; species Cheilosia variabilis. The sequence goes on along the minus strand of OX579676.1, from coordinate 143,202,679 downwards.
AGGCGGAACTGGTTTTTTATTAACTGGACGTGGGTTCAGGCCCTCTTTATCGCCCTATACTGCTGCAAAATCGATAAGTAGGTATTTAATGTCGGCAATTATGTATGGAATACAATATCAGGTAAATGACCGCCTCTGTTAGTCTCACAAATGCGAGCCCTTTTGAGCACATTTTTCATTACATTCTCACACATTTCACGCGGTATTTCATTAATTTCATCACGAATATTTTGTTTGAGTTGCTCAAGCGTTTCTGGTTTGTTTGCATAAACCTTGCTTTTCAGATATCCCCACAAAAAGAAGTCCGGAGCAGTCAAATCAGGCGACCGTGGAGGCCAATCAACATCACCATTTCTTGATATAACTTGTTGTGGAAAGAGGTCTCGCAGTAATTCCATTGTAATCCTGGCTGTATGCGATGTGGCACCGTCTTGTTCATACTACATGTTAATCAAGCCCAAAGCATGAACTTGTGGCGTTAAAATGTTTTCAATCATAATGATATCGCTCCCCATTCACAGTTACCGTTACGCCGTTTTCATTTTCAAGGAAGTAAGGTCCAATGATTCCTCCTTACCAAATTGCACACCAGACTGTAACTTTTAATGGATGCAAAGGCGACTGATGAATAATTTGAGGGTTTTCCATTGCCCAAAACCGACTATTCTGTTTATTCAAATGAAAATGTGTTCTCCCAAACATTTCACGTGACTTTGTCATCCTCACAGTAGTCGATGATCGATTTTGATAAAATGTTTTAACGATTTAAACACGTTGGCTTATCAAATATTTTTCCATAATAAATTTGCCACGTGTCTACTTCAGACTGCCAAATATGAACTGTCAAGACTAATGTTTACCAAAATGGCGGCAAAACAAAGTAGTATACCTTCCCGGCGGACACCCTGTATTATCATATCGTGGGAACTATCCTTTCCAGTGAAACTGTCGAAAAAAATGCATCCTTCCTACAGTGGCATTGGATTTTACTAGTACAACTTTGACATCGTTAGGGCGCTGTAGGTTGCTTTCAGCATGTCGATAAACTGCGGACGCATATCATAGCCAGTGCCGGCTCTAGCCAAACTAGCGTCATGTGCAAGATTTACAGAAAGTGCCCTTTTTTCATATTTGCACACATGCATAAGTCTTTTCCACTCCCTCAGAAGGTAGATTATTTTTATTTGGTCTTTTTATTTTTTTTACATCAAGTCGAGAATATGATGTCATTTAAATGGCCGCCGCCACAGTTGATTGTCATTTGAGCCCTTTTTATGGCATTTTCCATCACTTTGGCCAAAACTTCCGGCGATAGGTCCTCACATTCTTGACGGATATTGTCTTTAAGAGCTGCAAGAGTCTGAGGCTTGTTGACATAAACCCGCAAAACCCGCTGTTGAAAAGCCCCACAAAAATAAGTCTGGAGCGGTCAAATCAGGCGATCTTGCTTGCCAGTGCAAATCGCCAAAACGGGAGATTAGGCGGCCGGGAAATGCATCCTTCAGCATATCGGTTGTGGCACGTGCAGTGTTTGCCGTTGCACCGTCCTATTGGAACCACATGTTTTCCAATCCCAATTCATCAAGTTGCGGCAAAAAGAACTCGTTGATCGTTGCTCTGTAGCGCTCACCATTCACAGTAACCGTGTGGCCCGCGACGTCTTCGAAGAAAAAAGGTCCGATGACTCCTCCAGCGAAAACAGCACACCATACAGTGACTTTGAGCGGGTGTAATGGCTCTTCGTGGGTTACACGCGGATTTTCAGCGCCCCAAAAGCTAAACGTCGCAGTGTTTCACTAGTAGGCGTTGGACGGCTAGGAAATCTGCGACGAAATTCACGTTGTGCCAAAGTCACCGACCGATTATTGCTCAAATAAATAGTCACCAATATTCCGCGTTCTGGAGCAGTGTAGCGTAACATTGTTTATTAACGTGTATTTCGCATGTGTTTACTACACAAATGTCAAAACAGAACTGACATTAGGGGCCAATCGCAAAATTTAAAGCATTTTCTGATAGGAGGATTACTTTTGCGCCACCTTGTATATAAAGGGTGATTTTTTAAGAGGTTTAGAACTTTTTTTAAAAAAAAAACACAAAAAATTCGAAAAAATGAATGAAATATTTATTTGAATCGATAGTTTGAACCTTGCAATTTAATGTTTAAAGATAATTTCATGCAAATGTTGACCGCGGCTGCGTCTCAGGTAGCCCATCCGCTGAGTCCAATTTTGGCATACTCTTTCACACATATCGGCCGGTATCTCACGAATGAATGCATGGATGTTGGCTTCCAGTGCGTCAATCGAAGCGGGGTTGTCCCTATACACATTAGCCTTGGCATACCCCCACAAAAAATAATCTAATGGTGTCAAATCGCACGATCTAGGCGGCCAATTGACCGGCCCGAAACGTGAAATTAACTGTTCACCAAACTCGCCTCGCAATTGCGCCATTGTTTCGCGTGCTGTGTGGCATGTGGCACCGTCTTGTTGAAACCACATATCATGCAAGTCAAGAACTTCCATTTCGGGCAAAAAAAAGTTTGTTATCATCGCTCGGTAGCGTTCACCATTGACAGTAACGCTGCGATTCGCATCATCTTTGAAGAAATATGGCCCAATAATGCCGCCGGCCCATAAACCGCACCAAACAGTGGCTTTTTCGGGATGCATTGGTAGCTGTTGCAATGCTTCTGGCTGATCTTCACTCCAAATGCGGCAATTTTGCTTATTTACGTACCCATTCAACCAAAAATGAGCCTCATCGCTGAACACAATTTTTCGATAAAAAAGCGGATCCTCGGCCAGCTTTCCAAGAGCCCATTCACCAAAAATTCGGCGTTGTGGTAGGTCGGCTGGCCTTAGTTCTTGCACCAGCTGTATCTTAAAAGGCTTTACGCCCAAATCCTTCCGCCAAATTTTCCACGTAGTGCTGTAACAAAGGCCTAACTGCTGGGAACGGCGCCGAATTGACATTTCGCGGTCTTCTGTCACACTAGCTGATACGGCCGCAATATTTTCTTCACTACGCACAGTACGTAAACGTGTTGGTGGTTTAATGTCCAACAAAGTAAATTTGGTGCGAAATTTGGTCACAATCTTCCGAATAGACTGCTCAGAAGGTCGAGAATGCCGATCATAAAATGGAAGCAGCGCGCGATGAACATTTCGAACCGAGCACGAATTTTGATAGTAAAATTCAATAATTTGCAAGCGTTGTTCATTTGTAAGACGATCCATGGTTAAATTGCAAACCAAACTGAAGCTGTTTGACAGTGACACAAGGTACTAAACACACGTCAGCTGTCAAAACCAGTGTTGCCAAAACCAAACCAGCTAAAAAATCACCCTTTATATATATTTTCCCTGAAGTAACAAAAATCTTTTTTTTTTTGTTAAGTGTTTCTTTATTTCATATCACAACAGCTTAGAACTAAATTAAGATATAAATTACAAGGTGCAGAGATATTACATGTTTCTAAAGCTTTATGTATGAAATAGTGGAGTACAATCAGTTGTCATAATGACAAGAGGCGAATTTACCTTACAATACAAATACAAGTTAAAAAAAATTGATGGGGGAATATTAAAATAAAGAAAACAAAGCAAAGAATTAGAAAACAAAAAGAAATAATTAATAAGAAAAAAAAAACCAAGCAAAGAACTAAATTAGACAACAGGTATGAACAAATTATCAATTGCTGAATGATTAAACGTAAATAGCCATTTTTAAACACCATACAGGAACACCGTTTTCGATCTCTCACATCTAAGGTTAACAGGTAAAATATTAAAAAGACGAGGTGCAGTGATATGGTAAAACCGTGAAAAGTGTCTGCTATTGACTCTTAAATTGTAGTTGTCATCAAGTCTAACATGATAAAAACCCGACTTTTCAAAAAATATTTTTAATACTTTATAGCAGTACAGATGCCTTATAGGGAGAATTTCAAGATTTTTGAGCAGCTCAAATGTATGAGTTCTACGATGTACCCCACACATTATTCTAATTACATGCTTTTGTTTTGTTAACAGAGGCTCAATTTATAATTTAGACTAGCTTTAAGATAGTTACATGACAATGGAGGCTAAGATGATAAAGCTGCCTCACCACCCTATTAAGATATTGCTTCAGATATAGAGTATGTTCCTTCCAGCTGAGCTTACAATCTAATATAATACCTAAGTATTTGAAATTGTCGACAAGATCAATTTGGAAACAGGCATCACTACAATTTACACTATTATTGAAGGTTATAGGATTATTTTGGCTTCCTACTAAACAAAAGCGTGCATAACTCGGTGAGTGATAATATAAAGGGAACTCAGTGCAGATTTTGCCCTTGATATTAAAAGGCATAAATTTCGTTTTGTTGCTGATTAGCAGTTTATTTTTGCTAAACCATCTTCTTAGTATATCTAAATCATAGTTAACATCTGAAAACATATTAAGATGACTGTTATTTGAATACGAAAGAGCAGTGTCGTCAGCAAATGCCGTAATTTTACCTTTAAAAGGTTGGATAAACAATGAATTAACAAAAATCAAGAATAGGATAGGACCCAGCACAGAGCCTTGAGGGACGCCTATGTTAATTGAGTTCGGGGAACTGAAACTGTTTTTGATCTTAACTATTTGCTGTCTGTTTTTTAAATAAGAATCAAACCAATCAAGCATAAAACCTCTGAAACCAGCATTAAACAGTTTATTTAGTAACAAAGTGTGGTCAACCATGTCGAAGGCCTTGGTAATGTCAATAAATAAAGCACCACCATTTTCCGAAATATTTAGCGTATTATAAATTTCACCAGTTAATTTTAACAATCTGAAACCAAACTGGAAAGAACTAAAGAAATTTGTATTGTCCAGAAAGGATAATATTCTCGTTTTTATGCCCCGTTCAAAATCTTTGGAAAAAACTGAAAGAAGGGAGATAGGACGGTAATTATTTAATACTGTAGTATCACCCTTTTTATGAAGAGGGATTATTAGTGCTGTTTTTAACGACTCAGGGAATATTCCCCTTCTAACACAGAAATTGAAGACAAAGCTCAAGACATCAGATATTTGAAAAGAAATCTTTTTCAATTCAGCACTAGAAATTTGGTCAAAAGATGAAAAGATGAGGAATTTGATTTTTTAAGTGACATTATAATTTTATGAATTTCAAGTGCCGTGAATTCATTAAAGAAAAAACTTTCAGATTGTTGAAGCATATCTTTTAAAGTGTTATCACCTGTATTGACATTTACTGGCACATCCTGTGTAGAGTGCTGTGTATATTAGTAAAAAAATTGTTAAACAAATTAGCAGCTTCTAAAGATTCTGATACTGTAGAGAAATTGTTATTTATGACGATATCTGCATTCATTTTGGATCTATTTAAGATTTCGTTAATTACTCCCCATTCTTTTTTGGTGTTTCCCATATTTTCGGCAAGTTTATTACTAAAATAAGTATCTCGGAGAAGAGGTATTTCAGATTTAAGTTCCAAACACAACTTATCATAACATTTTTTAAGACGTGTATTGTTGGGATGCTTTTTAACACGTGAATATAACAGTTTTTTCTTTCGTATTTTTTTCAATAAAGGAATAGTCATCCATTGCTTAAGACATTTTAATTTTTTTCTGTTAGTGCTCAGAGACCGGCTGCAATGGCATATATGAAATTTAAGTTTTGAAAGGAACAAATCAAACGCATTAGATGGGCCCTGAGCGTTATATTACATCATCCCAAAACTCAAGGTTTAAATCTGATCTAAGAGCGACAAAATCTATTTTCTTAAATACCCAATATTATTGTTTCTGTGAAGCCTTATAAATATATGGTCTAAGCATGACTCTGAACGAGTTGGTTGGGACAACAGAAAATCGAATCCATACGATGACAGAATCGATAAATAATTATCTGAATCGGATGAATCAATCAAGGTATTAATGTTAAAATCACCCAGCAGAATTACATTTTTACATGTTTGAAGTTGCAAAAATCCCGAAAGCTCATCCAAAAACATCTTTACTGTATACTTATGTAGCCTATAAGTACAAATAAAGCAGTAACGAATACTAGAAATTTCACAAGAAATACTAATAATATCAGCACTGTCGAATTGCCATTTTTTAATTTCACAAGCAACCATATCACTTCTGTAAAACAACGCGACACCTCCAGCTGCATAAGAATTGTTTCAATTTGCATCAAAAATGAAATTTTACATTTTATAATCAGAAATCTCTTCATCAAAAATCCAAATTTCTGATAGAAAAATTAGATCGGGTAGATGATCAAAAGATGCGAGATGACAGAGAAAAGTATCAAAATTTGATCTCAAACTACGAATATTTTGATGAACTATGGAAAAACCAGAATATTGCTCATTGCTTGGATGATCTATACATATACATTTAAAATTATTCAGATTTATAGAGGAAAAGCTTGCATTACTTAATGTATTATCAACAGGTTCTAAAAATGAATTATTGTTTATATTATTATTAGCCATAAATTAAATTAAAGAATAAAGAAAAAGAACTAGTTTTCAAGTTTAGAAAAATCCTCAAATGAATTGCAAGTAATGTGAGTTAATGTGCAAGAAATAATTCAGCACAGGTGTGATGGATGTTGTTATTTTGGGCTTATTTGAACAAGCTTTTAGTTTAAAATGGAAATGGCAGTATTTGTTCGCGCAAGATAAAATTCATTTTTTCTTTCCTAGCAATGCGCCCCAGAACTTGGCGCCCTGTGCATTTGCACATCTTGGAATTATGGCTGGTCCGGCCCTGATCATAGGGAAGCGATCACTTATCGGATCAAAGGGGGGGGGGTCTAGCTAAACAAAACATTTAAAAAAAACTTTATTATATTTTATTATATATTTTTATTACGAGTTAGCCTCCATAAGCCTGCTTTGCATTCTAATACCCCAATTTTGTAATAAATAATTTCTGGCCCTTTCCATCATATCTTTTTGATAAAATTAAGCTCTAAATTTGTCAAAGTAGCTCATAGCTCCGAAAGGTATTTGTCACCCTGACTGTTGACGATTTCATTTAACAGATCTAGTGAAAAGTGTATTGTATACATAGATACTTTATACGTACTGATGTTAGACTTCTGTAACTCAATTATGTAGTTTTGTTCAATTTTAATGCTTGTAAATTAAGCGATTCGATTCCGGATGGATGAAACCACTACCCGGTGGCTACCATGGGGAGCTAAATTTCAAAATAATCACAACTGCACGGCATGAGACAGTTGCAACACTATGTGCACTGCCAGGTTGATGCCAATCGGTTTCTAATAACCACCGGATGTAACAAATAGCTATAAAACACCCAATACACGCAATTATGTCAGTCGCGTATGTAATGGAATGGTATGCAATATACATTTCTGTTCGCAACCCATCGCGAATAATAACGTGGACATTTTTTAACATTTCGAATAATCGGCTGACATGTAATATCCAGAACTCGACATGCTACTGCTTACTACGTATTTTGCTCACATATTTGGCAGTTTAAAAATATTTAAATGTGTACTCGAATAATAAGTGCAAAATTTAGTAATAAGTAATTGTTAAGAATTTGTTTCTAAAAGAGAATAAAGAATTAACTAATAATAATATATAAATATTTAAAACCTGCTGCTGCAAAAGTAAATACCGTTCAACGCCATAAACATAATGTATTTACATTAACATCTTTGGAAGATATTTTAAAAATACGCTATTAAATAATTATATGTCTTCTAGGAACTTGGCTCGCTCTTATACAACAAAGTTATTTAAAAAAACATATATTTTGCCTTGAGTTACTATTTTATATTGTCTTGCGTGCTCTACGTTTTTCGTTTTAAATACTTCACGAATTTTTATATCTATTACAAGATTTACAATTGATAATGTTGTGGATAGATCCACGCTCACCAAAAAGAGTACATCTTCAAAAATCTCAAATGCAAAATTGGAACTAAAATATATATATTTTGTCTAATTCATTAAAACAAACAAAAACATCAATTTTAAAAAATTCAATAAAATAAATAAAAGTAAATCAGCTATAAAAATAAATTAAGTCAACTCTAACTTTAAATATAAAAAAAAATAAAATAATGACACTGATAAAATTATTGATTTGTAATATCCTTATTTGTCGTTTGACCGTCTTTTTTTTAAATATCTGTTGTTTTTAGAATATACGTACATTTAAGTTTTGACAATTTTTCACTTTAGAGAAAAAACACGCACGATACCAGCACAAAACAAAACGCTATATTTACTTTAAGCAAAAATTGAGCTATCTATCAAATGAGAGGGTGTGTTCAGATGATTGTTAAAAAAAAAGGGTACAAATATATTTTAGGTCGTGTTCACACCAGAAAGGAGTTTTGTTCCTGTTTTGAATAATTTGAGCATTCGATAATCGTGCATTGAATACAATAAATGTTCTTGAACGGTTTGTAGCAATTTGTCGGCTCGTCATTATCGTTGTTTTAATTCTCGTTAATCTCTTCATCGGATGTCAATGCAATAACGGAGCAACTTTATGCCGAGGTTTCACGAATTCGATGTGTGAAGTGTGTTGCATAGTTGCATTTATTTATACTGTTGTTTTCTTTTCCCAAAAGAAAACAACGATACGATACTCTGATGTGTCATCAGGAGGGAATTGGATTGAGATTGACTCAGTGCTCTTAATTGTGTTCTGTTTTTAGTAATGGAAAAAATATTAAATATCTGCCTAATTTCGTGCTTACGATCCAATATTGTTTTTCCTTCATATTTCTCGCAGGGGTAAAATCGCGTTATATCTGTGAATGAGCAAAAGGTGACGGAATTAATTTATTTTTCTTTTGTATGTGAACGTACACAATTCAGTGACTTATTGCTCGTTTCCCGATGTGGTAATCTGATTCTGATCTGATTTCAAACTAAGGGTCCCTCGTCATACAGCCGTCCATTAAAAAAAGCTTTACTTACCCACTCCATTAACATGCCTAATAGAACGTAAGTATTTACAATTGATGTAAATATTGCCACACAAAAGCCACTGGAACTGTCGACTCCGTGTGATTGCTTTATCTCACAATGTCACGCTTCAACAAGATGGAACCCTTTGTAAATCTTCAGTAACCATATAAAAATACAAATTGAGACAACTCTTGTTCAACTGCAATCTTTCTTGTTGACTTCACTGTAAATCCATTAAGTTTAATCTAAATTGAGTGAGACTTCATCTGTTTCTTCTGCTCCTACCCACATCGCCCAAGGAAGACACTGAACACTAAAGACACCAGACAAGAACCGCACACTTTGTCCGTATCTACTCGATTTGCTCCATTCGTTGATCCACATTCAATTCAAATCGATATGCAAATTACCACTCAATACACTATACATTATTCCGATATGGCCATGGTTATTGCGTCAGGATAAGGGACCGCACAGCCATACCCCATACCACATCACATCATCCTATAAGAATGGTGTCCTTAAAAATTAATTCAAAACTTGTAATCACATGTTGTGTTGTATGCGAACCATTCATATCCGGATATTGTATCGATATATCGATGCTTGACGAAAGTCTGTTTAGTGAAGCCGCTCTGCACTCGAATGTGCCACAATGACGCCATGAGACAAGTACATTCATGGGATCCCTCTACGATCACATTATTAAAGTTATTTGCTGCCAATTCGCAGCGATGTACACGTTACACAACGCACAGCATGGAACTCCAGCAACTACAGCAATCCCTGGGATATCGAATTCGCATATCGATGGTGTTAATATTGTGGGTGAGCGCGGAAGTGTGCCATTGGTAGTTATGGCGGTTGCAATGTTTGTGATTGTGATGTGTTCCACGCATAAGTTTTTACGACTATATACGGATATTATCGCTTACGACGTTTATTTCGAAGTTGATGCCGCGAGGGTCTTGTATTGTAATGTGTTTCATCGTTTTTAAGGACTATTTATTACTGGCGCCGCCGCCGCTTTCGAAGTGGGTATTTTATCGCTTCTTCACATACGGACAAATTGGTTATTATTATTTGGTTTAAATTGATAAAGTTGAGTGCCCTTTTTAATATTTAAAGGAGCGAGTTCGCCTCTTAAACCAGACAACGACGGGTTCAGTCCTGGCAACATAGCAACCTTACAGATTATAGCTTGGGATTAATTTTTAAGTCTTGGAAGATGGATATGCCAATAAATTCTTTTATTTATTTATTTTACCTCTGATGTTAAGCTGCCGTCGTTGAGTCCAATCTCCAAGGGTATTTTGAAAGTATAGACATTTTCGATTGTTAGTTACCTACATTATTGGGTAGGTAGTTCAATATACCTTTTATTTTTTTTTAATACCCTGATAAATTCTCTACTGCAGCTATTTTAATTGTTCCCAAGAAAGCGCTTGCTAGAGAAACTGTGAGTATTTAAATGTGGGTGGCAATGGTTGATATCAATAATAAATAATTTTCCCGGAACATGATGAACTTGCACATGTGTATCAAAAATGCAGTTGCAAGTTGTGCATTAACCACTGGTCTACTACGTTGCTTATATGCTTGCGTCAAACTGAATCTGAGCGATATAAATAAATGAAACTCAATCTGTGTTGTTACACTCAAGCAGCAACGGAGACTTATTTCGTGAACCTTCGGTAGAAGAAAGAAATACTTTTTCTTCGGGATGTATCTACCCGGGTAGATATTTTAACTTTCTTTGTAAAATATTACGGAAGGTCTCAAACTCATCTTGAAACACTTCCTATACTCAGTGACTGAATTATTGATCTGCATACGAAAATGGTAAAATTTACTTTTTTTGCTACTTATTCGGTGTTGTTTTTAGATTTTGAAGGTTTTTTCACGTAGATGAACAGGATCTACCCTGGTAGTTGTATTTATTTTCATATATAACTAGTAGAACATTTGGCGAAAAGTGTGGTGGGTGCTGCCTCACCAGATGCCACGCGATCGGCACGTGCTACTTCTGAGTCAAATCGAATAAACCTTGAATTTGAAGCGACATAGACCCATTATAGCACTATTTTAGATTTGATACTTTTTTTTCTGAATAGCTAAGATGATCCTTAAAAAAAAATTCAACTTCTTCTTGTGGAAGGGAATTCACATCCGCGGTGGGTTAAAGAAGCATCTCATATCTTTCAAAAGTAGATAATACCTTCGGTAGGTGCTTGCTCTAAGGCCTTGCCGAAAAGGTAATCTAAGCTTTATAGAAGCTGAAGAATTAAAAAGAAAATTATTAATGATTTTTATTGTATTTTTCAATTTTCTTATTTTTTATTCTCTTAATAAATATTATCGAATGACTTTTTGCAATTTTCAAACAGTTTACATTTACGACTTTTTGAACCGAAGTTTTGATCTGTGACATCCCATTACCATGAAAAATCCAAGACAAGCGAGAAGCTCTTTTTGATATAATGATACCTTTCATTTCAATAGGAACTTATCTGGGCTTATTCCAAGTTCTGTATTTACTAACTGCTTTTTGGTTTGTATGTCGGTAAATAAGGTTTGAATTACAAATTGCATCATTTTAAAAAAGTACCTAACTATCTATTTTTTTTAAGTTTTTAAGTTCTTAACCTTTCAATTTGTTTCTCGTGAACGAGGTATCGGCTTCTTGACGCTAAAGCCTCGGATTTGTATACCATTTGGTTCCGTTTTTGTCGGTAAAAAATGTTCGCAAAGTGCTCTTATCATTATCTCTATCATCAAAGTTTTAAAATTTTTCTTCTGATTCCTTGTCATCAGCTTTGGAATTGGTGCTATCATTGAGCTCTAAATTCACCTGTTCCCCATCGATTTCACGATCAGAGTCAGAAAGTTGCTTCTACAGGAACTTTGTCCTCATCATCAAATTTACTTTTACTAATTTAATTAATTTTATCCGCGATAATAATAATCATTTTTTTCAATTTTCGATACAAAATTGTATATTGTTACCTACAAGATATATAAGAGAACGTTAAAAATTATTATAAGTAAGGCCCAATGTCTACGAATGAGAACAGATTTTCTTAACAAGATTTCAGAAATACTGTTGCTGTTTTTCCAATCTGAACGAAAGAGCAAGCCTTTTCAGGGCACAAGCTGGTCCATGGGACAAAAAACAATATACTCAAACTCGTCGTTTACTAAACCCTCTCTTTTATTATTTTAGCCAATTTCGCCACCTATTAAACAGCATTTTGAATTCACAGCTCGTAGGCACCTTAGTCTCCAACTCGCACTAAAAGGTGTCGTTTAGGTAAAATTCGTGGCATATTGAAAGTTCGACATCTCTTCTCTACCATCATTTAGATTGCACCTTCTACTAAAGAGTCGGTGGTTGAAGATCGAGAGGTATCTATAAATGGCCCTATTGATTGTCCTACATTAGCAATCCTTGCAATGAATAGACGAAACGATGAATGTGATTGAATGATCGGATAATATTGAAACTCTATAAGTTCGCCTTTTTCTATGGAAGTACAGATATTTTTGTTCAGGATAATATTGGGACCCTGGAGTTAAAGTTAGAGAAAGGCGGAGGGGACCAGGTTCCGGCAAGTTACATATTTATTTGTACCGTGAAGCGTTAACTGCGCATAAAGCTTCAATATTGTTCAACAATATTTATGAGAAGCTTGAAAAGGGTTGGAGGTCCAAGATGCTATAAAAAAATGTCCCAAATAACAATTTATTCTTTTGAAAAAAAAACGGTGGTAGCACGCTCAAAAATTGGCTCTTACCGAGTACGATTTTTGGTCGGTTAATAATGGGTTCAAATTAACTAAGCCTCTGTTCAAACAAAAACGAGTATTCGTTGCTAAGAACTGCAGAAATAAAAAGGTTGAATAAATAATGTACAAAGAAAACGCTTTATCAGTTATTATTAACCAAATTTAATATCAACAAGTTGGTTAAATTCTACGGAGTTTTGTTATTTACGACCGAGCAATTTGGAGGAAATTAATAAATATGTTATTTTTAACCGAGTTTTATTAAACAACTTGGCTTTATTAAAGTAGTTTTAAAGTGAAAATTTGTTGATTTTAAATAAGTGTTTTTTCCACGTGCGGCCTTGGAAGTAATTCCTTTTTCAGTTGGATCCCTGCCTATTTTTTTTGGGTTCACCATTAAAAAGAAATGTGGTGTACGACTGAATCCGACGTAACTTTGAAACTGCCGGTCTTCACATGCTTTCTCATGAAACAGTATAAGCTGACACTAACCAGTGTCCTGAGTTTCACCCACTTAGTCTGAGGATTTCCCTAGATCTTATCAATTGAGGCCTCCTGACAACCTCCCTTCGGCTTCCTGTATAGATCTATCAGTATTCTGATTATCATTTTTCCATTCTGATTGCGAAATGTTTTGAGTAATGTAAGGAAACTCGTGACTTTTAACATTGATGTATAGATTCATGTACCGTAAGTACCGTAAGTGCAGCCTGGATTACCGGTGTAATCCGTTAGTACCTAGCGATCTTTAGGGTTATTCATCACATTTTAGCATAACACATTCAGCATTCGCAAATATGAGTCTTACTATTTATGAACAGCTTCAGTTCAAAATTTTGTACGAAACCTATCTTTGTCTTCCTCTTACTATTCCCCCGAGAAAGTTCGAAGCTCATGTTTGTGGCCAAAAGGCAACTCGTCCTTGGTAATGATTTCTCTCATAAATAAAAATATATCCCACCAATCGCTTCCTATTGCTCCACCACCACAATACAATTCCGCGCATTCAGTCAATTTGGCAATCTTAATGGTGATTGAGACGAATTCGAAAAGACCTTCCAACAAAAAGAGAAATTCTTGCCGCCGCAAAAGCCCTTGTTAAGCGAGACATACTGCTGTGATGGTGATATTTTTCGGAATAATTCACCATCAAAAGGATGCATATACCTACGTATAAATATAAATTTCCCAGAAAATCCACATCAAATCGTTAATTTTCATTCAAATGTCTCTCGGAAATGACACAGAAACCCAATGGTAAGCCATTAAAAGGCCGCCATGCTTAAAATTTATTTCACCCCATCCGGTCACAGGCACAATGTGCGGATGAACCCTCCCGTTCATGTGTCAGATATTTGCTAACCGAATTGAAAATTTATTTCATGTTGCTACGCTGTTGCATGGAGTGCCGCATAAATATGAAGGCAGCGCAAAAGAATGAAATCAAATTCAATTGTCCAAAAAGTTGTTATCCCCAATTTCGGATTTCAATCCCAACAGCCAACCAACAAATCTACCTACTCCCCAGACTCGCTCTTAACTACTATTTAAATTCCCGTGATGGCGCGGCGACCGTTAATGCCACCCCCGTATCGGTGGGCCGCACAGTTATTCCCTATACCAGCACAGCATACACACTGACACTCGTTGTCGCTCGCTAGACTCCTCAAAGTCCCATTTCATTTGTAGCGTTACGTGAATATTCACCGCAATCTATGCGGCTAAGCGCAAGGAATAAGGCTATCGCAAAGAGGATGTGGCATGGTTGCAGCTACGACGACGACGACCGGGAAATGAGCACGAAGGCAGGCCAAGAATTCCGACGGTGAAAAATCATATAATAAAGTTATAAATTTTAAGTGGATACAAGTCAAGTTTTATAGTTTGCCTTGAGCATTCAATGCGAAATTATTGGATTAGAGAGAGTGAGAGCGAGAGAGCGCGTATTGCGGCATATCACTGTGGAATATTTTGCTGTTGTCGTTGCGGGACCAACTATGAAGTTTGCGAAAGAAAATGGGAAAAACTTCCAATGGTGGAATAGAATGCATGCATTTTACCATTATTGCCCCCGCTGGCCAACACGCGAGAAGGCGAGAACACTTTAGGCACATATACCCGGCAGTGGCATAGAGCGCAAGTAAATTGTCTGAACGCTTGATGCACTGGCGTTCTTTCTTCTCCGGATACTAGCTGCGGCATCCTCCCCGGCGACACTGCCGCGGATGCATAGCTGAAATTGATATCTGATGCTTTCGGTATGGAGCAGCGACCAGCGCGATGCGGGAAAAGCCTGATTCACTTTCCTGATACTTGGTTGGTGTTCCGCAGTCCGCACTCGTTTTTTTTTTCATATTTTTTTTACCATCGCTGTATTTGCGGGAATTGCTTTACGAGATGATGGAGCAATATTTTCAGCGGCAGCTTACAATCACCTAACCAGGGTGAAGCATCATGGCGAAATTTGATTTATGAAAAAGAAAATCCATGGAATGAAGCCGCGTGAACTCTGCGAAGCCAGGATCTGCTGGTGCGAATGTATTTTCGACATGAAAATAAACATCGGCCCCCGATGGGTGGCAAGGATTTTTTTCTTCTCCGGTTTTTGTTTGTTGGTACGCGATTTATTGTTTTCCAATCAACAAAAGTTCCAGGAACTACAAACATGACCCATCGAGTTCGCGGAACTATGACGGCTACACGACGGCAACGGTGAGTTTGTTTGCGAACGAGTAAAAGGAAATTGGAATGAAACGAATTTCGAAAACAACGAGTAGGTGTTTTTATCTACTTTTGGCAGCCCTTCTTATTGCATTTTTATTTCAACGCGATGCACTTGGTACGAGCAATATGGGGTCTGTCTTTAATTTACCTTTGACTGTTGTGCGTGGGTTGGATTTAAACTCCGAAAGTGTAAGAGCGCGTTTGTATATCCTACGAGTAGTATGTTTGTGTCTGTCAAGATGACTCATGCATTCTTTTCTCCCAACTGGTTGATGTATCAGAGATGTTTGTGCGTATTCTTATACCAGAATCGGCTTTAATATTAAGTTAACTGTAAAAATTAGGCACGTTTTATTGTTGAATATTTAACTCCAGTAAATTAAGGTCGAGTCGGATTTTTAGAAAACCGATACAACAACTACACTCTTCTTAACACTTGCGATAATCACACTAGGTATTTATCAGAAGACAATTGACTGTAGCAGTTCATGTTGACACCTATCTGGTGATGGGTTCATGTCACTGCTTTTTGCGAGATTCACTTTCAGCGAACGGAAACTAGGAGAACGTTGAATCAAACTAAATGTCGAGACACAAGACAAACCATAGTTTATACCACTTTATCAAAAAAGTGACTCCGAAGTGTTTTGCGCATTCAGTCACTCAACTTTTCTTTGCTGCAATAAGTTGTCAATAAAAAGAGTTCTATTGTAACTGCACTAGAATTTTACCTATTTTACCACATAATGGTCATGATAACTGGAGCTGCTCATCTTGATTTGACTTGCCAAACTACAAAACTGGAACCGATGTTATTCTTTCAAAATTTGGACAGTCCATTTTACAATAGTCTTTGCAAACTAATGCTCTGTCGGAAATGACTAGCTTCAGGGAATACGTACAGGGGATAAACTCATTGAATTGCAGAATCACGAAAAGTTTGTCTAGTTTTAGAGCTTAGCTAAGGATTTACTAATTCACCACATCTTATTCGCAATTCTAGAAACTGTACGAAGTGAAGATATTGACCCTCAAAAGTCGTGAAACAACACTTTTCATTATCAAATGCGATCAGTCGAGCAATACATATTACCATAACCGATCGCAATTTGACACAAATAGTTATCAACTTGATATTACATGGATTGTAAATTGCAAACACAATTCGTAGATTACCACTTTTCTGTTGTAAATTACAATTTCCTCCCTTAGCAAATTACAACCATTTAGTCTTGAATTGCAAGTGAATAGTGTTGATTTGCGAACTAACAGGGGTAGATTTACTACTTCAGAAGTTGCAATTTACAAATTCTCAATCGTAAATTGCAACTTATTTTTATCATTTTGCAATTCATATTTTGTAATTTACGATTCTCGAGTGGTGATTTGAGGCATCATCGTATTAAATTGAAAATGTTTTATCGTGAAATTAGAAAACTTTATTCTCAATTTGCTACTTATATCTTGTGATTTAGAAGTCAAAATTCATAGTTTTAGGTTATTTTCGAATACATATTTAGAGTCATATTTTATAATTCTTTTTCCTCCTTATATCCAAGAAAATCATACGGCGATATGGCGCCGGAGACAACGGGACTTGTCTGGGATGGTTTTTTGGTCTATGCTGAAATTTAAAATGCAAACAAAATATTTAGATGAACTTGACATTGATACGAACCTTTACAATTCTTCTCGATTACATATTTTAGAATCCATTCCAACTTATACTTCCTTCCTAATTGCGAGATGTACATTCTGAAAAAAATTCAGATCTATATGCATACTTCGGCGTTTTTGGAATTATTCAATAGGTACTTACCTACAATACATATTCCAGAATGCTGTATAATTAGAAGTACACAACCTATCAATACGAATTAGTTATACTTAAACAACTTTAACTCGACTGCTTTAAGCAAAGATTGAATACCGATACCGAATAATATTTTGCAACTTACGACTTCTCTACGTCAGTATACGTTTTCAGTTTGATGTGTTAAATTATTACAAGATTTTATTGATTCATCATTCAGTGTTGGTAAATCACCAAATATTTTTCACAATTTGAGATTGTGAAGTGGTGTTTGAGAAATTGATCTATTAGAGTGGTAAATTACGCCAAACAATCTCGCAAATCACATCGTAAATTTCAGCAAACAGAATTTGGTATTCTCCGCCGTTTTCAATGTCAAATTACCAATTTTTGTATCAATCCATGAAAACTTCGTTGTGATTTGCGAGAAATATATAATTCGTAAATTGCAACTCAAAATTTTGCAATTGGTGATTTTCAATTCTTTCCGTGTAAGCAACCATGCCAAATAGAGAGCCCCATTAGAGAAAGAACCTCTAACAGACGTGCTTTTCAAAAACTTCTAACAGTAAACATTGCGTGGTATGCATCGGACATTTATGTATTGTGAAAACAATTAATTTTTGACTATGAAAATTGTTTTTTTGTAGAAGCTAAATATATGCAGAGTTCGACAGTCAAATGAGGAGAACTTGCAAACCTATTACATTGCATAACCCCCACATCTAATGAGGATCCGGTTTAACCTCTGTATTTGGAAGATGCTGGGTGAGGTAGGAATACGTTTTGGAATAACAGTGCCACTACCACCACTTTGATTGTTAACGAGATTAGATAGAAGTGAATAGAGCCACTTAAGTCCGATGACTGAACAATTAGCTCAAAAGTCTTGAACAGACTTACACAGTGTATCATCCTGTACAACATATTTATTTTTTAGACGGTGCAACAGGTTCAAGGACCATATGCCTATACCTTTTCACAACCATTCGGTGAGCTTTCCACTTTTGGGACTAATGGAGGGGATCTACAATTTGATGCCGAGTCCAAAGGCTAATGAGATAAGTTCTTTCATGAAAGTTCTACTCTCGGAAATTGGGTTTTTTTTTGGGGATCGAACCTGAAAGTCCTCGCTTAGTCGTCAACATCACACTAACCACTAAGATAAAAAGAAGAGATAAACATCGAACGAGTTTAAAGCCAAGTGTGATTACATGGATGGTCAAAACCAGAATCCCCGCAAAGCTATATAAGCTAACTGCTAAATAGGTACCGCAAAAGTGGAGAACATATCCACTGTGCAATGTGCAATTTGGAATTAGCTCTTTCAGATCTTATACATAAATAGGCAATGGCAAATAGTTAAGAACAACTTTAACTGCCTTAAACACAACATATTCGCCAGGTCACTAAAATGTCAATTATCTCCGGTACATTGCAAACCGCAGCACAAAATCATAAGCTTTCAGTTCGAATTTACTTTCTAATTTACTTTGTTTGCCTCCAAAAATCTAAATGTTTTTATGACGTAACCACATATTTGTATCTATATTAAAATATTAATATAGATACAGACAAAACTCCTCCCCAAAAACACGTTGATAGTTCATTGCAATATTTCTTTGTAAAATTGAGTAATCCTACTAGTGCATTCCAAAGAAAACATTTACAAATAATACCTACTGACCACAATTCGTAACAAGACAACACCACAAAAGCATCACTACCGTCCAGATGCCTCAATTTCAACATTGCATACGATGCCTGGGTAAATACTCCTTGATAGAGGTGTGCAAATACCTCATACATTCCAACAAGGAGCATGTAATCCAATCATTTCCCTGCATTGAAAGGCACACACTCCACGTGTCTCCCTAATGTGTCCCTAACCATATTTACGTAGATATCATCTGTTTGGTGCACGAGTGGAACATCCTCCTTCCGTCAGGATATCAGACTAAGCCTTCACCAACTACGTTCCCCAGCAATTAACTTGCTTGAAATTTGAATTTCTAATTTAAGGCAGAATGAGAAGAAAGTTAGGTCCCCCACCCACACACACACTGGCCCCGAATGCAGCTGTTCACTTATTTATACACAACCCTAGTTCCATGAATATATTACGGCACTTAATTTAAGAAAATACCACCAAGCATAGACCCAACAACGTCTCCGACAAATGTTACTCGTACGACTTGTTAAGTAGAAAACTCATTTCAAGCAGTTGCTACCAATACACATACAAAGGAACGAACAAAAAAACAACAACCACAGAAGCATATTGTCTCTCTATCTTATAATTTGTCTCCTCTCAAATTGGAGATGGTACCTATACACATATCTAATCCTGCAGATATAGTCAAGTAACAAGATTACAAAATGCATCAACTGAATGCGACCCACATACATTTGCGAGTTAATAAAACTTCCGAAGTTTGTGTAGAAGAAGGCTGTTCCATCGCTCCAAGGAATGAAGACAAGGACACCAGGGCAAACTTTACATTTTCTTAGCACTAACTACGAGTACCTATATAGAGGAAAATGTCGCCTCCCAACAGATGACACTTTGACAGACTGCATAGAGTGCGCACACAGCAATCACGCAGGAGAATGCTAAACAATAGCGGCATTTCCTTTTCCTCTGCTAAAATGTCAGCGCTAATGGCTGTGTCTGCATGTGCGTTTGTGTGTGCCCTTATGGCGTGTGAATCTTGCTAGGCTGCGTAATCTGTTGCTAATTGCAATTACGCTATAATGGCAATAACATGACAAACCATTCCCTCCCCGGCTCTCTGCCGAATATAAACATTTCGTCTCTGCACGCAGAGAAGGGCGCTTACGATTTTATTGCTTCGGTGAAGGTTGTGCCTAAACGCAACGCTTATTGCTACCCCATCATTATTACCATTGGCGTTGAAATTAGGACCATCATTTACGATGGAAAAGCTATAGTGAGTAGGTAAGTGAGTGGGCGGCTGATGGCGCCCAAAAGGATAAACTAAACACACATATACATATACAATGGTGAGACATAGTCATTCTAATGGCGATGGGTAGGCAGTTAAGCAGTGCGAAAGTACCCAGCATAATGGGGACTTCTATTTTAGATTTTTATTAATTGCGAATTACTGTTATAACGACGAGCGGTTCGTACGTGGTAAGCATTATGCGCATAAAATTGATCAACAAACTTCTATTCTGCAGGGGGATATCGAAGAATTGCATTTTAATTACATTGGCCTTGTTGGCACAAGGAATTACAGTGTCATGTTGGCATAGTTATTGTTAAATTTCCGTCCTTGAATTCTGCTGTGCATATTTGAAGAGGTGATAGAGCACAATGGAAGAACATGGCGTTCGGAAGAAGGTCAATGTATGCGACTTGATCAGCAGATCAATGGTATTTAAAATTAATATCCATATTCAGATGTGTAGCCTTATTATACGCATAAAAGAAATAACCGCTAAATAGGAAACACCAACTCTCTGTAACGGCCAGCGATGTGTTCACTTTCGCATAAAAACAGTAAGAGGCACTTTCTGTTGTTTGTCAAAATGTTTAACTTCTGATATTATCGCCTTACTCAGAGCTGGCCTTTATTTAGAGACCTACATATTCTACCAATGAGACACCTTTACGTCTTTAAAGTGCTAAAGGAATTTTTTAAGCAAAGTGGTAATATACCTAGTAGAACTTCGCAGTTATATAGTCTTCGTATAAATTCCATGTATCTTGTTAATGTTCCAATCGCGTACAAAAACCATTTTTCTCATTTCTACTCTGTTATAGGCCCTTTAATGTTCAATAAGCTACCATTTTCTGTTAGGACAGCCTTGAATTATAATTTGTTCTTAAAAAAAATTAAAGAGTGGTTATTCACTACCAGTTATGATGTCCTTGAATCATTAATTAAAAATTAACTACTATAAATAATATCAGCACAAGTATATGTTATTTTATTAATTAATTAAATTTGTAAATCTTTCTTTTTTGTTTTCTCTTTTTTCCAAATGTTAAATTAATTTCCAAATGTGTTTGCTCCTTCCGTTTTTTTTTTTTTTTTGAATTTCCGTTTTTTCCTTTTTAACTTTGCTTTCTTTTCTTTTTATTTATGAAGTCCATGAACATTATGTCAAAACCGATGTCTCCCCACATCAATTTAAATAGTTTTTTTTTTATGTTAATTAGCCGACATTATGGTGTTTTATTTAAATGCAACCGGCCAATTTATTCAAAAGATTCCTAAATGAATGAATTAAGAATTTCCTGAAAGAGGGATGATTTCATTGTTTGCCGCCCCTAGGCACACACCTATGTACACCATCATAATTAAATTAAATCAGCGTTAACAATTTCCCATCAGTCAATATGGAGATGTAGACTACTGCCAGGCCAGTTGCCCCTGCCCATGGAAAATTCGACTCGCAATGTGAGTGTAGAAAATTAATTGTTTTAATTGTTCTAAGCCAGGCAGCCAATAATATGGGAACGGACGGAACGGTCAAAATCCAAAAGAGAACTAGACAATTAGTACGTTTAGGAAAGGAAACTAATCCGAAAATAAAGACGCATCCCTCTTTAACTGGTGGACAGACAAGAACACGTTAATGCAATACAATTCTTTCGCAAGAGCAAAGCCGATCGGGTAAATTGGGTAATGTTACTAAATAACTTAAAATGTAGACGCATTTAGCTACCTGCTTGAAAGGCAGTGAAATATAGCTCCACACTGGTATTGGTATGACATGCAGTGTACTTAAAATTTGTTTATTCAATCGTTGTAAAAAGTTTCAAGCGGAACTTCTTAATTTGTGCAAAAATTCAAAAAAAAAAAAAATTAAAACTGCCCACTTTATGTTGACGCTGCTGCACGACTTTTGGTATGTCCTTTATGGGTTCGCAATTATTTCAACTCCTAAATGCCTTCCCGCGGTCCATGTTTTTATTGTAGTTTCCATCACATTCATAAATTTGCTGACTTCAACAGGACTTTGTTGTTCAAAATTTACTACTTGGAGAAGCTCAACTACCCACCAGTTTGCTCGTCCGTTTAATGGCAAGCAATCTTTCTACAAAAAAGTGGTAAGTCGACAACTTGAGACGGTGCTTTTGTGTTGACTGCTCTTACTCCCACGAGTACGACAAAAAAAAAAATACAGGACTGCGACTCACTTATACTGAGAGCTATGATGAGGAAAAAAATTAAGTTTTAAAATTACCATTTGTTGAGGAAATTAAGCTATTTGTCAGGGGGGAAAGTCTAGTATTTAAGCAGCTTAGAAGTTGTGCTACTTTCTCAGTATGATTGTCATTATTAATGGATGCATCTATTTTGTAAACGAATTCGCTGTCTGCCATTAATCGGTATCTTGTACATTGATTTGAGGGGTAAACGATTAAGAACGTTGATATAATAGTTTCAGAAAAGGTCGAAAAATAACTTTTGTTTGGTAAATATACTACAAGACTGAGACGATCTGTAACACTTTTTAGTCGAAGGCTATACGAACAAAAAGTGATTGAGATCCACAATCATGCTAGTTAATTTTTCGACGGACCAATTTTATACTCTCACTAAGTAGTCATGGTAAGCAATTCCAATGCAAATTGTCTGACTTTTTGATATAGAGGTAGTGAGTTATTTTCATCATTGTAGATATATGTGAGAAAAATTCACAGAAAATACCTAAAGTTTTGAGACAACACTGTGCCTTTTAGTGAACTTTTATAAACCGTAACATTCGTTTCCTAAATTAGCTCTTACTTCTGATTTGAATGTGAATTTCTTTCTAATTATGTAATTATTTTTGTTTTTTGACTTAGAAAATATTTTTACATTAAACTTGAACTCCTGTTATAGCAAAAGTTAATACAATTTTAATTTAATTAAGGTAAAACAAATATAGAACTCACTAAATAATTAGAGATAAGCTAAATATTCAACATTTTCAATCGAAACGATGAAAAATCAACATCACAACTTTTTAAAATTAACAATAAATGAAACAGAGAAAAGCTTATACAAATATATTCACAAAGCTATTATAATAACTATGAATTATTGACCAGAAGTCTGAATAAAAAGCTTCCAAATAGAGCATAGGGTCTGCAATTTTTAAATCAATTTTAAACAAATTGCCGATGATCCTTAATTGGAGCATAACGACTTGTAATTTTCAGACAAAAGGTTCTGTGTTCTAAAGAGTTACAGGTGTCATATTAAATTGAGTACAGAGCCAACTAGTTTTAAACAAATAATCTCCATATGTATTTTCTTTTTTGATCAATCAGACTTGGAGCGATGAAAAATCACAGTTAAAAATCGAAGCATTGCCAAATCTTTTATATGTTCTGTACAACGTCAAAGTGACTTTTTTCGAATTTCGAAAGAAGCAGCCTCAAATAATGAACGAGATTGCATAAGATGAAAAGAATGCGTTCAAGAAAACCAATCAAGATCAATGAACTTTTGGAAAACTCGTTATTATTCCATTATACATGGCGGTGGAAATTGGTACACCATCATTAATCGAGTTGCTTATGAATACGGTAACCATTCGTCCTCTTTTTGAGAGGACAGTCCTCTTTTTCGTTTCTATGTCCTATATGATAACCTGGTATATTTTGTTGTGTAAAAATATTTAACTACAGGTGTTATCAACCCATCGTCAGAAAGGTGTCAACATGAACTTCTGTTGTCGAATAGATTCTTCTTGCACAAAAGTAATAACATATGTGAGACTCGAAAGCGTTCAGAAGATTATAGTTTTTACGATTCTGCTCAAATCAGCTTTGCTGAGATAGGTGCTCAATAAAACACACCACTATCATTGTTGAAAGTCAGTCAATTATGTAATTGCGAACAACAATGAAATTAGCGCTCTTTCAGAAATTTCAAACTTTTCTAAACCAGCTGATTGCGATATAATATGTTTAGAATTTATATGTTGCCATTTTAAGCCATTTATTTCTTGTAAGAAATCCATACCGATTGCGAAAGCAGTTCTCACTTGATGCGATAACAAATCCGAATCCATATATGAACAGACAAACAATTTGATGATCCAAAATGTATTGATTGGAGTTGATTAGAACTACAACGAATGATGAATTCTAAATGTATTCATCGGGTCTTATCTCAAAGAGATATCATACCCATTCACTTTACAAGTCTCTTTGGTATACTTCAGTCCTGGACAAATAGTAGCGGTTTCCAGAAATCTTACTGTAAATATGATGCTGAAAGAAAAAAAACATAAGTCCAGCTGTCTGAAATTCACTTAAGACGACGACCACATTACTCAGCAAGTTCTTCTGCAAAATGTCCCGCCATTAATATGCTCAGGCAAGAAACAAAGAAAACAAAAAAGTGCCTACCCAGCAGAATCCTGCGAGCTAATTAATGCGATGAGGGCTTCCTTTCGCGAGTATTCGAGCATTCATTACAGTCGCGCGACAGTTTCATCACCGTACGACAAAGTCTCACCCCGCGCCAGTAAGGGATTTGGAATTTAAGAGGATAAAATGAACTCCAGTAGCGCTTTGGCTGCAAAGGAGAGTAGAAATAGCTCCGAAATGATCGCTACCAGATAATGGAACCGTATTTATAGTACTGATAAGGGAAGAGCGACAACGCACGCGACTCGACGGTCTGATATTTTCCATTACGACTCTAATTAACCATCACTAATCCCTTTATGGAGCGAATTATCCCATCCATTCGGTGCTTTCTGTGTGGAAAAATTAATCCCCGGAAATTTTCCATTCCCCCCAAGGAGTATGACTGTATGAGTGACGTGGGACTTCCAAACGTGTACCATTATGTACGAGTATGTATTAGTCTCGATATTGAAGAAATCAATGGTTAATCGCTTTGCAAGGACCAACAACACACACTAGTTCTGGTAGCCCTGTTAACTGTTTTTCCTATCCGTTTGTGTTCTTTTTCTTCCACTCGGTTCCTTTTGATTAAATTTAGTGATGTTTTTCAGGATTAGAAACAGTCGTGAGGATATCCTTATTGAATGGAATGATGCATTGAAATGGTTTGTTTGATGTCCCCCGAGCATAAATACGAACGACACAAACGAAAGGAAAGTCCTTGAAATTGGGATGTGTAAATAAAGGACAAAGACAGAAAAGTGGTAAACTAAAAAAAAAAACCGAGAAAGAAATAAAAAATAAAGAAGCGACGCGTATGAAAAAATGTCCCTTTATGTCTGAGAAATGCGTTAGATGTTAGATGGATTTCTCTGCGGGCTGCCTCAAAGCATTTTTCTTACAACAACTGCGCGATTGTTTGCTTAGCTTTCAAGTCCTTGCTTTGTGATGACGTTTTCGCATAAGGAATACTCGAGCTGAAGTACTGCATTTAATTTGTCGCACGGCAATTAATTGTTGCTCTGTGGAGGGGACTGCGAATGAGTAGCTGCAGTTTGGGTTATTCTTTTGATTAAACGATACATTTGAGACGCTCTGAAAGGAAAGGGCTTAAAGTATTGTTATATTAATTTCTTGCGGGCAAATAGCTTAAGCAGTATTAGACGTATTACCACGAATAACATATAAAATGAGAGCTATTCAGTCCCACAGACAAGGTCTTGCACTTGTCTCGAAGCAATAAGCAAGTGAAGCATTGGATTACACAATCTGTTGGAGTATGTTGACTACCTATATGAAAACGTGATCTTAAGATTTTTTTTATAATCCATTTTATACGAATTCACAAGAGCAAACTACTAAAAATAGCTTCAGGTCTAGTTCAACGAAAACCTGTCACTCACTCACTTAAACTTGCATCTGAATAGTTTCCTCCATTTTGGTAGTTCCCCTTACTGGAGGGTCAGCTTAATTGAAATAATGTGGTCAAAAAACTATGCACAACCTTAATATCTTGGCAAAGCAAGAAAGTTACTGATAAAACTAGAAAATTAATTGTTTTCGAAATTTTTCCGCTACACTCTAAGCTGATTTCAATTAGCACTTTATCGCATCTTTCTTCTTGCACTTCGTTGCAATGAATTACGATGAGAAATACCATTCGGTACTGCTCCTCATTACTCTGTTTATAAATGTTTTCTACTTTTCCATCCTTAAAGCTTAATTAAGAACTTCTTGGTATCTTTTAAGCAGTATGCTACACTATCCAGAATAATGAAAAGCTGCTATAACTCCTGCAGCTATTT
Organism: Cheilosia variabilis; assembly: GCA_951230905.1. Classification (NCBI taxonomy): domain Eukaryota; kingdom Metazoa; phylum Arthropoda; class Insecta; order Diptera; family Syrphidae; genus Cheilosia; species Cheilosia variabilis. The sequence goes on along the minus strand of OX579676.1, from coordinate 143,176,194 downwards.
AGGAACTTCGTCCTTGACTTTTCGATACCCGCAGTTGTTGTTCTTGTTGGTCGGGTGCTATCACAATGGACTGACGAAATCCTAACGTGAGATAGTTACCAACTTTAGCAATATGGTACTCCACTTCGTTGCAGACCCCTGGTGGTAAAATTTGCACAAGTCGCCGAATGGGAATGGCAGCAGTGGCGTTAAGAATATTGAAAAGATCGTTGATAATCGCCATATAACCATTTTGTACTCCGGAAGCGACCTGAAAATTGACTCGGAGCATATAGGGCTCCGCAAACTGAGACCCAAAAGTATGCAATATTTTTTCTTATCTCGCAGTTTCCATTCTGCTGAAATTTTCTAAAGTTTAATGAATGAAGCTCATTTTACCAGTGCCGTGTCATCCATTTGCGCCCGTCCGTAATTAGAGAAACATTTCTTTTATCGAGAAGAAGCTTCAGTCAACTGACAGGAAGAGCGTCAAATTTAATAGCTCTACACTACTCAAAAATGAGACCTCTTCATTCATCTCTATTCAACCAATTTTCCGAACCATGTTATTCATCAGTAAGTGCCGCTTTGATATTCATGTATATATGATGAAATGAAATATTCAAAACAAGGCTATTCTGACTTTCTAAAAATAGCAATAATCCATCACTCACTTTCCTTCGGAAACCTCAGTCCGCCTTGGGCCGTTCGAGTATATATATATCCTTCTTAAACTCATCTGATCTTTTTCCGCTCCGAAACCGTTTTGAAATATAAACATGCCCCAAAGTTGGTATCTATGTTTTCACATATAAGTGCATCACCTCTTTTTCCCATATTAATTCCACATACGTCTAGGACATTTAACATGCAAACACCATTTAATGTATGAATCTTCAAAAAAAAATTCCATGACTTTAAAATAACATATGAATCTCATCACCTTATTTCACGCATCAGTCCCGAGACAGACCCAGTGAGTGCCTAAAGGGATGTGTGAAAATAGAAAAGAATACAAAAACAATTTTCATTGCCTCTTTCAAGTTCATATAGCCCCTCAAATGTGGCCCCCAACAAGGACGACGCCAATAAATCCCAAGAACACCTTCATTGCCCATTGAAGGCAAACAAAAAAAAAATTTATAAAAAAAACAAACACCCGTTTAACTTGGGAAAAATGACGCCGATTCATCAAAAATGTTCAAGCGAAAACAGAATAACCAGAAAAGTGTGCACACACACGCCTCAAGGTATAGTCCCGAGCGAGTGGCTTAAGTAATTCCACAGCTTCACTCGCTGTTTTCCAAAATGATATCCATAAATTATGGCTCTCCATCACCTCACCACTGGGAAAGGGCGAACAAGAAACAGAAAATATTACCCTGAGTATGTGACAAAAAGGACATTTGGCAGACGGATGTATGTAGGATATGAGGCGCCTTTCCACCTACATCCGTGTTGAAACATCAGCCAGTCCATCCATCCGCACACACGCAGAGTGGTATTCCTTTGAAGCCAATTTCAACCAGGTGAACATTGAACATCAGCTGGAAGGACCTTCCTGCCAGCCAAACGGAGCAGTATCCTCTTTTCAAGAATTTTCCCAGCCCATTCCACACCATGAATCTTGTTCTCGAATCTATGAGTGAGGAGTTCAAGTGAAAAATACCCACGGGGTGAATCACAGAGTCAGAGTGTAGCTGTGTACCAAAACGGTGGTGTACTGTGGCGTATGAGTGATATATTGCCAAAAACAGGGCCCACAATTCAGAGACGACCAAGCGGTGTGCGTGCGTATGTTCTAATGTGTTCTTCGAATGGATAATATGTAACGTCTCGTCGTGCACCTTTCTGTCTAGCGGACAGTGATTTTGCTTCTGGTTTCCACTTTTTTGCGTGATGAATATGTGAATCACTCGATGAGTCACGCAGGAATGCTTTCGACCCCAAAAACAAGACTTCTTGCCACAGCCATCACAATAACCACAACTGCGAGGAGACCTCTATATCTATTTCAGGCACACATTGTACCGCATATGTTAACGGCGACAAAGATGATATTATTCAGCGCGGGATGTCAAAGGAGTCGTGTGTCTTTCCTGCGTCACTGATCGCAGTGTTTCCGTTTGATATCATTTTCGTTCTCTAATGGAAATTTATGTGCGGCGTTAAATGTGCTTGTGCAAGTATATGACAGGAAAGTGACAGTCACTGCTTTTAAAATTGTACGCCGCCGCCGCTCAGTGTGAACTCTGGAGCCTCGTTATGGGAGTAATTGTTTCCGCCGCGTGTGGGACTAACGTCGTGGATATGATGCTACGATGTTCGGGTCGATTTATTTTGATTAAATATAATCCTTCGGAGTTTTAATGTTTAAATGGGAATTTAGTGACATGTTTTCAGTGTGCAAAAAGTCACGGGTCATTCAGCTGACTTAAATTTATGGCAATCGCTTTACTACGACACTATAAATCAGAGGAAGTAGCACGTCACAGCTCACAGGAATTAACTCTTTTCGGCTGTGCTTCAGAGTGACTGGTGGGTGGTGTGTTACCTACCTGTATACGTGGAGCTTGTCAGGTAGTTAGTTCTGTTGTGAATGTTGGGTGTGCCTCTGGTTTTGGTTAGAATGAGTGAGTGAAGGGTCTACTTTCACAATGGCATCTACAAAAAATTAGGTGCCTTACAGTGAAGCAAATGATAAAACTTGTGGAATTGAGCAACAACTTAAGTTCAACTTCGTATACCTCTTCAAGTAAGCAAAATAATCAAACAAACTACAATGGAGCTTTTTATATTTTTCGAAATTTTAATTAAAAAGCGAAAACTTTGCTAGAGCTCTGTTGGAGTTTCATGTTTGGCATAGGGCTTTTTTGTTATTTTATATGGAAAAAAATGCGGTATGCACATTTTTGTTTTTCCTTGGAGACAAAGTGCAAGCTATATGGTTTGGACAGTTGGGTCCTTAAAAATAAGTTTTATGTACATTAGTTTGAAGCGTCCCCAGTTTTCCAAAATCCATTTGGGTAATTTGATTTAATATCCAGTAGACCATTATATGGTCCCATTATGACCAAGGTCCCGCAAATTCAAATATTTTGGTCACTTAATTGTATGATCCTTCTAACACTAAATTTTCCCTCCCGTACAGAAATGTCAACAAATAAAAAATGACCGAGGGTGCCAAAAGTATCCTGTTCGCAAACAAAATTCTAACATCATAGGTAGGACCCACCTAACCGGGTATAGCAGTATATTATGTGTAATACGTACCATGGCTTTTCACGGTTCGGTGGTCAGTTTTGAAATTTCAAGAATGAAAAAAATTAATTCAATATCCTGTGTAAAACTTGGAAGTCCTCGTGAGTAAGAAGAAAGAAAATGAATAAATACTTTAGATATTGATATGCTATACAGGTTTGTAAGTTTATCACAAAATAGTCAGCAGCATAACTGGCCAATCGCGAAACCTGCATGTTAAGAAACGTAAACCTGTATACACCTTAATTTTCAACAGAATCTGAATATGGCCCCAATTTTGTTTAAGGAACCAACCTCCGCCAAATTTTTAAGAAGTACCTTCCAAGGTATTGAGCTTGATTTCCACAAAGTCAGGTCATTATTAAAGCTGTATGTTTCGTTATCATAACGTTCTTCCTTACAGAGAGTTTTGCCTTTCTGAGTTTTCCACAGACTTTCATCCGATTGAAAACGGATCACAAGGCCTTTGAAAATATGTAGGCTTCTACGTCTGCTGTATTGATGCTTTTATATAGAAAAATTCTCATAGACGGCCATTGGTGGTCTTACAATCTCAACTTCACTTCATTCAGTGGAAACCTTGGTCGGCATTCTGTAAGGCGAAACGTTCAAACGTTTTCGTGTACAGGAAGAAATTTGCTTGTGCAAGGGGAAATTATTCGTGCGCAGGAAAACGTTTCATCGTTTCGCCTTACAGAATCTGGCCCCTGCTTTATTTTTGCCCAAAAGGCCGGCGTTCTCTTTGCCTTCGAAATCACAACGTTTAGGTATCCAACATAATTTTGCATATTCCTGCAAGCATATTGCTCTGAACATTGGGAAGCAACCTCCTGACTAGGTGCTCCAAAAAAACGCACTTGTGCACCTAAACTTATACAACACTTTTGGTGTGGCGCAGTATCTCTCATGGATGATAAAAAAAGTTTTGTTTGTTTGACACCAAAGAGCGAACGTGAACTAAGCAAATTACCACTGGTGCCACTATCAGATGAAAATACATATCCGGTTACGGTCCAGGCCAAATTATGAACTTAAAATGACGAAATCTTCCAGATAAAATGTTTATGATGAAATATTTAAGAGGAAGGTTAAAAATGATTGTTTGTTAGGCCTTTAAAATACTCAGTTAAGTCAGAGATCATTGTACTGGGAGATGTAAGAGTCATTGTCCGGAACAGTTGCAAAGTTCAATACCGTGTTGAGCAGACTAACTGCGCATACTTAAAAGGACATCAGGAAAAACTTCGTATCATAGTCACGTATTCAATTCCTTTGTTCGGATGAGATATCTGGCGGGTCAATGCTTCGGAAATGTGTTTGCTTATATTTAAAAATAGCATTCTTAGTATTGGGCTGTCAAGGTTCTGGAATGACAAATGCATTGGTAGTCTTGTAGATTTATGTACACTTGGTAAGAGTCTATTGCAGGTGGAGTATGAAATTGGCCTGAGGCCCATTATTCATACAAACTGTAGAAACTGTGTCTGACAGAACGAAACCGAATAAATCCTTTTCTAAGGAAAACCCAAGGATAAGTTGGTTTAACTATGCTCATGAGCAGTACTTAGGCCTTCCTAGATCGATCGAAACTGAAATAAAAATAAACGTTAAAAAGTTCTGAAAGAACACAAACATTACCCAATTCGTGGATCTGTTTTCAGATTCATTGGAGGAAATCAATCGGCTTCCATACTCGTCCAGAATGAAAAACAGTTTACGTGCGATTTAATGGAAGGTCTTTTCCAAAATGTCTCTCACTCAGTTTTCGGAATATCAGTTCAGAAAAAAAAGAAATGCAAACATCACTTCGCACACACAATCGCCATTCCTGAATTAAGTGTAATCTTTCTGGTGAAAGCATATCGAGGGAGGAGTTCCAGTTCCAGGAAATCTTGCCCATACATACTGAGTGGCTGTTACACCCGATCTATGTAAGCACTCCCATGCATTCTCATGGTGAAGCACCTCGCTGAAGTGATGCACATACGTCTGGCGCTGCCACTGCTTGCCGCATGAAGGGCTAACAAGATAAATGGCCATTTTAAGTAACGTAAGGACCACTAAATTTAGTTTATTTTCATCCAGAGAGGAACGAGCGAGCAGACATTTCGTACTTTTGCTGTTTGTTTTGATTACTGCTAGTGGATGTGGGAATTCTCTGGAAATAAGTAGAATCTCTTGATACAAAAAGAAGATCTATGTGACAGAAATTCTTAAATTGATCGGTACGACACTCATGCATGCGACAGCTTAAATTGACATTTATTGATTTCAAGTCTAGGGAAAAAATAATGACGATGAGTAGATAGCTTAAAATTTGACACCACTTTCAGATACTCAATTTGAGGTCTCTGATGGATATAGGTGCGGGGTAATTGATTCCAGAACAAGGTTTATGTGCTTAGAATGATCTTAGGGACAAAAGTAAAGCTACTTTGACTTCCGCCGTCAGTTCTGTTTTCTCCATCACATTTTTGATTGATATCCAAAAGATTAGTGTACATCTTACGCATCAATAGTCCGCAGTGGAAACATTGAAATTTGTACAAATAGCATCCGCCATTATTTCGTTCCCTAATCCCGTCGACGTCGACATTCCTTTAGCCCATTTCTAAACCAGTGCCAACCTCGGTGACGCTATTTGTCATTGCTCGTCTGCCAAAAATGAAGTCGACATTTCAGGGAAACAGTGTGGAAATACGTTCGAATGGATTCCATGAATCTCATTGTATATTTTAAATATAAATCTCTCAAATTGAATGGTAGTAAGAGATGCTCGCAGTTGTCGTTGCCGTGCACTGTGGAACATTTTTTTTCCCAGAAATAGCGCCTTTGAGCTTATTTTTTCTTTTTCAGCGAAATAAATTATGCATGTGGAACATCTCCCTGGGTCTGTATATACAGGCAACTTAACCTAATGGTAAATGTAAACATTAAGCAATAAATTCTATTTTTGCAGGCTCAGAGGAAGCGTTGCTATTTTTCTTTTTTGACTGTCAAAAGGGTCAATGTTAACGCATGATTTGAATGTCGATGCCATTTAATGGTTCTGAAATGGGAAATTTATTGGGGAAGCTGTTCATTCACTAATAAATGACAGTAATAATGTGAATAACGGGAGGAGAGTATCAGTCTTGTCTATATGTGGGGCTCTATTTCCTTATTCGATTTTATTGGTGTGTATTCCTCAACATCAAAGAAAAATTCAATCGAAGACGAAAGATTTGATGGTAATGGGGATCTGATTGAGAGAACTATTTGTTGGAAAAATGGCAGAGAGTTGCTTGAACTTTGGTATTCGAATGAAGCCATTAAGGCGTAACTATACAGCCGGTTCACATTTTTATCGTCGCATTCAAGATTTTGTTTGTCGTGTACTTTTATTTTTACAATATCTTAAGCAGGTATTTCAAATTCAAAAAGCATTTGGGGGGGAAACTCGATTCTTGGCTGTGATTGTTTTGCTCACAGCATTTTTTGAATATCTTCACGCCACTTGCAACTTTTTAGATTCAGAGCTATCGTGAACGGAATTTTCTTTACAACGTTGAATATTTTTGAAGAGTTGAAAACAGTGATGCATTTCAAAAAATAGAAGCGGAAAAGCTCCCCCAATTAAAACATCCTTCGTGAAGCTAGAACAATTTTTTTTAAAATGAGGACGACCCTATATTACCAGCATTTAAAGAAAAATGTTAAACTTCCAAGAACCTTTTCGTAAAACGCTTTGGAAAATAACAAAAAAGAGTAGATTCCCGATAAAGTGAAGAAATAAAAACAAAGCCACATTTGCAAAGATTGAACTTCAACAAAAAAAAAAGGACAATTCCACTGTACATGTAAATGTCTGCAATTGACTGCCCTTTTAATTCTTGCTTTTTTAGGATTTTGAACTAAAATTGATTGTATAGTAGTAGATATACAGTATATAAAGCTAAGTTTTTGAAGCAATAAAATGTAGTTGAGGAAGATGATTTAGTTGTTAATAATATGTACACATAAGGTTTTGGCAGCAAAATTGAGATTGTATTATCAGTGTTAAACTAAGCGGAAACAAAATCGATATGTAAGAAATATCGCTCGATTATCTGTTTCTGTCTCCAAAACCTCGAATTTAGTATTAACTTGAAGCTAAAATTGTTGTTAACGCTTTAGAGAAATCAAATAAAAATAAAGTGGATACCTTTTTTAAAAGTTTGAAAATAAAAAACCACATCTAGTAAATTAAAAAATGGCCGAAACAAAAGATGAATAGCTGTAGTAGGGGAATTTGCAATTATTTTCTAAAACAAAACAGTAGGGGCATTTGTATCTCCCACATCCTCAAGATACTAAAGTGTCTAAAATTAAACATTAAAAACCAAGTTCCGGTACCAAATAGTGCTACAATTCTTACAAGGATAAAAAAAAAAAAAAACAACAACAGGTCTGTAGAGACCCTAGGCCTAGCTTCTCACAACCATTCGTTTGTGTCAGTTTCATTTTCATTTTCATTTTCGAGACGAATGGAAGGGATCTACAATTTTATGCCTGGTCCAAACGGCTAATTGAGAAGCTCCTTCATGACAGTTATACTCTCGGATGTTTGTCGGACGTTCGCGAGAGGTGGCGTAGCGGAAAAAAACCATAAGTTGGAATTTAGGTTTTTTTCGGGACTCGAACCTGGGACCCCTCGCTTAGTAGTCCAACACACTAACCACTAATCCACTGCGCCTACACAAGGATAAAACAAGTACCCGTATATGCATTTATGTAACCTGCTTCTAATTTACCCTCGCAAATTGTATGGTCGCGAAAACAACAAAAATCCCTATTCCAAAAAATTAGGACCAAACAAACCCAAAAAGTAGTCCTCCCTTTTTATTCATTCAAACGTGTCCCTTCTAATTAACTCCAAATGATGAAAAATAACAAACAAATCACTCTCTTCCTTGCTCAAGCACTAATTGTTTCTGATGTTGTCTCAAAAAAGCAAAAATATCGCAGTGTTATCCCATCCCCCTACACGTCAAGCTATTCCTGTACCAAACACAGATATGTACGTATTATACCGTGACAGCACAAGCATTCTACGAAGAATATCATCATCTCATGCATTGTAATAAGGAAATGTTATTCCCAAGGTATATCTCTCTGCACTTGATGCGGTTTTCATTGTCACGCGCTATGACAAATCATTTCTCGGTTAAGTAAAGTGTATAGGGGGAAGAAAAAACTCCTAATGGTGTGTCTAATGATTTTATGATATTGTCGTTTAAATGACATTTTTACGGCGCATTTGGAAGTTCCATTGCATTGGAAGAGCAGACGAACAAAGCAATAAAAGAGAAATCGGAGATAGCACAGAGAGGTGTTGAAGAGGATATGGCGCACACGTAATATCACCACATGTATTTCAAAAACAAGCGCAGTCAATCGCATTCCCATACCTATACAGATACACGTTTATAACCACAATAAAAACCTCAAAAATTCAATAAAGTACTCTGGATTCAATTTAAGTAAAAATGTTACATGCAAAAATGTTGCGGTTTCTGATGACATTTTACAGCATAGAAATGTCGCTACGTGTGGAGAATTATTTTGACAATTCACCAACAGACTCGAATGCACGATACAGTCTGTCAGGCAAGATTTCAAACATTCACACTGGCAGTTTATTTTTCAATTGCCAGATACTTACGAACGCACGGACATTGATTCTATGTGGCTTTATTGGTTCATTAACAGCAGACTCGTTTCGAACTTTTGTCAACGCATAGTTTCGATTTGTGTTTTTTTTAAAGCTCTGGACGTGACTTTGTACTTTTTTATGTCATTGTGTAGATACACAAAAGATTCCGGTTAAACGTCATTTTTATTATTTGAAGCTTTCAATGTTAATGGTTTCTTTTTTAAAAACAGAAACCTATCTTTTAGCCCAAACTAAATATTTTCATATCCCACTTGAGAGCTGCAATAGGATTTGGGAGGATCTCTCGAGATTTCTCTTCTGTTAAATACTGTTAAACATCGTTTACGATTTTCCTAAACCTTGATATTACTACCTACTGAAATAGTTTTTAGCAAAAGCACAAACGTATTAGGAGTTTATAAAGTCAATCTCCTGCATCACAAAATAGGATCTTCTTCTTCGAGTTGCCTTAATTAACATGTTTTTAAGATAGCCCAAACAAAAATTTGTTGTCGCAATTTTAGACCTAATTTTAGATTACAGTAGAATCTCAGAAAGATGAACAGATATAAAAGAGGACACGTTTATCTTTTCGAATTGTTTGTCTTTTAAAAATTTACTTAAATTTGCTATAACAGTCACATATAAAGTTTAAACATATAAGTATATATAATAACACAAAAAAAAAGTTAAAAATTAGATCATAGAAATATAATTACTATTATATACTATTATACGTTCTTAAGAAACTGTTCTAGAGTAGACTGTTCATCTTTTAAAACCAATCATATTTCCGAGATTCTAATGTCTTTAGAAAAGACAGTTTATCGCAAGTACAACAAATGGCGCGGCAATTCGAATTAAGTCTATTTCTAGGCAGATTTACATCAAAATTATTGAATTGAATCTAGTTCCATGTAAATTGAATCGATAGGTATAGTTGCGGTACCATGAGTTTGTTTGCGTTGGCTAATTAGGTGTCACAAGTTTTCTACATACCTACAAATGCACACGTGCATTTACGGCATCTTGTGAAAGCCTAAAGTATGCGTTCTTACATTATGAATCTTAACCAAGTTGTACCTTAAAAAAAATTTAAATTCTAGTTTAATTTAAATTATTGTCCTGTCTAGTTTGCATAAAATCAGTTAAAAAGGACTCTACATTTTCAATCCAAGCAAAGGGTGACACTTTTGCCAAACACATTGTTAATTGAATTCCAAAAAATGCTTTGTGCCGCATCTAAAACCAGGACCGCATCATTAATTATTGTTTATTTCAATTCACATTTTATTCTGTATACGTATAAAAGTTCACTTACCATGGCTCATTAGAAAATAGTTTCGTGGTCAATCTGGGGGTGTTTGTGTGGGTGCCACACTCCCACGACTTCAACCTGCGATAAACTAAATTAAATCGCTTTTCGGCTACCGGTTTAATTAGCTTGCGCTGCCGAACCTTCATAAATTCAGTTGTATAAAATATTTTTCTGCATAAACCTACGTCAAGCTGCCACTATTAGGTGGTGTATATACACAAATTACGACATATCACCAGAGATATTTGAGGTTCACTACCGCAGGACAATACACACCGCGACATAAATAATGAATTATGTCCGCCGAATGTTTTATTGATTCGATAAATTATACAAAAAGTATGCGCCCTTCTCGAGGGCGGTTTTTGGTAATCTGCTGCCGCGAGTGAACCTGTTTTAAGTGCCACTGTACTTAAGCAGGGATCAACCGCTAATATTTGATTAATAGGCCGCATTAGCCGGTATGCAGTGATCCACATTTCCCGGACATTCTTCCGTTTCAATATGTATATAAATTAAATCTAGCAACAGGCACAAAACCAATGTTGTGGACAATGTGCGTTGCACGTTAGCCTTACAGCAAATTACACGATTTTCATGGGCTTAAGGGGTCAGCCTGAGTGTGGTTATTTTATAAATTACATTTCAATAGCGTTATGTGCCAAAATGTGGCTAGGTAAGATAATTGGTTTTACCAAAAAATGGTAACTTGCATTTGCACACCCCGTATGTGCCTGTGCGTTGGATAAGATTTGGAGCTAGACACGTTAATCGATAGCCTTGTCCAAATAAAAAATATTGAACGGCTCTCAAGAGAAAACAATCAATTTCTTGCTCTTGTATAGAACACTTTTACAGAATTTACTCGTGCCATGTCTGTGCCTTCTTCAAGTCTGCTAAACATGTACATATACAGCTGTATAGCGCTCTCCATAGACCTTTCAAGGGTTGAAAATTCGATTGTTCTTTTGGGCATGATCTGAAAGACAATTACAAACTTCTTTTTTTTTTAATTTTTATTTTAGGAGTTTCTGGAAAAGCAACCTTTGTGACAAAATTAAAATTTGGATTCCAGAAACTGCTCCCTCTCTTCCTACACATTCGCTCGATTAAGTAAAATTTACTTATCCCTTTGTTTTTTTATTAATCAATGTCATGCAGAGAACTTGACCTCTTCAATATTTCACGTCCGCATTGTCAACAAGAGTGGGGAACTTACACATTTCGTTGACACGCATCACCTTTTTATATCAGTTTGCCCAACGTCAACGACTTGTTTTCCCAATGTTTAGCAAATCCTCCACCAATCCGTTGGTACACAACACGAACCGGGTGAAAAATAAAATACACACTAAAGCAAACATCTTCGAGCAGAGCACTTGACTCGTCGCAACCCTACCATTTGGCCCGACAGTAATTTGACCCAAAACATAAAATAAAATTCCATCAAGCAGTCCCATCCCAGTCCTCCCGGCACCGAAGTCTGCTCGGTCAAAATAGACATTGATTTGATCTTATACCGTCAACTCTGTGACAGTATAAAATGAAATCCTCACGAACACATATTTACCTCGACTGTTATGTATGTTGACTTTTTATATATATATATAGCATATATGGCGGCTAGTGAAAGAGCGGACTTTGATTTACTATTCCCAGCGAAAACTGCTTCAAGCCAATGTTTACTCAGAAAACACATCAGTCCATCCCACATGATGGAACCAGAACCAGAACCATATTCCGCCCCAGCACCCACATCATCAACATTGGAAAATGTTCATTATGAAAGAGGATATCAGGTTCAGTTCATGACCTTCGATTTTGTTGGCATCTTCTCTACAGGTATGCAGTAATGGATTGTCATTCATTATTCAATCGAATCGAAGCGATGCAAGGAGGAAGCTTGACGCTATGTGTACATTAGGGCGTCATAACATGTGTTTTTTGGGTGCAAATGGTGGGTGGGTGGTACCCGGCAGTAAATTTAAAATTTCCTGGTTCAGTACCTGCTCAAGTGAAGTGTCAAGACATATCTTGTCTTCATCTGATATCACAGATCGTATAAGTGATTAAAATCGAAGACAAATCACCCGACCCGCATCGAACGGGAAGTGAGTATGGTATTGGAGAGGAACTTGCGCGCCAGAAATAGCGTATGAAGTTCAAATAGTGTTGTGCCAATATACCGGAGATGCTCTGAGGACCGACTGCACGTGCACAGTGGCATGCAAATTTATTATCAAGTTATAGGAATGGAAGCCTCGTTCGGTGGGATAGTGTAGGGGGAGACACCAAAGTTTATGTAAGAGTATACTCTTGTGCATTTTATCGCTGAACTTTAACTCGATTTAGGTCAAAGTAGCGGAGTTGGGAAGTTCCTTAAGACCTTTCTGAATGGTGGGCAGGGGGATATTATGATAAAGGATATTTAAATTTCAAATTTCGCTTCGGGTATTTGGAAAAAAGAAACCGAGCAAATGGTCGATATTATGTTGCTGCGCATATTTTTTTTAAAACATATTAACCCTAATGGTTGTAATGGACTACTGAGGGGTAGGTTAGTATTGGTTTCGAAGGCGGCGAATTTATTGAACAGGATATTGCATAACGTGGGAACATCTATATGTGAGTTGTAAAAAAAGTATAATTTCAACCGGGAGGAGATCAATAAACCGAAAAGTTTTAAGTTTAATCTTCCTTTCGAAGTGATGATATCTTGATCTCCTTTAGACGCCATAAAGCCAGAGTGGGTTTGTTAATAATGTCTTACGAAAAATCTTATTGGTTATTTCGAATAAGGCTTAATATTTAGAAATCAATTTATCGCAGTGGCCGGAGGCCTGCGCCCAGTAAAGGCAGATGCCAAAATCATTGGCTACCCCGTTAAGAGACTTATTTCCTTTATATCTGTTTGTAACCAATCAATTGAACTTTCTTCACTCAACTCCAAAAATGTTTGCATTCTTTCCATTTATTTGACTTTAAAGAGTAAAAGAGGGAGCACTGTCCTCGCCAAGGAAATAAATACAATAAGTACTTGTAGGAGATCGTCTATGAAAACTCCAAAATGAGTCAGATACAAAACTAAGTCCAATCGAATATCAGCGACTATAAGGGGACTTATGGATTTGCAACTCTTTTAAAGAACAGGCGGAAAGGTTGTTCCTATTCCATTGAATCAAACGATGATTTTGTATGGGGGTTCGCTGGAAGGGAAAATCATCGAAAGACATTGCAGAGCTAAAGGGTGATTTTTTAAGAGGTTTAGAACTTCTTTTAAAAAAAAAACACAAAAAATTCGAAAAAATGAATGAAATATTTATTTGAATCGATAGTTTGAACCTTGCAATTTAATGTTTAAAGATAATTTCATGCAAATGTTGACCGCGGCTGCGTCTCAGGTAGCCCATCCGCTGAGTCCAATTTTGGCATACTCTTTCACACATATCGGCCGGTATCTCACGAATGAATGCATGGATGTTGGCTTCCAGTGCGTCAATCGAAGCGGGCTTGTCCCTATACACATTAGCCTTGGCATACCCCCACAAAAAATAATCTAATGGTGTCAAATCGCACGATCTAGGCGGCCAATTGACCGGCCCGAAACGTGAAATTAACTGTTCACCAAACTCGCCTCGCAATTGCGCCATTGTTTCGCGTGCTGTGTGGCATGTGGCACCGTCTTGTTGAAACCACATATCATGCAAGTCAAGAACTTCCATTTCGGGCAAAAAAAAGTTTGTTATCATCGCTCGGTAGCGTTCACCATTGACAGTAACGCTGCGATTCGCATCATCTTTGAAGAAATATGGCCCAATAATGCCGCCGGCCCATAAACCGCACCAAACAGTGGCTTTTTCGGGATGCATTGGTAGCTGTTGCAATGCTTCTGGCTGATCTTCACTCCAAATGCGGCAATTTTGCTTATTTACGTACCCATTCAACCAAAAATGAGCCTCATCGCTGAACACAATTTTTCGATAAAAAAGCGGATCCTCGGCCAGCTTTCCAAGAGCCCATTCACCAAAAATTCGGCGTTGTGGTAGGTCGGCTGGCTTTAGTTCTTGCACCAGCTGTATCTTAAAAGGCTTTACGCCCAAATCCTTCCGCAAAATTTTCCACGTAGTGCTGTAACAAAGGCCTAACTGCTGGGAACGGCGCCGAATCGACATTTCGCGGTCTTCTGTCACACTAGCTGATACGGCCGCAATATTTTCTTCACTACGCACAGTACGTAAACGTGTTGGTGGTTTAATGTCCAACAAAGTAAATTTGGTGCGAAATTTGGTCACAATCTTCCGAATAGACTGCTCAGAAGGTCGAGAATGCTGATCATAAAATGGAAGCAGCGCGCGATGAACATTTCGAACCGAGCACGAATTTTGATAGTAAAATTCAATAATTTGCAAGCGTTGTTCATTTGTAAGACGATCCATGGTTAAATTGCAAACCAAACTGAAGCTGTTTGACAGTGACACAAGGTACTAAACACACGTCAGCTGTCAAAACCAGTGTTGCCAAAACCAAACCAGCTAAAAAATCACCCTTTAGAACGCGAGGGATGCTCCTGCAATAGTGAGGGACTTTAACCCATCTAAAAAACCTCCCTGGGGGACGGACTGAATTTCGTCATCCCGAATGTGATTGCACCTAGTTGTTCTACTAATCGGCAATTTATTTTTGAATTGTTTGAGAATTTAAAAGAGAAATCCGCCGGTTGTCGGATTTCTGAACCTTTTTGGTAGAAAATATAACCTAATTTATATTCTTAGCTAATTTTTATAGATCAAGCGGTTTTATCCGCCAATCTCCTGATTACATGGTCTGTATTTAATAATTCGGTCATTTCTAAGCTAACGTGGTTGAGAAGCCTACGTCTGTGCATTTGAGCAACTTTTTGAAGTATAACTTCTTTAGGCGGGCTTGACTTGGGGGGTAAGCTGGTGAACGTGTCACGAAAACGTTACGGAAGTTGCAAACGGGACTTGAGAGGCAGATATGAGTTAGTGAAGATAGAAAGAGAGAGAGTTTCATATATCTAAGCCACAGCCCACAGTGCGGCAGTGATCCAAGATCGGGGTATTTATCCCTTTTTGCGGGATTTTCTCACTTATAATAAGCTAAAAGGGACAAAGACTTTTTCAAACCTCATAGTACAAAAAGAAAGGGATTTTACTTTTTGATAAAATTTTGTTCCCAATTGCTCATTTCATTGAGAATAAAACAAATTAGTCAACCTACGATCAAATTAAATTTCATGTATAGAAAAATGTCATTCAAAATTTATTTTGGAAGCATTGGAATGTAATTGGTCATTTCATTAAGAATAAAAAAATGTGTCAACCTACGGTCAAATTAAATATTTTCATGTTTAGAAAATTGTCATTCAAAATATCTGAATGCTTTCATTTTCTTTTTTTTATTTCCCTAAACTGTTTCTAAAATGACAAATCTGTCAATGAATTCACGAGTATTTCTTAAAATAATATATTTATTTATTTTGTAAGCATTGGAATGTATGCAAAAAAGGCTTTCCTCATTCTCAAATCAAATTTCTGTGTCATTTTTGTATGAAAAATCAAGAATAATGAGACTTGAAACCGAAATAAAGTTTCAAATAATTCATAAGATATTTATTTGATGTTGAATATTATTTTCATTCTAATGCCGAATGCAATTTTATGTTTCTTTTTACAACGTCTTAAAAATGTATTAGATGATTGCATAGTTAATGTATAATGTAACTTGTATTTGTCACTAATAAAAAAGACAGAATTTAATAAAATACATGTTTTCTTTCATTTAATATTTCGTGGGATATGTGTAGGATATTTTATATTTTGGTGTAGATAAAAGGGATATTTTGGGTATAGCCGTGGGATAACCTGCCTCTAAAGTCTGGTATCACTGCAGTGCAGGCCTATTGTCTGTATCACACTGTAGGAGCAAGAGAGTGGCACCTCCCCTCACCACGCACCGCCAGGGCTCGACCAACCATATGTGCAAGAATTTTTATTTTTATTTCTAATCGAAAACATTTATTGTCTATACTATTAAGTTTAGAATATATTGTTTTATCTTTATTTTATTTATTATTTATTTATTTAAATATCTATACTTAATTATGAAAATTATTTTAGAATAGTATTTATAACATTTAGAGTTTGATTGAATAATAGCTACTGCAGATTCAAGAATTAATAAAGCAATTTGAACAATTAATAAAATTATTATGTGCAAATGCATAGGGCGCCAAGTTCTGGGGGCGCATTGCTAGGAAAGACAAATTAATTTTATCTTGCGCGTAAAAATACTGTCATTTCCATTTAAACAAAAAGCTTCTTCAAATAAGCCCAAAATAACAACATCCATCACACATGTGCTGAGTTATTTCTTGCACATTAACTCACATCACTTGCAGTGTTGCAACTTCAAGGAGAATCTAACTCGAAATATCGCAAAATAAAAAATCCCACAAGCCATATGCAAGTTCACTTCTTTCCTACATAATCTCAAAATATTCCACCCTGTTCACGTAGGTACATTCCTTGCACATCCACTTACATTTAACAAAAGAATCTAGTTCAAAAATCTCAATTTAAAAAAATACCTCAATATAAAAAACCCCATTGAAAGTGTACCTCCAGGGTGATGTGGAAAAGATTTATTCATGTGTGCAAATATGAAAAAAGGGCGCTTTCTGTAAATCTTGCACAGGCCGCCACTGCGCTCCGCACACATTTTCTTTCTCTCTTTCTTTTATAACCAGTTATTTTTCGTACATATACCACAGGTCACGCCTATTGCAAGGTTGCCACTTTGGAATTTTTTTATCCAAATTTGGTATTTGGTTTTTTTTTGCTTTTTGAGTTTCGGTAATTTGGTAATTTTTATCTGGTTATGGTAACTTTTTGAGCAGATGTGCCAAGAATGCGAAATCGATAACAACTCATTTAAAAGCTTCCTTACTGTTTCTGAGTGAACGTATTGCATTATTTGCATATCACCATCCATATAAACCTGTTTTATTCATTATTCAAAAAATTACCGAATGCATTTACTTTTTCTCTTCCTTCGTAGCCAGTGTATATAATATCTACAATATTTTGTTTGCGAGTACATACAATCAGTGTTAGCGGCACCGACAACCGCAGATTGTAACATTGCAATGATTATTTGTTGGTACTAGAACATTTTAATAAAAGACCATTTACAAGAGCGGTTTGTTTTTTGTGCTTTTTCCCTTTATCCCACGGAAGGCTTTTCGGACATCGAAATTACAACAAAAAGGGATAAATCCCACGATATAACAACACTGCATACAATCATATAGAATAATTATGGATTGAGCTAAAGAAGTATTACTTCAGTCGTGTGGTCTAAAGCACACTCGTTTTTTTAATTTCGTCTTCAACCATTTCAATATTTAGATCTCTATGAAGATCAGCGTTGCGTATGTACCAAGGTGCATTAACTATGTTCCTTAGTACTTTATTTTGGAAGATTTGAATTTTTTGTAAATTTGTTTGGCATGTGCATGCCCACAACTGGAGCCCGTAGGTCCATAATGGTTTTAGAACTTGCTTGTATAGCAATAGCTTATTGTAGTTGGACAGGGATGAGTATCTCCCAATAAGCCCATACATTTTACTGTATCGCATGTTCAACTCGTCTTTCGTTTTCTTTACATGCGTTTTCCAACGCAGTTTAGCGTCTAGAGTCATGCCTAGATATTTGGCTGTATTTGAGTATTCCACTACATTGTTGTCTATGTACACTGGAATATGTGGTACGTTTTTATACGTAAAATTAATATGGACAGACTTTAGATCATTTAATCTAATCTGCCACTTTTTAGTCCACTCTGAGATACGGTTTATTGCTCTTTGCAGCTTTTTTGTTGCTATTTCAACAGTTGCTCCGACAGCAAGTACAGCAGTGTCATCTGCAAAAGTTACTATAGTGGTTTCTCCACTTTCAGGCAGATCGCTAGTGAATAAGAGGTATAGCACTGGCCCAAGCACACTGCCTTGTGGTACACCAGCTTTAATTTCTCTTAATGTTGAGTACTCTGTCTCTTGTTTAATTCTGAAAAATCGACCTGATATATAAGACTCCAGCATGGTCGAATACTGATTCGGCAGTTGCCTTTGTAACTTGTGAATTAGTCCTTTGTGCCAGACTTTATCGAAAGCCTGTGCTATATCAAGGAATATTGTAGAGCACACATTTTTCTCTTCAAATGCATTTTCGATCTTATCTGTGATTCTATGCACTTGGTCCATTGTAGAGTGCTTATTTCTAAATCCAAATTGGTGATTTGGGACTAGCGATTTTTCATCGATTATTTTTTGCAGGCGTTTTACCAGCATTTTTTTAAATAACTTTGACAATATTGGTAGTACCGATATTGGGCGAAATGAGGTTACTTCGCTTGGTGGTTTGCCTGGTTTTGGTATCATTATTACCTCCGCGACCTTCCACATGCTTGGCACATACTTACTTACTTAGGTGGCGCTACAGTCCGGGGTGGACCTGGGCCTCAACCAAAACGCCTCTCCAGTTAGCGCTTTGGCTAACTGCCTCCAGTTGCGCACTCCAAGTTGGTTGAGGTCCCCTTCCACTTGCGCGCGCCACCTAAGGCGAGGTCTTCCTCTACTGCGTTGTCCCTCCGGGTTGGAGTCGAATACTCTTCGGGCCGGAGCGCTGGTGTCCATTCGCTCTACATGTCCTAGCCATCTTAGTCGACTGATGCGCACTTTTCTGACCAGGTCGATGTCGCTGTACAGCTCGTAGAGTTCGCTGTTAAATCTCCTCCTCCAAAGCCCGTCAACGCAAACGGGACCGAAAATCAGTCGAAGAATTTTTCGTTCAAAACGACCAAGGAGATCTTCATCCGCCTTTGATAGTGTCCATGATTCTGCGCCATAGAGTAGGACTGGGATGATGAGGGTCTTATATAGAATCTCCTTAGTGGTTCTTGACAAGGCCTTACTTCTCAATTGCCTTCTAAGGCCATAGAAACAGCGGTTGGCAAGTGTAATTCTTCGCTTGATTTCTGATGTGATGTCGTTGTCAGAATTTATAGCGGAGCCGAGGTAGACAAAGTCCCTAACTACCTCAAAATTATAGCTGTCTGTCGTGACGCTCTGACCGATTCGTCGATGTTGTGTGTCCCTTCTTGTTGACAGCATATATTTTGTTTTGCCCTCATTCACCACTAAACCCATTTTTGCCGCTTCTGTACTGATACTTGCAAACGCACCAGTGACAGCTCGCTGTGTTCTGCCAATGATGTCGATGTCGTCAGCGTATGCAAGTAGTTGCACAGACTTCTGGAAGATTGTGCCTCTGGTGTTGGCTTGTGAGTTTCGCACAATCTTCTCAAGAATGATGTTGAAGAAGTCACACGACAGCGCGTCACCTTGTCTAAATCCTTTTTTGACATCAAAGGTCTCGGTGAGATTGTTTCCGACCTTTATGGAGCAGCGAGCGTTCTCCATTGTCATTCTGCACAATCGGACGAGTTTGGCAGGGATGTCAAAACTAGACATGGCTCTATATAGCTCGTCTCTATAGATGCTGTCGTATGCGGCCTTAAAATCGATGAAAAGATGGTGAGTATCGATCTGGACTTCTTGGGTTTTCTCCAGGATCTGCCGTAGTGTGAATATTTGGTCGGTTGTGGACTTACCGGGCCTAAAACCGCACTGGTAGGGACCAATCAGATCGTTGACAAAAGGTTTCAGGCGTTCACACAGTATGGCAGACAGGATCTTGTATGCGATGTTAAGAAGACTGATACCTCTATAGTTGGCGCAGTTTAGAGGGTCTCCTTTCTTGTGGATCGGGCAAACGATACTGAGGTTCCATTCATCAGGCATACTTTCCTCCGACCAAATCTTGGAAATGAGCTGGTGTATGCTCTCTGCCAAGTCATCTCCCGCTGCTTTAAAAAGCTCGGCAGTCAAGCCATCTGGACCAGCAGCCTTGTTGGTCTTAAGCTTGGATATTGCTATCCTCACTTCGTTTTGGTCGGGTGGACGGAAGTCTTGGCTTTCATCGTCTAAGTTGAATGGTTCGTTCTGCCTGACAGCGGAATTTGGGTCGTCCTCGCCGTTTAACAGTTTGCAGAAATGGTTTTTCCATATCCTCAGTACCGACTGTGACTCTACCACAAGGTTTCCTTGTTCGTCTCTACAGGTCCCTGTTCGGGTCTTGTTGCGATGACACGTTCTTTTTACCCTTTGGTAAAACTTCCGAACATTGTTCCTGGAGTAGCACCTCTCTATTTCCTCGATCGCGCGCTTCTCATGCTCTTTCTTTTTCTTCCGGAGAAGCCGATGTTCTTCCCTCCTCTTTTGCTCGTAGAGCTCACGAGCTGCTCTCGTCCTTCTGTGCAGCGCCGCTTTGTATGCGATTTGTTTTGCTGCATGTGCTTGCCGGCATTCTTCATCAAACCAGGGGTTTCGCGAGGGTGGTCGTGTGAAACCCAGCACATCGGTTGCGGCGTTTCTGATGGCTTCTTGGCATCTACGCCACTGGTCTTCAGCACTTGATGCTGGCTGCATAGGACTTCTCGAGAGGTTGAGGGATACGCGATCGGCAAAGGTTCTGGCGGTTTGTTGCGATTGTAGCCGTTCAACGTTAAATCTCCTCACAGTATTTCCTCGTTGTTGTGGCGTTTGAGATACCCGCATACGTACCTTGGCTACAACAAGGTAGTGGTCCGAGTCTATGTTGGCCGCTCGGAAAGTTCGGACATCTAGAACACTGGAGGAGTGCCTTACGTCGATCGCAACATGATCAATTTGGTTGACGGTTTGATGATCTGGCGACCGCCATGTTCCTTTGTGGATATTGAGGTGAGGAAACCGTGTGCTAGCTATAGTAACATTACGCCCCGCTGCGAAGTCAATTAGCCTAAGTCCGTTCCCGGACGTGGTGTCGTGTAGGCTGTGCTTCCCGATTGTGCTACCAAAGATGTCCTCCTTTCCTATTTTGGCGTTAAAATCACCTAAGACAATCTTAACGTCATACTTAGGACATTGCTCATACGTTTTGTCGAGGAGCTCGTAGAAACACTCTTTGGCAGCATCGTCTTTTTCTTCTGTGGGGGCGTGAGCGCATATTAGGCTGATGTTGGCGAATTTAGCCTTGATGCGGATTGTTGTAAGGCGTTCACTAACGTGTCGAAAGCTCAAGACTTCTTGCCTAAGTCTGCCGCTTACAACGAATCCGCATCCAAATAGACGCTGCTTTTGTTCCCTATAGCAATCACCGTAGTAAATGTCACAGGTTTTCATCCTTCTTTTGCCCGGCCCATCCCACCGCACTTCCTGGATGGCGGTGATATCTGCTTTGTAGCAGTCTAGGGCCTCCGCTAATTGTTCGGCTGCACGCGGCCAGTTCAGGGTGCGAACATTCCACGTGCAGATACGAACGTCGTTGTCCTTTTTCCGTTTTCCAGGGTCGTCAACAGTGAATCCGTCCTTATCCGAGGCTTTTGGTTGCTTCGCAACAGTTTTCTTTTTCCGTGGTTGGGTAGTTAGCCCCACGCACAACCCCCAACTTGGAGGACCAGGCCCTAGCTTGACCCTAGGACAGCGGGTCGGATATTCCGTTGTCAGTAACCCACTTCGGGGATATGAGTGCTGCCGTTGGCCCGTAAAGGGGTTCATCCGCCACCATCTCTATTTCAGCACCCTGACTAGTGCTGAAAATTCCTTACTGACCTTAGCTCCAAATACGTCAGAGTAGCTCACGTAAGGTATCTGCCATCTTGACTGTTGGCACCACCGTTGATCCAACCTTGCGGATTCATTCGCTGTATGTCCTCTTTCTGAGGGGCTCATGTAAGACCTCTGAGACTCGATCAGGCAGTCATTCCGACAGAGCATTATAGTGTTGCTATTTTCTTCGTGCTCAACACTCGCGCTTATAAGTTTAGCAAGTCAAGTCCGGGTGGACAAGACCAGTATCCGGTGGCTACCACGGGGAGGTAAAATAAGCACAATTGATGTGTATGAAAACAGTTGCAACAGCTGGGCATCGCCAAGTTGATGCCAATCAGTGTCTACCCTATTCATACAACACCCAACCACTATGCTTGGCACATATCTCAACTTAAATGCAGCATTTAAAATCTGCGCTAGTTTTTTTAGACCTTTTTGTGGGAATTGTTTTAAGATTTCCCCAGTAATCAAATCAAACCCTGGGGCCTTTTTTATTAAGAAATAAAAATAAATTACAAATTGAAGTAAAAAATTAGTGTCCATTAAAATTGCTAAGCAATTTTAATGGACACTGGTTTCAGGGTCAAAAGGTGATGGACTTGAGAGAGTTGATCCTTTTTTTTTAATTTAAAATATGAAAACGTATTTTTTGACTCATTTCACAATAGATAATGTCCTTCAATTTAAAAAATAAAAAATAAAATATTTGGCGCAACAGGTCCGTAGGGACCCTTTGCCTACCTTCTCACATCCATTTCTAATAGATAGATAGATATTTTAGTTTCGTATACAAACAGTGTTACAGGATTATTGTTATTGCACATTTTACAGAGATTTGATGATTTAAATTTGTATTAGGTTCAAATAAGAAAGACAAATTTATTTTAAGGACAATACGGAAAAAACCTTCAACGTAAGAAAAAAAGTAGGTGAAAACACGGAAATTGATATTAAATACACAAATATACACAAAATGGATTTCTAAAAACAAATAATAAATAAGTGGGTATGTGATAATGTCGATAATTAAATAAATGTCCTTCAGTATGAAATTGAACTTGACGGGATTAAATATTTTCCGCCGAATTAATATACAATTTACATACATACAAGTCCTACGTACGGCATTTTTTCAAATAAACTCATCCTCAAAATAATGTCCAATATCGAGTAATGGCTGGAATAATTCATTGAAAGGTCGCATAAGAATCATTATAATAGAAAAATTATCGGCTTATCCTGTTTGTAAATGTGCTTTATTATTAATGGAACGTCATTACGTTGTCTATTGACGTTCCAACTACTTACACGTTTTGCTGAAAGATGAATTATAAGTTGATCTAAAAATAATTTCACATAGGTGCCTTCCCAAAGTACAGTTTTTACTTCAATGTACCAATGAATCATCCCTTCGATATATTACTGCTAACAAAACTATCAACCACCGCCCTACGTAAGTTATCAACGTCCCCACTGTGCACGGATGATTAATGTGCTGTCACATCTCATGGTCTGAAAATGTAAAAAGAACCAACATAATGCAGACAACAACTTTATGTGATATTACCTGTTACTGACAATATTTGCTGAACAAATAAAATCAGCGTGGTAATGACTGTTTTTATATTCATCATTTCATTTCGCGCTACAGAGATATCATAACAATGAATATTTAAACTCGTTTGAGATTAAATTGAGATTGGTAAGGTTTGTTTAATCGATATTTTTAAACGGCACCGTGGCCTGTGGAGTAGAAAATCTATCGAACGATTTTGCAGACAATTTTACTGAATGTTCCTGGAGTCGTAAGAGAGGGGTTAAAATGAAAATGCTTATTTAATAAGGCAGATGAAACTGTTATTTCTAATAGTTGCAGTTATCTAGCTATGCATGTGTGTCCTTGGATGGACTTGGGAAAAATTTGATCACAAGTTGACTAATAACTCTAGCTCAATGTTTAAGACAATCTTTTATCAAGACTTTGTTTCTTCTGGCACAACATGAGGGACATCTGAAACAATTTGGATCTATTTGACGTAATGAAAACATAATAGAGAAATTGTCTAAGAAACTATACAAAGGTAGTTGACGGAACAGGTCCGTAAGGGAACCTAGGCCTAGCTTCTCAAAGCCATTCGTTTTGTGTGAGTTTTCTTTTCATCCAAGCGTCTAAAACGACCGCAGTTGCAAAGCATGCGCTAAAGCTGCAGACGGCAAATGAATCGTAGACCCGAAAGTTGTCGAACTTCTCGACAAGTGCAGCTATTCAAAACCTCGAGTACGGGATGAAATGTAAATTCCGCTTGTTACTCTCCGAATATAAAAAAAAAACAAATAATATAAAGTGGATCGAACGTAACTTCCTCGTTCATCAACATTTTTGGTGGAAATGAATTGGGAGTTGCCTGATTGTGTACATTTCAAGTTGCTGGATTTATTCTTAGAGGGCATATTCAATATGATTGAAATAATAATAAGTTGGTAAAACTAGGGAAAAAAAAGTTTTTGTACTTTCATTGGAAGTGGCCCATTGTAATTATTTTAAAAATATACCGTAGAAATGTGAATACAATCGAGATTTGGGTGCTCATTTTTGAGAAATATTGATAATATTTTTGAGGAAAACTACGTACGGCATCTTATTAAGAATACTTATATTATCTTTAATATGTATTTTGATCAAAATCGTTGGAGCGGTTTTTGTAAAATTGGCAGGCAAAACAGTACCAAATATTCAAATGTTTAGTTTGAAAAATGCAATAGCTTGACTATTTAGCTGAAAACGGAGTACAAGTTATTGTTCGGGATGTTAGCATTACCTGGTTTTTAAAGTTTAATCGAAATCGAAAATTGGGTTTTTCGAGATATGACCAGTTTTTAAAATTAGCGTTTTCGGTGATTCGAATTGAAAATTAAGGACGCAAATACTTTGAAAACATACATTTTACTTGAAGTATGCATTTTGGTCAAAATCGTTAGAAAACGAGATTTAAAAAAAATTACTTTTTTCAAAAATCCTTTTTACGATAATACAGAGAAAAACTGAGCTTGCCATTAAGTTAGAAATGATCATATTTCCCTAGAAATTATTTTTTGTTACAATCGTATGGACCGTTTTCGAGATACGTCCAAATTTCAAAAGTACCGTTATTCGATTTTTCAGCGGAACTGTAAGCCCCCAAACTCCAAATCCGAAGTTTGAACGAAATCCGGACAGCCGTTTAGGCTTGTTTTTTTACAAAACAATTAATTGTCTGGAAGCTGTTTTCGAGCGTTCTCAACAATCGCAAAATACGATTTCCCACAACACCTAAGAGCGGCCATTTAAATGTCTAAAAGGGCAGTGAAAGCAGTATTGCCATGTCTACGCTTGCATCCAGCCAATCCCACCACACTCTGACATACGAACCTATACCATTGACCCTAGTCAAAAATAACGTTTTAGAGAAAACTCAAATCAAAGTGCCGCAGATTCAAAATTCCCTAAAAAAAAGTCCCTCCTAATCGCAGGCATTAAAAGGTGTTATCAGCTGCAATACCCAGAGCAAGCCTAATGCCGTTCCTTGCCTATAAACCTACTCAATGGTCATTTACCCCAGTGGTTAGTATGTATTTTCACTTTAAGTCAAAGCACCATTGCCCCTATATGTGTCACCTTTCACTCATCTAATCCACAAATAAAATTAGAAAAAAATGTTCCTCCTAAAAAAATACACTCCATATAACGCAGATTGCCGAGGAGTCCCAAATTTTTAATCCACCCCTCATCCGTGCCAAAGGAAATCCCACCGAAATACAAGAAGAAATCGTCGCCCTACCCTAACTACAAGCAAGAAGCAACCCATACCCACAACTCCAATCCGTATGACAATCTTCCCCCGCATTAGAGGCAAATAAATTTAATTTTTGTAATCTCTGTTGTATGGCGGCGTCGGTGGCACTGTGACAGCGGGTGGTCGTTTTGTTGTTGTGGATCCCCTTTTAAAAAAAAAAAAAAATACATATTTCGGCTATTCTCGCCCCCGTGCCCGTGTGCATGTCTATTTATTTCTCCTTAATGGCATTCGGATCCCATTCAAGAGGATTTTAATTGAAATGACGCTCTCTTCACACATGCATTTCTTTATGGTTAAACGAAGTGGCACGCATCCGGAGGATAGCGATAGATAGCGAGATTCCGCGTCGTGCATATGAGTGCGATGATGGGGTAGGTACTCCTAGTCGTGCTCGTACTGGGTACTCGTGCTCTACGTGAGCGCAGCGCCTGGTGTGTGCTTATGCTTATATGAACGGGATGTGTATTATACACGTATAGGCATGAGTGTACCCACTTGATGCCGATATGCAGAAGCATTATGACATAATTGTGCATCCTAAAATAATTTCCAACCATGATTGCGCTGTCGTCGTCGTTAACATTGAAGAAGAGTAGTTGATGGAAACATGTGAAATGAGCGGAAGATTATCCTGTACAATGTATAAGTAGGTAAAAATGCCGAATCTGGTGTCCCCTTACTCCGGTATACGGTGCATGGTGTGCCCTTGTAAGGCTCCAGTTTTAGTATGCTGTAGGAGTATGCCGAGTGCATGGAATAGGTTGGGAATGATCCGAGCACGCTTAATAGACTTGGCTGACACTCGCGTACACCATGTTCATGCAATGCGGCGGCATTCAATCGAGAATGCTAGTGGCACATGCTTGGGAGAAAATTTTAGAAAATTATATTTCAAAACAGCACTTTCCAGGTAGGTACATTTCGTGGAGCTCAACAAGTCCCTATTGTTTTCGTGGTGAGACAGCAGGAATGGATTGCCTTATTTGATAGTCGGATGCCATCTATTGGGACTTGTGGGAAAGTTTGTGGAGCGTGTCTTGGGTAAAAAGGGACTTTCTGCAAGTTGTATCTTGAAAGCTCTCTTTTTATGGTAAGAAAATGTCCCTCTTCGGTCATGCGCGTTGAAACTTGAATGCAGCTTTAATATTGGGATATTCTGTTGAAAGTAAATTCTCCGGAAGGACAACTACTGGATAAAAGAAGTTTGAAATTTGAAAAAGTGACTCGAATTAATTTTCTTATGTAGGTACAAGTACATCCTACCTACTTTTAAGTTAGGTTAGGTGGCTGTGGAGAAAGACACACTTAGACCATATTGATAAAGGCCCTTTTAGAACAAAAACATCTTCGCTCATATCAATCGATGATGAGTCGTTAAACCGTTAATAAATTAATGCATTCAGACCATGTTGCTCATTTATAAATAGGTCTAGGGGCCTCTTTGCATTTTATATCGTGTAATTTTCACACGGATGCCACGAGTCAGAGTGATTGGCTTTAAGCAGTAGGCTTGCAGTAGCCAGTAAGAAGGATATAGCTAGCTACCTATCGCGAGAGAGAAAGCTTTCCAAGTGCTTGCTATTGAGCTTATGAAAAAACACCTTTTGCAGTTGGTAAGTGAGCACGGAAATAGGTTGAATGAAAAGCAAAATGAGTTACTTACGATGTTGAGAGGCGAAATACAGTGGTATTTCATCAAGTGCTGGTTAGAAAAACAAATAAGCAAGGAAGGGTTACTGTTCGTTGGTTTTCTAATCGAAAATACCTTGTAAAATGCCATCTACTGTATATGAGTGGAAAAATTCCTTCTCTTCTTTCATAGTTGGTGTTAGTGGTGGCTGCACATGCAGCTCGACGAGTGAGCCAGATGAATTGAGTAGAAATTCCTTATCTGACCCGCAGGGCGCACGTTCGAGTTGACTAAGTGCTTGTAGAATTTAAGTTAAAGTGTCCATGTGTTTACAATAACTTATGTATATGAAGAGTAGCTGCTAGTTGCCTTTTAAACAGCATTATCTTTTAACACGGCGCTTTCGCGCTTAAAAACTTGAATAATGTTTCAGTGTTATTATTGCATGCCCGCACATGTTGTTTGTGGTAATCATGAGATCTCCATTATTTTTGAGGATAAAAAAGAAGCATGAAAACCGACCTCTTCCTTAGAAACCGGAGAGCCTAAAGTATCATTAGGATGGCGTGACATGTTCCACAACTTGTGCATATATTTTGCTAGAGTAAGTGCAGCAAATATTGCGCACACTTGATATTTTTTGAAATAAAACCTTGAATTTTAGTATAAAAAAAACATTAAAGTGATGATTAATATTGTTTTAAGCAATTTATCTTTGTTTTTTTATGTACACGGAAAGAATTGAAAATCATCAATTGCAAAATTTTGATTTGCAATTTACGAATTATATATTTCTCGCAAATCACAACCAAGTTTTCATGGATTGATACAAAAATTGGTAATTTGACATTGAAAACGGCGGAGAATACCAAATTCTGTTTGCTGAAATTTACGATGTGATTTGCGAGATTGTTTGGCGTAATTTACCACTCTAATAGATCAATTTCTCAAACACCACTTCACAATCTCAAATTGTGAAAAATATTTGGTGATTTACCAACACTGAATGATGAATCAATAAAATCTTGTAATAATTTAACACATCAAACTGAAAACGTATACTGACGTAGAGAAGTCGTAAATTGCAAAATATTTTTTGTAATTTCCATGGAATCAACTACCTGATGTGTGGAATCTTTTTATGCACAGTTCATAGTCCATGTACCTATCGAAATCCTTTTAAATCCTTTCTTTTTATGGATGCATGTATGTATGTATGTGGTATTGCTAGACAGCTGCAATCATGAAGCCAAATCTTCATTGAGCACATTGCGCGTCGGTGCAGAGACAGCCAGTCGGTATTTAATCTTTGCTTAAAGCAGTCGAGTTAAAGTTGTTGAAGTATAACTATTTCGTATTGATAGGTTGTGCACTTCTAATTATAAACCATTCTGGAATATATTTTGTAAGTACCTATTGAATAATTCCAAAAACGCCGAAGTATGCATATAAATCTGTATTTTTTTTTAGAATGTACATCTCGCTATTAGAAAAGAAGTATAAATTGGAATGGATTCAAAAATATGTAATCGAAAAGGATTGTGAAGGTTCGTATCAATGTCAAGTTCAACTAAATATTTTGTTTGAATTTTAAATTTCATCAGAAACCGAAAAACCAACCCAGATATCAGGAGGAATACGACTATAAATATTATGTATTCGAAAATAATACAACTATGAATTTTGATTTGTAAATCACAAGATTTAAGTTGCAAATTGAGAATAAAGTTTTCTAATTTCACGATAAAACATTTTCAATTTAATACGGTGATGCCTCAAATAACCACTCGAGAATCGTAAATTGCAAAATATGATTTTGCAAAATGATAAAAATAAGTTGCAATTTACGATTGAAAATTTGTAAATTGCAATTTCTGAAGTAGTAAATCTACCCCCGTTAGTTCGCAAATCAACACTATTGAGTTGCAATTCAAGACTAAATGGTTGTAATTTGCTAAGGGAGGAAATTGTAATTTACAACATTAAAGTGGTAATTTACGAATTGTGTTTGCAATTTACAATCCATATAATATCAAATTGATAATTATTTGTGTCGCAAATTGGATCGGTTAGGGCAATATGTTTTTCTCGTTTGATCGCATTATTGACAATGAAAAGTGTTGATTCACGACTTTTGAGGGTCAATATCTTCACTTCGCGCAATTTCTAGAATTGCGAATAAAAAGTCGTGAATTAGTAAATCCTTAGGTAAGCTCTAAAACTCGACAAACTTTTCGTGATTCTGCGGTTATTTTTCTTGATTTGATCTTAAAATTCTTTCCGTGTATAACAAAAAATCTACTGCGGAAAGATCGAATCTACTGCATTTTTTTTAATGATCTACTGCGCTCCTCTTTTATTGAAGTGGCAACGCTGCTCTCCATATAAAATGTTTATCAGGTTTTCAATTAATTTTTGTGACATTCAATTTTTGTCGCCGCCATGTTACCATAGTAACTCATTCAAATAAGAGTCATCTTAGACTTTCGATGGAGCGCCATACATTTTTTTTATACCCTTCACAGGAAGGTACCATATTCACTTTGTCATTACATTTGTTACGCCAAGAAGGAGTCACCGGAGACCTCATAAAGTATGTATATTCTGAATCAGGATCACATTCTGAATCGATTTAGCCATCTGTCCGTCTGTCTGTCTGTTAAAAAAACACGATAGCATCCGAAGGAGGTTGGTATTAAAAATGGGCTATGTCGGTCAAGTAGTTCTGGTATTTCCCATACAAAATCAATATTAGGCCCATGTGTCTCTCTAACACTTTTGCTTGTTTTAAATTAATTATATTGCGAGGTGTTGACCAATCACTTTCGTTTCAAACATATTTTGACATACATTTTTTGCTCTATATTTTCATAATGACTTATTACTTATTTTCAATGAGACGAATATTTCCGATATATGTATAGGCGTCGCTTTTTCGTTTATAAGAAAAAAAAAAAAAAGGTTTAGTTCGCTGTTTGGTATTACGTACCCACTTATAAAAGGTAGGGTCGATTTTCGACCACAAGCGTGAGTAAGTATTTGATAATAGCCTGCTTGGGCTTGCTCTTGGTGACATCGGCAGTCTTTCGCCGTGCTGTAATGTAATTCAATATTTTTGTGCATTTTTAGCATTTATAGGTACTTAAGCACCGACTTATGCCACATTTCCACAGGACATAAGTCCCGAGATTATTTACAAGACGTTTAAAATTAATCTTGAAGTGCTTCCACCAAAAACAAGAAGATTAATTTTAAGTATTCTCTCTGGCTCTCTCCATTCGAGAGACAGAAATACAGAATGACGTTTCACAAGAGCAATTTTTCTACTTGCGACGACATCTTTTTTTTCTTGTCAAAAGCAGATCTGTCTGTTTTACATTTTTTACATCCCAATCCCAAGCTGGGGAAAGTGTGTTCACAGACCGGAATCTAAATTCATGGTTGGTTTTCGTGATTAATTATTAATCTTGTATTAATGAGATTAAAATTTTTTGGAGTTTGATCAAAACGACACAAGTCCTAAACCGTTGTTTTGAGATAAATGTGTGTTAAAGTTCAAAAAGGTCTTCTAAATCCAGTTTTACATATGGAGGTAATACTGCAATGCAACAATAATATAAATTATTAGATGTATAATAACCAATTACTAAAGATTAAAAAAATTGTAACAAAAATATTTTTTAATGGAGATATGTTGTTTTGACCAAACGATATTTTGATTTTTTTCTCAACGGCTTGAGATAAATGAAATTAAATTTAATAACAAGTTTTCGAAAATAAACAAAGGTATTTATATAAGTTTAACAACAAAAAAAAAAACGAAAGAAAAACAGGAACAGTATTTAAAACCAAAAAGTAAATTGGACATTTTTAATGTATGGAATTCAACTGCGAAAGAATATCCACAATATTGTCACGATTACTTTGCCAAAGCAACAATATTATACTTGTGACAGCAAAGCAACAGTTGAGTTACATGTTGTTTTGACCACATTATTATATGAAAAATTTAAAGCTCGGTCAAAACAGCACATGTCGAGTAATATCCTTGATCAAACACAATTTTTTAAATACTTGGAATGGGTGTTTAGTTTGTTTACTCAATAACTTTGGATTCGGTTTACTGAAACTTATGCTGATTGAATAGATTTTTTTTCTAAATATTTAGTTCTGCATACTCAACTCAATTTCGCAAAAAGTGGTGCCTTTTTGACCAAACACCGTAGAATTTGTATGAAAAATCTCGATCTAATCTCCGGTAGTACCAAAACCATCTGCCCAAAACGCGAAATCGGAAGATCCCCTTCCGCTTCCATTGTCAGATATAAAAAGTGATATAAAATTACTTTGTCTGCAACATCTACCGAGCTCCATCAACACTTGGACTTGAGCACCCTGATGTCAACACAGAAACCGATGCATACAACGATGCATATGAATCCGAGAAAACAGCTGCAATTTATGTAAAATAGATTTAAGAAAAACGTTGGGCCCCTGATGTTGAGCCCACACATTTAAATATTAACTATTCACCATAATTCTTTGTTACCTATCCTGAAGTCAAATTGTATAAAAAAAAAGCTCAATTAAAGCAAACGCACCCACCGAGCTGCCATTCGCTTAAACTGAACATTGACATAGGATTGATTGACTAGTGGCGTGTGTGATGGACTATTTTCTGCCTCTGGTTCAAAAATGAAGAAAAAGCAAATTGCTTCTTAAGGATTTTTTTTTTACTGCTCGAAAACATTTGATAAATAGACGAAGGTGCATCTAACGAATCTGGCTTCCAACACTTTTGCAGGCAGAATGGCATCTGGCATTTTGAAATCAAAAATCCAGCAGACAATGTTCACGTAAAAAATCGTTGATCGTAGACTAGGGCCCGGCGCAAGTGACATTTCGAATTTCTTAATGAAGCCACAGTACATTTTTCGACATGCATCTGTTACTAAAACAAAGGGAAAGATCTATGGATCTTTTTCATTTTCCTCGCCCCAAATGCAACAATTTATTTTAGCCATCATGACAGATGTAAGCCTTATTACTAGACCAGCATTTTTGATTTTTACTTCGCTTACAATCCTTTTACATAAAGTAAACGCCGGGTGGACGTGTTTTATAATTTATTCAGAGGTTGTAGCTGAAGTTGGTTAAAGAATTACAGACACAGTGTCATAATTGCACGCGGTCCCATATGTTATTTTTAGCCTAGTTTATGTAGGAGCTCCTGTGGAATGGAGTATGGCATGGAAAGAAGAGGCATGTACAAAAAATTGAATAAAAAAAAAGTAACTATCAAATCTTTTATGAATAAGTGTGCCTTTGCAAAGTTTTTAGGGCAAAAGAGGGTATTGGGGGTCATACTCATAATAAATATGGATTCTGATATCAGCGTTAAGGTATGAAAAAAAAAAGATTTCCTTCCAACAATATTAACTGCTTTTGGCCGTGTTTCAAAATTAAACTGTTCCCCGCAGATGTTAATTTACACTGGCAACGTACAAAACGTTTCACAAAATCTTCGCATCGGGGCATTTCTTTCGAATCGATTAAAGCATCTCATCTGTTAAACATGATTAATAACATTCCCTTACACAGAGCTATACTTGGAAAACTATGTTTGGACTCCATATAAGTAGGTACTGTTTACACGGCAAATTAATTGCCAACATATAATTCGATTGGTGTTGCTTGCCTCACTCTGATTAAAGCTATGCCTGCATTAAGCAATTAACTTTGATTATATCGGCCCGGGGCAGACTACAACGATGTCAATGGAGCGCGAAAGAGTCGCAGCGAACACCGACACAAAACCTGGCGGTGTCACATTTCACATTCTTTGGGGAGGGTGGTGGTGGTGGCACAGTGCTGCTCTTCAATCAACCTGATTCGGGCTGAACGGATACTTTTCGTTTCACTGGCTTAACCAGCCGGCCTGTAGTTTTCAGCTTTCGTTGTTCATATGCGGACATTCATACCTAGAAAACAAAGCTTTGGTGGTGGAGTTTTTAATTAAAAATTAATTGTAACGGTGGCTGTTGTCAGTGTCACGAACGATGCACTCGGTGACTGATTGAACGAACTTCGTTGTTTTTATTTACTCGCACAAACAATGAAAATGTCAACGGTATGCGAAATATTTTATTGATATATGGGAATCAAAATACGTTAACATATTGTAAAGGTATAAAAAAAAAATAGCGCATAGTTTTTATATGAAAATGATTGGTATTCTCAAAGCGGCACGCGGCGTGTTTGTGGCTTTTAACGGGCTGCAGTGCATATTTAAGTAGAATTATCAACAGTGCCAAATTAAGCACACAATGAAAGAGGATGTGGTTAAGTAGAACATTCTGTTTGCCTGTACATGCATATTATATTTAGCTCGGTATTAAATCAGTAAATATGTATGAAGTAGCTGTTATTAAAGCCGGTTTTTTTTTGTAATAAGTCCTGAATAATAATGAACTCTTAATCGATTGTTTTATTTGGTATATATTTCATAAAAATCGTTCTTGAAATAACACCGTAACCGGTTCGACAAGATAGCTATCGTATAAAATGTTGTTATAATGAGAGTGAAATTCTCTTTTTAATTAATTCCTTACAAAAAGTAATAAAGACACAGTGGCAGCACTTTATTCTCCTTTCGTTTCCATAGTATTCGACAATTTTTCGAATGTTGTGTTGCAAATAACAACAACTTAACCTCAGTTTGATATCAATACAGCAGCCTCAAATAATAAGTTAATAAATAGTTGGCGCAACAGGTCCGTAGGGACCTTAGCCCAAGCTTCGCACAAGCATTCGTCTTGTGTGAGTTTTCCATTTCTCGGACGAACGGAAGGGATCCACAATTTTATGCCGAGTCCAAACGGTTAATTGAGAAGCTCTTTCATGACAGTTGTACTCTCGGATGTTTAG
Source organism: Cheilosia variabilis (assembly GCA_951230905.1). Taxonomy (NCBI): domain Eukaryota; kingdom Metazoa; phylum Arthropoda; class Insecta; order Diptera; family Syrphidae; genus Cheilosia; species Cheilosia variabilis. Next base: position 143,141,834 of record OX579676.1, on the reverse strand, counting down.
AAGACGTTCGCGAGAGGTGGCGCAGTGGAGAAAAACTATGAGCTGGAATTTGGGTTTTACCGGGATTCGAACCTGGGACCCCTCGCCTGGTATCCCAACACACTAACCACTAAGCCACCGCGCGAACATACAGCGGCTTCAACTGATTTTAAGAAAGATCATCGCATATAAAAACACCTTCGCTTGCACGAACGGTTCCGTTTTCGCGAAAGCAAAAAGACAAATCTATTTTGTTTACGATTTTGAATCTTTTTTTTACTCTTAAACGAGAAAAAAGTCGTTTCGCGGGAGAGGTAAACAACGACAGCCTTTTTAATTGACATTTTGTCAGAAAAAGTTTCAAAGTGTGAGAATTAGCCTAAAGATATGGAATTCAAACGGTTTGCGAAATCGAAGAAGAAAATGGAAGGAGTCACTCAATTTTTCATTTAACTGCAAAATCGGTTTTCGTTTCGTTTTTTACAGAATCCAACTCCCGGTGTGCTCAAAAAATTATTTACAACGCAGAAAGAAAAAGATTCATACTTTTTAGATGTTCATTTGACTTTTATTTTGGAAGAAATAAACCCACTTTCAGATTACGTACTTGCAAAAATTGAGAGGTGAATTTCTTGTAGTACTTGAAATGAAATTTAAATGTAAAATTGAATTTTTTAAAAAATACTTTTACAAATGACAGCGGTTGCTTCTTTCCTACCGAACAAACTTACCCGAAGATTTCGAGTGTGTAAAGTGGGGTTTCTTGAAAGTTGTGTGAGCTCAAAAGAGATAGAACAAAATAAGATTATGGGGACATTTAAAAAAAAAATATTATATAAAAATCGTGTAAGCTGAGCTACACTACTAGGCTAGTTTAAGTACCTACCTAGCTATTGAATTCGGTAGGTACTCCTCTATTTTTATTCTATCTTGTGCAATGTTGTAAAATGTGTCACTCACACGTCAGTTGAATTTTTGATTACAAAAGCATGTCACAGGTAATAAATAAAATAAATCAATAGGACTAAGTTCACCGCAAAATTGGAAAGAAGGTGGAGTAAGATGGACCTGTTACCCACCTGTAGTATGCTTCAGGAAAAGATTTATTTTTGGGGGTTGGCGGTAATGTGAAGGGTACGTTGAAATACGATATTCATTCTATATTCCCTTTTTATCTTGCTTGATATGCCAGAAAACGCTCAGAAAATTTTAAATACTACCTGTTAACAGAAATAATACCATAATGTAGTTTATAAAAGCAAAATGTGTTGACTTTGAATGGGAAAGGTAAAAAGTTTTAGACAGCCGGAAGGCAAAACTAGATAAATCCATTGTGGGGAAGTTTAAGTTGCACCAATAGCAAATCCGAGTAAAAGAAATTTCCAGAAGCAGAAACCACAGCCGTAGCCGTCGTCCATCATACTTATTCGCATAATTGAGTTTGCAGATTCCAGGAAATTGTGCTTCACTTCTCTGTCAATGAGAAACAGAAGCAACCCGGTTCGGTTGAAAAAAAACAAGTTTAATCGAGGGATGTAATTAAATTTCATTGGCATAAATTCAGTTGAATCTCTCTTGGTACATAGCGCTTGGTACAGTGGTGGCTGTAGTATACTTCTCGCCAAATCCAAAGTCGATACTAAATTCTCGCCAAAACAATGATAACCTCCAGCGTGTGTACCAAGAAGGGATTCCAATCTAAACCCGAAATATAGTAAAGGTTTAGTTTAGAGCATAAAGTTCGCAATGTCTCTATGGAGAAAATTTCATTTGTTGCCTCAATAAATTTGCCAACATAGGGGAGTCGACTGGCACAAGGAAAAAAAAAAACACTCCCTCGGAGTTGGATTTCGCTTTATACCGTCGCAGACAATGGCAAAAGGGGCACTGATGAAGAAAAAGGCGCAGCACACCCACCCAACAGACTATAGACAAATGGAGAAGAAGAATTAGAATTAAATACTATAATAAGCGAAGTGAAACCACGACAATATAGCGAGGACGGAAATCCCGGAACACAGAGTCCCGTGCGGTAAAGTATAGAGGAATGCGATTCTCTTTGCTGTATGAATTTTGCCTAAATGCTAATGCGAACTGGCATCGTTTTGCCATTAAAAACGCTCTTGTTCGATATTCAGTGTTCAATGTACGGCATGAAATCGAGTTTGTCGTTTCGATCCATTCGTTTAAGTTTAGTCCTGCCCGATGGATATAGGTATAGGAGAAACGTTAAACGTCTACTGTGAATACCGCTAGTAGCAAGCTCGTCTGTACCTCCGGCATAATACGCTTGTATTTGAGCCATTGGAAAGTCTTTATGGTATATAAAACGCTTTGTGATGGCAAAGGCTATTGATTACCACCCCTCAATGGGTTTGTTGGTCCTGATAACATGTGCTGCTCTCTGCCATGTTACTGGATAAAGCGATTAAGGTGTATAGGAACAATGGCCTGTAGAGCATCGACTTAATAAAATAAAATTGTTCAGTCTTGTTATGAATACCTATAGTAGTCAATACGGAACACAAAAACCCGAGGCTCTCGCACCACATTCAGAAAGAAAAATTGTATTTTGCGTTGTTAGCGACTGAGATGTTTTTTTCCAAGTAGAATAACTTTAATATCAATGTTGTAAGGTCTTGTCAATGATTAAGGTCATTTTTATCTACGACTTTTCGGTATTCGGTTTCAAATTTAAATTATTGTTTTTTTCTTCATTTTTCGAAATACATCTTCATTTTTTAACTAACAAATTACATTACCTATTGCATTGTAATTGTGGTTGATAAAAATAATAAATATAGAAAAACAAACTTTTTGACGTTTTGATACGCAGGAGACACGCATGGCGTATTTTGTATTGACAATTCCGTCGCAAGTGCTTTCAATCAAGTCAGACTCTGCGCATCTACGTCACAATATAAGAAATATTACCGGTCACATTCGCTTGGATGCTCACAACCTTTTAATTATTAGAAAAATGGCAATAGTATCATCCAATTGTCGCAAAATCTTTGATTTTGGTACCTTCTATAGTAAACTGATAACCTTGTAATGAGTTTAAATTTTTTTGAAAATTGAACTATGACTTTGACTACAGCAGCTTTGAGAATGGTCTTGGAATCATTTTTTTTTTCGAATAATAGATCCATTCTTTTAAGTAACGTTGCAATAATCACCACGAACCGGTGCACTTTCCGGCCCGGTAGAGTCAGTGAAGCACTGACGCATTAAACGCGACGTTAGATACCAAAATAGTTCTTGCGCTCAGCCTAGCGATCAAAATGTGACGGCATTCTAAGAAAGGTACCTAGGTTTAGACTCAACAAATTGTTCATCTACAAATCTCTTCCATCACGTCCAAGTGTACGTTTTGGTACCACACACGAGATATGTTTTGCAGAATAAATAATTCCACATTTTTTCCTGGCTTTGGGTTTTTTTTCCCAAAGTTGCGTAGCCTATAAATATGCAACAAATTCTTTCTTTTGCTTCATTCTGCGTATACATAGGAACACTTTCGGTTTTTTCCACTTTTTTGATCATTATAATAAGATTTTCTTCTTAAACTCAAAGAAGTACAAACCATCCCCAGCACCTGTCCATTCACATAGCCTGCTGTCATATGCGTTCAAGTATTACTGCCGATAAATCATTATAGTCTCAGTAAAGCCAACTGCTGTTATGGTGCCACTGTTAATTTCCCTTTTCTAATAATCACGCTCATATCGCAAACTCATGACATCCACTCCACATGCATATGAGTAATACAGCTGGTGATTCTGCTGATGCCTAGTGATAGTGCAGATGATGCACTATGCGCTCCCAAAGCAAAACTTACTCCTCTCGCATGCCAAAAAAATACTGATGGTGCCTCTGGCAACAGTGGCTGCTGAGGACCGCATAATGATGCTGTAGCTGTTGGTGATGATGATGAGGACGCTTACTGCCGCGCCGATTTCCTTTTTTCTCTTCGAGTCTAGCCTGGTGTGCGAGGCGCACAAGGACGTACATTCTAGTGTGACGATGTGTTTCACTCCAGCAGTGGAGCATGACAACAATAGACACCGAAATGAGGCAAGATAGCAGTTAATTTCTAGCACTCCTTCACCTCCCACATTCGTCCTATATTATGTCAAACTGCAGTTTTTGACGCGCCGCTTTGGGTTTTTTTTTTCTGATTTTTCTGCCAGTGCTGCGACAGTTTCATCAACATTTTTTTTTATTTTGCGCTACAAATAATTACAGTTAGTTTTCAGGATTTCAGGAAAACAACACAAGTTTGTTTGTCCTTTAGCGCAGAAAGGAGTGGAACCTGATTGTACCTTGTGTTCGCCAGTTTGCGTTACACTTTTAAGTGATTACTTTGCAGATAATGATGAAAGTCACTTTGGAGGGTTCAAGTCGCTTTTGACTATGTGTAGTAAGTATCCTGTAGACGGCAATTTTGCGCAGCACTCCCACTTTCTCGAAGCGAAATAAAGTAATTAATCATGGGGAAAATCAGTCGTAGCTTCTAGTAGGTTCAGAGTGACCTAATGAATGAGGTATCTGTCTGGCGAAAATCAGGACTGCATGGCCCAACAAAGGAGGTTGCTAAAGGGAGAATTACTTTTCTTTTGTCTGTGGAGCAGACGGTTACATGGCGCCTTTAAATTACACATGACGGGGATGTTGTCTGTTTTTTTTTTCTTAATCGTTAAGGTTTTTTTTGGAAACAGGTGTGATGTACTTGGCAGTTTGACTTAAAAATGTCCTTGCTCCTAATTGGGGCCTTTATGGCCCTGGTGGCAGTGGCAATGAAAGGAAGATGAAGGCATCCAGAGGTGTATTTAGGTACTACTGTTTTTAATTTTGCAAGTTATCACACTCCGTTTGTGTTTATAGTTCCCCCAATGGAAGCTCCCCTAAATGTATGTCTTGTCCTCTCGAACGTAATCATGCCCATCAGCTCTTTTTTGGTTTTTTAAACTATTAGATCAGTCATTTGCAACTTCCCGCGCTAAGGTCAACATCATTATTAAGCGCCATCTTTATGTATATCGACTTGAACTCGCATCCCCCCTTTTTGGGTAGCTACGTTGTAGGTACTTTACACTTTTGGAATTTACGTTGACTCCTTGGTATCGGAATTCCCGTCAAGAATGGCATAAGATCTTGTGCTTTTCTAAGTTATGCTTTTCAATGATCTGTGGGTAGGAAATCAAGTGCACGGCCAGTGTAAAATGAATAAGACTCCAAAAACACTTTAAAGCTTTAATATTCTCTAGTTAATGTTGACAACAACAAAAGTCCCCCATTCTGAAGCGATAAAATGATCACAGCAACCAAAAAAACTCGGCATCTACCTCTCATTGGGACGGTGTCATGTGTCTTACATTTGTACACGTCGAAAATGAATGTCACATAAGGAGCAGTTTCTTAAACGCTTCCTTGTTCGGGAATTTTTTTAGAATATTGCAGACAATAAAGCCTCCAACCTCCAATAAAGTCTAACGTACATAATATAAAAGTTAACTTCAAAAAAGATTTGAGACTCAAAAAATAATTTCAAAATGCGTTTATCAGTAAAAAGACGTTCACCATTATATTTTTGTCTGGGAATTTAGGCTCTTTTTGGCTCTCATATACATGCGAACATAATTCTCTAAAGGTTTGTACAACACGGAAAGAATTTTAGGATCAAATCAAGAAAAATTAGCGCAGAATCACGAAAAGTTTGTCTAGTTTTAGAGCTTAGCTAAGGATTTACTAATTCACGACATTTTATTCGCAATTCTAGAAACTGTACGAAGTGAAGATATTGACCCTCAAAAGTCGTGAATCAACACTTTTCATTATCAATAATGCGATTAAACGAGAAATACATATTGCCGTAACCGATCCCAATTTGACGCAAATAGTTATCAATTTGATATTACATGGATTGTAAATTGCAAACACAATTCGTAAATTACCACTTTTATGTTGTAAATTACGATTTCCTTCCTTAGCAAATTACATCCATTTAGTCTTGAATTGCAACTCAATAGTGGTGATTTGCGAACTAACAGGGGTGGATTTACTACTTCAGTAGTTGGAATTTACAAATTTTCAATCGTAAATTACAACTTATTTTTATCATTTGCAATTTACGATTCTCGAGTTGTGATTTGAGGCATCACCGTATTAAATTGAAAATGTTTTGTCGTGAAATTAGAAAACTTTATTCTTAATTTGCAACTTATATCTTGTGATTTAGAAATCAAAATGCATAGCTTTATTAATAGGGTTATTTTCGAATACATATTTAGAGTCATATTTTATAATTATTTTTCCTCGGAGACAACAGGATTTGTCTGGGATGGTTTTTTGGTCTATGCTGAATTTTAAAATGCAAACAAAATATTTAGATGAACTTGACATTGATACGAACCTTTACAATTCTTCTCGATTACATATTTTAGAATCCATTCCAATTTATACTTCCTTCCTAATTGCGAGATGTACATTCTAAAAAAAAATACTGATCTATATGCATACTTCGGCGTTTTTGGAATTATTTAATAGGTACTTACAATATATATTCCAGAATGCTTTATAATTAGAAGTACACAACCTATCAATACGAATTAGTTACAACTTTAAGTCGACTGCTTTAAGGAAAGATTGAATACCGACTGCCTGTCTCTGCAACGACGCGCAACGTGCACAATGAAGATTTGGCTTCATGATAGTAGCTGTATATGCCATATACATCCATTCATACATAAAAAGAAAGTATTTAAAAGGATATCGATAGGTACATGGACTATGGACTGTGCATACAAAAATTCCACACATTAGGTAGTTGAATCCATGGAAATTACAAAAAAATATTTTGCAGTTTACGACTTTTCTACGTTTTCAGTTTCATGTGTTAAATTATTACAAGATTTTATTGATTCATCATTCAGTGTTGGTAAATCACCAATTTGAGATTGTGAAGTGGTGTTTGAGAAATTGACTTATTGGAGTGGTAAATTGCGCCAAACAATCCTGCAAATCACTACAAATAAAAGAAGCTCTTGATAATTCTAATCGTAAATTTCAACAAACAGAATTTCGTATTCTCCGCCGTTTTCAATTTCAAATTACCAATTTCTGTATCAATCCATGAAAACTTCGTTGTGATTTGCGAGAAATATATAATTTGTAAATTGCAACTCAAAATTTTGCAATTGGTGACTTTCAGTTGTTTCCGTGAACTACGCGTAACTAACCTAATTCATTCCTGTGCACAGCTGTTGTCGCATGAAAAACACAATGTACCTACCCATTAGTGATACCCATATATATATATCGTTCCCATTTTTGACCATCAAAGCTTTCATACCTATCGTAAGAACAGACTCATTTCATTGCCTCTCTCTAGTCGTATTTCAACGTTTTATTATTTAAGAGTCAAAGTGCAATGGACCATATCTTTGCGTCTGAGTGCCTGCGGGTGGTACAAGCAAACGCCTCATTTTATTGGCCATCTCTGGGATATTTACAACGATGTTTTCTTTGATATTCTAGTTGTGTGTAGCTAATTGGCCGGTTTTCCATTGCGATATTTTCAATGTTAGCAAATACCTACAGAAGCTATTTCCATATACCTACGTTTCTTTGTATACCTCATGACATTTTGTCTACGCAGTTGATTTTCATGGCAGCTTCGACCTTGTAAATGATTTTATTTATAGGCTATCCGAAAACATGTATTTTCCGCCTAGTCCGTGTCAAAAAGCCTGATGAGATTTCAAGTTGTTAAGTCAAAAAAAAAAAAAAACGCCCTGTAGACGGTTCTGGGATGTAATGCTGATTGAACATTTTTGTTTATATATTTCGTTCCAAGGTTACAAGTCACAAGGAAGGACTATGGATTCTGGCGGGTCGAATGCAAATATTTTCAGTTTACTGTATAGCAACATCTTAAAAATAATAAATTTGGTTCATTCATCAAAATGGATATGATCCGATACGAATATGACCCCTACGCAACATACCAGCAAATCTAACTCTGTCATAAGCTCACAAAATTTCACTGGGGTCAATTTTATTCTTCAGAATAATATTGTCCTTGGAAATTGCACTTTTGTTTCAGAACTCATGCAAATTGCTTCGTATGCAGTCTACTAACCGATGCTGATGGCGTATAGGTCTTTTGGAAATTCCTCTTATTTTTATCATCACTTGGGTAATATTGCATAGAATATTTCAGGTATAGAAGCTGAAAAATATGAAAAAATGAGTATGAAGACAGCCGCGATAGGTTTTTAACCGTCAATGTTGCAACTGAGATGAAGATCAATGTAAACAGATCTGAAATGATGCTCATCTCTGGCCGATGCAAGCAGCCAAAATGAAATGCCCTCAGTATGCTATTGTTTAAGAAACACCGGAATAAGTGCGGCGCTTAATATCGAGCAGTTGCTGACGCATGTCCCCAACTAGGACTCCCAGATGTACTCCGTTACCTGTGCTATCCCATCAACCCAGAAAAGAAAGGTTGAATTACGACCGATATCTGTTCTCCTAGGGACTGTCCTGGCGGAAGATAGATAGTTACCAAGGGTAGGCACCCAGCTTTGATCCTTTTACTACATATTCGGGACTTTGAAAACGCCGATGATGGGGCACTCAAAAAAGTAGATCTGGTAATTTTCCATATAGCTGTTTTCATATACCTAACAGTCGCCGAATAATCATTTCCATTTCCCTTTTACAAAATTCCACGTTTTTCACAAATTCAAACAAAGCAATGGATATGAGGGATTGCTAATCGGACAATTTCGTTATGAACTTGAAGATGTTATATGCAAATCAATCGTGCAGTGTATTTTATTTTTAAAATAGAAAGTTCGTCCTGTAGTATCAATATATGTCTTGATCGGGCACTGATATAAATAAATAGCTGTTGCAACACCACCAGCGCATGTTAGAGCTAGGTCCCTACAGATAGGCAATATATTATTTAATGTACTTACTATCACGATTTTCCGCCCTTTGTCCTTTCAAATGCCTTAAGACTACTAATCCCTATCAGAGCTATAAAGTCTTAACTGAAGAGCGAAATTAAAACTTTTCTTAAGAACTGGAAAAGCAAGCTGTCTTAAAGATTAGTCACAGCTACCGGACAAATAGGCCTGATGAAAAGGTTATCACATGCTCCAAACGCCGCATATCACTTAAAATGTTCCTATGTAATGTTTGAACTGGGTCCTGATTTACATTATAATATATTTTGTATATTTGTCTATAGCCAAAGCTCTTTCCTATAAGCATTGAAGAGGAAGCTGCAAGACTTAATGAAAGTTTTAAAGCTGATTTGAAAAAAATTGAAAAAAACAATCTTCTACAATTTTCATTCAACCGATTTTGCTCTATCGAATATTCAACGCCCCGTATTAAATGGGACCCACAATTTGTGAATCACTTGGTATTTAATATACTTGTATATTTCAAATTTTAGCATTTTCAGCTGCGACATAATGCGTTTTTAGGTTTATTCTCGGTTGTGTGTCTAACGCGCCTTTCTCCAATAGGGGAGAGCGGAGCTAGAAGATACACTCTCGACTAAATTTGATGCTGCTCCTAAAATTCACCAGATGGTCAGCCAAAAATATTTTTAAACAAACAGCAATATTTAAGCTACAATATTCACTTAAAAAAGTACAGCCTACTCAGAAGATGTCAAAATTACCCCTTTTACTTGGTAAACTGTAACAATGTTGAAAAAAAACCTGTGTCATCTGTTTTTAAGAAAATTTATAAAAAAAAATGCTCCTAAAAAATTCAAAGTCATGATACATACCATTTTTGCCATAGGTCTTAAGATACATAGTTTTTTTTTTGTACCAATATAAATATCTGTTATGTGGGAGGTGCCACGCCCCCTGATTTGAAGCCAATCGTTTAGTATAGGTAAACATAAAATGGGTAATAATGACAGCTCCCTGAATATGGTGAACTTGCTGACCCGTGGCAAGCGTAAAACTGCCTAAAATGTAAAACCCAATAATCAACACTTCCAACTCTAGCGTAAGGTATCCAATCTTTTAATTGCAACATTTTTCAAATCCACCTGTGCAACCAAAGTCGTTTACAGTCGAATAGAATTTTGTTAACTATGGTAATGTTAAATTTCGGTCCCAAATGCTACATAATTATCAGCACGGATGTCGCTGTGCTGCTTATTGACTCATGTTATCGATGTTCGGCGGAGCAATAGGCATTGTCGAATATTCGTCTACAAGGAACGAACTTTTGGTTCATAAATTCAACTTGAAATTTAATTTAAACTGCCTTACTTACACCCGATTTTAGTTAAATTTTTCAAAAAAATTTTGCAATTGTGACCTTTGGTAAATTTAATGTCGAAACTATAACTGGTTATTAGTAAGGCGCAAATAATCTCATGTCATAACCCTTTTACTATTACATTTCGGAGTCATCGTGTATCTACAGCCTTCTTATTAAGACCAAAGGTCGAAGGTCCTAACAGCTTTTGTATGGCGCAGAGCTTTTTTGAATGGCACTAAACAACACTCCTAGTTGCTTACCTACTTCTACTTTTAGATGCTTCGATCAACTTCCCACCCATTGACAGATATTTCAAAGCCTTCCAATGACTCTATACCCATAATATTTTTTTACTCATTTTCATGGATGGGAACCTTCATTATATCGGATGCAATTTGATATTCAGTAGCACTTCAAGAGTTAGTACAATACTTTATTCTTTTTATCACATGCATTCCCTCAAATGACACAACTGGCAAACATCATAAATATCTCAGAGTCTATAAAGGCATCATATGAACACCTAATCAATATATTGGAAAACAGTGATACATTTATTCCAGATCCTTGGACACGAAGCTTACATGGCAATGATAAATGGCAGTCTTCCTAAAATTATCCATAAATCCATCTTTCACTCATTCACTATGCTTAATTTGTCTCCCACACCAGGGCAGGATGCATTTCAAACCAGTTTGATTTCAAATATTAACAAAATTCCAAAACGCTCCCCACACAATATCACAATTTCACAACACTTGTGCTGTCCTTTACAGAGTAAATCCCCCAAGGTGGGGTTGACTGTGGCTGGGGTGGGGTGGGGATGATGAGCTACTTTTGAAAAATCCACCCAAGTGTAAAGAGAATTTCAAATGACCTGAGACTGAGAGCCGAAGCCGAGGCTAAAAACACTAAAAAAAAAAGAGACCAACCTGATTAGTTAAGACTTCAAACCATAGCAGATCGAACACAAACAGAGAAAAGTTAAGGTACCGATACCGACCGACAACTTTAGTGTTGAGTCTAGATGAGTGTAGATGTCGATGGCGAAGTCCAACCGAAGTGTTGAATTTGTGGTGCAGTGCAAGTGCAGTAGACTAGACATCCAACCAAACTACCCTTTATCCTCCATCCAACAGAAGAGAACACACTGCCGCTGTGGTGGAAATGCTCTCTTAAATAAGCGAATGTAAAACCATGCGCACAAGTCCGTTTTTCACTGCCTGAACTAGACACTGATAATATGTATTTCCTGCGTTGTCCTGCTGCCCCACTGAACTAAAAATGGAACAGGCCACCGCAGTTTTGTAGCACTCTCTCTTCATTTATCCCTCGAAACGTGGTCAATTTTCCCTTTTTTTTACCTTTTCACCATACTCAAATTCCCTTTTAAAGTCCCCAGTAAATCGAGTTTTTAAAAGTAAAATTTGTATTACACGGAAAGAAAATCACGTTTAATTAACCTTTAGTATAAAAACCGCAGCTTGTAACACTGTTATGATTATTTTTTGGTACTAGAAAATTTTGATAAAAGACGATTTACATGAGCTGTTTTTTATGGACATTCAGTGTGTTGATAAACTTGGTTTTGATATAATTTCCCAAAAAAGTTAAGTTTGAATATTATTTTGTTAGATTTCTGAAATTCCCACGATTTGGTGTTTTTTCCCTTTATCCCACGGAAGGCTTTTCGGACATCGTAATTCCCACAAAAAGGGATAAATCCCACGATATAAGAACACAGGGCCACCGATGTATGTTACTCGAAAACGTGGCAACTGATAAGGACCAAGAGCCAACTGAGAACACATCTGAAATGTTGCTCTCATTTAAGAGAGTTTCGAGCTTCGAAATTCACCACACAGAGAGGAGTATCAGTTACGCTTTCGAGTGTCCCCAACTTACTTCCATGAATGAGTCCTTGTGCTTGTACTGCCTCCGCTGAAATGGTGATAACAACATCAATTTCCATTCTTTCATGATGCCATCGTCAGTCGGAACATAGACGTACTCCTGAAACGGTTGTTACTACAAACAGAATACCTCGTCGGACGCGGATTGCAAACACAATTCAAATTTAACGCTCGCAGTTTTTCGAAAACAGTTTACCTAATCGCCGTTCGATATCTGATGGAAATTGATAATGCGACTTAAGTGGATTAATTATAAATACCAAACTAGTGCAAAATTTACATCGGGCTACCATTTTAATATCAAAAAGCCGCTCTATCCTGTCACTATGTTGTGGGCATTTTGCATTATTGATTCGTAGTTTTCGGTCGGCCGATTAGTTAGTTAGAGTATAGTTTAGGGAATGTGCTGTGTGGTGGTGTTTTGGTGATATTTTTTTTCAAACTGCTGAGGTTGCATAATGTGGTAATCCAGTCCATCATCGTGTAGGCGGCGCAGTCCCCTCAGTGTTTTGGTTGAAAAAGTGGCGCCCAACAGTGGCTTTTGGTCTTGATTTTTTTTTCTATTGCGTTTTCCGCTTTTCGTGTCAGCGGATAAACAGTGCAGGGGATTTCCCCGATAGCATTATCTACATATGACAGTGTGTCCTGCTTTCGCAATGTTTACACAGAGATAGTTGAAAAGCGCTTCCAGCTGGAGATGGTTTGGACAGTGTTACAACGTTCCACCTTGGGAATTGCACAAATTTTACTATCCTACAGTGACAAATACCAAAAAAAAAATAAAAAGGATTAACTGCAATAAAGGAGCATCGCGCGCGGTCCCGGGTACCCCCTTAATCGCTGCCAGTGCATAAATCCTTTCTGAATTTTACTACACTGCCCGGTCTGCGGAAACATAGGGGAGAGGTCCTTTTCGTGATATATTCTGCTCCCATGAGTGCGTGAAAGCAGTGCTATTGAGAATTAAACATCTGCACTGCTGCTACTCACCTTTCGGGTTCTCGATTTGTTACGGTTCTTCACGGTTTATTTTTCGTCGGTTTTTTCTTTCGGTGGGGGCAGTTTCACTGATCTATATCCCTGGAAACAATTTATTCCAGATTTATGCAAAGTATATTCGGTGCCAGGTTACAGGATGTGCTTGTCGGTGGTGTGAAACAAAGGTGATGTATTCCACAACTCATGTGTATGAAATCGCTTAATTTTGTGCGGCGCCATATGCAAATACATACACATACTTGTTCGGCGGTCCTTTGAGCGTACGCAGTGTAGTCGTTTTTCTGTGGGTATATGCGGTGGCACTTTATCTTTCGGTGACCTTAGGAAATGTGTGATTAAATATCGAATCGATTTGATGGCTTTGGTTAAGTGCTTTTAATTTATTGTATGCGAGTCACGCGCGAATCGTGTTTATTGCATTAGAGCTCGCGGTGGTAGCTAAAAAATGTCCACATAGAAACGAGTTCGAGTACCTATAAGGTGTACACAAATTTACATTTGCATCATCGCCCTCATCATCATCATTTTTGCACAAGTAGCAAACCATCAGAGGGATAATGGATTACGCTTTTTGGATAATTGGAATTCTCTGCATAGCAAATGCATCATCTGAGGTTATTCTGCGAGTGGACCCTCTGGGTAAATTTTTAACTCTTTGTTTAGCACTTTCACTATTAAATGTTGTCATATATGATATTTTTTTTAGTAAAAATGCGTTCGCAGATATTTTTTATTGAGCGTAATAAATTTTAATTATCCGTAATTAATTTGCAATGCACAGGTATATGTCACGTCACATGTCACGCCATGTAATATTATCAATTTATGCGGTAAAATAAATTATAACAATCAGCATTAATTTTGATTTGGAGCGTGATGATGATGATGATGTCCGTTCGTGCTGAGAAATCCTAAACACGAGAGAGGATAATATTCAAACGAATAATGGGGGTGCAAAAAAATGTGGTAGTAATAGATTAGTTAAGTTGACAGGCACCATAAAACTCTTCGGGAGGAGAATGGGATTTAAATTTCTAAATGAGCAAGCGCCGGAGCTAGGTGCGAAAAAGCAATAATGAGGAAAACAAAACTTTCTTCGAATTGAATTTAATGAAGGGAAGGAATGAAAAGTCACCTTTTGTTCCTTTTTTTTTTGCTACGGTTGGTGTTCATTATCTTCCAGTTCTATGGCGACAATGAATGACTGAATGAAAGGAAGAAATTAATTTACGAAATGGGTTCTGTTGGTTGCTCAAAAGAAAGTTTAACTATGCGGGTATTTCATTGTGTGGAAATTAAGTTTCAAGCACCACTACCATAAGCGCGTACTGAGGGATCTGGAAATTTGTTGCCAGCTGAGTGGAATAGTTTTGACATATTGTGATATTTAAAAGACCGCCCGCATGTGTATGTCTTCGTAATAGTCTGAAATTTTTGAAATACTAGCCCCGAATTTCTTTTCGGATTACTTAGCATAATCGTTTCGGAAAATTAGATCACGTGCATAAATTTATACGGCTTTAAGAACCTATTTACTACATTTTTTTTTCCCAAAATAAATGCCAGCTTCTGTAAATATGTAAGAGCATTTTCCTTTTGATATCCCTCTGAATAAATTCACGAAAATCTTCCTTTTTTAAAGTGAAGGTATGGAGGCAGGGGGGGTTGGATTTCCCAATTTTTACAAGGAATTCGTTCAATGAAGTCTCACCTAAGAGGTTGCGCAACACAATGTATTTACTGGCCATTAAGGGTTATGATGGTCCACTGCCTGGTTTAAAAGACGTTTATGCATGCATGTAAATATATATTTTCCATTGTTGACCTTTGAATGGGGGTATCTTCACATCCAACTAATAGCCTAAGTAGATATTTTTGCCAATTGAAAATCAAACAGATTGGAAGTTTAAAATTGAAAGACGATGCTAAAATGTTCAATAAATAGGTAAAAAGTTGGCGCAACAGATCCATATAGTTCACTACTATTGTTCTACCTTCTCTTCTCTTTTTGGGGCGAATAATAAAATGAATGCCAAATAAAATGGATGCTTGAACGAAGCAAATCTTCAATATGAAATAGAATAGACGACTAGATTTTCCTTTCATGCAAAGTCTTGAAAGGTCATTAAAGTCACTTTTACGATGTCGGGTATATAACAGAAATTTCAACGAGTACTCATGAGTGCAATTCATGAGATTCAACACAGCCTTGTGATATTACACTTTCTTTTGTAGATATTTTTCCTCTTACTTAGCAAATTTACTTATTCCAATCTATGAGAATCAAGAAAATAATTCATTCTCCATGATTTTCATTACAAGTAAGAATGGTGTTCGGTGCTGAAATACCCAATTGGGTAACTTGGCTCAAGTATATTAGCTTTCGCTCAATGCTCCGAGCCAAAGCGAAATGGCCTACATTTTTCTCAAAACTTAAACATCATTTTCTGGAAAAAAAATGCTGAAAAATAAAAGACGTAATCAGGAAATGAGAATTTACTCGACTGAACGCCGCCGTCACAAAAACAATAGTTGGTTAAAAGATTTTCCAAGTGAACCCACCCCTAAATTTTAGATTTATTTTTTTAAGAAATTACAAAAAACTCCCTCCTACTTTCATTTAACTAATGTTGCTCAAACTTGTGTGGAATGTCTCGGAAAATGGCCCAACTCCTCTAATTTCTTCGAAACAACTCTGGTTCGGTGGCTGCCGCTTGGAGATTTAATAATTTCAAATAATGCCTATGAGGCAGTAGCAAGGACCACCATATTGCCAATTAGAGTATACCCTATTCATACAACACACTCCTCGGCGTTGAATATGCGAGTGACATTCTTCTTTTTTTTACCTCTGGTACATACAGTCAGCAGAATCTGCTTGCCGGTTTCATACAAGACTTGAATTAAGAAGAAAACGCGTTTCTTTCTAGTTGTATTTCTTTCAAACCTAAAGTAGATTGGATGCTGTTATAAATATATGGAATAACACATCCGGCAAATGATTTCATCAATTTCAATCTTCTCCTTGAATGTCACCTGTTGACATAGACCTTCAACTTCAAATAACACCATAGAAATAAATCCAATGGTGTTCAAGCACATGATCTAATGGGCCTGTATGTATGCAGGACTCCTAATTTTCCTAAGTTCTCGTCACCGAACAAAATTGTATAAGCCTCCGCTAGGGCTGCACTGAGAAGAGAGAAACGTGCGTAGTACGTACAAAATTAATCCATTTCTCATTTAACTCATTTCACAAAAATAAATAAAAATAATCACTTGTGTGGGAGAGCTATTAAGCTTTTTCTATAAAATTATATAAACTTCAAAAATGCTCATTATCTAGTGAGTGCATTGTTTTCAGAGTTTTAGCTCGCGCTTGAGAAATTTTAGGTCCTCGAGAAACTCTGAGTCATTTTATATCTTATAAAAAAATATGTTCCAAAATTAAAAAAAAAAGATTAATTTACTTTTTTCCTTTTATTAAGATTAAGTATTCAAAAGTGCAACGACAAGATTTAAATTACTAATTTAAATAAGGAGAATTTAAAATGAATATTCCATATCTGTGCAATGTATTTACTTATATAGCGTACACTTGCGAGACTTTAAGAGGTGTTAAGGGTTCTCGAAAATCTATCCTTCTGCGGGATGATTGTAGTTTGGTTTTTATATAAATTCTTTGGATCAAATATGTCATTCATTAAGTCCGTAGGATAAGTAAGAAAAAAACAAAATTTTGACGAAACTCGATTTTATTATTCAACATAGTTGCCTCGAGGGCGATACAACGAGTATATAGCGATATTCTAACTTTTCGATACCACTTTTATGGCACGATTTCTCTTTCTCCTCAAAATAGGACTCAGTTCCAGCAATTACTACATCATTTGACTTAAATTTCCTTCCAGCAAGCATTCTGGTGTGTAATAGTGAAGCCATGTTTCACTCCTCTGAGGCATCAATTCGTTGTAGTTTTTGGTCGACTGTGAGCTCACGCGGCACCCACTTTGCACAGAGCTTTCGCATACCCAAATGTTCGTGTAAAATGGTTAAAACACTACCATCTGATATCTTTACCAGCTAGCTCATGCACATTCAATTTGTGGTTTTTTTTATGTTTTCTGGAATAACAGCCTCATTTGGCCGTCCACTGCGCTCTGCATCATTTGTGTTTAAATTCAGCAATCCACTTATCTACAAAGACAACAAATTTGTCTCGATGGATCAGAGTCCGGATAATGTTTATCAAGCCTTTGTTTGGTTTCCACAACATTTTTTTTTCACCAAATTTGACTTAAGGTTAGGTAACAAATTTTGGGGAATAATTAATATTTAAATGTGTTGGCTCAAAAACAGGGGCAGAACGGTCCACAATCTTTGTTTTGTTTTAAATCTATTTACATAAATTGTGGTTGTCTTCTTGGATTCATACTCGTAGTACGTATCGTTGGCTGGGTTGACCTTAGGGTGTTGAAGTCCGGGTGTTGATATCTTCAAACTGTATAAATTGTGTCGAACATCATGTCATTAATTCAGATCTTCCTCTGCTCGGAGCATGATTTCAACACAAATTTTCGTACACAATTTCAAGTGGCATGCTCACATGGTACCTATGCCTACCATAACATTTTTCTTCCTAAGCATAGTTTTGCATGCTTCATGGTTAAGCAAACACTAAGCACTTGTTCTAAGGAGTTCTTTTCGCAAAATGAAAACAAAATTAATTTGCTGTGTATGCCAGCTATAAGGCAACCACTTGTCGGATCCGTTTGCAGATTGAATTCAAAATGTAGGTCAAAAGCCAATTAGAAAGAACGAAAATTAATTGCCTTAGCATTTCAGTGCTTGTCATTCTAAGTTGATTCATCCGTTGCTAGTATAGTTTGCCTTTTGTCTCTGTCACTTCACTTTAAACACCACGTTTTTCCATCTCCTTCCTCTTCGTCGTCACCGTCCTCGTCACCGACGTCGTCGTCGTCGTCTCCGTCGTGCAATTACGATTTTCCTTATTTATAAATCAAATTCTTGATTTAAGTATGCACCTAAGGGCTTCTTAAGTTAATTGAAGTCCTTACGTAAACGGCTGGAGGATTTCACTTCTCTCCTGCAAACTGAGTTGGCTCGCATATAATCAGATCTATTTTTACTTGCGGTGAATGCTGAACGAAATGTGGTTTTTGTCCCTAGCACACATATGAGATTGAAACTCAAGGTGCTAAATAGAGGTTAGCTTGAACATATAATTAATTAGAAGACAATGGTTTTGCAATTTCGTAGAAGTCATAACATGCATTATTCTAATTATGTAATCGAAGCAAAAATACAGCCACCAAACGAGAAAGTAACAGCTAGAATAGCTGTTTAAATATTTTAAACTATATAATAGCTGGCTTTCATCTTGCCGCTGAATAAAGCCAAACGAAGGATCCGTTTTATTTGATCGTTCATGTATTCCACACATGATGCTATTTATAGTACTTATGAGCCTCTACTCATGGCGTAAACAAATCGTGGTAAATTTAGCGCATAGGTTGGGAAATCATACCATCAGAACAAACAATGTATGCTGAGTGGATGTGCAGCATTATTATTCGTTATTTGCCAGATTTAAGCTCTAGGTAGAACACTTCAGATTTTAATTTTAATTTAGCATTACCACTGCCAGAGTAGGTACCTCAGCAGCACGTCATACCACATCCCACTCAAAAGAATGCAAATTATTTTTTCACCGGTGGCTTACATTTTGCTTGGTTTTTTTTTTTCTCTAGGCTCGGTGTTTACTTCAAGGTGGTAGTATGGCGGTTCTTGGCATCGCACCAAAAATAAAATCAAAATTTATGAATTTTTTCTTTTTAAATGAGTCCTTGAGTTATTCGACCATTAATATGAGTATCTTATACAAGTCTTCGTATCTTCAAAGTTTAGCCACTAAAAAGGCATCAAAAAATATTAAGAGGCAAACAAAAATTTTAATTATAAATTTTAAAGTTTATTTCCGTCGATGGGAATTAAATTTAAATTTTACTTTAAATTAAAACTAAAATTAAATATCACATATATGCATGTAATTGTCGGCGGAAGTGTATAATTTTATCGGTAATAAAAACACTCCTTTTTTCATCCTCTTTTTTGGACTCTTTCTGAAAATTTGCAGAGGTAACACTGGGTCCGTCCTAGCTTTGCTTTCCCCAACCGCATCCGCTTGTGTGAGTTTCTATTTTTGGGTCGAATGGTGGATGAAAACAAACAGCTTTCCCCCTAAAATACATACATAAGCAGTCCTCTGTTAGATAAAATATAACTCGACAGTTCGGCTTTGGAAATTTTAAACCTACGACTTTTTAAGTAAATATGTGCAAGAATATATCACTGCAGACGTTTTCGATAATCCAGCCGTTATCATTTGAGTTAATATATTCCTTACATAATCGTTTTTATCTATCTTCTGTTCTTAAACAGTTTGTTGCGGAAGAAATTGGGCTCTTCCTACTGACTAACACTCAGCTGATATTTTTCGAAAAAGGTTTTAATCTTTTTTTTGAATTCAGAATATCATCTTTTGCAACCGGCTTATGTACAGATTGTACCCTCTTCTAATAGCAACCATTTTGGCCTCGCTCTGTATTTCTTACAATTTTCGGGCCTCTTCTTTTGTACTAAGTCGAAGAACGTTCGCTTGCTCTCGTCAAATGTCAAGGCATTCATAGCAGCATTTTAGTATCTATATATTTCTGCAAATCAGTTTCTCTCGGAAAGGTCGACGTTCTCGAATTGGTGTGTTTTGTTTGTGACGTCTTCGTTCATTCTTCTGGATTTTCAAACAGAAATCTTTCTCAACGTCTAAGTAGATACCTCCGCGCCGTAATTTATCCTTGTTCTCTTAACTTCAGTTTCCCAATGGTTGCAGGAACAATGAAGGGATGGCAACTGTTGTAACGAGTATGGAAATATGCATCTCTAGCGCCATCTACCTGCAACGACACTAAAGCGACTTTAGAGGGACGAGATATGTGTTGAACTTGCGCATTGAGGACATTCGTACTTTAGCCTTAGAAGTAGAAAGAAGATATTTATAAAAATATGTAATATTATGAAAAAATAAACTGTAATTTTGAAACCATATACTTAAAAAAAATAATTTAATTTTATACTTTTTCCAACGAGGGATGCTTTGGCAATATTCAATTCACATTCGTCAAACAAAAATACTCACTTAACTTTGACCTGACATTCTGCCTCCTTGCTGTCAGTAATAATAATTATCAAAGCTCTCTCCATATGCATGCATATAGATGTCAGAGCATTAAATTCATTAAGTAATCTGCGGGCACCAGTAGTTACGAACTTTTCTCCATCCTCTCTGTCAGAGACATTATACCTTTCATGTATTCTTTATCCCAAAATTAAGCTTTAAACCTAATTACTCAGCCAGTTAATCGGATCTAATTATTAGAGCATGACATAATGAGATGGCACCACCTCATCAGAAGGCATGTGCACAAGTTCATTGGCTAAACAAGACGTATCCTACTTATTCAAGAATAATGTTCGCATAATGTCTCTAATGCATGTAATTCCAGAACTTGTGGTATAGTAATAGCAACATGAATATAACATACAACATCTTGTCATTACCATAATTTTCCCTTCGCTTTGGCAGAGGAAAAATAATTCCAAAAGAATACCTCAACTTGTTCTTCTTCTAAGTGAATCCTAATGACTATCTAATAGCACACACAACTGAGGTGAGCAGCGAAACTTTCAAACAAATGCCATTAAAAAATAAACTTAATCGTCAAACAAAGCTTTATTGACGCATGTGTCAATAATTCCCATCAATTAATTCGTTAAAAATGACAGCAAAGATATTGAAATCCCATCAACTGCGTTCTCAATTTTGAATTTTTTTTTTTGGTTTTTTTCCCAAAGTAAAAAACACAATTTGCTGTCTCTGGCATTCGATAAAAGAAATAGCATTATACGTTATCTACGAGTACGAGTACGAATTGTTTTTCATTTTCTCCATTCCAAATGCGGATTAATTTTTTAATTGGTTAGCGCGGGCTTTGTGCTCTCTTCCGGATCGCGATGGAATTATAATGACACATTTAGTCTACTAATTGAGTAGGACGCCAAGTTTTGGTTTGCTTTGTATAATGCTGCCGCCCAACGGCAAACACTCCTATATGAATAAATTTAAACCTCACTCTCTGGTTAAAATCCGCACAACCAACGGTTGCCTGCTTTTTTGAGACGACTGACGGAACTTTTATGCGCTGCGCATATATTTATATTTCGGGGATTGTTTTGTAATTGGAGTATCGTCGAGAGGATTATTTAAGTTCGAATGGAACTGGAGCTGGGAACGGCGATGTGGAACAATAAATTATGTCTAATTTAGCTCGCAGTCGTCTTACTGGGTTTGCATAATAAACTGAGAGATGTTCTGTGGAGGGGCCCCTGTCTAGCCTAATCGAAGCGGAGCTTATGTATTTACTCAGAGAAATATATTTATGTCATTGCTTTCATCGCACAGTTCAACATACAGAAATGAATGTTGTGTTTAACTTTGATTTTCTTCGGTCAAATGAAAATAAACTACACTGCCATGAAGCCAAGCAAGTGGGATGGTAATAAAAGCGGTTCATTAAGTTTGACCAAATTTACTGTCGGCGATTAAAAATGCTGCTGTATTAGTGCTCGTACGAGGGAAAACCTTTTGAGCACTAAGAGTTAGATTGAGTAAGATTGATATTGCGAGATAAAGGCACGAACTATGGATAGAGCTGCTGGTATTCTTATAAATTGGCTGACATAAAACTGGGCCTTGAGGAGAGTGTTTGCTTATTAGGAAAAATAAATCTTCCTCTCTGTTTTGAGTGGTAACGGTGTTTGTAACCGTACGTCTCCGAAATGGCTGGACCGATTTTTATGGAATTTTTTGTGTATTATTTGGTAGGTATGAGAATCGGTCGTAAAGTATATTTCAATGTGATTTGGGTGTCAATGTCCACAAAATTGTTGAATGACAGATGGCGCTACTTCCCCCCAATTAAACTTTTAACCACACATGCGGAAGTCCCTGAAGTGAAGTTGTACGGCAGGGGGTACTTTGGGTGTTGTTTCTCCCGGTAGCAGAAGTGGCACGCTGGTGATCGCACGGCGATAGCTCATCGGAATGGGGGGGATCTTACTGCCACTTACCTACCTACAAATGAATCGTGCCATGTTATTATAGATCAAAAAAAAAAATCTATAGTATTGTAGGATGCTATGTCTTGGTAAAAGAGTGTTGTTGGCTTTGCGCGCCTGAAAATTGTGTATTGGCATCCGTGTATTGGATAACCAGAACGTTGAGAAGGGGAAATGGAAACAGAAAAAAAAATCGAAGTTTGAGAAAGCTGGTGTCAGATGTTGGTGACACTTAGGAAGGTGATCGTTGGCATTGGAAACGAGCACACAACCAGTAGGCTAACCCGCCCTAATGCATGACCGAGGTCAAAACTCCTTGACTATCAATCTGCCTTAATGTTATATATGATAGTCCCTGTGAAAAACTCTCTATCTACATCGATGCTCACATTTAGGTACTCATTGTGTGTTGTTCACGCCTATCATCCATTTATCGCCATCAGCAATTCATTAATCCATAATAACAAAAGAGTTGTTTTCAAAATTCATAATTTGTTTATTTACGTTAGTATGGGTAGGTGTCATTGAGAATTTACCATGTTTCTCAGAGAACTGATCATCAAGAGAGGTGGTACATAGAATTTAAGAGCAGTGTCTATTTATGTATATTGTATATGTCTCATCAGCACGTGCGTTATAAAACAATACAGAACATTCTTATCACTCTTCGTTCAATTGATCATTTAGGTATTTGGTTCGAAATGATCTTAGGTTACGTATTATTTATATGGGTATAATAGGGTTTAGTTTAGATGTAAGTATTTAGTGATTATTTTAGCAATATTAATTTAAATCTGTGATCTTAGGTAGGTAACATTTAATTCAAGTAGCCAAATCTTATACTAGCTATTAGCGTATTTAAAATCATTTAAATAATTTAGTGATTATGTAAAAGAGAGCTATTGTGAAAGGTATAACCATGTACTTTGTGCAGAAGGCACTTATATCCGATTTAAAATTCTTAGGTTAATTATGAATCACTTTATGTCTTAACGAAATGCATGATTGGTAAAAATAGAAATGCCAAAAGACTTACGATTTTACTGTTGCTGTTTGTTATAAGAGTTACTGCAACTTTATCGATGAGTGATGATTACGTTGATCGCTTTTTTATTGATGTCTCCTCCAGAGTCGTTGTGCGCACATCGGTTCTGTGGTTCTTTGCTGATATTTAGCTACTGTTGGGAACATTTTAAATCATTATGGGAGCAATATAATTGAATCATTTGGCGCTTCTTACCTCGAATTCATGCGTACAATATTATATACTACCTATTTAACTCTCATTTATAGTCTAATGATTATATTAATCAAAAAAAAGTCACTAATGTATATGACGTTAGGATGTCTGGGATAAGCTTTCCATCGCTTAATTAACATATATGTATGTGCTAATTTTCGAGGATGCTTGGCGAATTGAAACGTAATTGCGACAACTGAAGGCGGGAATTAAAAAGGATACTTTCCTTGTAGCAAATTTAGATTTAGGAAACTAAAAAAAAATAAATTTATTGGTTTTCCGATTGAAATGTCTTACGCGTGCGGCTTACCACAAATTTTCCGTGCCGAATATACGCACTACTCTGTCCAGTTCAGTAGCCACAAAAGAAAAGGCCGCCCACTCGGTTTACACAACCTATATACCTGCGGTTTGGCGCGCGTTAGGTAGATAAAGTGTGGTGTAAGGTTAAGTTTAATTTCTGCACAGCGGCTTAAGTCATTACCATCAGTGCATGGCAAATAATTTATAGCACGTCAAGCACGACGTCAACAGTATTTTTATCACACAGACGATGGGGAATTGTTACAAGGCGATCGCTACAAAGTGTTGCATCACTTTGACATTTCACTCTGCATTTTTTATTTATGAAAACCCCGAAAATCTTAAACCGTCCATCACAAATATTGGATCGCGGTTAATTTTTCTATTATTATTTTATTTTATCCTATTTTCATTTTCATTGTTTGGGGTTTGTTCAATTACCTATATGAAGGGAATCATAATCGGTCTCCTTGCCTAACCTAACCTAACCTAATTTCATTTTAGAAATTATATTTTTTTATGGGTTATATTATAGTTTTCTTCGGTGCGTTGATATTGGGTCATTGAATGACGTCTGTCAGTATTGCAATGCATTTTCCGCAATAAGATAGGTGTTCTTAACGTTTCGTCATTCCAATTAAATTGAACGGACTTGCAATTGCGTGCGGGCAGACATCTATCGAAATTGCATTGTGAAGAATGGGGTTAACCAACTGCATCTGATTTCGTTTCGGCACAATTTGAAATTGAAAGTCGGCTCAGTTACAATTTTGTTGCGCAGCCTTAACCGAAACTTAGTAATGGAAAGCGTTTGATTGTGAAGAATCTCAAATCAAATGTCTTCGAAAATTCAAAGCGAAGATGTTAAGTTTGTTCTTTCTTTTTACTTTCGTAGTAAGAATGGGAAAAATACGGTCAAAATGGCTGTGTTGGGGATTAACTCTCTTTCAGAAAGGGACACTTCCGAAAAAGCTTGGACACAATGGATCCAACTGATGGTCTATGTGAAGCTGTGACAACCCACTCAAGAGCACCCATTTTCCTACCTACCTACCCACGAAAAATTTAGGGAACGCTTTTGTAGAAATCTATGAAAAGTGAAAAGATATATACCTAATTCAAAAATTCAAGTGAAGCTACTTTGCAAATTTAGAATTTTTCCACTATATAGCAAGCATTGGCTCGCTTAACAGTATATTATGTTGTGATAGGCAATCGCGTTAAAATTTAATTTGAGTTTATTTGGAAATATCCTTCAAAATTTGCAAAGTGGCTTTTCCAACTAAAAAAAAGGACAAAGTAGCAAAAAATTTAAGAGTGTCAAAAGTCAAACTGCAACTTCGTCGCACAACGTGCACTCTATTTATCACTGATGTTTCTGAAATAGTTACGACTGGGGTACCGCTTATTTGGCGCCAATAAAAGTTTGCTCTATGCATACTCAACACCCAGCTACAAAGTTTATCATCAATATCTGTCATGGCCCTGTTTAAACTATTTTCCGTTTCCATTTCCACACTCTTCAAAAAAAAATTAATTAGCAACCTCAGCCTTTATCATCACTTCATCACCGATATTGACCATTATTTAAGTTGACAAGTACTTTCATGTCGTTGTTAATAAGCAATTGGGTCAGAACTTTGTTTATCCAATAAGTTAACAAGAAAGGCTGTTTTGTTTAATCATTGCCGAACATGCTATAGTACAAGTTCGATTGCATTTGCACCTCTCTATTCGAAGCCACTTAAGGTGGACAATTATTATTTGCAGGCCTTCGCTTATCAAACTCTTACCGAATGTTAAACAAACAATGAATTTTATTTTATTTTACTCTTGTTATCTGGAGGTAGCTGTTATCACGTTTGCGGTGAGTATGAGGAAGTACAAAATTAATTTTTAATATTTGTTTAGCCAATGCAGTTAATGAGACGAGATCTGAATGAGTTTCTCTTGGGAATAAAATTCTAATGTGAGACTTTTGCAAAAAAACCTAAATCGTACAAAAAATGGTGGGCAATGTGTCTCCAAATTTGTTTAGATTCAGATTTAGGAGCTGCCTAGGCCCCTTACTTGTAACAGTAACAGACTTTGAGTTTTCATAACTTGTTAATGTTTCAAAACTCGGTATGCGTTAAAGGTCTGGCTGCCTTTGACTTAGTCGTATATAGTAATGTGCCATTCGCTTTACCAACTTGCTAGAAATGTATACCTTTTTCTGTTCCTTTTGTGTTCATAGCAGCCTCTTCTTTTTGTAAGGGGATCAGCTGGCAAAAATTCATTGAATCTCATCTGGGCCTTTCCTTCATACGTCATAGAGTCAAATACCAACGTAAGCTTTCTTCACATCACCCTTGTGCACTCGTATGAAGTAGGGTAACATAATTTGATGAGAGTTGAGTTGATTCGCTTGGTGTAATCAGATCCACCAATATATTCGCGGTGCATTTTACTTATAATTTCAGATTTTGAATTTTTAGAATGTTGTCCAAAATCATATCAAGAAGGCTTATAGCATTTTGTACTGGTTCCAAAACGAATGCTGATGTACTCTGCTGCTATTCTGCTGCTGCTGGTTAAGGGAATAGTCTCGTTTTGCTGGTCAGCTAGTTGCAGACCAACGAATTTTCAGTATTTGTAGCAGAATCTAGTGACCAAATGAATTATATTAGCGAGCCCTTGTACCGTTAATCGCTTACTCCCTCATACCCTATTTAATCTAGCCTTGCCCAAGACTCTGTTGATGTTTCACAAGACCTGAGGTGCTGTAGTATTTCATCGCCTCTTAGTATTTTGTTTGCCGAATATTTAGCCTATCGTGACTTGTGTTCCCCGTATGAAGTACGACTGCTGGCCGCAACGCAAATTGCATGGCTAGCGTCACTACTCCTTTAAATATCTCCGGAACCAATGTCCACTACAGATTTTAAAAATCCTTCAAAGGAGGTATATTGACTAGTTCTATAGGTAGGCAAGTGTCCTACTCTTTGTTAAGCCTCGCGAGAGCTCCATCTTCAAGACATTTTCGAATTTTTGCAACAAACAACTGGTCCATCTGCAATATTAAGAATTTTCCATTCTGCCAAAGTGCTTATTTTCCTGCACGCTCAGAGTAAATAGAAAAACAAAAACTTTGTAGATCTTACCCCTCATGTTTTGTCGGCAGTATACTTTTTGTTACGAATTAAAGAAAAAAAAACTTCAAGTACAAGTTCGCACTTCTAACGGCCACTTCAGGGCAGCTTATCAAACGGCTACTTTCATTTAGCACACTGATCAAATACAAAGTGTTTGAGATTTGTTATCATGGATTCGAAAGTATAAAAACGGAAAGTCGTCAATGATTCTACAATAGTTCCGTGTTAAACAGCTAAAAATGAATTTCTTTGCCAGTCTGGTGTGCATTTTTGCACTTTTCGCAGTAGCGATGGCCGGGGAGGTAGTTTGTCCCACCGAGCAGAGCGACCGATCGTATGTGGTTCAACTCCCATCACCGGATAACTGTTCTCAGTTTTACAAATGCGATAGAGGAATACCGATTTTGCAGTCATGTCCCGGTTCGCTACACTATAACGCAAGGGCAAAGGTATAGTAAAACTTTTTGAAGAAATCATAGTTTAAAATGCTTTGATGTTTCAATTTGAATAGGTTTGCGACTACCCGTCAAGCGCACGCTGTACTTTGGCAAATAATAACCAATAGAAGACGGTAACTGAAGGTGTATCTTGAGTTAAAAATGTTATAAAAGAGTTTAAATAAATCTTACTATATGTGTTGATGCAAAGAGTTGTTTTATTTAATACTCGAAATTATGTTTCAATCAGCAAAAAGGAATTATAAAGCTAGGAGCTATTATGAGGCATTTGTGGAACATTCTCTGCTTAAATGTCAGATTAGATCTCCGCTTTTGGAAAGCGGATAACAAAAAAAAATAACCTATGTTTTAAGCACAACATTTTGTAATGCAACTGTGAAAACCGGAGACATTTTCGTGTAGGTGCTATTAAATCTACTCCGGACAAACACCTCAGAGTCAGAAAAAATATGCAGTTTTTTTTAAGTATTGCACTCGAATTGATATATCAAGATATACTCGTTCTAATGATCCACGACGGATATAAAAAACACGCATTTAAGAACAAATCACTTATAAGAAACGCAAGATCGACTCGCATTTAAGAAACAATTTTTTTTGTTTTTTCTAGACGTTTCTGAACGGTGACCATAGGCCTAGCTTCTCACAACCTTTCGTCTTGTGCGAATTTTTAATCTAATTTTTAGGACAATTGAGAAACTCTTTCATGGCCCAGTGGGATTCCGGGATTCGAACCAGAGACCCCTCGCTTAGTAGTCCAACACACTAACCACTAAGCCACTGCTCCGAAAGTCGTATATAAGATGTAAAAAAAATTGCAGCGGCAGTGGATGGACGTTGATCGATGGGTTTCATCTTCAATACCCCGATCACCACAAATAAGCATCCTTTGCACGACAGTCTGACTGACAATGAAGTTTCTATCGGCATTAAATTTGTAGGTCCCTTCCCTTGACTCAAACGAATGTTCGTTAGAAGCCAGGCCTAGGGTACGGCATTCGAGCTTGTCTGTCAACTTTTTAGAGGTTCTCATATTGCCAAACTGCTCGTCTCTGTATGCTGTCAAGCATAATACTCACGAATTGACTGTGACTCCTAGAAAGTGAAAGGATTCCTTGAGATGTATGGGCTGCCAGTTTATTTTCATTCAGAGTATAGTTATAGCTTTTTTTTGTAAAAGTAGAAAGCTTAGTTTTGTGCATAGAAAATGGCTAAGTTAGCTTTAGCTAAAATGGTTGTCTTCATCTTTATTGAGAGACCATTTTTGTTCGCATCTCTTACTATGATGTAGCTGGACTTACGGGAACACAGAATATAAGATTGCTTACATCAGCGAAGCTAAACTGTTCGTCCCTCCAAGTAGGCCATTGTGAAGAAGAAATAGACTTGGGGCTATGACTGCGACTCTGTTTCATATTCCAAACATCAATTGTCCCGTAACGTGGAGGGTGGATGCGGTAAAAGAGGGTTTGGATGTTGGGACTTGGCTGTGTCAATTATGCACCTCCTTTCCACATAAAGGTTTTCAAGAAAACCCGTGGCATCGTGTTGTAGGCTTCATCGCAAGCCCTTTTAGTGGTATATGTATATATAAAATGTGGTAGTGATATATGTATATATATAATGCAAAAGTTAAAGTTCGACCAGTTTTTCCAGAAGTTGGAGACTTGTAAAATGAGTCTGTACCCTGGGCCCACCAAAATGATGGCAACTCAGCTATCAGCTTTCAAATTGGCTGAATCATCGAAATGTATTGCAAACTTCAAAACAAAATATTAATGACGCATGTCTTGCCAAAGCTTGAACCAAGGGTTACAGAACTACGATATATGGAACAAATGTGCTCGGCAGGTTTAAACAAATTCCAACTGATCCATTGAGATTAACGCTGTCATTATCTCCGCAAGGGACTGCTGATTGAACTGCTGTTCATTAGACATTCCTATGGCTTGACAGTGGTTTTCATTTTTATAACTGAAACCATTCTGTGAATGTGACTGCGGATTATTCAATTGCGTTAAATTATTCACTGCAATGATTCGAAAATTAAAACTCTCACTTTGAAGTCCAGAGCACTGTCGACAGACCACAAAAAAAATTAAATGTATAGATAGGTATGGATGATGGCAGTTAACATTTTCTCTTATTCTGGTTTGCTGTACACAATGCAAAAGGTGAATTAAGCATTAAGTTAACTAGATTATTTATCAGCCGATGGACTGTGTTGAAATGTGAACAGCCCCTGAGAGAGGGACAGAAAGACATTTTAATTAAAACCATCCACTCGAAAGCTGCTAATTGAACCAATATAGGTATTATGTTTACCTACGCTAGCAGTGCGACAATAAATCAAAATACAAACCGCACAATACCACTCACACAATACTCGTTTGACTCGCAATTTTGTGGTTGTTGAAGTGTACATGACATCACCGTAACCGTATTATGTACGTTTATTATGAGCCGTTACTTGATCGGTCAGACATTATTTAAAACAACCACAGTTTATGACGTGCAAAGGGGTTATGTGTGACTTTGAAATCGCAACACCCCCTCAATCTTACCATATTGTGAACACGCAAAGGAGCCAGCCGATTGTGTTAATTTCCAATCATACTTAGTAACACATTTCATAGTACATAAAGTTTACACCAATTGAATACTGTCATATTATCGAACTACAAAAAAGGACTATAAAATGCATATTCTTTCCAAGAGTGATTCCGCCGCCATTAAGTGGGATTGTTTGATTGTAAAATATTTAATGATTCAACGGATTCATATCGAACATTTATGCGAGGGAAGAGCACGTACATAATTCAAGATTCGCATTTTATGAGCTGTTTATGAATTAAGCCATAAAAAATTACAGAAATTTACTCGTTTATTTTTCGCATATACAATCGACAACCACGAAAAGTATGAGCAGCCGCACGCCATAGCAAGGACATTAATGAATTGAAGTGAAGACCCCTCGTAAATGTAAACAACCGGCAGTCTTTTTATTTACTTATTAATCTTTTCTTTACTATCGTGCGAGAAAGTGTAGTCAAATTTGAAAATACTGGAAGTTGACGTCCGAGTGGTTGTTAAAATCAATCTTTTTTGGTCACCACAAGTAGATATATTATGAAACGTGAAATTTTGTATGTGAGCCAGAGACAGCAACTATGTTGATATAATTTCAAATAGAAATTCATTCAATCCTTGATAACTAGATGCCCAGCACAAATCGATATTCACTTGCTCAAGGTAGGGCAAGAATTGTTGACTGCGCTTAACGATGGTAATGCACCGGTATTACCCAAATACCCTACCGCATCAGTGCCTATAATTAATTTAGCTCTGACCCAGGCCACTAACCGATTTATTTTATATCCGCTCAGGCTCCGATTATTCAGTTTATGCGAAAACATTCAAGAAAATTCTCTTTTTTAATGAACTACCAACTGATTTACTTACAAAAAGTAATAAAGACACAGTAGTAGCACTTTATTCTCACAAAATCTAAGCCTATCTGTCAAAAGGCCCGACAATTCCATTTTTTTATTTAAAACCGGATCAGATAAGTTTCCACCATTTTACTACCCATTCGCAAATATCGAAATCCTTGGTGTCCATCGAGGAAGATGCGAGACGACTGGCTTGCTTCCACAGTTTTAAATTCTTCTGTCCTAAACGTTATTTCTTATTGCATATTAAAGAAGGAAGTCTCTACCATTAAAACAAGGCTCAACCATCGGTAAGTTTTTTTTTAGTTTCTTTCGGTGAACCCCAAACCACAATATCTAACCAGATTTTGAGAGCCCATTTGGACTACCTAGTTATGTTGATGGAATCGATTTTTAGGTTTCCCTTTAGCTCTAAATCTGTACAACAGAAAAAACGTTTGGTTTGTCAACTTGTATGCTAAAATTGGGTTCCGTACGCCGGTTGTCCACTGCGTCTGCAATTCATCAACCGATTCTGTTCAGCAGCTTATTTAACTCTGTGTTGATCTGTTAAAAAAAAAAACCCTATAAATAAAAATATTTCTAGTTAGTTATCAATCCATGCTGTCGCTCTTACAACTAACTCTCTGCTCACTCTCATCTTGTGACATAGGTCCCCAGTTCCCACAAACTCATTACTTCGACAAACAATTTTTCAAGCTGATACACTTGAGTTCAAAGTTACTTTAAACATTTAAGTGTTGAACGTTGAATACCGCACTTAATTGTTAAATGACGCCGCACACATAGTTGATCTACATGCCTACAAAAAAAATTCCTCGAGTTGGCTAAATGCTGATTGGTATGGTTTTTCAAGGATATGATAGACGCTTTTATACAATCCTTCACTTTACCAAGCTTCGGTGTTTGGGCAACTCGTTGAACACACTCGGCTATTCACAACATCCTGAAATATTTCGAAATAAGGCTCGCCTTCCATTGTAGAGGGTAAATAATCATTTAACACGAATATTGCGAACACCCGGTCTAAGAAAACAAAAAATTCGAGAATTTCAGTAAAAGATTGAGCGAAAATATGTGTCCAACGCAATGCACAACCATGTTCAACGAGCAACACGAACTCGCACACTACCCGACCTGTACAATTGTTGAGCAATGAGCACCAATCTCCCACCTGATTAAAATCGTTAGTTGCATAAAATCGAAAGCTTATCGTTATTACCTACCAATCTACAATAATTAATTAAAAAACACAAGCCTGAATATACCCTAGGGAACAAGTTCGTACATGTGTATAAGGCATTTGTGAAAAAAAAAAAACTTTTTATTAAAAGCAAAAAGAAAAAATAAGTAGTGGGTGGTCATGTTTGGCTATATTAACTAAAACAATAGTAATGTGTTTTATATAGAAAACCCAAATATAGAGTGTAGTTTCACCAGCAGTGAAACTTTCGTAAAACTTTGTCCTGCATTATAAATAAAATGTAATGATTTGTATTCATTTTTAAGCGGTTTGAAACCAAATCCAACCTTATAACGCTAATTCACACAAAATCCTTTTCTGTCAATATTGCATTGAATGACCGGAATTAATGTGCTTCGCGCGTGAAAGCCTTGGGTCACTATTAAGTCGTCGTCCATCCAAAATAACATCTACTTTAGCTCGAGGCGATTTATCATTGAGTATGCACAGTGGCTACGAAAATATAATTCCATCGTTTCGTTTCGGTTAAGCACTCGGAAGTTAAGCTAGTTAAATATTTAACAGTGATTTTATACTGTGCTTTCGAAAATGTTGCGATTACCCAAAGTGGTATGGTGCCGAGTTCTTTACAATATGTTTAATTATTTGGGTTAGGTATTTAGCATTACTACCTACCTACTACGTGACCAGGAAGTGTATCTTGGTTGGAGTTCAGTTTTACATAAGCTAAAACTAAATTCAGGGATTGTTTTGGAAATAATATGTGTGCAAAAAAATGGAATTCAATGCAATTTCAAATCGGCCAAAACTACTCCGCGCGAAGATAAATTTGTTAATTTGTTTATTTCATTCCATCCTGTTGATATGTAAATCAACTTTGTGCGTTATTAATTCGTATTGTCAGTGAAAAAATATTTGCGGGAAACACGTACAAAATTCCCACTATCATCATCATTATATAAATACGTAAACATGAAAAGTTTCCGTACACTTTTTAAGTATTTAAATATAATGAAATCAGGAGAATGAAACAATCGTATATCATTCGAAAACTGTGTGCTTTGGACAAATGAAAAATTGTGAATGTAATATATGTCGCCATTTTTACCTATACCTAAAAGTAAGCAATTGTATAATTATGTTTCAAACGACATACATTTTTTTGCTTCAAATTTTCGTAGTGACATAAAAATGTAAATCATGAGTAACTTATTTTCAAAGTGGCCTTCTTCGATATATATTTTATTAAAAAAACAACATATTATAATCGAAAATAGTGGTACGTTTTTTAGTATTACATACTTAAAAAAAGTAGGATCGATTCTCGATCACTAGCGAGATATAGCTACTCATTTAATCTCCTTTTTAACGCCTCAGAGAATAGAAAGAAAAAATGTTAGTTCCACCTTTAGTCAAAAAAAAAAATAAAAAATAAAGTAGTCAGTGCACATCCGATGCGGCTTTATTTCTGTCAAAATCTTTCTTTTCAATAAGAGTATTATTTGGGCAACAAATCACTCAATTCTGAAAAGAAGTTTATATATTATAGTGCGTAAGATATACGATAAACTGGGCAATATGGTTCAGAAACCCCTTTTACAGAACCAGACATTGCATTGAATTCAGCGCATTTGCTGAATCAGCTATTGATTTGGCCATACATACGTATACACATACATATCATGTATTGGGAAGAAATCCCAGGCTTCAGACTGGCCAAAAGGACGATCCAGCCATTTAACAGCAGTGCCAATGAATTCTAAATCTAAAATGTTAAAAATCTTGTACGATGCCTCTCAGGTCACGACACTCCCAGGCGTGTCGACTATGTCCTCAAAAAGTCGACACCTTAACCCCCAAGCCACTGCGCCAGAGAAATTGTTAGTCCAGAAGAATTGAGAAAATCCTCTGCTGAAAACACTGGGCCTTAATAATAATCATTTTTAAACTTCACCTATTATATTTGTAGGTCACAATATGCAATTTTGTATGATTATAGGTTGTAGGAAACGCATTTTAGATCGTCATTATTATTCATATTACTATTATTATATTCAAATTACAAGGTTATTTATAGTTTAAGAGTCGATGGTATTAAGTGGTTTCATCTGGTTTCTGCATTAGACAAGCTTTTATTAGGTGACGGCGAGATGAATTGTGGATGGATGGTTCACGATGAGATCTGTTCGACAATGGTTGATGTACGTGCTTTGGTGCGGATATTGGATGCGGTGTGGTGAAATCATCCATCACGAAGTCAGACAACGAATTTCAGTTTCGGACTTGTAAAGGTGCGGGAGCACGGGGGAAGAACAAAAAAATAAAATAAAATAAAACGACTTGGTCCAGTTTCGAACCCACTCATTCGGGATCAAGGAAAAAAGTAAAAGATCGCCTCGTTTGACCACTACGCCGAATCTTATTATGTTGATCGTCTGACTAAAATGATACATTGGGGACGTATAATTTATTCATTTATGTTAAAAAAACAATGGAAACAAACATGCCGTATATTACACACATACTATTACGACTGTCAATGGCGAACAAGCATGGACGATTTCCTGTTGCGTACAATTAATAAAATCCAATTCAAATAATTAGATTTTGGTCTCACCTATTTTCGAAAAATTCGAATTTGAATTTTAAGGCAGAAATAAAAATTTTCTAAGGAAAAATAAGCGATTCAGCTAAGACGCGGAAATAGGTGTACAACCATCATGCGATCAGGCTGTGGCTGTGTGAGTAAAGAGGCGTCCTAATTGGACCCTATAAAAAGCCCTGTGACACAAAATTCGCTCTCTGTTTTTTGCTGGTGGCGTGGAAGGTATCGAACGTGTCGAGATTTTATTCGGGTTTTTACGTATGGCGAAGTGCCAAGTCGGAAAAAAAAAGAAAAATTAATTAAATTGTGCAAAAAAAAAAAAGGTGTTGTGAAGAAATAAGGTGTGACTGGAAAAAAAAAAAAGAAATCGTGAAGAAACAAAAAAAATCTTGGTAATAATAAAGTGAAAGAGAAGAAAGAAAAAACCCAAAAAAAAAAAAAAAAACAAAAAAACGAACTAAGAGAATTAAAATTTGTGTGGCGACATTTTGATATCGCGGCATACGCAATGTGCAAAATACAAAAAAAAAGACCGCATTTAAATCCCCCCACCCCCACACAACACGTTTTGCAAAATCTCTGAAAAACACCCAAATCCATCGAGACCACGTTTTCGACCCTCATACCCACGTGCATCTAACTATACCTTAAAGCAATCATACAGCATTAAAAAGAAAAAAAAAAATAATAAGCTGCCCCTGAGAGCAACGTAAAGTTATCGTCTCATCGTCTACAATTATCAAACGACCGAAGAAACAAAAAGCACCCCACACCCTGTATGGACAGCCGCAAACTCACCTGTAAAGTTCATCCAAATCATCAGCGCAGGAGTCAACATCCCCATCATTCATCTTTGCGGTGGACCACCTGGACTTATCATCCACGATCATCCATCCGCAATTCATTTCATCAACAAAAAAAATCGAAAATTAAAGTGTATCCGGTGGTTGTAGAAAAATCTAATCATTTTCTGTGGACCTTTTTTTTTTTTTTTTTTTTCCCCCCTCAATTCCCTCTTTATTTCTCTTTTTGTTAGTTGTGTAGCGGTAGAAGTTCGTTCAAAATTTCGCGTTTAATTATAAACTCCATATGAAAAAAAATAGAGTGAAGAAAAAAAAAAAACAACACTTGATACGAAAGCTGATTCCCCATGATGCTGTGCACACCATCTGGACGCCGTCTTAATAACCAACAGGTATTTTCCAAATGATCATAGATCAAAACCGGGGTAAGTCAATTTAGACCTTTACCATTTTGAGCGAACTCCTTTAAATTTCGTAGCAACTTCCTTACTTCTTTTCCTTTTTTTTTATGGATTGTGCCCTAAAGATTTATATACATTATTGATATAAGGAGATACACATTTGATACAATAAATTATAACGTAAAGATAAATTGTTTACACACAAAAGTAACTTTGGTTTAGATCGTGTACTTAACTTATCTCTTCTTGCCTAAAAGTATGCATCAATTGTATAAAAAAGAAAGCATTGTGCTAATTGGGAATCAAACCGATAAAAATTTGTCTTTTATTGTTTATGCAACATCATTAAATGGTATTCCCATCAATACCCTATTAATCATAAAATATAAATTATATAAAATTAACCAAATGATTCAGATATTGTTGGTACCCATATTTCATTTATTAAGAAAATATTTTACCTACCAGATGAAACCACTGCTCGAATTTTATTTTATAATTGCTGTTCATTTTTTTTTTCTAATTTCTTATTTCTATTGCATACTCTTCGGGAGTGTCGAAAATAATTAAGTATGACAGTAGGATAGTGGATAAGGTAGCTAGTAATGTTATTCAATAAAAATACCCTTGTATAAATTGGTTAAGAGAAACATTTCCGCATTTTGATTTTGAAGGTTCCGGTTCCGCTCGAGTGTTGATATGGTTTTGAAAGTGGACGTTATTTTCGTAATTTTTTCCTTGTACTTCGGAGTGCTAAATTTTACAATGAAGTGCTAGAATTTAAAGAGGGGGATGGGTGTGACCAGCCGGAGACTATACCTCGAGGATGGACGATGCTTCAGGACAGTTCCTGATCTTATCGAGCTCTAGTTGTAGAATTGAGTAGCTGTTATAATATTTAGTAAACAGGAGTTGACATAGTCGTCTTAGGGGCTATCGTAATAGAGCGCCGCGATAGCCAAGGTAGCTAAATTTGAATTTAGCTAGGGGTGGGCCAGCTCAAGGAGAGAACTACCATCTAACTCTCCGCTTCATTTTCGCTATGGAAGCACCTAACTGAGGGCAAGTTAGACAAAATTCGGGCCTCGCAATCTTTCGTTTTTTTTTTTGGTTACGGTTGTGATTGTTCTAGTTTTTTTTTTCGCAAGTTTACAGGCATGTAAAAATAATGTAACCCCCGTCCAGGACTTGTGGCAAGATCCCATACCCTTCGTTGAGCTAGCGAGTGGAAGATCATGCCTGAGCCGCAAGTGGCCTGGACACCCCTCCTTCTAGTCTGCCCGGACTGACCCAAAGGTCCTGTTAGTTTGGGGTCATAAGGGTGGAGGTAGTGGTAGTGGGAGGGACATTCTCGGATTCAAGCTGTAGTGGTAGGAATTGCGACCATCAACGGTCTAGGTCTTCGCCGGCACGGGTGATAGTACCGGATTAGATCTGGTCGGTTCCGATTGAGCTAATGCTCGGAAAAATCATCTCTTCCACATATGGCTGCGTCCGAGGTACGTTACAAGGTATCGCGGATTGTCACATATAGTGATATAGTCAGCAGCCTTAAAGATAAGAGAATCCGCATGACACTGACTGAGGTGCACAGAAATAGGGGAAAGAGCCTGTTAAAATAATAATAATAATAATTGCAAATTTGTAATGAAGTAAAAGTTATTTTTAAAATGTTTGCCCCTTCTTAGGTAATATTTCCAAATTATATAGAGACTTTTCCTACCGAACCGCTTACCACATCGATGTGCTATTTTATGATATAAAAATAAGACACTCTTGTTTCAGTAGGTCCCAATTTTAGGGCCCTGTGGGGGTTTAGACTGATGTGAAGGATTTACTTACAACTTGGAAATAGTACCTACCTACTCTACCGTCGCTCTTATAGTTTCAACTGTCCTTTTAATACTTTCATAAAATGCAAAAGTTGTAAAAAACAATTTTTTAATATGTGTTCCACCATATTTTTCTGAATAAATTTATTGTCTGTACAATTTAGAAATAGAAGCAAATCCCTTTCATATTTTTCTCGTAACATTGTTTGGTTTATCTTGCACTTTTGAGGCGGTTATATTTATACATTTTCTTTTCAACTCTTGTAATGGTTTGTTTAAAAGCCGAACAAAGTCCGGATATTTGTATGAAGTTCATAAGATATTGAGGCTCAAAAGAAACGGTTTAAATTGGCTTGGGGCTTTGGAGGTAAGACCTCTCACAATCCTACACAACACAATACACTCATTCGAACTCCCACGCTCTAAGTAGCATGTAACAGTATACCTATTTATTGAAGCTAAATGTTTACTCACTGCAACTACCTCGGCTGAAGTATATAATCTGAAATAATTCTGCATGTGTGAAAATCAATCAACATCTCCACTGAAAGCTGCGCCCTATCACTCGCTGACAGGTGAACGATTGAGCGCAATCATTAAGTTTTCGAAAAACTTTAAACACAAATGTCGCAGTTGAAAGTCTGTCGAATTGTATCCCCAAAGTCATCTCATCACTTCGGAGATAACTTTCGAAGATACCCACCACCTACATCTTATTTCTTCTACTTGCCTTCTCCGTTGTCACCCAACACCCAATAAGATGAAAACAGGAGAAACCAAACTGATGGGGGTATCGCGCAATAATTCTGTCTTAATTTAATCGCCCCTTGTGACGGGTAGGAAACAGAAAAAAGTTCAATTCCCCATATATCATGGGATTTTTGGCGCTTGATCTGGAAATCTTGTCAGCAATCAAGTTCCAATCCATTCGCTGGGCTTATCTATAAGTATCTGCGTGTATCTTTGTATATAGCTCGTTCACAATTCGCAACAGGATTTTTCTCTGCTCGTTGCCAGAGTTATTAGTTATTGGGTTCACGTAATCGTTAATGGACTTACTTTCTTCTCTGCGTCACCATTATGGTTGGGCTTGGCTTTGCTTTTGTATAGTTGGATACCAATGGACAATGTTATATCCCTGTGGATGATACTTGGAAATTGTTGGGGTGAAACTTTGGCAAGTGGTGGGCGGTGCGCGACAGAAACAGATAAGATCTAAGGGATGCCTATATTTAATTTATTATATAAACATTAATTGAATTTAAATGGTGGGCTAATCCGGTCGATACAAT
This sequence comes from Cheilosia variabilis, assembly GCA_951230905.1. Lineage (NCBI taxonomy): Eukaryota > Metazoa > Arthropoda > Insecta > Diptera > Syrphidae > Cheilosia > Cheilosia variabilis. Next base: position 143,102,719 of record OX579676.1, on the reverse strand, counting down.
TACGGGAAGGAAGCCATGGCAATTATTAAAGTTGGAAGTGTTTTCTATGATTATTGAGCTTTGTAATACACACTCACATAGCTCTGCAATTGTAATTTAAATTCTGTAAAATATCACACTCGGGAAAAGTACCAGCACAGCGTGTGGCAGATTAATATAAAAACAAAAATTTTCTCGGAACATGTCCTCAGGTTTTGGGATTTTGTCCTAAGGACTGAAATCACTTCTCGGATTTATTTGTATCCTCCTACCACCACACTATTGGAGGAATAGAATATATGCGGCAGGGCTCTTGGGAATGAAAAAAGATACATATTTGGTTAGCTATATTGGTATATAGGTATATTGTGCACAGGGATTGGACAGAATTATTTTCGAGGATTGATTTGGCACACAAAACCTGAGAAACGTCTCCCGGGGCTATTTGGTTTTATGATGTTGTCATTGCCATAGTCCTTAGATATCAGAACGTATACTTTAACATTGTGAATGGCCTTGGGAATGGACACCTGATTCAAAAAGTCGAGTGTATATTGTTGGGTGGGTTCGCTGTTCAACCGAGTTATTACATACACACGGGTTTTCTCACAAACGGCAGTTTTCGAAACAGCCTTAACAAAAGCTTTGAGAAGTGTCACATATCAAGCGGATAAAGCTGAGCGGACTTCGAAGGTGCAATTTGTCATAATAGAGTATTGGATTAACCATCGAGGTGATTTATATATATTTAGTCTCGAAACCAGTTTTGGCCAGATTAACCCGAAAGTCGAAAGTAGAGTATATAGCACTATCCTCTGAATCCTACCTTTCACGATATAGAATAAGAATACTCAAGAACATCTTCAATTTTTGCAAAACCCTTCCCCTTCACCCGAGACTAATGGCAATCTTACTGCTTTTGTTATTCCGGGCGTCATTATAAGTCGCACCCATCTGTTTAATTGGACACCGTCCTTATCATTTATCATGTGTACCAGCTTTAAAGGTTTTTGTAACATTTCGTTATTATCCCCCTAAAACATCTACATCGCACGTCTCCCAACCACAATACCAAAGACATTTCCAGTCCTTTAAACGAATTTAAGGCCCTTCCAACCTTCCGCTTATTTCCTTTATTTCTCTAATGGACCCATCTGTTATCGCAAGTTAATAGCTCGCATGGATCCAATTCATTCATAAAGTCTTCATCTTTTGATGACCACACAAAAAAAAAGTCTAACAACCAATTCGCCCCAAAAGAGAGAGACGGCAAAAGGAGAAATCCCTTCCTTATCCGTTTACATTCAAATCATTGATTATACGCATTTCCCATGGAATAAAATTATCTCAGCCGGTGTTTTCCTATGGGAGGACTCCCCACCACTCTCCACCCTTCAAATTAAAGAATCTAATAAGTATACAAACAAAGTATATACTTCTTCAATTTTCCGGAAAACTTTCATTTGCATAAATTTACAATGATGACTGTCGTTTTGCCGCCGCCATCATCCCAATTTAGCTTCACTCCTTCGCCAGTAGTCTCAACCCTTTTTTTCCCTCATCATGTAATAGGAAGATGTTCGTCGGCGAGGCAAAAGTAATGTAACCTACTCTGCTTTTGATACTTGATTTTGGCTTTAGTGAAAACATGAGATCTGCCTACAGCAGAATACTTGGAGGGAAGTAAAGAAAGAAAAAGGTTACAAGCAATGTATAAAAATGATCAGAACAAATGTCCCTTTTGCCATCCTGCTTGTTCGCCGCAGTAACCTGCTCCTTCTGATTATGACCATGCACTGATGGTGGGGGTGGCATATACACGAACAGGAAACCTTACCCCATATAAGGGGGGAAATAAAACGATGGAACTTTCATTTTAGAATTTCTATTTCCGTGTGAGAAAGACACTCGCTGCCTAAGGCGCTGCCCTGCCCCTGTTGCCCTTTACGACATGTAATGGCGACAGAGTTTAATTCTAAATTTGTGAAGTTATCTGGGGTTTTTTCTAATTTTTTTTTTTTGCTCGGCAAAACAATTTGTCCCATTTTATACGGGTGGTTACTTTTGCATAAAAAGTTCACTGTCTCCCAGGGATGGTAGTGAATTATTTAGAAACTCAGATGATGAAAATGAATGGCAAATTGGGAAACAATATCATCGCAGTGACATCGTTCTGGTTGAATTTGTAATGGAAAAGAATATGTCCATATCCTAACATTGGTTACTAAGTGAATTTAAGTCCTCATCTAGTAGTCAATGGGATTACTCGTACCCATGAAGACAGAGTACCTTACCATTTAATTTGCGAAAATTGCCATCAATTATAATGAGTTCTCCTGTCGAACTTGTACTTGTGCTATGGCAACATCAGTTGGGAATCAATCCTTTGAGACGCCTGAGCTGTCATGCCAACCGGGTGGCAACAAGGGCGGGAGAAATAAACTGTTTTGATGGATTTACTACACATATGAAGCTGAAGAGGAATTAAAATGCTCCTCTTTGATTAGTTACTGTGCCCCTTAGGAGTTGGAGTCCAGACCACAAACACCACAAGGCGGTTGGAGAAAAGACGATTGACTTAGTGCAACCCTGATTGTCAATTCCGGCAACGTTTTTACGACGGCATATACGTTGATGTTGAATCAACTTTTTTACGGTTTGGGTTTTGTAGCTTGGCTTTTCATTCGAATAGCTTCGTCATGTATATGTAGTTGTAGGTGGTACATTATTTTTCTTTTTATTTTATATTTGTGGTTATGACATAAGCATACGGTGGACAATTAATTTGAAACTATAGCTGGGGATTTAGTGTACGAAGGGACAATAAAAACGATACCTTGTTTGCATATTTATTGGTCGATCAAAATTTTAGATTTCCTGCTAAAGGAATGAATTCGTATTTCAGATTTTATTGAATGTTGTTTATTACTGGTGTTTTTGGTGAGAAAATTTTGTTCCTTATGGCATGAGTCCATATTTGACCATTTCAAGGGTTGCTGCTATAGAAGGCAATGGCGTTGTTCATATTAATAACATTGGACCAGAGTTGGAAATAGACGGATTAATAGGACTTGAATATTTCCGAACTTTTTTTGCTGGAATGGAAGCCTTCCGATAGGCCAAAATGGCAGCTGTTCCACAGGGTTATCTTTACCTTTTGTGACCGTAGAAATGAAATCGAAATTTCTCAAAAACTGAAGCGCAAAATATTTCTCTAGTCACACCACAATGGGTTTAATAAAAAAGCAAAGTTTGTCTACTTGTGTGTGGATTTGTACACTCTTCACATTAGAACTCAGTCGACTCTCTAATAGGGCTTAATTTTTCACTTTATCGCAATCGACCAAGTCATTCTGATTTACGGAAGTTTTACAATTGTAGGTGTCACCTGTGTCTCATTGGAAATATTTGCAAATGGTTGGTGGTAATGGCTTGTCGCAGCTAGCTCTCTATCAGCGATTAGTTCGTCAGCAGATTTTTGTATGGTGACGAAAGCAATAAATGGAGCCAAGTTTACAATTGGATTCAAACTAAAGGCAGCAGACTTAGAGGACTACTTTGCGTCATTGCTTAACGCTGCAAGTTTTTTTCTGCAACCTCCTGTACGCGATTCCACTTATCGAAGCTTCCTTGACTATTCTTTTTCGGAAGCAGAATTGATCGCAGCATTAAGTCATGCTAAATGCAACAATGCCGCTCCGAATGAATTCTTCAAGCATGCTATGCCAGATTTTGTATCCTTACTTCTTAACTGCTTCAATAAAATATACCAGTCGCAAGATATTCCCCCTAGTTTCCTGCCATCTGTAATTTTTCCTCTATATGGCAATTGCTGAGGGAAACATTCAGGGCCCATTGCATGCTGACGACTTTGTGCTTCTATCAGATTCTCCCTTTCAGCTCCAAGAAACGATTGTCAAATTGGTAAGAAACTTCGACACTTGGAACTTATCAGTAAATCTTAATAAATCAAACATAATGATCTTTAGGAAATAACATAGAAGATATGCTAGTAACGAAAAATTATACTATGCGTCAAGGCGAAGAAGTAAACTTGATGAAAGAATTCAAATTCCTCGGTATGATCATCATGCGTAAACTTTGCATGGTAAAAACACGCCAAAGCAAAGCGTAAGACAGTTGCGACATCGAACATGCGCTATTGTGGGGTCACAAAGAGTATAAGGATGTCAAGGAATCTCTTCGATGCTTTTAAAATGGATTTTCATTCCCCCCCCATTCATGACACCAATTACATATTTCATATTAGAGCGGGAGTACCGCCTAATCGGATTAGTCAACAGGATCTTAAAATATTTCATTTCAAATCAGCTTAACTTTCTGCGAACGTGGTAAGCCCATCTAATTCCCTGGGTGAATCCATCTTCCTTAATACGGATGCTTTAATTGAATTTAAAGAACACCTTTTTTAACTGGTCTCCAAATTGGACGCAAAATATAGAGAGGACTTCATCAAGCAGGCCAAGACTTCACAAATCACAATATATAGCAGACTCGAGTTTGATCTAGGCAACTTTAATTATTACAACGACAAACATTCCACGGATACGATATCAACAATTCTAAGATCCAGAGGGGAGATACTCGCTTTGAATTTACTTAATCGAGAGATCCGGCGGGAAATTTTCAGAAGAAACTAATTTCAAATTGAAGAGGTAGTCTCAAACATTTTTTCGAACAGCAATTGATTCCAGAAACCAAATTTTAACAGAAACTTTCTAATTTTAAATTAGTTTTTCTGTAAACGTTCCGAGCTAGGTAGTTGGAAGGGCAACTTCAAAGGAGACTATTTATTCATGACATTTATTCATAAACCTCTGAGTAAATGTCTACATAACAAATGAAACCCTGCAAACAACCGCCGATTCTTTGGATTGGCAAAGGAATGAATTCTCAAGAAAGAAAGTTACGCTCTACAGAACCTTTTATGGCGCCGATTGCTGGACAATAATCACAAAAGGTGGACTGATAATGAACTGATACAAGACCTGTGAATAGAGGAGCAGATATCGCTGGAGTCTATATGAGCTGTATCTACAAACATAATAGCTTATAGTCGAAAAGCTACACGGGCTGGGTCACATGCACGCGATATCAAGCAAATGCGAAAGACCATGATATTATAAAGGATGGCAGCAGCGTGCTATGGTAGCAGTGGACGTCCAACTGCCTGTGTAAATTATTTGTTCTACAAAAAAAAACCGATTAAAGAGCAAAGATATTTCTGCTACAATTCCGAAAATCCGAAAATGAACCCGAACTTAAAGCTTTACAGATCGATTGCGGGACTGCCCTTTCTGTGTTGATTCAAACAAGTCACCGTATATATCATGCGCCATTTACTCATGAAATTGAATTTTATTTTTTAGCTCAAAATCCACGCCAAGGCATGCTTTACATATGGAATTTGAAATGCGTAGATTCGCAGAGTAGCCGGGCAATCTGCTGGCCAAAGATTTGAATCACTGCAGCTGACAGATTGATTGAATGGACTTCGTGGCAGCAGTTCGCTGCCGCGTTTGCATTCAATGCCTAACGGGCCGATGCGAAATGCGTGTGCACGGCCCGCCCAGAAACTAGGCACTTCGTGACTTCACAAACACAAACCACTGAACCGTATGAATAAATTATGCCTCGTCCATCCGTCAAGCATTCAATTTGCTATCGCCATAAGCGAGGAGTGTGCCTTCACATTAAAGTTGCATGTAATTAGACCCATTTAGATAGATTGACGATTAACTGGGAACTGACGCCACTTTGGGCAGTTTATGCGGACGTATTGAGCAGGCAACACGAGCAATCAACATGCAGAAGCACAGTCAGTCTCAGCACACAGGCGACAGCACTCCAGTGCTGCCAGCCTAAATTTATGATGACCCAACACAATTTCAATTCAACAAATTTTCACAAATTGAATTATATTCGCAGCGCAGTTTCCGAGTTGCCAACCATCATGTATACAAATATACACCCCTGGAGATGTGCAAATACTGCAATGTTCCTAGCTTATGTCAATTGCAGGGAATTCAATTGACAGTAAAATAAGCAGACGAACATTCACTTAACAACGAACGATGATGGATGAGAGAGCATGCACAACCAGCAGAAGCTGAACCAGAGTTGCGCCCCATGAACGATGAGCACTATCCACTTTCGTATCTAGGTGTAGATACTTTCGTTATAACTCGGTTTGATGAATGTTCGTCGAGAGACAAAGACACATAGTTGCCCTCAGGTACTTAAAGGTACACGTAGACTCACGGAATACATGAAGATAAATTCGCATTTTATTCTCTATCGTGCTTCGCTTTAAATTTGATTTGATTACATTTTTATGTTACCTTCGTTTTTTTATGGTACGATTTTGATATCCTTGTCGTCATCTTTGGTGTATACAGAGTGAGTGGATTTTGTGGCAGTTCGTCATCTTCATCTTGGTGGCAATAGTGCCGGTTTTAGTACGGCAATCTGTTCACCCCCGCCGCCATTCGTCTGTGTCAGATCTCGACCTTAAGGTTTTCCCCGTCGAAATGATTGTCTCCGAGTGACGAAAAATATTTCAAATTCACTGAAGATATTTCATTAATCTGCGGAGAATTCATCATCCTATCTGCAGGAGAAAAAAAAAAAAGTATAAATCTGGGCTTCGGGGCGTATGAGCAATATGAAGAATGGTTTCTTCACTAACTATTCATACTTTGGTCTTTGAGCGCTCTATTTCATCTTTCATTTAAAAATTGCTTAGGATTTATTATTATTGAGGCAACCGCATATTTTGGGCGCCATTCTACTCCCCCCGATCCAAGGAAGCTATCGAGAAAAAAAATCAACGAACAACCATCCATACTCGTATCGGGGGAAATCGGTTAAAATTGTGGTAAACAAGTTAGATACGGTTACGGGCGATGATTTCTTTTCTTTTGGGAGTTTTCCGTTTTTGTAGACATACAGGCGAACATGTACCTGGTGAAAGGTAATTTCTGGTAGCATCTCTTTTACCCGTTTGGTTGATATTACGCGAAAATAATACAAGAGATAGGTAGGTATAGGTATCCCCGTGAGATTTCCTTTTTTTTTTTATTGTTTTTTAGTTGAAATATTGACTTTTGATTGTTGTTCGGTTCTCTTTTTTCAGATGTTTGCTTTTGTTGCTATATACATATATGCAGGTTTTCGTTTCCTGTGGACAATTCATTTCGTACCGTGCACAAATTGAAAAACTTTGTCGAGATTAGAAAACAAATTAGTAATTGATTGTTATGTTTTTATGAAATCGATTTACTTATGCGGAACTCAATGTGTGCTTTCATAAATATGTTTATTTACTAAAAAAAAAAACCAAATCAATTTAATTTACATATTTATAAAAGTGAGTAAAAATACAGTCAAGAAATTATTTTATAGACCCGTGTTGGGCGGCATTTTCAAAAGTCCATAGGCTCTAAGGTTACTTCTACTCAATTGAAAAAAGCCTAAGAGCCGGTTCTTCAGATCCGTCAATAGAAGACACATTTTGACGTTTTGACAAGGGTAGATCAAGTTGAACTCTCATTCCGTGGATAGTAGATGAAAAACTTTAAGCTTGACTGCATAATGCATCTTCAATTTAACCTGCAAACCTACCGTACATTCATTGCCTATTTTTTAGTCGTCCGCAAATTCTGGCAGCCCTTAATGTTGGATATGTAGTGGCATCTTTTATTCCACCATATTTTATAGACAAATTGATGCATGCTGCCTTAAAAATCATGTTCGTTGGCTCTTGCAGCTTAAAGACAGCTTCCTTTACTTTTCCTTTATCCAGCAAGAAGTTGCTCTGATATGAATTTTAAATCACTTGTACATGTACAGCCTGACATCGGGATCTTGATCTATCCCCTTTCATATTTTATTTAATATCTATCTACAATAAATTAATTTATTTTATTGCTCATTACAAGTTGAATTTATTTTTGTGGTGTAAGAGCTTAAAATGAATCCCAAACCATGATTGCTTTAATCTGAACGTCAAAAATATTATTGTTCCTTAAATTTCATTAACATTTGCTGAGCCCTAGTTAGATATAGGTACAGCAAAGTTGAAGATGCGTAGAGTTGGCAGCACTGTACTATTAAATGGAGCAGAATTCAAATTATGGGACACCCTTTACAAAACCCAATTATAAAAGTTTGTTGAATAAACTAAGACTATATTAAGCTTGTACAAAAATCGACCCAGCACAGTAGATTTTATAAAAATTGAGGCTTGCAAATAAATAACGAAAGCCGATTCTATAAGTATAAATTCAAGCCACAGAAAGCTACACTAAAGAAATCAAAAAAAAAAAATATACCGAAAAATGTTTGAAATAAATTAAACGCTCTTTCATGACACACGCTCCGCTTCGAGATTCTGATTCTGTCTTTAAAATGTCAAGGTCCAAGATTTGGCCCAGAAAAATTGTTTCTTTATTACGATTCATAAGTCAATTCATACAGGCACGCGTAAAGTCCTCTTTTGACTTGTGATGTGAATTTTCAGAATTATATAAATGGTAGCCGTTCCGAGCTCGAAATTACAAAGTTTGGCAATATCGGTAGCTTATGTTTAATTCGATTCGAAGTCGGAAGAATAATGGTAAATGAATAATAGAATCGGTGATTAATATTGTGCTGTTGGTTTATCAAAAATAGAATACCCTTTTTGCCCATAGTTCTTAGAAAAAACCCCACGAAAATATACACATAAAAATAATAATACTAGATATAAAAGGCAATTAAAAAATCAGTCCTCTCTTTTCATTGAATTCGAATAGTTTTTTTTTTCAGATTCAGTATTTGAAATGCCTTTTGTTGTTGTTCTAAGAGACATAAAAAAATGCCCACGAAATGAGTAATTAAAAAGCTTCTAGTTTTGTGCAATTTTGTATGGAAATTTTCGCCATTGTGAGTTCGAAAAATGTATCCAGGACACTAAAAATAATTATTAGTATCGCGGCATCTCTCTGTGAGTACTAAAGTCGAGCAACGCATTATGGTATCGAAAATGGTTGCAACAATTTCTGAGAAATTATGGACTGAATCCTTTGTAACATATATGTACCATTTTTATAGTATCACAGATCTATGTGTAGATATAATTCGTTCATGGCAGTAAAATACTTTTCCTTGGCTTTGGAATCAAGAATAGAAATAGGCGGGGACGAAGGAATAAAATTGGTTACAGGCACGATTTTCATACGACATCCATATGAGGTTCGAAACTTTTATTTAGCTCTCTTCTTAGAAGCATTTGAAAAACCTTCATCAAACAATCAAAATTTTCAATTATCGCTACCAAGTATAATTAAATTCATTTATCACTCCATATCATAAGAAACAGAAGCTGTATGCATTTCAAATAGAACATTTTTTTTTTGATTGCTTTCGTATCACCCCTTTCAGAAAACCCTGTTGTAACCAATACACACCGTGCTTTCCTGGTACAGTGAGGAGAAGAGTGCGATCGGGAGAGTAACCGAAGGTTTAAATAAAAGATTTGATAATCTTAGCTGAGCTGCGACCAATAGTATATATTTTGGTGTATATTTATTTATTTTGTTGTTATTTAGCTATTGGCCCGCTGTCTTGAGCTGGTCTGCGACCAAATAGATATGTTACTGTGCTGTCAGTAAACTACTCTGCTTTGTCTCTTAAATTCCTAGTCCTTTTATACCTACTATGGGTGTTCATTTTGGTTCATTCGCATTCTCCTCCAACACACACATTCTTCCGCAACTTCTTTTTGTGCGTTGCTCAACTGTGCTGATGCGGTCACTTGTTCTTCAACAACCAAAAATACCATCGATATCGCAATAAGTCATTGTCGCTTGCCCTAGCTATGCGTAGTGCATTATCATCATAAGAACGTCGTCGTTGGTATCAACATGTCATTCACACTTGCCCCGACCACACATAGTGCTGTATCAGCATGTGCACCGAGCTTGTATGCGGAGTTCCCTTTGACAGTTTCGTCAATCGAGGGTACTCATACTGTTTCCGGACTTTGTCGGCGACTTGTGAGAATGACATGTGATATGTTGACACGGACCTAGTGAAGCGGCTCATTGGAAATATCGTATACATATTAGGCATTTTGTGTTATGAGGAAATACGACGTGTGAGCAGATATGCAATAATATGCAGTTGGGTTGAAGAGTGCATATGGGAAGTGGAATGCGAGTGATATTCGGAATGGAATTTATGGGATGGATGCCAGATGTGTTTATGTAGACACGACAACCCCCAACATAATCAATTTCCCGCACCATGTTGTCAAACGTGAATAACTTAAACACACCCTTGCGACCTGGAAAGCGTTTTTTATAAGAAATTTCACCAAAGAGAGATCTCAATAAATCCACCTTTTGACACTCAACTCAAACACAAAAGCTCACCGCCTACCCACTTTTGTGCTGAATTTCAAATTTCCATTTGGTATACAAATATAGCCACGCTATACAAATAATTATGTTTATCAATCAAAAGGTGAACAAGGTGGTAGCCAGATTCTGTGACTTTTTTTGTTCTCACTTTGGGGCGACGCAACAACAGATGTGACAGATCAAACGCTTGATATGTCATTTGAAGATGTTTGCTGGATTCCGGCATACGAACATATTATAAAGATATCATACATTTTTTTCTCTCTCTTACCTATTGAATATTTTCCTTTGTGTGTTGGGGATATCTTTATAGAACATACAATAGTCACTCCCCAGCGATATGTACGGTTGATCAATATTGGTTTAGGGTCCTCGTGTGGACGAATGTGGGGGCTGAAGCAACAGCAAAAAGATAGATGTTGGGTGGGAGAAATGTAACTTATGCTGACTTTCCCTTGAGACGCCATTCCAGCTGGCGAAAATTCAAATAAACTAGTGCTGAATATATACACATATAAAGAACACGGTGACGTGACATAACCGCAAACGTCATAAGGCCAAATCTCGAAATTTGTGAAAGTGTCATAAAGCCAAATTCTAGCATTTGGTATTATGACACGGCCAATTTGGCTTTATGACACTTTCGATTGCATATTAGATTTTGCTAACCTGAGACGTGCATACGACTCAGTAACCATTCAGAGAGTTTAAAACTATTAAAAAAAAAATTTCAATTCGCTTCCTTGCTTTTGTGGAGGAACCTGACAAAAGATAACGTTTTTGAAGTGTTTCTCCTTAAAGCTTGGCAATAATGAAACCAACATTAGATACACTTTGCCATTGGATAAACTCTTTGCAAGGTGTTCGGATACATTAGTTCGGATTTATGACTCATAAGTACATTAATGAACGGAAAAACCTGAAATTAACATGGATTGGTACAATGGGTAATCATTCGTAAAACTCGTGAGAATTTTAGAAATGGTGTAAGGTGGTCTTTACATCCAATTGACCAAACCAATCACCACTACATAACAATATTGCATGCATTAGTACAGGGTACCACGAAATAATAAAAAAAAAAATTTAAAGCTAATAAAGGGATAGTCTGGCATTACCAAGGGAGGAACTGGTGGTCGTCCTCTCAGCGGATCGGTACGGTCTATACCCACCCTGCCATGTGCAAGTTACTTACCAACCGCTGAAATTTGAAAAAAAAAACTTGCACCCGAAAAGGAAAGCTCTATGCTTTCCCTACGAAGAACCACAACTCAGCCATAGAAACGAGACATTAAATTATTTTTACCTTAAATTACATATTTATTACTTCAGAAAAAAAAATAAAAGAAAAGCTGAAAGTTAACATAATAGTTGTCAATGCCTATGCCAAAAGTTGATGCGACTAAATATCGTACCAAGGAATTTTATTTATGTATAATATTACATAACATTTTATTTAGCAATTTCATATCGATTCATTAAATGCAGCAGATACGTAGGAAAAGGAAAATAGAAAAAAAAATAATTAACTTCTTTTCGCGATTTTGTTTTGTTACTAGATGGTAACCCTAGAATGGTTATATTATCAGTCGGTATGTGTACGAAAAAAAAAAAACAAAAAAATACTCGCGGAGAAAAAAAAATATTGTTATTGTGATAATTTTTAAACTCTTACCTAGTTATCCACTGCGTCAGGCCTGTCGAAGAGGATTCCGTTGATAATTTTGCTGCTAGGAGAGACAAAACCAAAAAAAAAGTGCGAAGTTGGGTAAAACGAAAGCCTCCAAAAAGAGAACGTCCCGTTTACGCTCTTGGGCTCCAAAATCGCAACATATATAAGATGCTATGCTGTACAAAAGATGTGTCGCACAAAATAAGAACAAAGCGAATATCTATTTAAAGGAGAAAAGGAAAACAAAAAAAAATTGATATGTATACTATTTAAATGGAAACTTAACTAATCTTAAAACTAACACTATCTTAACATGCGCTAGCTGATGAGTCTGCGTCCCGTATGATTTTGATGACGCGGTCTTGATAGCAGGTACGATATTTTGGGGAAGGGAAAGAAAAGGCAGCAGGAACCAGAAGAGGTATACGGACCTTTGAAGTCCGGTGAGATATGGCACTATCTCCGTGGTCTGGGCTATGTCGCACTTGGTTTGTCCGGCGAAACTGTCATGAGTTAGGTTTCGGGTACAGTTTTTTTTTTTTTCTTTCGGGCCTTCTAGGTTCGTTCGTTTAGGGCCGCGTGCAACACTTATTATGCGAGAAAACAAGGTATGCACGCACAAAGATCCTTGATGGGCATGTAACTTGCTTGCCGAGAAACAAAATATGTTCTTAGGTGAACCGGCACGTCAGGGTAACAATTGGACAGACGGCCAGATACGAAGTCTAGTTCTGGGAGTGTGAGGGCCTTCGGTTTTGGGGCCTCGTGTATGCGACACCAATGATCTGTATAGGGGCAAGGTTTAATATATGGAATTTTTTTTTTTTTTTTTTCTTCACGCGCGGCGGCACTTGACACGGGGTCGACTGGCAGACCTGCACACGCGTTATCCCCGTAGGGCGTTTTTTTTTGTAAATTAATTTTCCGCTTTTCCCACCGAAAAAAATTAAACCGTGTGTCGATCGCGTGATTGCTCTTTTTGTGTTTTTCTTTGACGAGAGTGTCAACCGCTGAGAAGCTCGACTATCGACCAACTGCCTATGCTTTGAGGTTTGGTAAGCGTCATAACCGCGGCTAAGCGAACCAGTTAGCTCTCTCAATCAAGCACACGACAAGTGGATTTGCAGTACCGTAACGCAATGTAAATCTGCGCGGGGCTGATGGCCCTCTTCGCCCTGTCGTACCATAACTCCCCCTGAGAATCCCGCTCGGGGAATCGCGCGATATCCAATAGCTCGCTCTCGTTTAGAGAAGATAAGCAGGGAGAAAGAGAGGAAGCCAGAAAAAAAATTTATTTAAAAAAAAAGAAAAAAAAAAAAAAATTATAAGATGGAAACAGAAAGTTGAAACGACAATCGGCCCATTACAGAAGGCACCACCTTATCCAGTACTGTACTCCTATTAAAAGGATCGCAATTTTGGTATCTGCACATTCCAAATTTCCATGACACTTCCAGTTTTAAATATAATAAGGAGTTCAAGTAGATAAAAAAAATAAGTACAAGAACAAGTATACGTTCATATGCGGTACAGTTACGGATAAATTAAAATATCGACTTGATTCGAAAATTGGGCTTTATGTCACTTTCCGGATTTGTCTTTATGACGCTTTCTCAAAGTGTCATAATACCAAATGCTAGAATTTGGCTTTATGTCACTTTCAATCACGGCACCGTCACGCCCCTTTGCTTATTACTTCCAACATTTAGTAAAATAGTTTCAACATGCAATATACATCTGGTTACCAAATTTCAAGGCTTACCAGCAGGTTGGCGGAGATGTCAAAAGGCAGCATTTTGGTTTATTTTGTTGTGTGGGAAGTGCCACGCCCTTTTGTCTGAATTAAATCAAACATCAGTAACCCCTCGGCCCAATACACAATAATATACTCATATGTTTAATCTCAATTGTTATTGTCATTTCGGAGTCCATTAGCTTCATTTGCTTCAAAAAAATTAACTGATGCAGCGGGCTTTGGGCATTTTATTTGTCATTGATTTTTAGAAAGACATATCGCCCAACCCTCTAATGTTATATATACTCAATACTGAAATAATTATGTTGTTGAATAGCTACAAATTACTAACCCTTTCCAGCTGTTTTCACATGGGTCTCTCAGGAGCACCTACGATCGATGGATGTTTGCATTCAGCGCATCGTCTATTACTAGTTCCACTTCGAAGGAGTTAAAGAGCTGCCCATGTCCTATCCATTCCTGTATGTCCGTCCCTATACCCACAGATGTGTGGGTCAACCGTCGGTGTGTGATAAGCTGAATGTTGAGGTCAAAAGACGACTGGATGGAGATGTGATCCTTTGTAACCAGTGTACATGAAGAGCTAAGAAGACCGGAAATACTAAGAGGAGTCGAAGTAACAGGCTATTAGTATTTTAGTATTTTACAAGACCCGCGAAGTAAAATACCTAACGGCAGTCCCGTGGAGAGGGTGATTAAATCCGGGTGCGGCATAAAATTGAACGTTACTTTTATTTGTCCAAAAAATAAAACGAATAAAAGTAAGAGAACAGTTTTCTAGATGCATAAAATCAAAACGGGTATATCTCTCTTCCTTCTGTGGTCACTGCAACCTGACTATAGAGCCATAAATACACCACTTGCTGAAAGGAAAGTTGTTCACATATAACTGCAGCCATTTATTAAAGTTGCGAGTGCTGATTTCTTTTGAATTTCATTTCTCACAGATGTCTAAAACTTCCTTGAAACCCTTTATTAATATTTTAAGTTTCATCGTCTACCTGAAGATAGATGGCATTCACATCCATTCACATTCCACCCAACTTCCGACAACTGTATGAAGACTAGTTCCACTATGTACACAACAGCGTTTGCTGTTCCGCTTCACCACCAGCCGATTGTCTGCTAAATCCGCCGCAATTAGGCTGTACTAAGAAGAACAGCTTTCCACCTTCAATGCCATGCAAAAAATAAAAATAAAGTTCTCCTCTTCTTCTGCCTGTGGCGGGTGATTTATTAGTTTTTATCTACTTAAACTTTATTCACTCACCAGATGGGTCTTTATTCATCTCCCACACACCTTCGCCCACTTATCCCCCACCGTACAACCGTTCAACTATTAAATAACTCACTAAAGTGTCTGCTGTAATCTTATCTTCACTCGCCCCTAATGAGAAACGAAACTTATGAAGAGCAACAGCAATTTGGGAGCACAGCTCTGTAGCAGTCATCCTCTTCTGCATATTCGCAATATTTTTGTGTCCCTTCATTACACTAATTTCGTTGAATGACCATTGCCATGGAGCGAGAGTTCCATCCTCATACACATGGCCCCTGGATCCAATTAGAAATAAATGCACATGAACGTCATCTCCAATATTGTCCATCCATCGCAAATGTCATTTTGTATCACTGAGTGGACTCTGCAAATACACCCGGATTTGACACTACAACTATAAGCATGGGTATGCCAGCATCTAAAGAGCACAATGCAACTATATATCTTCATGGATGGGAGTCTCATTCGCATTTGGTTTTACGTATTCAGGAAGCATAAATGCCGGATCTTCGGTGGTCGTTCGTACAAAAAATACAAAATTCACTTCTGCAAGGATATCCACAGTGCGATGCGTTGTACGAGAATAGGGCGTGTTGTCATAAATGGGGCGAACGTTATTACAATAAGATACATATGTATGACAGGCAGGGTATTTTCCCTTCTGGCATGCAACGATGATGAGTAAACAAATTCCTAGTCGCACAAAGAACTTGAAAGCACACCGAATAGGAAATGGTTATCACGCACAGTCATAGCCTGCTGCAACACTGGTCCCTATCATTATTACACACAGCCGAACAGCCTGAGGGAGAGGCCTGCGAGAAGCAGGATATCCTTACTTGTCAGTCCGTCTGCCTTTGCGACGAGTTCTTGCTTTAAATACGTTTCGAGTTAATTTTAATTGCAACTCTTTTTTTTTCTTGGAAATATGCAAGGAAAACAGAATATGTCCTGCTCCTAATGTTTAATGCACTGTGCTAGTCAAATTGTGCTGTTCAGCAGTAGAGATAAAGCAGAAGGGAAAGAGGATCTCTGTTAGCACTTTCGGAACGGATGAGCGTAGATTAGCAGCGGGGTGTTGAATGTATGGCATCTGACTGGCATGGTATAGCATCTCATTTCATTCCGGGACCATTTCGTGTCGCATTTTGTGAACTCGGACACGTTTCATATGCTTCATGTGAATGAAGATTTACCTACGGCAGTGTCGCTCTTATTTATTTATTGTTTACACCAGCCATTCCCTCGCACCTAATCTCAGTGTTAACAAACGTTTCCAAGGAACGGGGGTGGGCAAACAACATTTAATGACCCACCCACGTATATACAGCCTCCCAAAGTTCACCTTACCTCGGTCGGACTTTAAGGACATCTATTAAATATTGCGGTGGTAATTAGATGTGGATAAATCATTCGTCCATCATTATTATGGCCACACCTGTCCACTAGCCTGTCCGGGTGAGTTCGGTCTGGAATATTGATTCGGTGATAGTTCTATTGTGTTGGTGGCTGTGATTGTGACTGAGGAAAAGTGTTGAAGTCGCACATGTTGGGGTTTGGATACTGCAGAGATTTATTTGGAATAGTGTCCTCAGGGGCATATAGATCCGCAGAGAGGACGAAGAAAGGTTTTCTTTTAGAAGACACGTTTCGGTTGTAAATCAGCAGCAGAAGCGTTTTGTGTGACCCATAGCTGTTTTTCCAACCGATTCCGTAGTTTGTGGTGGTCGCTTTGAAGTTTAATTTGCATTTAGAATTCGGTATCGTTTTCCCTATCCTATCCCACCCCCCAGCCTCTGTTTCTCTGTTTCCCTAATTAAATTGTTTCAAGGGAATGTGTCAAATGGAGAAGCGCTCTCGAAAAAAATCACAAAAAGATTTACCATCCCACAGAGTACAGTAAATTTGTTTGCAAAAGAGAGAACGAAAAAATATGGGATACCATTCATTCTTGTTCTAAATCACACTTTTCCCCGAGGATGAGTGAAGGAGTGACTTGGGTATATGCGCTGCCGATGTGGCAGCTGGGAAAGTGGCGGGACCACAGAAATGTAATTAATGCCATCCTCGGGCGGATAATTTGAGTTAATGCAAATTGTGTTAAGAGTGTGTGTGTGATGGTTGCGGCAATTGGTCGGCTCGGTGGTGGACTTGAGTGGCCGTTCAAATTTTAAGTTGTGGGTCGAAAGTTTTCATCCACCTTAATATGGGGTCGCCACAGTTGTTGAATTTTGCATTAACATTAAGGAGGTACAACTTCCATATGTTAGGAGACCCAGATGGCGATCGTAACGGACCTGTAACAACGCAAGTTAAATCCTTTGTATTTGCCTAAATAATTGATCCCCCAGGAAGCTGAGTTCAAACAGTTGTGGAAGTAGTTTCAACTATCTGCCTAACTAAGTGGCATATATACTGCATAGGGGAAAGGTCTGT
Organism: Cheilosia variabilis; assembly: GCA_951230905.1. Taxonomy (NCBI): domain Eukaryota; kingdom Metazoa; phylum Arthropoda; class Insecta; order Diptera; family Syrphidae; genus Cheilosia; species Cheilosia variabilis. The sequence continues at coordinate 143,085,173 of OX579676.1, read as the reverse complement.
ACGGTGAACATTTTTCACCCGAAAATGCCGAATTTTAATATTTCCAAGCACCAGAGCCTCCAGGCACTTTAAGGGCGTTTACCTGATAAAGTATTCTCTCCAACCTCGATTAATTACAAAGTTTTTGTATTCGTCAAAAGTAAGGAATTGTTTATGAACATGTTACAAAAAATGATCAACAACTACGTATATCAAATGCCAAAACTAATTAAATAGAGAGCAGGCACGAAGAATCTAGGTAAGGGTTGCCTTGGGCACATTGGATTTTTTTGGTATTTGTGCCCAAATGAAAAATTAAGCGCCATTGCCGCTGCATGCATACTTAGGAAATCCTATGAGCACACTTAACTGAGCTAAGCACTTTATCCTATTTCCGTCGTTCCTGAAAACATCTTCCAAAATGGCTACTTAGATGAACTACTTACAAAGGCCATCGCAACAGTTCTACGGCATATAGTACACAAAAGCACAGGGAAGCGGGCGAAGGTGATTGCGGGGGTGTGTGCGTGGGTAGAGCTTTTGAAGTGAACAAACGGCGACCAAGCGAGCAGAGCCAGGCGACCAATTTCTTGTTCAGCGTCAGCCTGTCTTCTGCTCTAAAGCAAAACTGTCTGCGGGAGCAATTCGAAAAATAAAAAAGACTAAACTCGCGTTGCCCTTTTATACCCAAAATAGTAGCGATTAATTTCATGCGCTTTCTGTTTATTGACTATTTTGCTTTTAAATGAAAATGAAAATTGTTTGCGTTATATTTTTTTTAAATCATTACACGATAAAGAAAAGTAAGCAAAATTAGTTGAATTTAAAAATGAATGAATGAGAACATAATAAATGTATTACAAATGTTGAAAAATATGTTTATGAAAGTAAATGTAAATGTAAATAGTATAAAAGGAAAGAAAATGATAAGAATTCAAATGAATTATGCTGTTACAACAGTAATTTCTACATGCGGCAGGGATTCACAAGTTTTCACAGCCAGAGAGGTTGCAATAGCGCTTGATTATCTTACAAAATTTGTGGAAAACGGCTAAGCACGGAAGCTTAAGGAATCGTAATAGGAATAATTAGTGCCTACTGCCTCATAAAAAACAAAAACCTACACCGCGTTAGCGTGTCTCCGGAACCTATACCTATAGCTACACAACACACTCTGTCTCGAGAGTGACAAATCCTCTCGTCATAAAAAACATTATTGACAAGGTAATCATCACTTTAGCAAATCTTGCTGACACATGCCCAGCCTAGAGATCCTTGTATTCCTGACATTCACCATACCACAAATCTTTGCTAGGTCTCTGGACGCATACACAAAACCGACAATGAGAGGGCGGACGAACTGGCTTGAAATAGATCCGTAACGGATCGTGAGTACTAGGGAGCGAGTGGAGAACAAACTTAGTCTGAAAAGCAACAGCAAGAGGAAAGAACTTACGACCTGTGAAGTATCACGGAAGAGGCCGGACCACCAAACTCCTACAATTTGACAGGTCATCGCTATTTTAGCCAGTAGTGGCTCTAACTGGTTATAAAACCACACAACGAAACTAAATTTCAAAGATGACAACATATAATGTAGCGGCTGCGGAGACGAAGAGGTCGATGAGGACATACATAACTTCCATTTTATCTGTGCGAGTCGCTGTTACTTGAGGAAAAGAACACTTGGAAGCTTTCAACTTTCATGACTTACAAAAACCGCCCCGTTGTTCGATCTTTACATGTTCTTGAGGACTTCGGAATGGATGGACAGAGTCTGGTAACCACAAGAAGGAAGTACATACAACCGATGTTTTGGAATTCTCTCTGCCCCGAAATATGCAATTTTACCAGTTCACAAACCCCTTTCGACGAAAATGTGTCCCGTCGGTCTTAATTAATTCTTCTTAATTTATGATGATATTTAGATAGCCTTTTGTGACTACTAAGCGAGGGTTCCCAGGTTGGATCCCTCAAAAATAACCCAAATTTTTCATCTCAAGGTTTTTTTCCACTGCGCCACCTGTCGCGAACGTCTGACAAACATCCGAGTACATAACTGTCATGAAAGAGCTTCTCAAATCGCCGTTTGGGCTCGGCATAAAATGGTAGACCCCTTTCATTCGTCCCAAAAATGAAAAACCCACACAAAACGAGTGGTTGTGAGGAGCTAGACCTAGAGACCCTACGGACCTGTTGCGCCAACTATTTATTTTATTTTATTAGCACTAAATTCTAAGCTCCCAAGCCTTGTCTGAAACTAAAACATGTCCCGAAACATAAATAAACACAATTTTTAAATATTTTTTTTTTTCAAATTGCCTGCTTAAGCATCTTTAAAAATAAAATTTTAAATTTATATAACAAGATACGTTTCTTATTCTTTTCAGGTAAGTGTGGCCTATGGTTGATACGAACCTAACGTGAGTATGATGGAATTATGCACGGCTGCTGAGGATTTCCAAAATTGAGGCAATTAGTATGTCAATGGCAAATTATTTTAGCAAAATTTGTGCTATTTTAGATGAGCATACTCCAACTTCTGAACGGGTTGGTGTGCAAACTATGTACTCAGACTTTTGAATTCAATTAGCATAATGCGAGCGTGTTGGGGTAATCCCAAAGTTATTCACCGAATAGGTGTTCAACTCTGCGTGTGCGTGTACATGTGCGGATGCACAAGTAATTATAGGTAAACACAAAATTACAGAGCGCTGTTGAGTATTTCGTTTACAACTGCGGGCTATGTCATACTATCCATTGTTCGTGCATCCAGCTCAGAGTAAGTTTAACACAAAATGTTGTTTATAAATTTTCAGCACTAAGAATTTCACTCGATGTTTCACACATTCGGATTTTAAAATATTTCCAACTCCTTTTAAACTCGTACCTATGCTATTTGTCCCCCATTTGTACTTCCTAAATACACCAAACTCCCGTGGTAAACTTATGTACCTCAAAACGTCACCACAGACCTTACAATACAATACATCATCCGTGGTATTAGCACATGAAATTTATCACTTTTGCCAGGTCTATTTTTCATCCTCAAGCTGAGACAGTGCTCGCAACACTACCTTTCAACAATTGGTACCTACATCTGGTTTTCCCCTATGGCCACCTCCCCGATGTGCTGTCCCGCGGGGACTTTGTGTTCTACATTAAACCTTTTTCTTTCAAAAATACAAAAAGGAAAAAATAATAACAACAAGTAAAATGCTTACTCCCTTGGCGCCACCTGCGCTCTCTGTCTTTGGCGTGACACATCTTTCGAAAGGGATGAAAAATGATTTCATTCTACGTAAACTGTACGTACATCGTACAATGCACTCATATGTCTATCTGTCTGGCTGTTGCTCCTCCTTTTATTTTGACAAATGAAGCTAACCACGGCTGGTGTGCTGTCGTGCAGTCACATAAGCTTCTTTGCACGATTTGCCAGACTGACAGCACTACAAACGATGATGGTTCTGTTTATGTCCTTTGTCAGCCTCTCTAGCGCGCTTATTTATTTTTTTGTCTGTGTGCATCTATTGTTCCACTATGTGTAACCCCTCTCCGCGTACAGCAATAAAAATTAACTGACTTTTCTGTTGGAGTTCATATGTGCCACCATCGTTTCCGCAACGTGCTGAGTGTTGATTCCTCTCACCGATTAAATTGACCAAACTTTGTTGACCAACTCAGCAAAAACAAAAATAACCGTTCACTTCTATACTGCATTGATAACTGCATATCCGCTGAACATTCACTTTTACGAGAACGTTCATGGTAAATAAAGCGCGCAGCCCTTAACAATGCAAATCTTAATCCCGTTTTCATTAAGCGCAACTTCTAATCCACAGACCCATTGCTAAAGCCGCCGTTGGCTGATCCTTTGAACGATAATTGTTGCCGAAACCCGGGCGGGGAGCGGTGACGAAGGACTCACTTTCAGTTAAACTTCTTTGCATGATAAATCAGGGGATAAATCGGAGGAAAACAAACTCTGGTGGCGAAAAGTCTCACTGGCATATGCATTGAATAAAAAAATGGGGGTGGGAAAACTTTCCCATTGAAGAGTGAAGTAAAAAGAACTCGCAAAAAAGTGTAAACAGTTTAGGTCAGGGAATACAAAGAGAAAAGTTTACTGTCTAATGAATACGGCTACAGTGGGATCTCTTGTGATGAAAAGTGAAAACAGAAAGGTTACTTTTGTTTTCGCATGTGTTTAGTGATTGTGGCTGGAAAGTTACCTTTAACCCTAGAATACTTATGTTCACCTCTGAGGCGATATCCCCTGATATTACATAATCGCTTGTAAAGGTGATTTTTTAAGAGGTTTAGAACTTTTTTTAAAAAAAAAACACAAAAAATTCGAAAAAATGAATGAAATATTTATTTGAATCGATAGTTTGAACCTTGCAATTTAATGTTTAAAGATAATTTCATGCAAATGTTGACCGCGGCTGCGTCTCAGGTAGCCCATCCGCTGAGTCCAATTTTGGCATACTCTTTCACACATATCGGCCGGTATCTCACGAATGAATGCATGGATGTTGGCTTCCAGTGCGTCAATCGAAGCGGGCTTGTCCCTATACACATTAGCCTTGGCATACCCCCACAAAAAATAATTTAATGGTGTCAAATCGCACGATCTAGGCGGCCAATTGACCGGCCCGAAACGTGAAATTAACTGTTCACCAAACTCGCCTCGCAATTGCGTCATTGTTTCGCGTGCTGTGTGGCATGTGGCACCGTCTTGTTGAAACCACATATCATGCAAGTCAAGAACTTCCATTTCGGGCAAAAAAAAGTTTGTTATCATCGCTCGGTAGCGTTCACCATTGACAGTAACGCTGCGATTCGCATCATCTTTGAAGAAATATGGCCCAATAATGCCGCCGGCCCATAAACCGCACCAAACAGTGGCTTTTTCGGGATGCATTGGTAGCTGTTGCAATGCTTCTGGCTGATCTTCACTCCAAATGCGGCAATTTTGCTTATTTACGTACCCATTCAACCAAAAATGAGCCTCATCGCTGAACACAATTTTTCGATAAAAAAGCGGATCCTCGGCCAGCTTTCCAAGAGCCCATTCACCAAAAATTCGGCGTTGTGGTAGGTCGGCTGGCTTTAGTTCTTGCACCAGCTGTATCTTAAAAGGCTTTACGCCCAAATCCTTCCGCAAAATTTTCCACGTAGTGCTGTAACAAAGGCCTAACTGCTGGGAACGGCGCCGAATCGACATTTCGCGGTCTTCTGTCACACTAGCTGATACGGCCGCAATATTTTCTTCACTACACACAGTACGTAAACGTGTTGGTGGTTTAATGTCCAACAAAGTAAATTTGGTGCGAAATTTGGTCACAATCTTCCGAATAGACTGCTCAGAAGGTCGAGAATGCCGATCATAAAATGGAAGCAGCGCGCGATGAACATTTCGAACCGAGCACGAATTTTGATAGTAAAATTCAATAATTTGCAAGCGTTGTTCATTTGTAAGACGATCCATGGTTAAATTGCAAACCAAACTGAAGCTGTTTGACAGTGACACAAGGTACTAAACACACGTCAGCTGTCAAAACCAGTGTTGCCAAAACCAAACCAGCTAAAAAATCACCCTTTATATGCCCGGGTTCGTGGCAATTTCTCTGAGCTTGTGTTCGTGGTCGCACGTTTGATTCCACCCACTTCACGGTTGCGAAGTAATGGACCATTGTGACACCTGGTGGTAGGGATGCCAGACGTCCCCCTTTAGGGGGGACAGTCCCCCCTTTTCATACAAAAATGCTGTTTGTCCCCCCCTAACACCAACTACTGTCCCCCTTAATAAGTCAAAATTCAATAAAAGAAAACATTCCGTTGAAAATTTCGTTGTTTTTGTTTTTCATAAATTTTTTTTTAGTTGAATACTTATTTATTATCTTTTGTTTTTCTTAAATTAAGAGTGAATGTATGTTTTGTATATAACAATTTTGATGATTTTTCCTAGTATGTAGAAATAAAATAAAATATCTACCTACATAATATGTATCTAACGGAACTATGTTTATTTCATATTTTTTTGACTCTGGTGTTTAATAATAAAAAAAATATTTGTCCCCCTTTTTGAACACTTGTCTCCCCTAGAAAACTCATGTTGTCCCCCTTTTCGTATTTTTTAATCTGGCATCCCTACCTGGTGGGCGAATATTAGTATCTAATGTATTTATTTCGTGTTGTTGTTGCAGATCGTAGTCTTATAGGGAACTGTAGTATTTTTACAAAACACGAATTGCTCTATGACCTGATGAAGAGAAATTTTCTAATTTCGCACATTGGTAGACGTAGAGGACCGAAAAGGATGGATGGTAGAGATCAACGGCAAGAATTGAAGCTGTTTAGGAATACTATTTACGTGAAATTGTTCTAATTGCTATATATATTTTCCATTCATTTATTGTTAAACTATCGTTAAAATTTTCTACATTCAATTATGTGATTCACTGTATTTGTTCAAGGACAAGTTCTTGTGCCGGTTGGTCGCAACAACAATTCACTTGCTTATCATGCTAATGCTATGCTCTAAGAGATAGCAATCGGTGGTTTGTTGTTGTGATTAGCATGGTATTTGCGTCCACACGTTTATGTTTATGCTGCACTGCGAAACCAAAATCGAACTCTCGTTCATTTTGGATTTAGCTCTCAGCCGGAACAACAATCACCAAAGGGAGGTAATAAAATTCATACATTGGCGTTAGATGCTGCGTTTCTTTCTTTTTTTTGCGTCGTTTTTTTCTGTGGTGCTTCTTCGTGCAATCTCTTGAAATTCCCTTCATATCGGTAGGAATTTGAACAAGTTCACCGATTCTCATACAGAAGCATAGGGTCTTATGAACCTTGTGTTACACTTGGATACATTTTCATTGCATATTTGCAGGCTTGCCATATTTTTATAAGCACATTTCGCAATTTTTAGTTATTTTTTCGCAAAAACCCGCTAAATTACGAAAAAGTTATTGCAAAAATCGCAAAATGCTTAAAAATAAAAAAATAACACATCAAACTGGATTTTCACTTGATTTTTAATATTTTTGGTTAGGTAACAGAAAACAATAACAAAGAAAAAGGAACAAATTAGTATTAGTATTACAGCAAGATCAAGTTATGTAACTCAATTTTATTGAATTAGTATTTTATTTTGTTTTAATGATTAAGATTGCAAACATCGCAAGAAATAAGAGATATCGGAAATTCTAATTTTACACCGCAAAATAGAAAAAAAATTCCGCATGTTTTGCGATATATCGCACAATCTGGCAAGCCTGCATTTTTGTAGAAACATGGGTGGTGGGAGTATTGGTGCAGTCATGTTGGATGAGGACTAACAAACAACACATTACCCTACTGCAATTGACATGCCTAAGCAAGACCAAACGAACAGTTAACAACGCGAGACGAGTTCCGGACAGTTACTTAACAAACGAACGACAACGAATAAACGAAGAACGAGAGAATTCGCGTCCCTCATATTTTTCCTTTATTCGCACCACAGCGAAACTTAATTCTAAGACAGTTGAAGCGAATCACTCAAACAGACCAGTCGTCACTAGAATAGTATTATAATAAAAAAATGAAGTTCAAGAACCATATTGAATCCGTAGTGTTTTAAATCGATCGCGTGGAAGATCCTACAGTCACGCCATCAACCTACTTTTAACTTTCGTTCGCCTCGCCAGATCACACTACTTTTCGTAACACATTTATCAGTAATTCACTTTCCAGCTCCAGTGTGTCTAAAAGAAAAGTCGTTAAAAATGTAGGTACGAGACGTTTTTTTTTTAAATACACATTAATCAAATGATGTCAGGAAGAAGAAAGGGGGTCATGTTTATGGATCTGGACTCCTACCGAAGCACCATTTTTGAATTAAAATTTTAACGCCTAGCAAAGCAGCCAGATGTTGATAGGGGATGAAACATAATTTTAATCGACCAATTCTACTGACAACAACAATAAAATTAGTATGGACCTAGTCCTTTCTTTTCATTAAAGAAATACGCAAATTTAAACTAAATACATAGTCCCCCAAACAAGTGTAAAGTACGACCCATCAATTTAAGTTAACATTAAATTGATTCTGATAGTTGCGTCCCAAAAAAAAATCCCTTAAACAGAAACAGCTCAATAAACTGGAATACTTCTCTACCTAAACAAAAGGATTATCCAGGATTTTTCCAAATTTACCCACATCATCAGTCCCTAAAGACTCCTGCACCCCTGCCAGCTCTTTGCACCTTGAAAGTTACCACACACACGACACAGCACCCGTTATCCCCAACTGAATATGCTAATTTCCCTTGATCCCATTTCTGTGTTCGTAGTCGGAGCGCAAAACAACTTCATAAGTATCTACGAATCCAATGCATTGGCACTTTGATGTGTCTACTGAACGCTAATGCCTTATTTCTGATGCAAGAATCACGACAAGTCGGGCCGGTATATGCTTCTTTCTAGCAACAAATACCAAAAGGAAGAACTCATCGGAAAAGTTTTACGAAATGATGTAGACTTTTACGAATCGTGTTGTGAAGTTAAAAACAGTCCCCGAGGATACAAGTTCGATGGTGCGGAAATCCATTTCAGATAGGTAGTGATTTTATTAATATTTCACATTTTTTAACTTTCACAATATAGAACACCCCGGGTTTAAATGAGTTTAATTGACGAATAATTGAAATGACGTTCCATGCAAGAGTTTACCCAAGGGCAAAGATAAGTTTTGGGTATTCGTTACACAGCAAAAAGATATATATTGGCAATTAAATTTCCAAGAATCGCAAAAGATTTATAATAAAGATTTTCACGAAACTTTGTTCAGTCTTCTTGGAATAATAAATTGTGCTTTAAGGAAAGTTGTGTCTTTTGTGATTCTCGCTTCCTGGGGAGCTGTGCTTTCAACTGATTCGATTGCATTTGGGCACCTCTGAGTCGGTTAGGTGGGAATGTGTTTATTAGAGCTTCAGTTGTAGGTTGAACAATGTTTGGAGAATCTTTTGTTGATTGGGAAAAATTTAAATCGATCCACTTGATTATTTCAATCAGCAAAGTTGGTAAATTACTTGTCAGCACAAAGGTAGTTGTATACTTACCTCGAGTGGGAAATAATTTCACTTTTCTTATGTGAAGTTATTTCTCCCTGAAAGTGGGCAAATAGTTTCTCCTAACACGAGACGTAAACAGTGGAAAATGTATGGGGGGGCATGCTGCCACCCTGGCAACCCCCCCTGCATGGGAACGCTGTTTGGGGGAAGTAAAGTAGGTGCGAGGTTGGGTATATGCAATCGTTTTTTTTTTTTCATAATGTTAATAAAATTATACTAACATTCTTATAAATAATGCGATTTGGTTTCGTTTTCCAATTAGAATCAAAAAATTCTTAAATTGCAGGTGAGAAATAATTTCACAAAATTTGTGGTGAATTCACATATAAAAGTGAATTTATTTCCCATGTGAAATAATTGCCCGTGAAGTTAAAACCCTGCACCGTTGCCTGCACAAATGACACCAAGTGGCGGCACGGACTCCAGACCACGTCTTGGAAACCGTGTTTTGGACATGAGTTTAACGAAACCAAAACTTCGAAGCAATTACCACTCCAACAGAAGATGTAACTGCTTGACTTTGGCCCTGTATTCGATTTTATATGTTGAAACGAAAACATAATGCAGGGGACAATTGACGGATTGAATGCATTCTGAGCATTTTTGACGTCTCACCGAAGAAGTACTGATAGCACATTGCAATTGTGAAGCCTATACGTACCTATGGCTTTGTAGGGAAGTGATTTAAGATCTGCTTCCCAACTAGTATGCAAACCGTACACCGATTGAGCTCTTTATGAAAAATGTAGCAACCAAGGATAGCCTTCTACGCAAATCGACCATGCGCTCACATTTCAGCATTTATCAAAGCTGCCCTATGACACTCACTAACTATGATAAACTTTGCCACCATGCTTAATGTCCTTATGCGCATGTTAGGCAGAATTAAATCCCCCAAGTACTGTCATCAAAGGTATAAGTTATGGACTTATGATTGAAGCCACAACTTAAAACAAACAGACTCTTACATTTATGTTATATCTACCAGCGGTGTCTATTTATCATGTTCTTCTTATTGTTATCACTTAGTTATCTCATTAAAATCAAGGTCGACTCAGAGAAGCTCGCGCTTATGTACAATTCAAGGGGAACTTTGTGGTTGAATGATGAGAATCATGTAAGATCCAGCCAGTCTTTCTTGGACCGCGTCGTTGGCAGCTAGAACTAAAAGTTCCTCATAGAGGAAAATAAAGAGTTGCATAAAAAATATAAATTATATCTACGAATTAGCTGTTCTCGAACATCCTCTATAACAGAAATTTGAATGCTCCTCTATGGGTAATATCTTATAGCCAGCCGTGTAGAGCAACGCCGCTTCTTCCGCATGGTAGTGCGCTTATTTATTAGATAATCTGGCAAAAATAACCATTAAAGGTTCACAATGGGCCTTCATGGTTTCTGGTTAAAAATGGATACAGTCCTCCCGACCTAACTCAATCTATATCAATAGTCCAACTACATATAATAAAAGCCATTCCATAAATTCATTCGCCTCAAATGCCAAAATAAACATCAAACAGTAACAAAATAATCACACGCTGTCACATATCAAGCGCTTATTAGATTGGCTGCACGAATGCGACATCACTCAAAGCAAGTTCTAAATTGCAATCTGCTCCTTGACAAATTACGATTTTTTTCTACGAGTCTCACAAGGGAGCTAAATTAAATTTCCCTCTTATTCAAAGTGTTTTCTAATAGACAAACACATGTATACATGACAAACATACATAGATGTTTCTGATTGACACTCGTTCATAATGAAAGTATATGCCGAATACTCTTACCCTTCCGCCCTAAAAAGTGCGCTTAGAATTCCATAAAGCTGGCCTGTGGTACAAGAGTATATTCATCGCTCGAATTCGGAAAAGTTTTTGTTTTTGGCGGTAAAAACTAACAAATAAAAACAACAAATAAAGGACACTCGAGTAGCGCATCATAACTACTGAAAAAGAAAAGCGAAGGCGATGTCAAAATAAACTTCCATTGTTCTGTTACCCTCGAACTGTTCGGCTGTCTCTTTGTGTGACACTAATGTGTCATTTTCACTGAAATTTAATTATTCACGGTATTCAGTATAATTCCCATTAAGTCGACTGCTTTTGAAATGCCAAACAGGCGTTGGATGTCTCTCACACGCAGCACCGCATTCCGATGGATCTTAAGAAGTTGGTCCGCAAGAGGATGGCGGGAGTGGGAGGAATAGTCGCATTTAGCGGCCACAAATTGGTGGATAAGTGGGCGCTATTTGCTACGTTTTAAGCGAATCAATTCGCGTCCTTGTAGATTTATTTGGACATTAGAACTGGGGTGGAATAATAAGTTTGACACTTGCGTACGGTTTGTTGGGTAGATATATTCTGTTAGTTAATGGACCACCGAGATCCTTAGTCCTTATTTCGTAAGGTAGTGGACTATCGTTTATATTTGTCGACCCTGCAAAATTTGGACAGCTTTTGAAGGACATGTAGAAGACATAAGCAGGGTAAGACTTAAATTCAATTTTATATTATTTTTAGTCCTACGAAATTTGTGGAAGGAAAACGCACACTTACAAAATGCGTTTAGTTGATGAACAAATTAAGCAGGTAAAAAATTAACAAAAAAATTAATTTTTGGTTCAAATCAACCAAATTCCAAATTTGAAAAAGCAACAGGCCAATTATCTATATAAAATAAGCTTACGTTTTGATTTTCCATCGGCAAACTAACGAAGAAAATATTTCAGGGGGAATCTCGCGAAATTCTGGGGCAAATTTGTGCACGACACCAATTTTTCCCGGGGGAACTTCTTTTCCTTGTTCGGAAATCTTTACCGATACCTATGTTTCAAAAATTGACAAATTTTCGGATGAATTTTGTTCACGATAGCCCTGAATGAAGATGCATTGACAATTATGCGTTCTTGTTATTTGGTTTAAATAAACTACCTATATCATTCATAAATTCTGTATAAAGCTTTTACTTTTGTATTTATTTTTTTTTTTAATTAGGCATGGAGAGTATTTGTTTTTCATTTATTATTTTTTATATTGCAAATGCAGAATGCCCAAACCATGCTCATTGTTTTTTTTAAACAAATAATATTTTCATATAAGCAATTTTATATTTCCCCTTATTTTTTTGCCCCGACAAATGGTAGGCACATTATTTGCTCCTTTACTTAATACAGAAGTTTTTCCGTTTTCCCTCTCATATTTTCCCACCACAGAGATTGCGGTCGTCATTATTGGCATTTTTCTCCCGACGAGTAGTCGAGCACCTACTTATTTTGTTTTTATTTTTATTTGGAGTGCTAATCGTATTTATTTTTAAAAACATGTTTTTTCATTTATTAAATATTTTGTTTTTTGCTCAACTATTTCAATGGGGGTCACGATGTTCTCGTCTTCCTGACATTTTGAATTATTTTTTCCGATGCCGTATAACAGACATAGCTGTCGATTATGTAGGCAAAAATATTATACAGTACTACAAATCGTTGCAATCTAAGTGAATTGTCTGAGTTTTTGTAGTCAACTGCTTAAATTAAATCTAGGTCACAACATGTCAGTCAAAAACACTGACAGTTGATGCCATCTTGTCAAAATCAAACATCAATCTGAACCTTTGTAATATTATTTTTCATAAATTATACAAAAATATTTCAGGTTTAGAATTTGTGACTCTACGTTATGTCCCAAAACATGTACAACTATATTTTTAAAGTAAATGAAAGTAACTGCAAATTAAGCGAAGCAATCACATTATGTGGTTACACTGAATAGTCTGAATATGGCAGATACAATTTCCGAGTCGCTTACGTTATTGAATACATCTGTCCGTTTTTGAAGATGGAAATTGCAAAACGCAATTCGTATCTCCCCAGAATCCTTGCAGATAACAATCATGTACAAAGGTCTTGTTGTCTTCTGTTTTCATATCAATTTAATCCTGCAGTCTTACTATCACCCGTTGTGACATCCACCCAAACATTTTATATGCTCCTTGAAGTCCACCACATCTGAAGAAATACAATTCAACCGACCGGCTTCAATAGAATATTTATTAATACCAGCACAAGTCAGATTTTACACACAAAATCTCAATGTCCAGTCCAGAGACTCCAAACTCGATTGCTCCGCTTTCAAACACCAATTACAAGATTACAACTCCACAAAAGACTATGTATTTACTCATAGCTCATAGAATTTACTTTATCCCGAACAGCATATTGCCAAAAAGAATGCAACCATCCTTGGATATAAATTTCCGTATCAAATACTCAAATACATACACCACTCGTATATATGAGGAAGCTGTGCACTTGAAGAGGATTTCCCACTGGACATCCACACCTCAACCTTATCGTTTCATTCATCAATATGCAAATCTCTTGATCGCTATCAATGCAAAAGAGGAAATGACAGAATGCAAAATCTCCGAGTGCTCCTCGTACGTGCTTATGTAGACCATGTTATCCTCTGGTATAGCTCTAGCAAGGACAAGGACACACTGTATTGTTCTTTTCCTTTTCCGTGATGTACATCGAGAGACAGCTTTGCGGTGCGTGGTAAATGTAAATCTGGTGGCACATTTATTTCCGAACAAGAAAAATAAATTTGCTCTCTTTAACTTGAGACAGGTCATTTCATTTAATAAGACGCTGCCCGGACCCATAACTTTCCTCCCACTCACCTCTTTTAGATAAATCACCATCACGGAGTAGAAAAATCCTTCTCGTGGTTTTCGTTTTTCAATTTCCGGCGGTGGTTGCCCGACCACACCTAGCCTGTTCTGTTCTGATTTTATTTTGCCTACATTTCGACACGAACATGACCAAGCAGATGAGGTGGTTATACCGCAAACAGTAATTAACAAGGAGGATAAGACATGCAGATATTCATTCCTGTATTCGAGTTGTAGGTTTTTCTTTTCGTTCGGGTAAGGGTGTTCAGTGGTTCCTGTAACAAGGTGATAGATAGATGTATCTTTTACATTGATGATCGCCTAACCGAAAAAGTAATGTATCCTAATCCTATAATGATGGGGAATTAATTCTGTTGATCTTGTGCTGTCATGACTGGACAAAGGACAGGGGCTTGGTATTTTATGCCAGTTCCATGCGTGGATAAGTCGTACTACGTTATCAGATATGTTTGTGGAACTTTCACTACTGGAATGGTGGTAGTACCCACTAGTTTCGGATTTTCATTTCTAAAATTCAACGTTGACACTCTAAAAGAGATTTCATTCAGTTTAAGGAAGGTTAGTCGAAGAAACGCAGCTAGTTCTTATGGTCGTATGGGGTAACCGAGTACAACGTCTGCGCCTCGTAGCAACCGACGATAAAGTTCCAAAAAGCCCAAGATAGCAACTCTCAATAATTGATAGAAATGTTAAACCCCCAGCCAACACCTGAGTGTAAACGAAGAGCAGGATTTCATAAAGATGACACACCACGGGATTGACAATAAGCCCTGTATATTGCTGCAATGAATAATTGAGAAAACTGTATCCTTTTACGGGGATTATGGAACAAAATAAATTATTCAGGGGATTTTCTCCAAATAATGACTGACTAATCCATCACAAATGAAATGAGCAGTACCCACTTAAGTAAGTACGAATACAGCCGCAGAGGAGAATCATCATCATAATTAGTGGGTGTTGCCTCAAACGCGCAAAAAGTGTCAAAGAGCGATGTAATGTAATGAAGGTTAATGGGCTGTAGATGTAATTGATGTAAGAGGGATGCCGAAATGGAAATTAGTGCCACAACTTTATGAATTAAAATAATAAATTCTTAAGCTTATACAGAAAGAAATTAAGCAATACTAGCAGAGGCTTTCAGCTCTATTGTCTTTTTTTTCCAAAGGGTTTGATCTTCGTTTAGAGAAAGCCTTGTTTTTTAAGCAGTTGCTCAAGCGTTTTTTGCTGATCTAGAGTTTACTTGAAGCATTGTTTGCAGCAAAAAAGCATATGCCAATTAGAAAACTGTTCTTGTCTGGCTGTATTGTCTCAGTGTTTCCGAAATTTATTGGATTATTCTACAAGCTGAGAGAGTCTGCAATTTCTCTAAGGCCCCTTTACAAATTCATACCTTAAACGAAACTAATGCAAAAGAGTCTATATTCTTCTAGGATTTTGGTAATTTAAGTCAAGTTCTAAGCAATTTTACATTATTGTCTTTGAGCTTCGTGTTTGATCTTATTAAAGGATCATTAGCGACTTGATAATTTCAAACTTAAACCGATTACCGAACTGTCAATGTCAAAATATTCAGTAAAATAAACATTTTCATCATGGTGAAGTACACGAAGGAGCAACGTTACCAAATAATTAAAATTTACTACCGAAATTCCGAGTCGGTGGTCGCAACTTTAAGAGGAAGAAAATGAAGAAACGGCTTTGCCAATAACCTCATGTGCTTCATGGAACAGCACTTCATCCGCAAAAAGTTAGGTGGCGTCATTGGCCTTTATTTTTCGTCGATGAAAATGACCGTCACGTTACGGTAAATGGTATTCGCTGCAGAGACATGTGGAACGTTATTTCTTTGAACACTTGCATGAATTGGAAATCAGTGATATGTGGTTCCAACACAAGCCACACAGCGGGTGTAACAATCGAGTAATTGAAGTCTCAGTTCGGTGAGCGTGTTATATCGAGAAACGTATGATTTAACGCATGTAGACTTTTTTTTATTTAAATCATTGGTCTATGCCAACAAGCCGGTGACATTGGAGTAGCTCAGAGCCAATATTGAACGGGAAATAGCGGCCGTATCGGGTGAAATGTGCAGCCGAGTCATCGAAAATTGACAAACAGGATTAGAAAGATATAAAACCTGTCAGTTTCAAGCACTTTGAGTTCTGCTCTTTTCTTCTCTTTTGTGCAACACAGACGCAGTTGGAAAGACCCATATTTATGAATTTCTGATTTTGTCCGGTAGACATTTTAGTTCTTCAGGGGAAAGTCGCGTATCATTCTCAAACCATTCGTTTTATGTGACTTTTTCATTTTTGGGGCGAATGCAAGGGATCTACAATTCTATACCGAATCCAAACGGCTCATCGAGAAGCTCTTTCATGACAGTTATACTCTCTGATGTTTGTCAGACGTTCCCGAGAGCCAAAACAATACGACCAACACAAGCCACAAACTATTGTTATTCAAACGTTCACCATTTACTGTCCTGCATCGTCATGTAAACAGCTGCTGCGGCAACAAAAAACTTCTCGTTGTGGATGTTTAGTTTTCGAAATACCTATTTAAATATACACTGTTAGAAGTTTGATGTTCGTTCCTTGTTGACGTGAAATATACTGCGAAATTAAAAACGTCGGCTTCATTTCAAACAGCCTTCTGCAAGCCACTGAAAACAATAACCCATTTGCCCGAGTTATAGCTTGAACTGGGTCTCAATAATTAATTGAAATATTATACACCACTAAGCCTAAGTTATGTACCGATATAACTAGATATATCTTACCTACAAAAAGTGAAAAAAGACGGACAAAAATCTGTAAGCGGCGAAAAATTATCCAAAATGAGTAGGAACTTCTAAAATCAACCGAGACTGGTTACAAAGATGTAATAATGTTTGCATCACTCTTTGACTAGATAGACACTTTCATCAGCATGTGTGACCATTTGCTTCTATCCAGCTGTCATTAGTTTTAATATCCCGATTACTCCAGTTTAAGTCGAACTATAATATACCTGTTCTAAGAACAAAATACTACTGACTAAAATTCTGGGGAAAGAAAGCACCAGTGGAATAGCGCATAAGGAACTTTTCTGTCTCCAGTTGTACCATCAGTTTATCCAAATGCGGCATCCCCCCTAAGAAGTAGGTTAATCCAAAGTGTATCCCCCTGCACATTCTCTGGACAGACAACAGTTCCAAATCCTTTTGTTTCATTGTTTAATGCACTTGCTAGACGTTCACCGTCAGCTGTCACCAGGCAATTCCAAATAGGTTTGCCAAGTCCGAAAGGAGACACAGAGAGGAAACACCCAGCATAAGAATAAAAGTTTGTTCGCACTCGCAAAATTATTTCAACTATCATGTCCTCTCCAAGGATAAACAACTTAGCTCCTCTTATATTTATAATTTTTTTTTTTCATCATGCTTTTTTGTATATTCCTCGGACGGTACATAGTCGTTAGGGAAAGTGGTGACTGTGCTTTGCTCCCATTGCAAATATTTTTGTCAAAGAATATAACTAAAAAAAAAAATTGTTTCCGTGAACTTTTTGGCCTCCAGTGTGAGGTGTGCAGAAAAGTTGTTCATCCAAGACTCCTGGGTGTGTAACGAGAAAGTGTATCCGGAAAGTTCCATCATTAGGTTTGTACAAATGTTAACGATATTGATTGGGCCTGATGTATAGGTATATATAAACTGGCACTTAATTGGATGGGCACTTTGTTAATTCGGGTGAATTACAACAAATGAAAGAGCGACACCGAAGTCCCTCATATACTTTTGAAGGGAAGGACTGCAGAAGTAAAGAATCAAGCCAGGCCATTGATTCCACTTAAAACTTTTTAATCCCCTACACTCAAATCGAATAGTCACTAATGGCCTTCTCCCACCACATACGCGCAGACAGAGGGCGAAAGTAAACCGAATTGCAGAGGAAGGAACAGCAAAACTTTCGCATACGAGTATTTTAAGCGAATGAATGCGCGAGAAGAGACCCATTGTATGTGAGTGTTATTGATTTGAACTGTAGCTGCAGGGAAAACCTTGTGCTTAATATAGCTCTCTAATGAAAAGAATCCATTAACCACAGAAAAGATCCACGAAATTAGATTAAATTAAGCGTGTCGCCTGGTGCTGTGAAATTATTTACGTCATGCAGATGGTCACGGCTTGGTTGTGTCGTCCTTTAGATTGAGTCACTTGAACGTTGAAATAAATGTAGCCACTTTGAGGGGTTTTTCTTCCACTTTGAGCACTCTTCAGTGCTCCGTGGGAATATCAACCATACTTTTAATTTGCAGTCTTGTTACTTTGTACTTCAACGGTAAGCAGTATAAAAACATTGACAAAACATTTAACGGCGGCGCCACAAATTCTACAGACATTGGCCAACGCAGTTTTGCCAATAAAAGGCCTCGTTGTCCTCATTCAACTTGGAGTGGAAGTTCAAGTTTAATGACTTGAAATTCGTCAGAAACCCTTATTTAAATACACAATTACATCCGACAGTCAAGAAGTGGAATTTGTAATAAGTTAAGTAGGCTATGTGTCAATAAGTGGGGAAACACACAAACAAACAGAAACAAGCCTGAGAGAAGTTTTATTATTAATATCCAGACCAGACACAGAGTTCACAGGTCACAGCACAAACCTTAACAGACGGTTCTAAATAGACTTCGTCTTTTCCAATGACCCTCTCGTCCAGGGATGCCAGATTGAGAGATTTTTCCCGTTTTTCGGGATTTCTTGCCCCAAAAGGGAAAAAGGGAAAACTAACTCAGAACCCGGAGTCACTTTCTAAAGCCTTATCTGATACACAATATTGGTACAAATCACACGTAGATCGTAGACAAGCCTCCCCGAGTGACACTCTCATTCGGGTATTCATAGTTTTCCCACTACTAAGAGACTGTGACTTCTAAGTGACGAATGCAAATTCAGTGGCCCCAAACCATAACCGCTTAACTCGAGTTAGGACAAAATTAAGTTATACAGCATTTAAATCTACTTCCACTTAATTTTGTATTATCATAATCATTTTTTAAACAGAAGGTTTTCCAACGAAAAAAATAAGCTTAGAAACAAATATTTCTGATTTGAATTGATGATTTGAAACTTTAATCTGCTCTCCTGAAAAGCGTGAAAAAAAAACTTAGGCGGTTATGGCATGTGGCCACAGAATTCTCAATGGCAAGGGATTGGTGCAATAGCAGCTGGTGGAGTGTCTGCGGCTGGTTGTGTACTGCGATGTGTACAGTAGCGGGCATGAAAATGTGACGAATGGGGGCGTTTCGTTACAAGTCATATTCATATAAATAGTATACTCATCAGTCATCACGTGCGCTACCCCCTCCCGTTTCGTGTGTCTTTTTCTACTAAACTACTGTCGCTTTTTCATTTCATACGATTTTAAATATAATCCTGACTGTTCTGCCTCACAATGCGCGCTGTCACCTTACGTTCTCTATTTTGTTTTACATTTTTCTGTCGCCGTCGAAAATCGTTATCTATTTTTCTCTGGATCTAAATTTTAAGTTTAAGGTTGGTTTAGTTTATTTCTGTATTTTATTTATTTATTTATTTCTGTGGACTTAAAGCAATTTTTTATTATTTTCTTATCTCCTGACTGATAGACTTGCTAAATAAGACGCTTTCAGACGAACGCAACCCTTTCAGGTCAACATTGGCGGATAACGTACCCCGACCAGATCATTGTAGAGCATACAAATTACCGGAGTATACGCAGCTGTTGATTCCATCCGGAGATCTCGTCAGATGCAGACCTGAAACAGGAAATGGTACCTCAGTAAAGGGACTCTTAAATGCCGCCACCAGCAACACCACACATTCGGTCCACCAACTCATCGCTTCAATTATTTTGCCGGTTGAAAATTGTATAATTACTTACGACGCAAGTTTTTAATCTTTAAAATATGTATCCACATTTTCTAATTCCATGAAAACCTACTTTCAAAGTTACTCTCTTCATCGCTAGCACATTTTATGCTATGTCTACCTGCTTGCCTTTCTATTCCATATCGCCGAATGCCACTACATGAACAGCTTAGGATAACCTCTACTCTATCTCTCTAATGTGACTTTCAGATATACCCACTTTCTCGCGTTTTATTTTGCATAACATAACATGCCTGTTATTCAGTCTTTAAAGTTCAAATGGGGCTTTCAACTTTTCAAATTTTTGAATACGAAAACTTCTTCCTTTGAACATCTCTCTTCTCAGCAAATTTAGGTTAATTACCAAGTTCCCACAACACCTTCATAAAGAACTCAGTACGTAAGCGAAAAACGTCACAAAAGAAGAAGACATATAAAAACAGTTCACCAACTGCAATTAAAATTGGAAATTCCTCTCACGTCTCGGTGCAAAAAGAAAGAAACACACTTCAAAACAAGCCTCTTTCAGAACCTGACCCTGTAAAAAAAAAATACCTACACCTCCAAACTGAATATCACTTGCGAGGGTCGTCGGAAATAATAAACAAACAGACTCAGGGTGAGGAAGAAAAGAAAGACTGAATGAACTAAGCATGAAAAGAAAAGCTCCGACATAAGTTTCAAACAAAGTTAAAAGAAAACCTAATAAAAAATAAACACAACAGGACAGACAGCAACAGAGGGCACCCTGGCAGAGTAGAGAAAGAAATGAACCGAACATTTTATTGGAAACGAGTCACCTTTTGCATTTCACTCTTCTGCGTATTGGTTGGTGTCTCTGCGTCTGTCATTATGGCGCTCGTGTTGGATAAAAAATTGCTGCTTTTGTCGTAAAATATTGAATAACAATCAAAAAGTTTTCAATACTACTATTAGAACAGAAAATTGCTGACAATAAGTAAGCAAGTAAGGGATTGGTGCTGAAATTTCATGATCAAAGTTACTGGTTGGGGCTGTTAAAATGGCGACAGTTTACGGTAGCTTTTATATTTTATAGACTTTATAGACTTTGGAGGGCTTTTAGTTTCGTTTCGATTATAAATAAGACCACATCGGATAATGGCAAAATGGGGAAGGCCACGTAAGGCGTATGAAATTATTTGTTTAGATTATTAAATAATTTTATGGGTTGGCGGTAGGTAGTCGGTGGTACGTTTAGGTTGCGAGGAGCTCTTTTCAGATGCAGAGTCGATAAAACCTGATTTCACACAACACCGAGTGTTGAGAGCCACTCAAATGCGTATAGCTATAAAAAATTCCCTGGCTTCAGCTTTACAGAAATAGCCAGTCATTCCGCAATTTACAGAAGACTGACAAAACGCCCGATACTAGTTTTTTAGTTTAAGATTGTTCGGGCAGGTGGAAGCAAGTTGCCATATCCCTGCCCAATAGTATACTGCAGCTTTTCTTCTGGCAAATTTTCTACTTACTAGATCCGAGAGAAGAATCAAAAGTTTTGGTCGACACCCAACACCCATTTTTCTATTTCAAGTTTGTATAAGATGAAGCGAATGTAAGCTGATTTTAGAAATTGTTCCTAGTGATTTGACATAGTCCACACCACTGTACTATACATCAAAACCAGACTGATTAGAGCCTTCTACAATGTCCTTTTGGTTATTGAAAGATTGGTTGCATTTTTTTAGCGTACTCCAAACCTAGGTGCTGTGGCTTAGTGGTAAGTGCGTTGATAGTTAGAATCTTGGCCTAGGGTCCTTACGGACTTGTTACGCCAACTTTTTATTTATTTATTTTATTTTCAATATTGGAATGCGTTTGCTGTCATAGAAGGCGACTAAAGTCAATAGAACGGAGATCCCTACCTGGGTTGACAAATGTGTTACAATCGTAACACTTTTTTGTTTTGAATTTATATTTATACTCATTGGCCGTTAGTAATAAAATATTTTAGATACGGCTCTTGCAAAATATCAACTCTTAGTCAAAATTATTAGAAATAAAGCATTTTAAGTTAGGAAATTGTTAAAATGGAGTCACTTTCTATTTGATTTATTTAAAAATGAAAGTATGTGATAGCAAATAAAGTGGGAGGACTTAATTTGTTTGACAAAGTGCACTTATTCAACTGTTAAGCTAAAATGTGAGCATGCAAACATTTTTATCAAAACAGAAAATTTGGTGTCCGAGAGTTGCTTGAAGTACCTACCTATTGTAAGTGTTAAATTGTTGTGGAAAACGAAAGATGGAATCATTTTAAACATTTTAAATGCTCATGCATTTTGGATAAAATTGTTTTACCCGTTTTTATGTAGATAACCTTTAGAAAACCAATGTAAAAAATTGAATTGAATTGAATTAAGTTGACCACATTACCTTTAAAATACATTTTTGTTAACGCATATATCGTTTTCGAGAAAAGTCCAAATTTTTAAATTGCCGTGCAAAATAAAAATAAAAAATGGTTGTGAACTTTAAACCCACAAACTCTCAAAACGATGTTCGAAATAAATCTGCCTAGCTGTATGCCTCAGCTAATTAACAACTCGAATTCATTCAACATTTTGTAAGAAAACGATATCTTCCGCCTATTCTTATAAAAAAAAAAAAAATTTAAAATACAATATTGAACCCGAAAAAATACAATCGGAACTAAGATTTGCTTACAACCACACAATTAATTTTGTATCCCTGATCTGTAGGTACTTATAATTAAATTGTAAAGTGGCTATATATATGTAGAAAGTAAAATCACAATTTACATGCTCACTCGGGCGTATACACAACATATTTATTTGATTTTTCAATTGTGCCTTACTTACTTTTGGCATATTTCCGGAGGCTAATAACAATTTAAATGTGAATTATTGTAACGTATTTGTGGAAGCTAATTAGGGCGCTGTTAAAGGGTAATAGATTTCCACTTCCAGATAGAAGTAATTCGCATGAAAACAAATTAAATAAATCATAGGTTTGGGATGCTCTACTCATTACATAAGTTTGATTGTCATTTATAGAATTAGATGACCAACAAATTTAGGCTGTGGACACTTGCGGTGTAAACAGGCAAATCTCCTCTATTCTGGTGTCCATAAAGACAGAAAGACTGAAAGACTGAAAGACTGAGTGCGACTGAAACATTCTGTACTAAAAGTGCTGCTATTTAATCATATAACGATTGATGTTATGTTTGATCTAGTCAGATATTCTCCCCTTAAGGCCTTAAATTGTAGTCCAGTTAAAATAACGTTAAAAAAAAAAAAAAAAACCGAAATATCTGTATCCGGAAAAGCAAAGGAGGCTAACCATAACACAAGAGGGTTCAAAAAAGGCCCTGCCCGTAATTTAGTAATGTTTTGATATACAGAAAACATCTCCTTCTCTTACATAGCATGCACAATCAATAATGGTAAGCCATTCAGAGAGTGACACAAACTCTCAACCGAACCCTAGTTAATTAGCAAAGTGTAGCTTTGTTATTCCAGCTTTCGGCACAGCCAACAGCCCAATTTCTTATCATTTAGCAACACTCGGTTCAATATTCATAATTCACACCTATAGTTGCATAGGAAACAAATACAATCTAATTAATGGTTTCATACTGTTGAATAATTCGCCCCAAGGAATTCAGTTTGGTTTCATTAGCTATTATGTTATTACAAGCCTCCCAACTACACAAGCAGCAAATCTCCTTCATGCCACCCCCCGATTCGAAGGCACTTAGTTATACAACAAAATCGCTCGTTGTAGCTCATTTCTCGCAACAAATTACCACATGCTGGCACCGTATTAGACGGACTACACTCTTATGTGTCATGTATCAATCAATTAAGTCGCCACCAGATATCCACACATTTTCGTTCACCGGCCACCAGCTAGCACACGGGGCTGGGCAAAACCCCCACCTTTTGTGTTTTGCCAACCTTTTGCACTCCCCCCCGCCCCCCCCCCAACCTTATGTGCTTATCGAAATTATTGATTTGTCCTTCACCCCGTTTGTACCCGACGGTTACCACAGCTCGATATCCTGGTCATCAATATCATCAGCATCATGTAAGTGTGCTGACGCAGTAGCAACAATTGAAAATTTTGTTTTGTTCACCCTTATCCTAGATTCTATTATATGGGAGCATATATACCTATATAGGACAAATGGTGTCCATCAGTAGCTGACTGTAGGAATATACTGCCTTGCACATCACTCTAGGTAGTTGACATCGTTCACTATCACACACAGGGCTCGACTGCAAAGCCCGCCTCTGACCAGTGGAAGTCGATTTAGTCAGGCAGCCAGCCTTTCAACCTCCACCCCGCACTCACTTGTGTTGTTATCCACCACCACAACAAGTGATATATGACGGTGGCACACATGGCACTTAATCTCTCCTTGGCATCATCGTATATTGAGCAGATTTTGCTTGCTCACTATATTATCCTTCCATTTGGAGCATAACGAGTCAATTTTCTGTGTCTATCTGGTATCCAGAATCTCATAGTTTCCCAGTATTCAAAGACGTTTTCGACCGAGAACAATGCAACTGGCTATGTGTGTGTGTGGATTTGTGTGTGGGCTGATGGAAGGGCAACGCTCATCGGCTTGTCATAAATTAAAAGAATGGATGTGTACCCGCATTCAACATAGACATTTACACTACCAACAGGGGTTGGGGTAACAACGGCATCATCTACCAAAAGGATATGGGAATATAGCAGCCGACTCGGGGTGACATAATGTATCTATGGTTTAATAACATTTTTCGTCCTAAATATAGAAAATTGAGTATACATCTTGGCAGTGGCGACAGAAAAAAACCCTATGGGAAGGGGTCGTCGGCTGGCTAAATGACTCGCATTATGAGCAACTGAAGGCAGCTATTTGTTTGACATATGTTAGCATTATAATTGGGGTGTAAGTTCATTATGGTATTTAGTAGATCATTTGAGACTGCGATGGCTACCATTATTACGGCTGAGGTATAGGAATAGGGGGAATATATAAAAGACAGGACATTACGAAAAAATGTGCACATCATCCTGTAAGCCGAATGAGAAATATGAGACCCGGCTCAGAAGCTCTAACAGTTGTATATAAATATTTGAAGTGGGATGTAGTAAGTTGAAATGCTTGGACACTTTTTTAAAAATAAAGGTGTTTGGCTATAAGCTCGATTCATTCACAAATCAATAAACCAGATGCGAATGAATAAATGTCAACTTGCTTCAAATGGAGTCACGGGATTAACATATAAAAATAGATTAAACTGATACAATTCGCCTATTAGCTCTTAGAAGGCGGACATTTTTTCGTGATCTTAGCATTTGGAAAAACAACCAGTAAAATGAGTGTCCTTTGACTATTTTTCTTTAAAATAAGTACTTCGTGCAACAGAAACCACAGGCCAACATTTTTCATGACCATCGGGCTACAAATAAGAAAGCTTTCTCTTGACTGTTATAAACTCGAATATTTGTCAGAGGATCGCAAGAGGTGGAGCTGTTGAAAAAAACCTTAAAGTGTAGTTGCGCTTTTGTGGGGACTAGATTTTTAATCGTATGCCACTAAGCCAAGCTTAATATCGTGAAACCATGATAAATCATACAGTCTTGGACAGAATATTTCAGTGGGCATATATTCGGACAAACTTTAACGTATCATATAAGCCCCTATTCGCAGCGAATTTCAACCAGCATGGCGTATTTTGCTTTCGAAAAAGTCCGCACCTACTGTACAACAAAGCTGGCATGAGTAGAAAGCTTGTATAATTTGTCCTTGATTTTACGAGAGAACTCTTAACTTCTTAGGTGCTTCATGAGCGCAACGAAACAATGGTTCGATGAAGTGCTTCTCAGCTTTATCTATCCACAGTTATCGCTTTTTTTGACTAAGGTAGAGGCTCAGGTAAAAAGCCCTCCTCTTTGAAGTTTTGAATATTCATTGTGTAGCTTTGTCTGAATTACCGATGTTAAGACTCCATTCGTAATGACAGCACATACCTTCTTCGTTTTGAGCTTTTCATTCATTTTTACCGCCCCTGTTTCTGTACTACTAACAGCTTATATATTGTTAAGAGTTTGTGGGTGTTGGTTTTCTTTTATTAAAAGGAAAAGTTAAAATTTTAATGAACAGAAGATTAAAAGGTAATTTTTCACGTTGTTCTGTACTTGCCAATTGTCAGTCCCTCCGAAAATGTCAACTGCTGTCAAAAAGCATAGGGTAAATGGTGTTTTATACAGGCTAATTTTTGGTTGGGTACATCTTTAGAATTGCTTTGGTTTAAACTCTTGCAATTCAAGAAAATGTCCTTTGATCCAAAGGAGGCCTCAAGACCACCACCAGTACCTATATAAATTCAATAACAAGTAAATGTCGGTTCTAATTTGTAACCAACAGCCACTATATTTGCCAACACAGCATTTCCATTAAAAAATAAATTTCAAAGTTTACTCAGTATGAAATGTTCACACTAAATATGAAAGAAAACAGCCCATAGAACGTCTACGTAAGAATTTTTGTGTATCTGAATGCATTCGCTCGCTTTGACGTTTTGTCAAAATAGTCAAATAGAAAATAAAATCATTGGACGCATTCAAGAATCTAAATTGGTCTGGATGAGATGTAATCTGAACGCAAAAACCAGATTGGTCGGGAACGTCAGTTTTTCTACGTCAGCCACATATGCGAACTGTCAACTTAGTACTCAGTCACAAATTTCTTGACTAGATATTCTTCGGCTACCCCTCCGTAAACGTCAACTGAAACAGCAGCCCTAATGACCGATTTCAGCCAATCAAAACCGAGATACTAGATATACTCGAACGTCCCCATTTCAAATTCAAATTTCACTCAGGGAAAAGAAAGGAAAACTTTTTCCGAATTTAGGGGAAAGTTATCGCCTTTGCTGATAAAAAAAAAACGGGAAAACAGTCTTCACAGTCTGGGACCACTGGTTATGTCTGTTGTCTTATGATGTGTTCGCACCTGGTGTGTGGCATCGTTCATCGTGGTTGTAATCGTCTCGTCGTGTATATTTGTTGACATGTACAGTACGCAGTAAGTACTGTGTTCTGTTTGGCTACTGTTCCGTGTGCCTTTGTATTTGCACCTGGAGTGACATGGTTCGTCTCGTCTTGGTTGTGATTGTCGTGTTTGGTTACTGTACTTGTATATCCGTTCGTTTGTCTGGCTTTCTACCCTTCCACATTGATTTATTTATTTATTTTTGTGTAATTAAGGAAAAAACTATTTAACGAAAAAAGTAGCTATTTTTGAAATACTGCAGCGAAAATAAACTCTGTATTCTTGCAGTTATAACTAAAAGGAACTACAACCGCGACTCAAAATTATAATCGCCCTTAAGTTAATAGTTTAAAACCTTAATAGCTTCAGATAATTACAATGTTTTAATAAAATGTAAAGTCTTCCGAAAATGGCGTGCAGAAATATTTATACTACAACCTCCATACACTTAAAAGTGGGGGAAATAAATAAATAAATAACCTCAATTTAGATAAAAATACGAAAAAAAAAAGCCTTTTAATGTGCAAAAGAAAATGGTTTTCCCACAACCAAACAGCTAAGCCATGTGGTTGGATATTCAAGCGCAATGTTGATAATGCAACTACAAAACGCTGCACACTTCCATTACCATTGTCACCAGTATTCGCGTTGTCATAGGAGGAAAGTACACAGTCTTGCCAAGTGTCCTATTCATGGGTCTTTTTTTTGTCTCTCTCCTCCTAGAGTTGCTTTGTACATTTTGCTTCTGGTACTTTTTGCAGTTTTTAACTGTTTATAAAAATAAAGCGCACATCTGTGGCCGTTCCGTTCCGTATTTATGAGCTTAAGTAAGTTTTCAAGTTTATTACGATCGTAAAAATCATGGAACAACAGAATCATAAATGTGACCGAGTACCTGAAAGTCGCAGTAAAACCTACCTATACTAACTTCACTGTCCAGGATTACCTTTACTGCTGCGACAGGAAATTACTTCTTCTTTTTTTATTTAATGCTTTTATTTTACTTGTAAGTACGTCAAAGGACGTCAAGAATCTCCCAACCGCAACTTCAGAGAAAACCATCATAATACGGTTTTCCCTTGATACAAAAATTCGATAGAATGAGAAAGACGAAGAACATCCAATAATAAAATATGAAAGGACGAATGAAACTTAACGTCTCAATTTACCCCGAAACATTGTGTCTTTGTGCCAAAGGACACTTGACAGAGCGATTAAAAATGTAATTCAGCTCGAACACTTTATTGTTTTGTTCGGGTTTTTGTGGCTATGCTCCAGACCCTATATAGCTACCCCAGCTATTTATAATAATTGTTGTTGAAATCAGTGAAGGGAGAAACCTTTTGCGGGTCGTTTGTTTCAGTTATATATATATCGTGTACTTCCCGTTGGAGTGGTCGAATGAACAGGACATATACCCTCTATTCGCACGGTAAAATGAAAGATGTTTCACTTTGATATTTCATTTTCTTTTAACATGATTTGTAAAGGGTGATTTTTTAGCTGGTTTGGTTTTGGCAACACTGGTTTTGACAGCTGACGTGTGTTTAGTACCTTGTGTCACTGTCAAACAGCTTCAGTTTGGTTTGCAATTTAACCATGGATCGTCTTACAAATGAACAACGCTTGCAAATTATTGAATTTTACTATCAAAATTCGTGCTCGGTTCGAAATGTTCATCGCGCGCTGCTTCCATTTTATGATCGGCATTCTCGACCTTCTGAGCAGTCTATTCGGAAGATTGTGACCAAATTTCGCACCAAATTTACTTTGTTGGACATTAAACCACCAACACGTTTACGTACTGTGCGTAGTGAAGAAAATATTGCGGCCGTATCAGCTAGTGTGACAGAAGACCGCGAAATGTCGATTCGGCGCCGTTCCCAGCAGTTAGGCCTTTGTTACAGCACTACGTGGAAAATTTTGCGGAAGGATTTGGGCGTAAAGCCTTTTAAGATACAGCTGGTGCAAGAACTAAAGCCAGCCGACCTACCACAACGCCGAATTTTTGGTGAATGGGCTCTTGGAAAGCTGGCCGAGGATCCGCTTTTTTATCGAAAAATTGTGTTCAGCGATGAGGCTCATTTTTGGTTGAATGGGTACGTAAATAAGCAAAATTGCCGCATTTGGAGTGAAGATCAGCCAGAAGCATTGCAACAGCTACTAATGCATCCCGAAAAAGCCACTGTTTGGTGCGGTTTATGGGCCGGCGGCATTATTGGGCCATATTTCTTCAAAGATGATGCGAATCGCAGCGTTACTGTCAATGGTGAACGCTACCGAGCGATGATAACAAACTTTTTTTTGCCCGAAATGGAAGTTCTTGACTTGCATGATATGTGGTTTCAACAAGACGGTGCCACATGCCACACAGCACGCGAAACAATGGCGCAATTGCGAGGCGAGTTTGGTGAACAGTTAATTTCACGTTTCGGGCCGGTCAATTGGCCGCCTAGATCGTGCGATTTGACACCATTAGATTATTTTTTGTGGGGGTATGCCAAGGCTAATGTGTATAGGGACAAGCCCGCTTCGATTGACGCACTGGAAGCCAACATCCATGCATTCATTCGTGAGATACCGGCCGATATGTGTGAAAGAGTATGCCAAAATTGGACTCAGCGGATGGGCTACCTGAGACGCAGCCGCGGTCAACATTTGCATGAAATTATCTTTAAACATTAAATTGCAAGATTCAAACTATCGATTCAAATAAATATTTCATTCATTTTTTCGAATTTTTTGTGTTTTTTTTTTTAAAAGAAGTTCTAAACCTCTTAAAAAATCACCCTTACAAAAATCGTTAACGTTCTGGAAATGTATTTGCTTAGAGTAAATTTCAGGGTTTATTAAAATTTCATGCGTTTTTCACCACAAAGTGCTTTGACATTATTACATCTGTTAAATCTGTAAAGTGCTAGTGCCTATATAGATCTTGTATGTATGAAATACTCGCTAAATTTCAAATATATCTTAGGGTAGATAGGCTCACCTCAATCCTATTTGAAACATGGTAAATGGTAGATGGCGGACTTAAACCAATCATTAAGTTCTAGTTCTACCTAAAAAACTGTCCGGTAACCACGTCTTGAAATTCGGGATAGGGATTGAGACAATTATTCACCAGATTCAATGAGCAGATTGCTTTTAGTAGGCGTCCTTTGGATCTGTGTAGTTTACCTTCACACCACTTTACATGCCAACGAATATTTTGCAATTCCAGTCTGGAAAGACCAAAAAAGGCACGGATGACCAATAATTTTCTCAATTTGAAATGCATTTTACCGTAGCAGAGTTCTGACATCCAGTCCATATAGCAGGAGATGAACCGCGATTATGCCCAAGGCCCACAGTAAAATGTATTGACCTAGTGCTGAACATAGCTTCTGCAATTTGTTTAATGAGATCCTAAGACTTTTATTAAGTATAACTGTCAAATAACCTTGAAGGTTGTTTCTCCTTCTGTCCAGAGTTTCCGTGTTACGAAACATGATCCATTGCGGACCCATTTTCCGTCAGTTCATGCGCCCTGTCATTACCCGCTTTGTCTCTATGTCCAGGGACAGGGTCTCTTCGCTGTATTGGACCGGAGATTTTTTCATAGAATTTTCCAGAGTCTGGCTGATTTTACAGTCCATTTCTATAGCTACAATACTGAAAGCAATAAACGCCCAAGAAATTTCTGCATGGTTAATTAATCAACTAGCGTTCGACTATAAGTGCGGCAATATTTGGGCTCTTTTGAAACATCAAATTTCGGAGATGTCCCATCTCGAATAAAATTGTCGATAACCACGCGTTAGTTTTAATATTAAACCTCTTTTGAGTTTTTGAAAACAAGTTTTTAAAAGAACTAAATTCAAAAAACGGACAACCTGATCTTCGGTTAAAAAAAATACGACGCATGGTTCGGTTCGAAGACGATAAAAAAGGTTAATTTTAAAAAGAACTTAAGATCGGTGAAGAAGTTACATAGGGCCTCTTTTTGGAGGACACTTGCTCTCTATGACCCCGGCGCGGACAGCCATGGCAACCCTAACCTACACAAACTAAAAAAAAACATGCGTAGCCACCGACTGCCAAAAAAAGTGTCATATTTATGCTAAAAAGAAAAAAAAATTAAAAGTTGGGTATAATTTAAAAAAAAACACCCCGACTGACTATAAAAAAGGGGGAGGATTCCGAATCTAGTGACACCTCACTCTTCAAGATCGGTCAAGTCGTTTAGACTACAGGAGGTCCCGTCGAAACAGACATAGATTGGCGCGTGGCAGACATAGATTGTGTCCAGGCAGGTAAAAAACCGTGCGATTCTTTTACGGTTCAATGGAAAAACTGTCGATCAGAGAATTCTTCTATTCATAAAGATGGCCGTCGGAGTGGAAAAATAAAATTGAATTCATATTGATTTTTTTTTTTTTAATGCTTACTACTAATGGTGATGACTTCTGTTCTGTTCTGACAGGGTCTGTAGGTGCTTATATGATTCATTACCGTACTACAAACTCATTATTTCATTCGTTTTCGTCAATTATCGGTCAATGAAAATCTAAATCGTAACAAATCTAGCTTTCCAGTTTCAATCATAGTTTCAATTTAACAAAACAGATTTAAATCGATTTGTTTCCCTTGCAGATTAATTTACAAACCTATCTCCATATGAGTGAAATATCTTGTCTCCTTCCACTTGTGTACATGTGTAACTTTTCCAGTCACCTTAAGTTATGAACCAGCTTTCAATTATTTCCAATGGGTTTATACCCCCCGAAAAGGGATTTTATGTCTCCCTTTATGAAGTCATCACGATCCCTTTGTTTTCTAAGTAGCCACAGGCAACCCCTTTCAGACGCACACATCCCCATCCCTTTTTTCTTTTCTTCTTTTTTGGAAAGATAAAAATAACATCGACAAACAGAAATACGGAAAAGTAACAGTTTTAACCTAACAACACAATACCTTACAAAAATGTGTATAAGTATACACATCGCATAAAAAAAGGATTTCATTTTTGTCGCCATATCTCGAATCCATAAACACTGGTAGCGATTGTTTTTTTAGAATCTCTTTGCGGTTACTATCGGGAGCAAAAGGGTTCCGAAATAATGTATTTTTAACTCAATAATATAGGCTTCATCCCTTGCCGATGAAATACAAAACGGCCGATACTGCGAAAGAGCCGGCCAGCACTGCGAAATTGGGTTATGAACAAGAACGAGGAACATCAACTTCGGTTATCCCTCCTAATTATGATCAAAATCTCAAAATCACCTGTGCAAAAAATATCCTGCTACTAACAAGATATTCGGCTGTATTGAGAAATACTTGTAAAGCTCCGCTATCGCCACCCTTCATTCGCCTCTACGACCCGTTGACAAAGGTGTGCCTGTGTGTGTGTGTGTACATAGGCTGGAGAAAGTGATGATGGTATACCGCAAACCCATTTCATGTTAGTCGAGTCAATGGATCTGAAAGGATTATCTAGCTCATTGAGCCCAATTGAAAGTCAATCACATGGCTTTCCGAATAAGGACCTGGCGTTTGTCCTTTACAACTCAATAGAACAGAAGAGGTTACAGGGAAAGGCTTCAAGCCACTCTATATATCGTGGTTATAATCGTTCGGTCATTTGAAGCGTTCACTTCTATTCTAATCGTCCCACTAGCACACAAACCAGCCGAGAATTCTATCTGCAAAATTCCTCTTTTTTCAAATGTGAAAAAATAAAAAAAGAGGAAAAAAAATCCTTTTTCAGCATGAAAAGCCTCCGGAGAAAGGCTTCGTCTTAGTATTTTGTCCGCATGCTCGTCCTTCGGCAATAATAATACACAACCGACGGCAATGTCAGAGCAAAAGGAATATTCTTCTGGATTTTAGAACATTTTCAAAATGATTTCTAAAGCTTAAGGACACACATTCAACAACTTCACCAACAAACACATTCGAACTCAATGGATGGGTGGCCAGTGGTTCGAATAAGTGGGCGCTGAGTTGAGGGCGAAATTACAATTTCCATTGATATTTCCCAGAATCTCTTCTGTCCACCAAAGGAAAGTACATAAGGGAACTGTGCAAGTGAAAAGGGAATAATGCGACATCTAAGATCTGAATTTATTCATTCTCGAGCTGTTGGATCAAAAATTGGATGAACCAAAAAAAAAAATGCTATTCCGGATGACAGACGAAAACTATCAAAGACGAGTAATTGAGGACGAAATACAATTTCTCGAAATTGAAAATAATGTGTTCCTCGTTCAACATTTGGAGGAGTTTTATTGGGCGTAGATGTATTACCTTGGGAGTACATGAGTAATTTCTTCGTCGCTGTTTTTGCTTGGCCTTCCTTTGGCAAAAATTTCTCTATTATTATGTGTCAAAGGATGTAAAATTGAAATTCGAATAGGAAATTTGACCATTTGTCCGGCCAACAGGCGTGACAATTCAACTGTTTGCTTTTGTGTGTACACATTGGTTGTAACGTGGGTGGTACACTCTTCTATACTTTAGGACGTGCTGATTTGATGAGGTTATTATTGTTTTTTTTATACGAGTGTGCAGGGAGCATTAGTGGAATTGGCCTCTGCTTATTGGTCAATTGTGGAATATTGTTTGTATTCTTTTGTTGGAGTTTGTGGTGGGAAACGTGTTCGATTCGGAGATGTTGAGTTTTTTGGAGTGGAATTTGATTTTGTTTCGAGTGCCCTGCTGGATCCGGTTGGAAGGACCATAAATGGAAAAGGAAAGAAAAGGATTTTTTTTTCTGGCTTACTATGGTTCAGGCAGTGTGTGCCTCCATAAGAAAAAAAAATGATTTAGAGTGGGACGCATGAAACGCTAAATGTGCTAACATTCTTATATAAATATTAAGGTCTCTGGCAACTAGAGAAAAATTCAAGCCGACAAAAATAAAGCGTCCTCTACGCGCTTATTACAAAATTCCTTAATTCGTTGCTATCAGCTCCACTTAAAGGTGAATGAATATGTTTTATTTTTTTTTATCGAGACTTAATAATTCTATACTAAAGATCACAATCAATTATTTCGATTGGACTGTAGATAGTGCGGACATATCGATCTTCTTATTCCTTAAAGGTGGATAGATCTCTTACATAAATCAGAGCTTTATTTTGTGCGACATCTTGTTGACAGCATACTTGTAAGCCAGGATTTGCTTTGGTTATAAAATTAAGTCTTGAGATATGGCAACACCAGTGTGAAGATGTCGAATTTGGCATTGTCATCGTATAACGCACAAGGACGTTTAGTCATACGAGCGTTATGTGTATCTTGGTAAGAAAATGGGATGATTTTCGACGTGGATCAAACCAACAACAGTGTGCCGATAAACTCGCTTCGACTTTTGGTAATGAAGCACCGACTCCAAAAGTGTATTGATCTTTATGGAGACTATTTTAGAAAACAATAAAACCATTTTCGAATGATTTAAATATTTATTTGTAGTTTTCTACCTCAAAGCTTTAGTAGCAACCCTCGTATTTGATCGATTGTGATCTCACCCGTTCAACCGGTACGCCAAATAGAACCTTGTATAGAAGACTCTTCTCTGCTCTTTTTTGGGTTGGACAAACTATGCTGCGGTTTCGTTCAATAGGCTACTTTCCTTTGACCAAACCTTGGGGATTATTTGTTGCACATTTGCCATTATGTCGTTCCCCGATGCCTTGACTAGATTACCTACGCTTTTTTTAGCTACCACCTAGAAATCAAAAGTTCCCCGCCCTATTCCGTTCAGTTCTGAATAACATAGCCAGGGAACTTCGAGAACTAAAAACTCGCAACACCCTCGAACGAGTTCATTAGTGTCACTTCTCACCATGCCATAATTTTGCTCAATGAAGCAGGAAATATCAGCCACAGGCTCGCAACTCAACAACTTCTATAACAAGGGTTAAATTACACCATGGTATACGTAGGTGTGTCGAAAAGTCACCAACTTTCGCGGTGACCACACACACATAACCTCCTTCTGTCCCGGCTGGTGGTACAGTCAGGCCGCCTGTAATATGTAACAGGCGATAATGAACGACCTAAAGTTACATGTACCGAGAAAATAGTTTCACTTCGCCCCAAAAGTTTTGCGAGAAGGCAACCCATATCAAACGCAAACGTGAACCCTTGGCTAACCACGTATCACCGAAAATATTCCCCACCGATATGGTCGATTCCTACTCACTGGCATCCGATGAATTTATGTGAGAAAACAATTTAGCGCAAAAGGCCTTGTGCGAGGCTGACCTCCTCGTACCCTGGTGCCACCTTGAAAGACTTTGAATGTCGTCCCAATGCGAAGGACAACAACATCTGCAATGTTTGTTGCCACGACCGCGTAATTGATTTTCCGGTACTAAAGTGCCTGCCGCCGGGTGGCCATGGTCGGCAGAGAGAGGAGTTACCGCTTTGGGCTGGCTTGGCGGATGGAACACGCGACACATTTTGATGAAGGGTACAGCACTTCTCCCTCGTGGAACGAAATTTATCGCAATCCATATACAGCCTACGACTCTAGGTAGTGAATATTTTTTTAATAGCAATGGCGGTGTGTATGATACGGTATAATTTATGCTTCCACGTTTGTTTCCGCGCCGATCTGCTGCGAGTCGCTCCACGCTCCACGTTCCTTGTGTAGTGTTTTCCTTTCGATGTTTCTTTGTTTGGCTTGCTTTTTATTTTCCTTTCATTTATTTATTTCTCGTATCCTTGGTGGAATACACAAAACATCCGCGATATCCTAATTTCGCGGTTACACACACTTTATGGGAGAACAGGAAGAACAGAATTCATTTGGTGAAATCTGGGTGCCGTCGTCGTTGTACACTGAACACGTCTCTAGCACACAAAAGGAGCCCAACGTACACAATGGAGCGGTACGTTATGTATTTTATGTTGCAACAAATTTTTTCTGTTTTTGTGATTTTTTATTATTATTATTATTTTGTTTTTTTTTACTCGTTTTTCTTAAGTTTATACATCCCACTTGGGGATGACGACGCACATTCAAGTCTGTCCTCCGGTGCCGTCAGTTTAGTATATTTTTTTGACAAAACATGGAGGGGCACCAACAAAGGCACTGGTGGAACGTGTTCAGGTACGGTTTATTATGGAATTTAATGATAATATTGAAAGTCTTACTGTGTATAATGGCAGTATGAATGTGTAATGATAATCATATTTGAATCAATTGGGCTAAAGAAGGGTGGTTCTCAGAGCTCATGCTGAATCTTCGAAGGACGTATACTTTTAAATGTGCGATTGAAATAAACAAAGTCTCAGGAATGGGTATAGAGCAGTTTAGATAACTTAAGCGATCTGCGGATATTTTCTTGGGAATGCCATTAATTATAGGGTTGAACACGAATCACAGTGTTGGTTTATGGCCTTTTTCTTTAGTGCTGAATAAAATCGATATTATTTTGCTTTTGTTGCAGGAGGCGCTAAATTGTTTCTCGAATAAGTAGGGGTGTATATTTTGTTCTAGTTTCTAGAATCGGTTAGTCCTTGTGTTTGGGAAATATAATTGTTTGGAAAAATTCACTGAACTTAAATGGGAATAATACACTCTTTGGTCGGTGCTGTACACTGTACAGTCATTCACAAGATCGTGCTTCGTGATCATTTAAATAAACGAATGGCATATCCAGCGTAGTTCGATTTTGAGTGATCAGAACAGACAAATGGGGATGCAGCAAAAATCCACTTTAAAAAAATAATGTCCGATCTAAACTTACAATGATAGTGTGTAAGTAATATTTGCTAAAAAGATGTTTTGACTTGCGGGAAAGTTACCTCAAATTTCAGTTTTTCATAAAAAAATCAATATTGAAGATTCTCTAAGTTTTTACAAACACTTCTGGTCATTTTGTAGGTAATTTTTACAGAACAATCGCAAAATTTTTGTAACACTCTGTAACCCTACCTTGTAAAGGGAACCCGATATCTAATAGTCTGAAATAGCTGCCTCCTCCCGTTAGTAAATAATTTCCCTGTCGACCTGGTATCTTTGTTGTATTTAAAAGTTCGTTTTTCCCTTACAATTTCTTACTGCAATCTGTGTTTTAATTCAACCCAACTAGCATACAAATGCTAAAGCGGATTTTCTTGAGACAGAGATAACTTTAGATTTGTTCACATTATAACCTAAGTCAAGGCAGACACAAACCGTTCGCCAAAGTCTTAGCAATATGACTTACTAAAAGCGAAGAGCAAATGACCCATCAAGAATGTATTATATATATAGTTGAAGCAAAAACGCAAAGACACGTTGCCTAGCATCCCACAACCTTTCATTTTGTGAGAGTTTTTCATTTTTGGGACGAATGGAAGGGATCTACAGTTTTATGACAAGTCCCGACGGCTGCTGAATCACACGAACTTTTTTCGATTATTGCAAGTTCCGATCGATTGGAAAAGACTTTTATTAAAATTCTTAAAGTGATGAAGAGTTTTTGATCGAGATCTTGCAGAATAAGGCAGATTCTTAGCCTTCCTTCTCTCACCATACCTGGGTTTGGAAGATCGTCTTGAATAGATCGTTTACTACAATTTTGTCGTGTAGCCAAACCGGCGCGGGACAGTTGCTATTTATATGGTTCTTTAGGACGAACCATTTTCATCTGTTCAATAATCGATATATTGATATCATCCAAATACCTTGGAAGCTAAATTAGTCTATTTAAGTCATCTACTAGTTTCCCTATGAAGCACTTTACTGTCGCTATCAGTTAATTAGTTATTTCCTTCTAATATTTATTCCAATTAAATCCCGCTTTACTTATCACTGCTATAGGGCTATTTTAAGGTCCACTTTAGCTTTGCGAGAAGTTTATCAAAGGCCCTTTGATCCAGATCAATTTATCAAATAAAAATATATAAACACACAGGCCCAGGCACTTGTTTAAAATAATCAAAGGCAAATACAGCCTCAACCTTTTTCGAAAACTTACCTCTCTTGCATATTCCAAATAGTTGCCGAATCAGTAGATACGCGTCAACGTCCCAAAAGGATATCGTGTTCTAACGTAAGCATACAGAATAAATTGATCCGGTTTTCAAAACCATAAGCATTAATTGTGTATGCTTAGGTTGGGAGCAAAAATCTCGACCAAAACTGTTGAAACACATGTTTCCAATAACCGATATACACACCCACCTTCAGCATTTAATCGTATTTATTTAGGCTTCTCAAACGCCATAATATGATGCAGTAATAAAACCCACTCATAAGCATCAGCCCAGCTTGAACAGAAGTTTTCTTATTTTTGCTTTTCTTCCGTCACCGGCAAAAAATTATATTGTGATGAGCGCTACGCTAAATGAATAACAAAAGGCACATAAAAGGACTAACTAAATATTCAGGTCAAGAACATATTTTATCATTCTTTCAGTGGAGTGGTGTGCGTGCCTCCCACAAACCTCTTTCTCATCTCTGTCGGGCTTCGTCAATGTTTGCCATTGAACCCTTATTTCAATTTTATTTCAATTTGCGTTGGCCTTACCAAACCTGTATATGAATTGTTATTCTATCAGGAAATGAGCCGAGTGACTATACTATATATTTACTATGGCAACGACAACAACAACAACGAAGGAGTACTTGGTAACGTTTTAATATAATTTCGATACGTAGAGTGCTTACCTCTAGACTTTGTGTCCATTCGAATAGACACACCGACTGATGATCATCACGATTCCAAGCACATCCTTGGCCGTAACGAGCGGACAGGGTAAGATAGGACATAAAACAAAAGTTCAACTTTACTTAGGCATTTCGAGGGAGGGATTGTGCTAAAACTGGCTGCCGTAACAGGACTTGCTACACAAAATTTATTGCTAAGCCATTAATCGACATTTGGACAGAAAACTGCTGTCTATTTCTAGGGTTGAAGAAGGCGAATTCTTTCGCATTTGGCATCAACCCACTAGTGACGGTCAATTGGCTTCGTACATTAGCCAACTCGTTTCGGTTAGTTGTTCAAGGGGAATTACATAAAAACACTTTAAAGTGAATTTAGTTACCTTCTCTTTATAGAACATGAAGCCGAAGTGAATCGACGGTTTTGGTACTAGAACTGCTCTGCTTTTCTTGTAGTACATCCTTGCTTAAAGTGCGAACAAATGTGTGCGCAATTTTGACAAAAATGTAAACATTTGTGCGTATACACTCAGGGATATTCCCATTTACGTAGGTATGTATGGGAGGAGATTACGTGAAGTGAAGCAGAAGGATTGTTCTACTATCGACCCCATTGACAGTCACAGATATAAAGCATTTCATTTGAACGGTTAAAAAGTATGTCATCCTGCAGCCTAAATTTCGCATCATCACCTTATCGTGAGGGATCTGAGAGCAGTGACCATCAGGTCTTTCGTCAGGTGTATATGCATAAAGTGGATGTCCATCTGCAGAATGAGCAATTCCTTTTCAAATTTAGGCCGTTATTCACCGACCAATATTAAACTAAGAACTTTGTAAACCTATTCATCAATGGCTATTAGTGCATATTTAAGAGCGCTCATAAGACTTACGAGTGGTACCGACCACTCTTAGGGTCTTAGTTATCAGCAGTTATAACTTCGAAAATTCGAAATCAGCTGTCGTTTCCAAAATGGAAGGGAAGGGAAGGAATCCTAATCTTTCCAAAAAGGAAAAAAGGGCAAATAATAAGCCTTGTACTTAAATAAATTTGTTTTAACAATTTATCATTAATCTATTCACAATTTAATCGGAGAAAATAATATGTGAATTCAATGTCAATGCTTTACACATATTTCAAAAACTCGAGCGCGTTTGGAAATTTGAATTTTATTTTTTCGCATATTCGAAATAGCATAGATACAACCCTAATAGTGTTTGGTGAATACCTTGAAAAAATTTACAATTATGAGCCGTAATTCGAAAACTAATAATCGATTTAAGAAGAGCGCTTGATAAATACCGGCCCTAGTCCGTGATCCATTTGGACTCATTGGAACACTCGGTATGGAAGGTGTTTATGATAACTACAGTTCGTCCAGTGGTAGAAATTCTACCATTATAGTGACCGTGCTTATATGTAAAATATTGGAAGACAAATTACGCACAGTCGAGTGGCGCCATCTTGTTATTCTACTTAGTAGTTTTCCAAGAGAATTAAGAAAACGAAAGCAAACGAAGAACGACGAAGAAAACGAAGTAGCTGTAGTCATGTTAACTCGAGGGAAGAAATAAAAAAGTGCCGCAATTAAATTTCAAAGGGGAAATAAGATCCACGAAAGAATAAAGTGCGAAATTGCAGATGTCGAGTATTCCCTGTTTACTCTGTTTGAAAATATGTCCTTCCGCGGGTAGCATCGATGGTTTGGTACTTTAAAGTTCCCTCAATTTTTACAACGAAGGTTGCTGGGCTCTATACATCAGGTTTCCTTACCTCATTCTTGTAGATTACAGAACTCACAGCCATTTGTTTTGTGTGAGTTTTTCATTTTTGGGATCTACGAATCCACACGGCTAATTGAGGAGATTTTTTATGACAAAAAAATGTAAAGACGGAATTTTGTTTTTTACTAGTCCAACATACAAACCACTAAGCCACTGCAACACAGACTTCGATCGTCGCCGTGTATAGTCGCATTTTCTTTCTGCTCCCTAAATTAATTGAATTATTAACTACCCGTCAGCAATTCTTCTGACCCACTCCGCGCCTGTATTAACTACCCGTCAGCAATTCTTCTGACCCACTCCGCGCCTGTACCTACAATTAATTTTCGTGACCAATATTTTTCATAACAAAAAGTTTTTTTTTTTTTTTCTCTGTTACCATGTCGTGCGGAAATGCAATATGCGTAATAAACGATACCAATGCCGACTGGATTGCTTGCAAAGGAATTTGCGGAAAAACATTCCATGCCATTTGTGTCGGCCTAAATAAAAGAAATAGTGTCTATATCAAAGAGTATCCAGACAATCTTCTTTACTTTTGTGACGAGTGTAAGACCATATCGCTATCACATGTACTTTTAGCAATAAAGTGTCTAAGTGACTCCAATGAAGTGACAAACTTTTGACTCTACAGAATGTCGTTATGCACTTTCAAGGCTTAGAGACAAAAAGACTTACGAGAATATACGACTGCTTCTAGCATATCTACATGACAAATCCGACTCAGTTTGCTATGAGGGCAAAACGAAAACAAGCGTCATGGTCTCCATCCAACAAGAAGGTCTCCCCACTGACCTAAACAGTCTGAAGGATATATATATCAGGTTCCACGAGATTTTTAATATGTCTCCCCTAAAAGTCTCGGACGACCTTGCTGCATTTGGTAACTATGTTCACTCTAAAAGGATCTCGCACCTTCAACGGAGCAGAGTTGACCACAATACATTTTTTTGTCCCTAATCTTCCAAAAAAAACAATGCTTTAAACACCCACATCTAAGAATATTCCTCTGACATTCTCTTCATTCATCGTCTGCTCTCAGACTGTACGTCTCTTTACAACTCTATCTCCTTTAACACTAACCCTCGGAATCTTCGTTGTCCTCGCCTCTTCTATCTACCAATTCACCGCACCTCATATGGCTCAAACGAACCAATCTCCCGAATGCTGCGGAAGGTTAATTCAAATCTTACCGTTTTTGACTTCAACCGCAGTAGTTCCTCCCTTAAAACTGACCTCCTACACCATCCTTAGTTTTAAGTCCTAGTTATTATATTTAGTTCTTAAGTTAGTTTAAGTCACTGTAGCTTGTAATAAGCCAAATAAATGGGGTTTTATCCCCACCAAAATTAAAAACACAAAAGAGAATGGGTAACTGTTGGATATAACCCATCAGTTTGAAATCGCGCAGTTTATTGGTTGAGAAACAAAGTTGAAGCCCATCATCTCACTTTGGGGCTAAGTATTGAGGGTAGGACTCTTATTACAAATTATCAGATCTGGACTAAAATTTAAATCGTATAAAGTCTCACCTCATCGGCTGCGCGTTCCGAAGTTATTAATACGGACTTGTATCACACCCAAAAACGATCTCCCGTTTTCCTCTTTCGTCGGCGCTTTTCAAGTATCTTGGCGGCGCGGATTTCGGAAATATATTTTGACTGTATGCAGCACTTCTTGGCTTCCGGTTCACATAGCAAAGCCGAAACTGTGATTGTTGTGTGTTAAACTGAAAATCTTTATTAAAATGTTTACTGTCCTTATTTTCACATAACAAAATAAACGGACGATTCCCTTGCGACGATGATTCAAAGTTGATTCCACTTCCAAAACGGCCTTTATGTGACTGGGCTTGGCATAATCGCTTACAACTTCCAAGCCAGAGATAGAAATGCACTTCATACGTAGCAGATCTACTTTATTAATTTCTATTTATACATCTGCTACATAGCGACTTATTTCTACATCGTTTAACTTATTTTTATCTCATGTTCAAATTTTATTTAAGATGCATCATTTTTGAAATCTAAAAATAAAATCTACTACAGTTTTACAGTTTTTCAAACTTTCCTTATAATTAGAAAAAAAAATCACAATTTGCAGATGTAAATTGGCAAATAATAGATCCCACCAATACACTTAGTTTTTTTATGCAATTTGTTTCACTTTCTGGGCTCAGCATTCTCATTCCTGCTGCGAGTAACTACAACGATGTCAATGTCAGAGCGACAGAGAGAACGTTTGAAGTACATTTTTTTAACCGATTAGGAAGCTCTCATATAGAGAGATAAAAAATTAACTCAGTCATGCTATTCCCATTTCCGGCTAAGAAGTTTCTCGATAAAGAGCAAAAAAAAAAACCGTCCGAAGTGGAAGTTTAAGAAATGCCAAATGTTCACTTAATATTTAATGCACATCTGGCATTACTGAAGAAAATTTGATCCTCGATATTTACATATTTCTATGTCGGGTGACTTTGTAAAATTTTGCCTTTCGTACACTGGAAATGTTAGTGGAACCACGCACTGTTTGACATGGTTCTTATAAATAAAATGGTTGTTACGATTCTCTCATAATGTGGACAACCGTGGGTAAGCGGATTATTCTCTGCTGTAGTACCCACTATATTTGTATAGACAAATAATGCGGCCATTATCGACAGCCGGAGTTTGTGTTAGATGAGTTGGTTCTTGTTTCCTGAATGTATGTAGCTAATGGTCCATATCGACATACTGCCAAATCATGCGAACTTCATGGCTCGCCAGAGAGCATTATATATGTACATCCGAGCAAATGTAAGTCATGGCAAAACCGCAAGTAATCCATAGTGAAAAGAGAAATCTATAGATTTGTTATGACAACGATATAGCAGCTTTCACATCTTTAATTAACTTTAAGACTGTTCAGTTTATGGTGGTAGATGAGTGCATGCAAATGATATCTGGACTTGTAGAGATACAATTGTGTAGGTTGTCGACAATCGAACAAAATAACACAAACGCAATAAAGTGAATTAGTTAAAGGAAATACGTCAGTGTGCCTAATAAGATTTATTGTTCCATTTTAACTAAAAAAAATATTTTAGGCATTATTTTATTGAAAAATGCGTTCATATTGGCTCTGAGCTCCTCTAACGTCGCCGGCTTGTTAGCATAGAGTCATAGACCAATGATTTAATGTAGCCCCATAAAAAACAGTCTAGAAGCGTTAAATCACACGATCTCGGCGGCCAATAGACGGGTCCGTTTCTCGAGATAGCACGTTCACCGAACTGAGACTTCAGTAATTCGATTGTTACACCCGCTGTGTGGTTTGTGTTGGAACCACATATAACTGATGTTCAATTCATACAATTGCTTAGAGAAATAACGTTCCAACATGTCTCTGTAGCGAATACCATTTACCGTAACTTGACCGTCATTTTCATCGACGAAAAAAACGGCCAGTGCTATTTCATGAAGTACATGAGGGTTCTCCCCTGTCCAGTAACGCATAATTTACTATTGGAAGCCGTTTAACCAAAAATTCGCTTCATCGCTGAAGATGATTTTGCGATGAAATTCTTCATTTTCCTGCTCTTAAAGTTAATTATTTGTACTCGTTTTTCCCTCATGTACTTCACCACGACGAAAATGTTGATTTTACTGAATATTTTGACATTGACAGTTCGGTAATCGGTTTAAGGGTGCGTTCACACCGAAAGTTTGAAGTTGTCAAGTCGCTTATGGAAGACCCCTTATAAATATTATTTTATACGCTTAAATTAACAAAATCAACTACACGCTTTTTTAACATTATTGCGAATATTTTATGAGAAACTGGGCGTGGGTATATTAATAAAATTTTCTGTTGCCGCCAAAGGATCTCCGTCATAATTTACATATATCAAGGAGTGAACAAACCATTATTTACATTCACTCAAAGTTGAAAAAAAAAACCGTAACTAGTCAACCGTTCTATCCAATTGTTTATCTACAAGGCATTAAATTTGAAATGACAAATGTTTACACGTGTCAATTGAAAACTCGTAAAACAGCACATATCTCTGCCTCTCTATCTGTGAGGCAAACACATGAAATCTAAATTGCTTTGTTGTGCCCGTGAACTTGTAATTCTATAGGCGTTGCGTAACGAAACAATTGAACGTTGGTTCCTATTTAGACAAGAATTTTGTGCTCTTTTAGAATGCCTATCTGCTTGATGTGCCATGCCGTAGCAATCATACAATTGGATTCGTTCAAGTTGCTTTAGGATCAATTGGGATGAACTTTCACGCAGAGCTAGCAATGCCCTGAGATCATGTTTCCGCATACACTCAATGCCAAAGCCAATGATTGCAA
This sequence comes from Cheilosia variabilis, assembly GCA_951230905.1. Classification (NCBI taxonomy): domain Eukaryota; kingdom Metazoa; phylum Arthropoda; class Insecta; order Diptera; family Syrphidae; genus Cheilosia; species Cheilosia variabilis. The sequence continues at coordinate 143,040,676 of OX579676.1, read as the reverse complement.
AGCGTATACAAATGTGTGCCTAAACTGTGAGTGCGCACACCTTTATATGATTTTTATTACTTTCAGGTTCTACGGCGGAAAGGAAGCCCGCCACCCGCTTACAATCGTATTCGTATGCAAAACCTATATCCAATATTATCGCCCCCGCATTCAGCGTACGAGTATATACATATGTTTACAGCTTCTACTTACATAATCCCAATGAATATTCCAAGCCAAAAACAAATCGCTCCAGTGGTCTTGATGTGTCTCCTGCTTTTGTCGATTTGACATAATAAGCGCGCGGTGTACCGAAGGTACAGAGCCTCAGCTATCTGGAAGCAGGAAGCTTTCAATAATTTTTCACGAGAGTTTTTATTTTTGACAGTTTACACAAGGGCGTTGCTGCTGACGGTGGAAGCTGTGGGAGGTAGGTATTATTCCGGATGTGTTCACCTGGATGTAGACACGTAAAGCAATATAGCTGCATAACAAGGGGAACCATTTTTTTCGTATCCTAGCGGGATGGACGAATGAAGATATCGCGAAACAATTTCCATTTTTTCCATCTTCCACGTTAGGTATAGAATTGGGGAATAAGTAAAAGGTGCAGAAAATGACGAAAATATATGAGGAAAGTTTGTAGATGATAGCTTAATATAAAGTAAGGGTGTTTGACAATAGACGTATAAGACTGTAGGGGGAGACTACGAGTTCGAAAAAATATGAATTGAATGTTGGGTAGTGCGACACCTGATCTTGAGACCAAGTTACAACCTTTATTCATGTAAAGAAAATATAACATATAACAAAAATGTCTAATTCGTCATTTGTAAAATATTATTAATTTTTACGCAGTACTTAACGGATCCCAAAGTCCTAATAGATTCGACATATTTTGCGCGATGGGATTTGTTGTTTTGGCTTATACACACAGAAAAATAAATTGTAATGCCAACAATTTTTGTTGGTTAAAATGAACCCAAATACCAAAATCTTTGATTTAAGAATGAAATTGTTGGCGATGATGTAATAAAATTCTTATGGAGAGTATATTATTCTTACGCTGAATACCTGATTCTTGAAAACATAAAAACGATTTCTTATCTATAAAAATAATATTTGAACCAAGAACTTTTAACTTACAATTTTTTTAAGAATCTCAAAATTCTTCGCTTAACAATCTTTTTTTTTCTGAGTGTAGGGTATCGGTTGATTGCGGCTTTTCGGAAAAGACCTGCGACTTCATGAACCCATACAAAAAAAAACACAAAAACATGTCTATCGAAGTCCAATCGCACGATCTTGATGGTGAGCTCAGGTGATATCTTGCTGGGCGCAAATGTGAAATGGTGATGGCCTCACCAACGTCATTTTCAAAAAAGTATGGATCAGTGATGCTGCTTGCCCAAATCCTAACCAAACATTCACTTTTTCACCTGGTGATCTTCCTGTGGGCTGGCATCGTCCCATATACGGAAATTTTGCTTTTTACTTTAGCAATTTATCCAAAAAAAAAACGCTTCTTCCGCAAAGACGATTTTTCGGCCAAATTTGGGTCCGTTTCCAAACACTCTGAAGCACAGTCAGGGAATGAAAGTCGTTGCCTATGGTCAATAACTTTGAGTTTCTGTGTCAGTTGGATCTTGGACGGGTGCAACCCAAGCTCCGACGCAAAACTCCGAGTTGAAGTCTGCCCCCATCGACCCGTCTCAATTGAAAACGCCCATGGATCATTCATTAACTTCAATCAAAATTAAAATTTTTCTTAAATCTGATCATCAAATCAAACATCGATAAATGTCAATAAAAACATAGAATCATTAATGTCACTTGTCAAAAGATTGCCTTTATATTTTCCCGATTGCGAATAAAAAAAAAATGTTGTTAAAAGCTAAGCTCTTAATCTTTTATTTTTCAATTTGTTCTTTAATACCTACCTATAAATTCAAGAGTACATTTTAAACCTAACCCTTTTGAACAATGGAACTTCACAAAACCCTTTTTAATTGCAAAAGAAACAGATCCCTCTTATCATGGATGTATACCTGTTACTTCTAAGCTAAAAATGCACACCTCAACTGATGGAAAAACCTAAAGTAAACAAAAAAGACACAACGTGGGTGGCAGCTTGGCAGTTCCCATAAGCTATGACCCTAGGGGCGCAATTTTGAATTCCGGCGAGGGACGGTAATACTCTGCCACCGTAAATAAGGAGAACTAAATAATATAAAAGAGTTTATCCACCACTAACCAATGAAAAGGGGGCTTCTGCTTGAAGTACAATTGACCGGGTCTGAGTGCTGCAGGATTTGAAATCCGGCTTAGAAAAAAAAGAAAAAAAAAATCACAAGGAACGGAGAAATGATTTGCGACTGGAGCCTTTATGCTTACATGCGATTATTTGATTTTTGCCAAGTTATTTTTTAACTTGGCAAAAATCAAATAATCGCACTCTTGGTCACAGATTAATGACTCGCGTGCACATGTCAGAAAATTGTGTTATAAATCTAAATCGTTTCAGGTATTTGCAAGTTGGAAGCGTTTATAGCTTCTTGAAGGCTAACTCATATTTTGACGTGGTAGTGTGAACCAGAGATTAGCGTACGGAAGACTCATAGAAGTTTCAGGTTTTACAATATGCTCTTAACGAGTCTTAAATAAGTCATTCAGTCAAATTGGCATAGTTCTATTTTTTTGGAAACTCGGTTTGCCTTTCAAAGGAAGATTGTAATTAGGTGCAAGAGTAACAATTTTGACGCTCCATTTAATGTGAATGAAATTGGTTAACATTTTTCCGCTTTTACAGTGGGTTTACATTTACTAAAAGATCAAGACCTTCTGCATTGTTTGCACCTATGCAATTTAGCATAAATCCTCATACACTTTTTTCTACTTCTTTTCTCTACATATTTTAACAACGGAAACGGCGTAAAAATGTAAAAAATTTGACCCATATTCAAAATATAAATAAAATTATAAAACTAATGCGAATCTAGATTTACAGAACGCTATCTTCTTTTTACTGTTTATTGGTGTTTGACTACGCTTTCTCTATAATCAGCATTTACTTTGGTAATTAAATTAAATAAACAATAAGAAAACCCAACATTCGACAACAATCTGGCCCCGTTTAGATCTGGCCTGAAATAAATTATACAAACCCACCTGACCTCTAACAAAATAGGTAATTGAATAGCGAAATGAAGAGACCTTCATCTTCAAACCTGTAATCTCATATTTAATAAACAGGTGTTTCCATTATCCTGTGGAGCGATGAGTCTGTTGGCTTTTGGGGATAATATAATGAAATTACTTTGCTTATGATTTGCCTAGGGCTTAGGACTATTTTTGTCTCTTTGAGGGGCGAGAAAAACGTGCCGTGCAATTGTGTACAATATTCGTCGCGCGAAATTTTCATTTAAATTTTTTTCTAATCATAAAACTTTTTTTTTCTCTCTCTTTCTTTTATTTCTATCTAACAACTGGCGGATGGTGAAATAAAAATCTCCACTACTGCTACTGGCAAAAATCGATTTCTCCTGGAATAATGATGACGATGGATTAAAAACATATCCCATGGCTGCACACGAACCAATGATCAAACTTACATTTAATGTGTGTGCGCGTATTGGTTGTACTACTGTAATGATGACAATGATAAAACGGCACCCATCTATACGGCTATCAATTGCAACGAACTGAACACGATTGCTGCACCATTTATACGGCTGGTTGTCTTGAAAATGGCACCCAATCTCCCATAACTGGCGCCCAACTCTGTCGCCCAACACTGTCGCCCGACTCTGTTGCTGTCGCCACTGCTGACTTTTACTGAATGACACCGGAAACACCTGCACTATCCCTTCTGGTGCATACGTTGTGATGACAAACGCCAACTACAATGACAACGACAACGACAACGACAACAAACAACGTCGACTGTATAACAACCATGATGACTATAACCACTGAATTATGATCGGATTTTGGTGCTTTTATGCTCGGCCTTATATGCTGCGGCATATAAAAAAAATACCACTGTTGCGCTTGGCTCTACAACCGAATGAATTATGATGAAAATGTAATGTTACGCAATTTCCGATCCGCCGCCTACAATGAACACAACATTCTGGCTGGTACAGCCCTTTTATCGGCCACACTGAGGACATATCAGAAGGCAGCCTGTGACACCGATCAAGTAGTAATCCAATGCCCTAGGGGGACCAGCATATCGATTGAATTCGCCCAGTACAATAAATTCATAGCTAAAGGTGAGTTTGTATTATATGCTTAAGGGTTTGGGCCGTGGATGAACTGCATTTATTGGTTTACACTTTTGCCCAAGCAACAGAGAGAAATACTTTTTTCAAGTACCAGTACATACATATAATTAATTCGATACTGGAATATTCAAAAATGCCGTTTACATATTTACTTGTTGACCTTGTGTTGTCATTTTTCAGGATGCCACTTAAAAGGCATATAAATTTCAATTCACATTTTCAATTCGACTGTTGCTGAAAGGTTTGAAATAAAATTGGAAGGATTATCTCGGGATTTACTGGGCTTTCAATGTATTGTGAAAAATGTTGGTAATTTGTACCTTCGGGATATGAATGATGACCTTTGTCGTCTTTTGTTTATTTAAAATGTGCTTGCTAAAAAACTCAAATTTTTAATTTGAGAAGTGTTGTTTTTAATTTGTAAAGTATTGCCATTTTTAAGGTTTCTAAATATTTCCTAAGAAACTGCAATCGAATTGGTTTAATCATATCAATATAGCCACTTCAGAGCTTCGGCTATTTTTAGAAGCATTTTTCAAACACTAATTACGTTTATGACTCTTAGTAGCATCGGTGAGATTATGGCAGCTTTTTGTAAGGCGATATTGAAATTTCAGTTGTGGTTGCTACTCAGATACATCCACGAAGATGTATTATAAAAAATATTGTGTTGAGGATTCAGTGAACGGTTTTGAGCTTTTAGTGGTGAGCGAAAAGTTTTTTTTTACTTAAAATTAATATCCAGTATTCATGAGTTAAAATTTATCTTCGAAGAATCAAGCAGTTAACCAGAGTATAACAGTTTTACTGCTGTATTTAAATACACACTACGTTTAAAGCCAGTCTCCCAATCTGTATAGGTTCGTTTAGAGTTGACAAGGTGTTTGACATCTGAATATTTAGTTTGTATTTAATGACTGATTCATAAAAAAGCCATTAAGATTTTCTGAAAGAATGCAAATGGCATTGCCGTCCACGGCACCATTTTGGATGCGTATAAGCTTACTTCGCTTTCGCGCAAACTTTACGGTTTTAGATGTAGCAGGTGACTCTAATTGGAAAACATTTTCGAATGAATCTTGTGTCGCATTGCTTTCTTTTGCTTATTTTGGTCACTTCATTTCAGCGCGTACAAAGACACGAGCAGCACCGTTAGTTACGTACTCGCTATCAAGGAACGGCTTATCATTTTAAATTTGCTTCATCTACCTATATAAAGTCGAAATTGTAAAATTGTTTGCATAATACATGTACAGTACAAATTAAGAACAAATCCCTTCCCGAGTTATTCCATTTCCTAGCCAATGCTAACAAAGCCACGATGAATTTTAATTTAATCCATGTTCTACCTACCAATAAGTTTTCCAAGAAGTTTTGTCTCTAACTCCCAGTTTCATCTGGTATTCTGACGCCTTATTTGCTGCCAATCTGACAATGGCATGGAAATGCGAGAAAATGAAATGTGTAATTTTCAGATCTTATCATTAGTCTTCTCTCTCAGTAAGCTTAAACATATTTCGAATCCTTTATTGAGTTCTAAGCGGAAGGCATTTTCGTATTGTTCTTGCTTCATCCCATATCTTCTATGTAATTAATAATTCCCATTGTGCGCCGTACGGCATATTCATATTCTTAATTTTCATTCACTTGATTGTCGGTTACGAATCCATCAGTAACACTGTTTCTTTGATCGGTGGGAAAATATTATTTTTGTGCACGCGTTATCAAATATTCTTCAATTTACTGAAGTAGAATACAAAAAATACAGGATATCATTGACATTACAAAAAAATAACCACATAGGAGAGATTCCATTCACTTAGTTAATTTTTTTCAGATGACATGGAAAGAGGGAGGCAGATTCTATAATATATCTTAAGACATACGTTGTTGTGTGTGGTTATGTGTGTTCACATATACGTATCTAAACAGACGTATTTGCGGTGGGAATTCTCGAATTTCAATTAATAAAATACCAAATTCTAAGTTATTTATTTTATTCATTTGTGAATGTCTAAAAACAATAAGATATATCTTACAAGTTTGTCTTCAGCTAATTTTACAATTTAATAATTTTGTAATATTGTAATAGAGAGCTTCGAAAAAAGTAAAAAAATATTAATTTCTTGAATAATTAAAATACAAATTAAATCTTTTAAATATAGAATTTTTCATATTTGTGTTCATATATACAATTGCATGATACATTTTTGGGGCAAATAAAAGTGACCTACACAATTTTGTACCGAACGTGTGAATTGAGAAGCTTCCTCAAGAGCGTCAGACGTTCGCAAGAGTGGCGCAGTGGAAATTAAAACCTTAAGATGAAATTTGTGTGTTTTCAGCACCTATCCCACATTTAAATCAAGAATAGACAATAAACTAAAAATTCCAAATCTTAGCCAGTAACAGAGTCGTGCTTAAAAAGCCAACTTATTGAAATACCAAGCTTCGAATTTATATCGGAAATCAGATCAGAATATCATATGCAAGACCTACATCACAGTTGGAGAATATTTAAAGTGAGTTTATTCTACATGAAAGAGAACGGGTCCTAGGACAGAACCTTGTGGTATACCTAAGTTTAGGGTCATACAGTTCCTACTTATGTCATCCAGCATCACTTTTTGTGCCATTTTTGTTAAGTCAAGATCTCTACCAATTTAACATAAGCCCACAAGCTCCTGCGTTTCCAACTTATTCCCAGTAGAACATAGTGGTTGACCATATTAAACCATGCAAAACAATTTGCATTCCTTTAAAATACTGAAAGCCTGCTGACATATTTTTACAAGCTTTTCAACGATTTTACTTACAACTTATCTCGGTATTGTGCTCGATTTTGCTCTCGAAGCCTACCTAGTTGATTTTCTCTGCTGAAAACCAAGTTGCGTTCCTTTAAATACCGAACACTTTTCACCAAACTCACTTACCTATTTTCTACAAGCTTTTCAAAGATTTTAATTATATCTTATCGCAAGGCTGGGCCCGATTTTACTCTCGAGAGCTGCTCGCAGCGTTTTTGCTCTTAAATGGCCACCTGCCGTTGGTCTTCTTTTCTAACACGTCTTCTAATCTTATAGCCTTTCTATAATTAAGGAAATAGCTGGTTTTAAATCATATTGACTTTTGCAGTTCAAAGTTGTGGCTTACTTTAGGACCCATTTGTAGACCAATTGCGCAGTCCATTACAACAAATAAAAAGCCCCACCAAAAAAGTATCCAAACTAGCAAAATAAATTTTCAGAAGTTTCTCCTCAATTACTTACAATTACTTCAAGAAACGAGTTATACCTATACAAACATTAACATTTAGGTACAGACATTATTCGCACTGATTATCCGCACAGACTTTGCCTGATTCAATATATCTAACATCAACAGTCGTCGACCTGTAATATTATTCCACCCCAACTAACATTCGTTTCCTCTCTTCTTTCTCTTTTTTTAATTTACAGATGGCATCACAATCGATGAACTATGTCCAACAGATAACCTTCCCACTCAAATACGATCGAAATTAAAGCATCTACTTCGCGGTTCAACGTTTGGTTCGCCCACACAAATTGTTCCGGCGAATCGTTATGTCGGTGCCATAGCCAATGCTATTGGCTTAGCCGTAGTCACTAGCAATAGCAGTACCACTGTCACTGAACAGGAACAACCAACGGATGGGGATACGAGTCCAGAGAATTGCATGTGGCCCAATGCACTTCAGGTACGTACATTTTGATTCTAATATTTACCTTGGCTGTTTGGAACGGTGCCAAGAAAATAGGGAGATACAAAAGGGAAATCAATTGAATTCAACGTGAGTGCATGTGCCCTATATTTATCCATACCATACCAGTCCAATGGCACAATGATATGTAATGCTGATAAATTCGAATTACAAACACCAATTAGGTATGTGTTGACAGTTTGTGTATCCAATTTGCAAAAAAAAATATTTATGGTCGTTACTCGACACGAGTGTAGTTGCCGGCCGATATGTGTTTGGTTGGGATACGACAGGCGGCTCATGTAAAATTGTCAAATTCATCCCATAGGGGGAATTATTTTATTGAAATTGGAACAGTGGTGTCCTTTTTAAGGAAATTATATACGAGTTTATGCCTGTGAGCTAAGTTCCTGTGCAGTCATTTATTTTTAACTTTGGTTAGCTGATTATTATCGGTTAACACTGTTATTGTCGATGTGGGTCACATCACACTTAATACTTCCGTTCATTTGCACCCAACCTGTTTAGTTTATAACAGTTTATAACTACAGGGGTACGCCCCGCTTCTACAGATGTAAAATAGCAATTTGGTTACAAAATATATCGTATCAGGTAGCCCGATGTTCTATTTAGGACCACCTGGTGCGCAGCGTATGGTTTGGAGCAGTGAATTTTTGGCTCTAAATGTATAAAATACTATACTGGAGATCGAGGTGGCTTATAGAGGATTTGCAGCTTGGTTCACTAGAAACGAAAGGGCTCAGTTGGGGTGACTAAATTGCATTTGAACTTATGGTGCTGATTACGAAGCTTATCTACACTTTGTCCACATTAACATAATAAAACTGTTGCGAATTTTATTTCTGTTAGCAGTTTGGCGTGAAAACCACTGGATAGATTTCGATCAAACTGTTTTGTAAATGGTTTTGAAAGCTATGGCTCCGAGGAGGCTGTGGGATGTGTCGTTTATCGCCACGCCTAGTTTTGATCAAAATTATTTTTTTTCTGAATTTACAACTGCCATTGGCTCAAATAGAACTTAATCAATTAAAAAAAAAAAAAACTAAGGAAGCCATCAATCATCTTCTCTGAACTTTTCTGACCGGTTTTCCCTAGCAAGCTTCAAAGTACATAAATCGTTAACAAAAAAATAGCCATCACAAACATCTACGTAATTTATTGGAATTACATATTTTTTGTCGCATACCACCAGTCTTCTTCGACAACGTCATCAAGTTCATTGCGCCACTTAGACCAGACCAATCTACAGAATAAAAAAATAAAAACAGAAACCAACTAAATTACCTGCCAAAAACTTGATGGAGCAACTCTTATCAAAAACACGCTCTTCACCAAAATAGCATTAGACCTAACTCGAAATTTATTCAAAAACGCGCCACAACCCTTATCCATTCACAGATTTCCAGTGACCCCAAACCATTTGGCGAACGTTGAAAACATATAAATGACATCTTTATGAATATCCTGCAGACAGGCTGGACACGAAAAAAAGATAGAGTAATTCTTCGTGACTCTATAAAAAGCGAGAGCAAAAAAAAATCCAAGGATTCACATAATTTATGGCAGAACCCTTTTTTCCCTGAAATTGTAATAAATTATAGCTGTAGAATTGGGCTATGAAATTGGCCTGCCGGCCGCTCATTAGACGAGCACCAACAAAGTGCTATGTACCAAGCGGGGGTATATGAGCATTCGTATTGCATTAATTTCGCAGCCTTTTTTAGGGCCGTTTGACTTTTATAATTTTAAAAAAGCGGCCGCGTAATTGAAATTTACTGGATGACCCGGCAGGCTTTACAAGTGCTTTAACTATTTTGCATGATTTCAAATGGTTCCAGTTGTTAGATGGAATGAGTGCGAAAGCACTGGTTTGGATTTGCCTCTCCGACTACAGTCTCCATGCTTGCGCGGATACAGATAGATGTTTTCATATTCAAATGTGTGTCTGAATAATTTAATAGGCATTAGTTTATTGGCTTTTAAAACGAAAGCGTTCAAAGTTTGACAAGTTTACTGTGCAAATAAAATAGATTTGCATATCTTAAAGCAAGAAATGCCTTAAAAGGACTTTTTTCAAGTCATTCATAAAATTGTTCATACATTTTTGAAATCCTGAATTTATGCTGCGGAGTTGCGCTTATTCGATTTAAATGAAATAATTTTAATTCCATTTATTATCATTGAAGCTCGGGTAATTTAAGGATCGGCTTACTGGCGCCTAAGGTTTGAGTTAAGTGTTGAGACGTATGACACTTGCTCGGAAGTTCTGTATTGACCAGACTTCGACCCCGTTAAGAATGTGTTTGCTGTCTTTTTACGTTAGTCGGGTCGGTAGTGAACGCTTTCGAAATAAGAGAAAAGTTGGCTGTTGAGTGGGGAAACATACCACATAACTCAATTCTGTCCATGACAAGAAGATGTGGAGCAAATTTTATAATATCTGCTAAAATTAATAAACTTGTTACATGTTATTCAAGCAAATGCCTCTGCTTTGTACAAAACTGTGCATCTGTATTTCTCCTTAATGGTTATCTATAGGTATATATACCAAACTGAGTGTAAAATTGTATGTCTGCGAACATCTTAAAAACTATTGCACTGATTTACATATTTCTTTTTTTAGAATGTGTGAAATAAATATGTACAGGTTTAGGGATACTTTTGTTTTAAAAATACATAATTTTTCCATTAAAAAAAATATATTTTCACCGTTATTCATGAACGTATATATCAAATTTAATTTGATAGCCATCAAATGATAGCAAAGAACAAACAAAAAAAATACTTTCGGCTCTCTTCTCTGTGTGTACACAGCGAAACGGAGATTTTTTTCCCCCTTCTTTGAATTGTTCGTGGATTTTTTCCACGTACCTAATCTCATATATAAATAGGCGTATGCAAATAGTTAGGAACCATTTTCACTGCTTTAAAAACATAACTTATTCGCTTGATTTATTTTTTTTGTTGCGAAGATTGTGCAAAAATGCAAATGCTGTGCGTAATTTTTTTTAATATATTGTGTATAAGCCAGGTTACTATAATGGTAGAATTTCTAGCGATGGACGAACTCTATATATGTTGGACACTCTCTCATTATTTGTTGTTCGACAAGACATTTTTTTAACCACCTACCCTCCAACGAAAATAGTGCAACATAAATTCTTTTATTCAATTTAATAGATATAAAATTTCATTTTAGTAATCAATTTGAACCAATCTTACGCATTTTAGAAAAAAGAAAACAATGTCGCTGCTAATGTTTTTGGTCAATCCGTATCCATTAGCTCATCAGCTTTAAGCTGTTCGACTTCCACCGAAGCAAAATAAACTCACTTACTTAAACCGACAATTTAATGCCTAGTAAAACAGGCGGGTTCCGCTAGTAGTTGGTATTGCAATCTACATCGCAGTCGCAATTCGTCATATTCATAAATCATGACAAATGCAAATGAATGCATCTCCTGGATGGGGGCGATATTGAAAATAGGAAGGTAGCTACTTTTATTTGCGCTTTTATCGAACAAATGGGAACAATTTTTAATTTAAATATCCGCATTACGGGCTAATACATTTCAATTGCATTTCATTTTAACTGTATCGAATAAAAATTGCAACGTCTGTTGTTTGCGAAACAATATTTAAATTGATGTTATCGGCAGTTACAAATCCAATTGGAAAATATAAAGCAAACATAAATTTAATTAACATGTTTTATGTAAATATTACTGCAAGTGGTAGGTATATAAAAAAAGGTGTGCTCTTTTAAGAAAATGTTTCCAAAGTCTTGAGGGTGGGTACATACATTTGGTGGAGAGTTTAAATTAGTGGGGAGTACATATTTACAGCCCTCCGATGGGTCAAATGCAAGTTTCTTTTTAAAAATGCAATAAAATGAACAAAATTGAATTTTTTCCATGTACTATGGCTTTATTAGTAAGAGCAAACATTCCCATTAACTATGGAACACAATGTCGTTCAAGTGACTGCCTCGCTTGGCTTCGCAGTAGCGCATTCTTTGGCTTACGAACTTTTTGCACAAACCTGCGTACAGTAGGCGCAGTGGGTGCTTAATTTCGGCCAAAACTTATTTTCAAAAAACGCACTGATTGGGCTACATAGCGATCACTTTGGAAATACGTTTTCAATATTTTCCAACGTTGTTCAAGCGTAAAGCGACTCATTTCGTTCCGCGTTCAAAGTGATTCTATCTTTCATACCAATTTATCATCAAACACATGGCTTCTATACAAGCAACGTAATATTAACGAAGAAAATAAATTGCCCGAACATTTTGCCACTCATTTGGTAATTCGTCAGATGTCAAAAACAGGCGGTGCATTTCAACACTCGGAATTTTAAAAAGAAACACTCGTTGGGTCTGTCTCTGAATGTACACAAAACCAAAATTTGGAGGCAATCTACGAGCAGCAAAGCAAAGCTGTCGCGGAAAATATGGAGCGCACGTTTGGCTTCGATTTATAATTGACTCCGTCTACACGTGTACAGCATGTTTTAAAATGTTTCTTTGATAAAGAAGTCGTGAAATTATGATTAAAAGTTAATGTGGTTTTATATTAAATATTTATTTAGGCTTAAAATGGTGTCATCCTGGCCTGTTGATATACATTTTGCACACCTTCTCCTACTCGCACGCGTGTCATTTAGGCAGAGCAGCACGCACTCTGCGTTGTAATTGATTTGCGGTCTCAGATAGGTACACCAATTCTAAGCACACGTGAGTAAACAGAAGTCGCACGCACCGGTTTGTCTCTGTAATAGCATTCCCTTGAGATAGTTTGACTTTTCTAGATTCGAGCAACAAATTAATTACGGTCTTCCCCCACGACAACGTGCTGCGATGATTTATAACTTCGTTGATGAATCATCCCCTAACGACAACAAACCAAAGTTTATAATTCTTCTGCAAAAGTTGTGTAATCATTTTGTTTTGGGCTAAGTTGCTTCCCAAAGCGAATTACGTCCTTGCTTTGTTAAAGCAAAGGACAAAGAAAAGATGTTAACCGTTTTTTCAAAACGTTATAAAAAATGATTTTATTTTCACTCTAATATGAGTTTACAAACGATGGTTTAGTTTGGTTGATGGACAAGCAGCAAATTGAGTTGAGATTGGGTTACATCCCACCAAGAAATCTCTGTTTTCAGTTTGTTTCGCCCAGCTGATCGCGCCTTCCAGGGTCAATGAACCTTCTAATTGAAGTTACTTTGGTGTGCATGTATTCTTACATTACATTTACAATTTTACAACAAACATGAACACACTACTACACGGTATTACATTTTTTCTCATTGAGGCTGTTGGTTGGAGTGTGATGCACTCATATCTCTAAAGGTTTGCGATCCCGCCTTGACAATTCGGCCATCAGTGATTACCGATTTTCGGAACACTGAGTAAGCTGCTTGTTACTTTAACGTGCTAGAGGGAGATAGCATGCTTTACAATGTTCCTGCACATTGCGCATCTGACGTTTAGTTTTCTCGTGGTTTTTTATCTTGTCCGGTGGTCGTTGAATTTCGTGTCGTTGTTTTTAATTGCAAATTGGTGTGCTAATTTTGGAGTGTACATTGGGCTAGACATTGATTATGTGCAAGCTGTGATTGCAGCTAAAACAGGATTCACATCAATGTCTATACCAATGCACAACTTCGATGCCGCTGGCCACCAATTGCAGGTTTTTTTTGTGTTGTCATTGTTGGGAACCAACATGCTCCCCACCTCAGGGCGTCGGGTACCGGGTCGGACATCAAGATTGGGATGCGTTGTTGCCTTCTTATGTTTTTGCATTTGGTGTTGTGGTTGCGGGTTGCATTAGTGTATTTCCGATGTTTGAGTCTGGCTGTGCCCTTTCGTGGATTTCTAGGCCATTATCCAAGGTCGTGCGTGCCGGAAAAATACAAAACAATGATTAATAATTTGATTTTGTTAAAGTTACAAACTAAAAATTATGTTATATTTAGCTGCAAATGAGGATTTTCTATCAGAAATGGATGTGCGTATAGGGTGAGTTGGTCAATGGTTGAGATTTGTTGCGTTAAGGCTTTATTTTCAATTATATGATGGGATGTGTGTTGATGTGTTGAGAGGTTACATGTGATTTTGTATTTTTATTCAGACATGGGTGGATAATTCATGGGTCTTATATTCAATTGTTTATGGGATTATGTTTTAGAATTCATGGGCTTTATTTGTTTTTGTGAATAGTCTTGTGTAGGGTTTACGGTTCGTTCGAGGGGGTACATACCGGCAAGGGGGATAGTTTGGCGATCGGGCGTTTTAGTGTCGATTTTTGCGTTTTAATGGTCACCACGCGCGTCAGACCATCCGAGCCGGGGTGCAATTCCATCACACGAGCAAGTAACCAAGATGATGGTGGTAGATTGTCTTCTTTGACCAGGACAATGTCTCCTACCTTGATATTTGGCACTTGTTGAAGCCATTTCGGTCGTTGTTGCAGCTGATGGAGGTATGTAGTACTCCATTGCTTCCAAAAACCGTGAGTTAGACGCTGCAGATATTTCCACCTGTCCAAACAGTTGATGTTTCGTCCACTCAGATTTCGATCGGGCAGTGTTCGAAGTGGTGCTCCAATGAGGAAGTGGCCAGGTGTCAATACCGTCATATCATCAGGATCGGACGTAATCGGACACAATGGCCTTGAATTGAGGCATGCTTCAACCTGTGATAGAAGCGTCGCGTATTCTTCAAAGGTCAACTTGGATGAACCGATTGTTCTTTTAAGGTGGTGCTTTATCGATTTGACCCCTGCCTCCCAAAGGCCTCCAAAATGCGGTGATGACGGAGGATTAAAGTGCCACGTCGGACCTTGAGAGGCAAGGGTGTCTGCGACTTCCGCTGACCATTCGGAGGTTATAAATCTGCTATCCTTGCTTAATTCAGTGTGTGCGCCCTTAAAGTTCGTGCCACAATCGCTAAACATATTAGCGCAGCTTCCTCGTCTTGCCACAAATCTCCTAAATGCTGCAATGAAGGCTGCTGCGCTCAGATCGCTCACTAGTTCTATATGTATTGCTTTCGTGGCTAAACAAAGAAATACAGCAATGTATCCCTTCGTAGATTTGTTGCATCTACCCTTCCATGGTTTTATCTCGACAGGCCCTGCGTAGTCCACGCCCGTATTGGTGAATGGCCTGGAGACCATGACTCGTTCCGTTGGTAGACTTCCCATGAGTTGCTGCTGCATTCTTGCATTGTAGCGATGGCATCGGACGCATTTGTGGATTGTCGATTTCACCAGTTTCTTCAAGTTGGTTATCCAGTAGGTGCTCCTGATTTCGGCCATCATCATTTGCTGGCCGCCATGAAGAGTGCGTTGATGCACATCGCTTACAATCAATTTCGAAAACTTATGTGATTCCTTTAATATTATGGGATGTCGCTGACTAAAGGGGAGTGGTGCTTTCGTTAAGCGACCTCCTACACGTAATACTTCATCGACATCTAGGAAAGGATTCAAGTTGCGAATCAAGCTTCCTTTTGGTAATGATTTGTTGTCCATGAGAGCCTTGATGTCGTCAGAAAACAATTCATTTTGGACGATCTTGATGAGTTGACGATGAGATGATAGCAACTCCTCAGTCGTAAGTGGATATATAGTTATGACCCTCCTTTTCTCCACGCACCTTACATTGTCGATGTATCGTCGCCATATGGCGACGCAGCGAATGAGGCGCCTTAAGGAGGAGTATCTTTGAAAAATGTTGTTGACGTTGACGCAGTGCGATACCACTTGAGCAAAGGTTGTCAAAGAGGTCGATAGGTGTTTTTCGTAAAACGATGACTTCCTTAAAATCGTGTTGTTTGCCTTAGTTTCACACTCCGTTTCACTGAAAATTGCTGCTGGAAAGTTTGTTGAAGAGAAGTTTTGAAGAAAGGACGGTCCGTGCCACCACAGTTCGTTTCTAATGAGCTCTTCCGGTGATAGTCCTCGCGATCCAATGTCTGCCGGGTTTTCTTTACTTCCAACGTGTCGCCAGCTAGTTGCATCTGTGAGAGCTTGGATTTCGGTGATCCTATTAGCTACGAAGGTGGTTCGTGTAAGTGGGTTACCTCTGATCCATGCTAAGGTGATCATGGAGTCCGACCACGCAAATGTCTCCAGCTGCTTGAAGGGCATAACAGTCGACATTTTATGCAGAAGTTTTGCCAATAAGAGTGCTGCGCAGAGCTCCAAGCGTGGGAGGGATACGCACTTGATCGGAGCAACTCTTGTCTTTGACGCAATCAACGAAATGTACTCCTGGTCGTTTTTTACTACTCTTGCATAAATGACCGCTGCATATGCCTTCTCCGACGCGTCACTGAAGCCATGTAGTTGGACTTGAGACGATTTCTCGTATTGGACCCAACGAGGTACTTCGATGGCCTCAAGTTTCACCAGACTGTTGCGTAATCCTCCCCAAGTCTCTTCTATTTCGGGAGTTACTGATGAATCCCAGGACAGTTCCTTCATCCAGAGTTGTTGCATTATCAACTTGGCCTTGATAATACACGGAGCGATCCATCCAAGAGGGTCAAAAAGGCGAGCGATGTCTGCTAGAATGGATCGTTTGGTGTATCTTTCCACCTGGGGTAAGTGGATTTTAAATGTAAATACATCCTTTGCTGGATGCCATTGAATCCCCAATGTTTTAATGGACTCCAGTGAATCAAAATTAAGAGGGAGATTCACTTCTCTTTCAGTTTCAGGTATCTGCTCCAAAATTGTTAATGAGTTGCTAGCCCATTTTCTAAGAGGAAATCCAGCAAACTTTAAAGCCGCTAGAACATCTCTTTGTAAAAGACTGGCGTCCCTTTCGTTGTCGGACCCATATAAAAAATCGTCCACGTAGAACCCCTCGGTCAGCGCCTTGGCAACATGAGGATGAGTATCCGCCACATCGATAGCAGCCTGATGTAAAGCGCGAACGGCCAAGTATGGTGCTGATGCCGTACCAAAAGTGACCGTGTTGAGTGCGTACGTTTTTATGGACTCCTCCGTCGATGATCTCCACAAAATTAGTTGGTACACCGTGTCCTTTGGTGCCATCCAAATTTGGCGGTACATCATACTGATGTCAGCTGCCATAGCCACCTTGAAAACTCTCCACTGAGCAATGATATCAATGATGTCCCTTTGCAAACGGGGGCCCACCATTAAATGATCATTTAAGGAAGCTCCGGTTGAAGTCTTACAAGAGGCGTCGAAGACAACGCGGAGTTTTGTTGTGCTGCTTGACTCCTTAAAGACAGCATGATGTGGCAAGAAGTAGTGTTGTCCCCCACGATGATCCACGTCCAGAGTGACTTCTTGCATATGCCCCAATGTTTCATATTCGTTTATGCAAGCAGTGTATGCATCTCTTAGTTTTCGGTTTGATGCCAGGCGTCTTTCAATCTGGAAGAATCGTGCCATTGCTGCTCTTTTGGAATTCCCAAGATTTGGTCGAAGATTCTCCTTGAAGGGCAGCTGGACTTCGAATCTGCCGTCGCTTCTTCTTTGACATGTCTTCTGAAAGTGTTGTTGACACTGCTGCTCCTCCACCGTTAGCTTCCTATCATCCAGGGTTTCTTCCAACTCCCAGAATTTCTTAAGCTGTAAGTCTAACGAATTGTGATGGTTCTGAACTGTTATGGTGGTTGATTGTGAATCCGATTTAGTGATTCCGGTCAGAATCCAACCAAGTTCAGTCAGCTGAGCCACTGGAGATCCGTTTGGACCCTTGAACAGACCCTCAAGAATGATGGACGCATATACGTCGGCGCCTATAAGCAGGTCAATCTTCCCGGGAACGTTGTACGAAGGATCTGCCAACGATAGTTTTGCAAAGTGTTGCAACGAAGAAGAGGAGAACTGATGTGTTGGTAACAGAGAGGTTAGTTGAGGAAAGACAAACGCCCTGACATCAAGACAGAATAAGGGATTGGTAAAAGAAAAAATCGTAAGTTCGACCTGATGATTTGCGATACCCGTTGATGTTTTTCCCAAGCCAGTAACACTTGCTAATGCTCGGTGCTTCCTCAGATTAAGAAGCTGGACCGCATTCTCTGTGACAAATGTTGCCTCTGAGCCAGGATCGATTAGAGCTCTCAGGACATGATGAGTTCCATTTGCTGCAAACACCTTGACTAGCGCTGTGGCTAGCAAAGCTTTGGATCGCATTTGGTTGAGATGTGACTCAAAGTGCTGAGATGTTGTAGCGCACTGTTGCTCACTGCTACAATTATTCGACAAAATGTGTTGATTCGTATTTTGAACCAAATGAGCGTTGTATTGAGAGTTGTTATGTTGATAAGGTGCAGTAAAAGATGTGTTATGCTGATTGTTGTTGGCATTGTGCACGTTCTGTGGGTCAAAATGTAACATGGTATGGTGCTTTAAACCACATTTACAGCATCGGTTGCTGCTATTGCAGGTGGATGCATGGTGTTCATATCCTAAACAATTCGAACAAATTCCGTTCTTCTTAATTACCTCACCCCGCGTTCTAACGTCCATATTCGCAAAAAGTTTGCAATGCCGAATGCCATGAGAGGTCTTACACAGGCGGCAAGGGAATTGCTTGTTCGGGGGTGGAGTTTTAGTGTGATATGAATTAGTTGATTTTCGAAAAGATGTCGAAGGCGCTTGCTGTTTCGAGGGTCCATTTACTTCCAACATATTCTCTAAAGAGCTGAAACGACCTTCAATAAATGAGGAAAATGTCTTCCAATCTGGCAGAGTCTTAGACGTCCCTAACTTATCTTCCCAGTCTCTTTGTGTCTGAGGAGGAAGCTTCTGATAAATGATGTAGATGAGGATGCAGTCCCATGCTTCGACTGCTATCCCCAGGTTGGAGAGTGCGTGAATGCATTCGACTGTTGTATCATGCAGTGATTTAAGACGGGCTGCTGATTCATGCGTTAGCTTTTGCTGTTCCATTAAAATTCGCAACTGCGTATTTACCAACTTGCGCTTATTTTGGAATCTTTCGGTTAAGATTGACCAAGCAGATGAATAGTTTTTTCCATCAATCGGAAGATGCTGAATTAATCGCGCAGCATCACCAGAAACCGATGTTTTTAAATATTGGAGCTTTTGTATGTCAGATAAATCGACGTTTCGATCTATCATGCTCTCAAATAAATTGTGAAATTCACACCATTCGTCGAATTTACCGGAAAATGGTTTTATTTGAATTGTTGGGAGACGAATATCACACACTGATGACTTTGTCGTGTCTAACCGGGAAATTTCCAAATTTGCATGACGGTTTTCTGCAAATTTGTCCATTTCGTCGTTCAACATACCAAAAAAAATAAAATAAACTCGTTTTATTTTGGCAAACGTTTCGTCTTTGAAATATTCGTCCTTGAGTGGATCGACACCACTGTTAATTATGGATTCGTGGTCGCGTTTTGCCCTTTTAAAAGCATCTTCAATGTCGTTAAGACACGCGTTGACGTACCCCCTTGATTTTCGCGCCGCGATTTCTTTTTAAAACTCCTCGAAATCGGTTTCGAGTTCGGTTAAAACAAGTCCTTGTCTTTCAACGAATTTGGATAATTTAGACATTTTTAAAAGGGTATCACTTGCACTTTTAGAGTATTGTTTCAATTAAAAGTATGTAAGGGTCTATGATTTTGTATTAAAAATGTTCAATGTAATTTAATATGTGTGTTCAAATTAAATTATAAGAAGGAAAATTAGGTGAAATTCCTACCTTAAAGATCCTTAGTTTGATGGTGACAGGATATTCTCCACAGCACAGTTGCTTGCTGTTTCAGATTCACCGCTTGCTGATGACCGCTAGGTATCCGTTGTGACCTGTTTCGCCTTTAATCAACGCTTGGTGTCCGTTGATTTGGTCTTCAATGGCATTAATGATGTCTAGTTGAGACAATGCCAGTTTTTTTACTTTTCCTTTAAAACTGAACACAAAGTATATGCACTGTCCTTTTCAAGGACTCGAAGGACCAATGTTTTGGGCTAAGTTGCTTCCCAAAGCGAATTACGTCCTTGCTTTGTTAAAGCAAAGGACAAAGAAAAGATGTTAACTATGTTGTCTATGCCAAGTTAAAAATAAGGATCTGATTAGAGTGTACCGCATCCCCTGAGCCCTTACTTAAGGTGATTTAGTGGCTTTCCTTGGTGGGAATTTGGGCGATTTGGAATCTTTTGCTAGTTGGTGATGAAATTCAAAACGAAACCGAAACAAATCTGTTTTTGTTTCCTTTCTATTTGCAATTTATGGTAGATTATTATTCTCATTACACATAATTATATGTCCGCCCAAAATGAAATATTTTTATTTTTTTTATTTTTGATGAAAATTACTGTCTGGCAGGAGGGGTAGATATGGTTGAACATTTCACAGCATTAAATTGGAAAGCAAAATATGAAGAACAACAAAACACATATAGGAAATTGTTTGATAAGTTTTCGTCGGTTGCCATTAAGCTAAATTAACATCGTTGCGAAGGGTGTCTACCTCGTAGTCCTTGTTGGCATACATTCCATTGCCGAATTGTCTATCCTTCATTATGTGTAATATCAGTAAAATGTTCCAAAACACGTTCTGGCCCCGGCCATAGAGATACATATAGCATGTAAGTGTGTGCGTTTATTTTAGCCACAACAAGGCAATACTATTATGGTCCAATAAATTTTCCAAAATTAATTTGAATGCCATCACGATACGAGATACAATTTCCTACATGCACACATCTACAAGTATGTGGGCATAAATGATGGAAAACATTTTTATATTGTTTTGTCAAAAGTATGTATAATGTGGAAATAGTGTAGACCTACATTTTCAGTTGGGTGAAATAAGTAATATCCGTTGCAAAACGTTTAAATCGGACAGTTACTCTGCATACATTTCAATGGAAGCGAGGGAGGTATTTTTCAAATTTATAGCAAAGTGATCACGTATGTGGCGAAGGTACTTTACAAAAAGTTGGAGTCAAATTTATTTCAATTTACAATACGTAGATTATTGCTTGGGGACAAAATGGTATTTAATTTAAGTTTTTCGAAACAAAAAGATTAAAAAACCAAAAATGATAATGGTAACGTGCCGTTACTTGCTGAACGAGCAGAAAAGAAAAGTTAGTACTAAAAAATGTGTTCTACATTTGTCAAACACATCACCCACTAAGACGCTGCGCCTACGCATACCTTTGTAGTACTGGTATATTTTATTGTGTGTCTAGACTTTTCGTTTAATTCAACGGTCTCCTTGAAAGCAGTTTACTAGCGGTGTCATGAACACAAACCCACAGGAAGGCGCACCTTCCATGTTGACATGAACTGTTGCTGTCAAGTGAATAATAAATCATAAACGTAACAATTCATAAATAATATAAATTACAATTCATTTCATATTACTAAAATTTTGTGCTGTTGATGAGATAAATGATTTAAACAAAGGATTCAATAAAAATGTGTAAAATGTGTTAAATGTGTTTTATGTGCGAAAGGTACATTTACTAAGTTCATATTGTTTACACGTAGATTGTACATTTGAATATTCCTACTAGGAATATTTCCGCTCTGCTTAAAGAATTCTTTTAAAACTTTAAAAACATATAAATGCCTGATTGGCAGAATATGCAATTCTTTGAATAAATGTGATGGTTGCATCATTTCTATTTGGTTGTTTGATTGAAATCTCTTCAGTCAGACCAGGGCCCTATTCCACAAAATAAATTATCAACTTTTCACTTTGCACTTATCAAATGTTTAGTCAATTTGCAAAACCGTATGTTCCACAGAACTATAAAATTTTATAAGTGATAAGTTGAAATTGAAAGTGTAATTTGCAAAGTCTTTACAATTTTTCTATTCTCTTTGCAATTTCTGTTCCATGTACGTTCTCTTGTGCAAAGTGCAAAGTTAATATTGAAAAGTGTAATTTACAAAGACTTTGCAAATAATTATGCTGTTTCGTTTCACATAAACTGTAAACTCTATTTTTGCAAAGCAAATTTTGAAAAGTTTGTCAAAAATTTGCAAGGTAAACGATCGCTTTACAAATTCATATTATTATAGGTAGGTAACTAGTGAAGCTTTCAAAATGTTAAGACGTCAGTTTTTTTTCGACGATAGTGATGACGCGGTTATAACACGAAATTATAGAGACCGAATTAATTTTTCAGGATTTGTAACTTTAAAGAGGGCTTTCGTTTAAATCAAATACAAGTTGATATCCTTTTAAATAAAACTGGAGAAAAATTAAAGCACAATACACAGCGCCAATATGCTTTGTCGGCTGAAAATCTATGCTACTGTGCTTGCATAGGCTCGATGTTATAATAAACGTTTTGTTTCAAAGCAAAGTGCGGTGGCCCGATGACGTCGGTCGTATTGCTGAAAAGTTTTTTATATCGCTCGCATAGGTCCATGTTTTTTGGGCGGACGCCTGTTGCAGGGATTGGGTTTTTCTCAAAACTTCCTCCCAGACGCCTGTTTATCTAATTTATTAACCTTCAAAATGAAATGTAAACTTAAATATGTTACAAATATTTACAATCATTTTATAAAAAAATATTTACTTTTCTTTGATCAAATGTAACACTGCAATTTTTTTTTAAATTTTTATTTTGCGGCTCATTTTAACAACTTCTATCTAGCAATGCAAAGTGAAAAATGATATGGACATAAATGCAAAGGTGATTAAATGCTTTGTGGAACTCTTTGCACACTCACTTTGCAGGAAAGTGCAAATACTTTGCAGGGGGACGCTGACTTTGCAAAAATTTGCTAGTGCAAAGTGAGATTTGCAAAGAATATTGTGGAACAGAAATACTCATCACTTTGCCAAAAAATTTAATTTGATGAGTGCAAAGTGAAAAGTTTATAATTTGTTTTGTGGAATAGGGCCCAGATATTTATGTATAAAAAGTAACCATCAAAGCAATCACGATTTTTTGTGGTAATTACTTTAAAACGCGTATAGCCGTAGTATGCTAGCTTAACTGAAGGCATTTTTAAAAGAGATCGATGCCAAACCATCGATTGATTCCATTTTTTAATTCTTTTTTTCACTCTTTTACATACCTCATACCATTGAAAGGACTATGCATGTTCACTTATTGCCTTAGGCTGTATAATGCTCAGCTGTTCATGGAAATGAAATTTATTGCTGCTTTGCCAAAAGGTCTATGCAATGGAATATATATTCTTTTCTTTATTATTATCCCAATACAGCCGCCATAATCAGAACCACTCTGGGTCGGTTCACCGGATTATTCCCCATATTACCCAAATCTATTTTCAGGAAGTGAATATAACAGGCGATATGGAAACGGACGGCAATGTGATCGATGGTGCTTCAGCAATAAAGTACCTAGTCATGATATGTAATTGGTTCATATCATTTCATTTTGAGTATATGCTGTTAAATTATGTTTTACTTGTGGTTTGTAATTTCGAAATTGCTTTATTACTAACGAGTGTATTTGGTTTTATTACCGAAGGGTAATCGAGTTTTTTCAATCATAGTTGAGACTAATTAACTATTTTCCGTAGATAAATAAATACAATTTAAATGCAATTTTGTACATTTAGACATAGAAGAAACAACGAGAATGTATGTAACTCTTTGAGCCTTCAGATGTGCACAATAAATCAAATAAATAAATTGTATGCGTATTGAATAACGCCAAATGCGGAGTAAAATATTGATGACGTCAGTAGTAACTTGAGCGAATTTATGATGATTTCATTAGTTATTTCTGCTTGGACAACTATGGTATTAAAAGTTGCGGTGCCCAGTTAATCCAGCGACAATAGTCGCACTGGAACAATGGCGTACGATAAGTCTCAGCCAACAAAAAATAGCCCGAGTCATCTGCTAGAAGTAGTGTTCTTGTTCTTTATTGGCTGTGCTTACCAAATTCCTTTCAAAGAAGTTTTCTTAGATATTTTAGAGCAGCTTCTCTATCATAGAAATTATCTTAGGAACGTAGTTGACTTCCTCTTCTGGCGAAAGTAGAAGCGTCAGATGCCGTTTAATGTGGCCTTTGGTCGCCACCCACCAGCATAAACATGAGAGTAACTATTGGCAGTTCTGCACACTTTTAAAGTGGATGAAGATATAATCATTCCAATTTGAAGATTGAAGTTGAGCAACATATTAACGTTGGAAATACGAGTAAACTGGCTGTTCACTTTACATATGGTAGTTACTGGCTTATGTTCCCAATTGATTCCTCCCGTTACATACTCTACAAACTCCAAGCTAAATAACATGACTCAATATCCCGCGGCGTTTGTTAAAACTTTTCCGTTTATCCTATATCTACAATGAGCCATCTCTGTGTCAGTCCCCATCCACATATTAACCGGTCCGATGATTTTCAAAACCACACACATTAATACAAGCAAACACCAGCTTTGGCAATCATAACCAGAACATGTGTGTGATGTAAGCTGATGCCACGGCGAACGTCAGAGATAAATGGATCGCAATGCAAATCCGCCCCTTTAATCTCCGAAACTCATCATCACAATGTACTTACAAGCCCCCAATATTCGGGTGGTGTTTTTTCACCACAACAAACTGGTTCGCGAATAACTTCTCCCCTTTATGCAGCGAAGACAAACGGCAAGCTCCGTGCTGTGCGCGATGCGGAGGACAGCCATTCGTGTGGGTATGGTATTTGCCAACAAAGAAGCATGTGTATTGTCTGTGTTAAGGAAACTTTTCATTTCCCTTAAGAAAAGCAACTCGGCTCCAATCCGAACTGAAGGTTGAGCGCAATATTTTCATAATACATCACAACCATGGGTTGCGTTTTTATCCCATGTTGCACACCAGTGAAATAGATATATGGCAGTTCGGAGGGCTCTGCGCGAGTGAGAATAAGCCGAAGCGGAAACGGAAAACCTTCAGCTATTTGAAAATTATAATTAAATGTAAATAGAAGGCGCGCACATACGAACAACGAACATACTCACATCACCCAGTCACGTACTTATTCAAAAGGTACTTTCTTAACGTTTCCTTAGACGCTCTTAAGAGGAAACCATTCTTTCTTCCGCTATAGGTACTGCCGACATCATTGTCGGAAAGTCTTTTTAATTTGTCAATGAGGATCCAGTTGGAGATGATTGCAACTCCAGACAAAAACGTGCGTAAGGATGTTTTGTTTGTTGTTTGCTCAACAATAAGCCGAACAGCCAATTAGAGAAGCGCGCCAAAGTGACAGTAAGCCAGCGAATGTTCATAATTGGAGAAAAATCAATACTAACGAACATATTCTCTTGTGGTAATTGTCGTCTTCATTGCGCATAATGAAATAAAATACCCTCTTTAAGGAGACACACAAGGATACTCATATAACACAGAGGAAACTTTCCATTTCATTAATCGTTTGGTAAATGGTAGTTCTAGTTATATAATTTTATAGAAAATGTAAAGATGATTCTCTTGTGTCTTGGCTCACTCGTCCCATTCAAGGAACGAGTGTGCAATGCGCATACTTGCTTACAGCGTACTCGTATCAAAAGTGTGTGATGTAGCTCAGCTGAAAGAGTTCACGTTCTGACAACAGGGATTATGTATGCGTCCTTGAACATCGCCGCCTCTTCCCTCTCGTCCTTGTCTATTTTGTTTTTCTACTCTTCCTCGATTTACAATGTTTCCTCTTGCTATTTTGTTTTTCTGCGATTCCTCGAATATTAACATTTGATTAGACCATATAGTGCGAACAGTGCTTCTACTTCTGATTTTCGTTGAGTCAGATCAGATATACGGCCAAATGGTATGGAAGAGAAGATTTTAATTACTTTTGGAAAAAGCCTTCTTCTCGTTTGTCGCGTCCTTTTATAATAAAATGGAAATTAAATTTAACTCCGCGCGACGGTGTAATAACCCTTGAAAAACATGTTTTCAGCATTACTCCCCCGTTGTGAAATATTCGTGAAAATTTAATTACATTAAAATGGATACGCGCGCACGCTGATGGTCCCTGGGTGTGTGCCACGTATGGAGAAGGACAACAGGACACATTTTTCCAAAGAAGAGCGATAACACTTTTGAGAGAGTTTCTTTGGATTAATTTTCGCCTTTTTTTGTGCGGAAGGACATTTTACACAGAAGGCTTTTGAAAATATAACACCGCATCAGTGGAAAACAGATACTTAATAATTATTTGGATGGAGTACAATATACGTTTTGTTACACAACACATCTTCTCTTGGCGCGGTGATGATGATGGTATGGTGCGAAGTGCGATGGCGTGCATACATCTTTGGCACATATTCTGTTGTGACTTTGCCGAGTGCCGAAATGGTGCGGGAGAGAGGTGGATCATTTAATTATGAAAGACACACTGCCGATGGCACATTTTGACAAATTATTTAATTTCTGTTTTGCTCTTCTGATTTTCGTCTCCTTGTCAAACACTTTTGTTCATAAGTTGCATAAAATAAATTTGTGTCGAGAAGAAGATACTGATGCATGGAGAGACAACGACGACGTTTTATAATTTTGGTTGATGGAAATTTTGTGGACGTATGATGACAACGTTTGTTTGATGAGCTCATTTTGTGAGACTTTTTTAAATGATTACGTTAGATTTAAGATAAAGTTTGTTTCTAGACAGTAGCAGACGGCAATCTTTTAAAAATGAAATATCGCAATAATGTTGGAAGTGCAGACATTTTGCCTTATTTGTGTACCTGCAGGTAGGTGGCGCATTAGCTTTGCAATGAGTTTTAATCAATTGCTCCTTATAAGAGTCGATGGGCGGGATTGTTATTTTCAATTGCTGATATTAGTTTTAATGTTAAGCGAGAGAAGAACGATTTTGACGTTTTCTTTGCCTATTCATGAAGGAAATAAAGGAATTGTGAAATAAGTGGACATCGCCATATGCCAGGCCGTAAAAAGAAATATTATTTCACACTAGGGTACCGGGCGATGCTGCTCTGTTGTCAAATTTATCTGCTCAAAGACATCACAGGAGGGAGAACTTACTTGATATGCTCCTTTTTTGATAAAGCATTATTGAGTAAGTGTTGTGTAATTTTTAATGATGGATTTTAGGCGCCCATTCTTCGACTTAGACATCTAAGGCTCAGCTCCAATCAGCAATAGAACTTTTTTTTTTTAAATACTTGTTAAAAGAAATTACTCTCTTAGCACTTTCGGCATTAATGGAAAATTTATGTGGAACTTGTTTGGAGTAGAATATAGAGACCGGTAAGAGCAATGTCAAGGGTTACCCGAACCTATCTTCAACACTAGGACCACAGGACCAGCCTTATTCGAAATTTTGAAAACAATCCAAATCGAACCCCTTTGGAAAAGCAAGCCCAGAACAATTTTTTTGAACGTTGAAACCTTTGCAGGCTTACAATAAGAACTTGCCAAACGATGCTATCTCCAATAAATGGAGAGGAATGGCAGGGGTTGGTTCCAATCTTCGATTTAGTCTGGTAGTTTTTGGTTTTAGTTTCAAATTAATGTTTCTTCTTTTTTGAATGAATACAAAACATAAAATTGGCTATGAATCGTTTCGTTTCTGAAAGCCAGGGATACCTCTTTTGACCGTTTTCAAAAATTTCCGGAGACTGCCCTGGGTATGTCACCTGACTCTTTTTTTAAATTACGTAGAGTTTTGACACTGACAGTACCTATATCATTGCACTAAGAACTCTGACAGAAACACGAACCGCTATCAGGAATAACATTTCCCCCGGAACGCAATCTGATTTTACATTGGGGACGTTCGGATGCCTAGTTCATGTAACACTGAAGCTAGATTTATTTGGACTAAGTAATACGAACGCGTTGACTAATCAACTTAACTTGTTTTTATATTCTCGCGGTTTATTTTTAACTTTGAAACTTTGACGTGTCTACTGAGTATACAGGCAGGATATACTTGACTATAGATTTGTCGACTTCCCCTCCACAAAAGTCAGCTGAAAACACTATTCACGTGATCAATCTGGGCAAGCAAAAACTGAAACACAACAAGTCAGTCAGCTGTCAGACTTACTAAACCATAGAAATCCAAACGTTTTCAATGCTGAAATAGTTCCATCGGAATTTATTTTATCACTGAGCAGTTTATCTCCGCGGTATTAAAGATATCTAGTGTCATAGTTAGGGAAGTGCTTCGGTTTCGGTGCGAAAATCGAATTTCTTACCGAGCGTGTGTCAAGTAAATTTCTATGTTGCCACGGCGACGAAATGTCAGATGGAGAGCTTATAGAATTTTACGGGGATTAAAGTTTCTCAAAAAAAATTGTCTCCTTTGAACATTCGTTATCTTTCATAGAAAGACGACATTTATTTCCCCAAAATGCTGGCAGTCTTAAGTCTATTGATTTCTTGTGAAGCATTGTGGTAGCTTTTGTGAAACGACAAAAGTTAATCCTTCCGACCTTCAGATTTTTGTCGTATTGAAAGAATTTAAAGTAAATATTCGAGATCTTCAATAGTATTGTGGTGGAATTTATAATTTTTCTCCGTCGATTTCATGTCATCATTTAAAGGATATCATGATTACTAGTTTAGACTAGTTTCATAGAAGTTTCATTAGATTCAATTTTTACAGTCATTGGGCCTTACTAACAATCCATCTTAACCCTCACACTAAATGTTTTCTAGATCACAAAATGCAATTTTGTTTTCAGCAACGCTGCTGACTACTGACCTATGCTTATATTTGACTGTCATTTCACTATACATAAGTAGACGTATCTACGATACACGACCTATCCTACTCGAAAGCCATCTAAAATATCATCCACCCGTCTCACAGTTTATTCCAAATATACGAAAGCATACACTGGAACCTGTAAGATCAAAAATTGCCCACTCTTATTTTACTCTCAGTCATAAATAATGCTAAAGGTGCAAGACTTAACGTACCAAATCATTCAGCAAAATTTGTTTTGGCTAAGTTTTAACTTGCGTTCACAAACACCGATGACATTAACTCCATTTGGCTTCAATTTAATGACAAATACAATGCGACCCAGTCGTTCTACAACTTCTGCTACCTGCAAGTGAGTTTACTCTATCCAACTCTGTGTACTTTTATTGGTGGACCTAAGTGGCACCAGCAGGATGTCCCAAGATATCACATATACCGAAAATGCATGTGAACAGCTAGCAAAACTTTTCTGTAGAAAATTGTAGCTCCCCTTAGTTGTGAGTGGAGTGCAAATTTTAATTACATCATTAGTCAGTCACTTTCTCATAAACTTTTGGGGTAACAAGTTTCCACAGAGTTAGACTTCTCTCAACCGTTGAAAATCAAAAGTTCACTTCAAACAGTTGCACCGCAACACTGTTTAAACAGTGCCCACTGATGTTTGCTTAGCAAGGGTCTTCTATTATAACCAACTTCATTTGAATTCAGTATCACTTCTGTACCATGCTCTACATACAGAGGACTCCTCCAAGAGCTAACATAAACACACTATGCTTGCGGTTTGCACCTAATCTCATATAGACAAGAATATTCAAAGGAAAAACTTTGCTCCCTCTCTCTCACCCCGCATGGAAATAGCAAGTTAATGGTCAGAAATTGCTTTAGGAAAAAAGATAATAATTGAATAGAAAACACCTACAACATCATCCATATTGCCCCGCACACAGACACAAACAGACTTGCTAAGTGATTCCCTGTTAAGTCGTACATTGGGTCTTACACCCAAGCTTAGCTAGAAGGTATGAACTTCCACATGTTTATATACATGTGTCATGCCATGAATATAAGAAACAAAATGGAGAGCAATCCCAAAACATACCAAATGCTAATGAACTGAATTATGGCATCCTTTGCTAGTCCTTTTCGATGGCCGAAAGAAGTTTCAAAGAAGCCCACACCATACACAAACATATAACTACCCCTAGAAGGGAAAACTTTTAGCACGACCAAAAAACAATTTTCACTAAACCAAATAAAAAACTTTGAAGGACAGAGAGCTACATTCCTCTCTGGCAAATCACTATTTAAGAAATAAGACTTGTCTTCATTCTTGTGTAAGATTTGATTAAATTGCAAAGCAATTCAATTCGAACCGACCCACGGACGAAAATAACTTTTCGGTTGGGTTTTTTCTTTGTTTCCCCAACAGCACAGGTGTTTTGTGGTTCGTTATGACTCCTTCTGGTTGCAAGCACATTTAATTATGTTTCGCATTCTTAGTAGAAATTCAATTGAAATTGACAAACGTTTCTGACAGCACTGACATGTGCTTTGTTTGGGGTACAGCTGCTGCAGTTGGCTTTAAAAAAAATTGTATTTCAATCAAATTAGTAAAGCACGCGCTTGGGTGTACTTTGTGTCTGTTAGCAGAGAGAACAAGCCAATTACTGTTTGAAAAGAGTTGATTTTAAAAAAAGTATATGACATATATGTACGACAGTATACAACATTTGACAACATTTTTGTCATGGTACTTCAATAAAGTTTTTTCCATGGAGTTTTGTACAAACCGCAAATAATTCGAACCAACACGGAACAGACTTTCCTTCTGCAAAACTTGTAATGATTTATGAATTTAAATAAATTAACAAGATGTATCAAACTGATGGAAATTAAATACATACATAACATATTTTACGAAATAAAAATGGCGAAATTACCAGCTTAGTTTGAAGGTTAGACATAATTACTTTTAAGTCCCTATGTGTCTATGCAGAATATATTTAAATAAAATTCTTCTGTATGTCTTTTGTACACTGAGTTGTATATTTTTTTAACTTTCACAGTTACTTAATCGGCGTATGGCTAAAGTTGACACTGGACAGCTATTTCATTTTTCGCAGGAGATTTTTTTTGTGGTAATGTGATGAATTTAAGATTCGTAAGATTTGTGAGTCGACAAATTTTCTTATGGGAAAGACGCACAGACAGACGGCGAACACAAACGTTTCACTTAAGGAATATATACCTTTATATAAAATTTCACAAACCAAACATTTATGCAAAAGCAAAAGTGTTGCAAAAAAACGTATATCGGATGTTTTGTTTGCATTAACTAAAAATGTCGGCCCTTATCACGTAACTAGTGACTGTGAAACCACTGTCGTCCAAACGATAGACCTCCAAAACTAGCTCCAAAAATTAGTTTGAGAGCTTTATCTACTTCATTCCCAACAATTTTATTGAAAACTGACGAAATCAAAAAAAAAAAATAACCCCTGAAAATAAATGAATGGAAATGACTTTAATTTCAAAAACGAGATCTTCCAGACGATCATTGTCATACGTGGTCTGCCCCCTGACCTTGTTAAAACAAACATAACGAAACATACGGAAACTTTTTTAAGCCAACAAATAAATAAATAAATATTTTGCACAACCCGCCTAGCTTCTCACAATCATTAGTTGATGTTGGAATTTCCGGGACAATAATTGGATCTTCTTAGCCGAGTCCAAACGGAGTGTAGGGGTTTTCACCTAAATTTAGGGTGAACAAAATGGAGGGTTTTTTAGGGGGGAAAATAGTTAATTGGGTTTTTTTTTTAGGGGTATAACATTTTTTTAAATAGAATACCAACAGATCGGCTTTGTGTGTACCTCGCCTAAATTTTATGATATTTACAATATCTGGTGGTGAGAAGTGTACTTACTGCAACCAGTACATCTGACAGCTAATCAGCTGTTCATCTCATAAATTAATTTTAACCCGACGCCAGAAATGATACAAAAGTTCAATTATTAAATGTGTGAAATTAAAAATAGCAATGAGGCTCAAAAATATTTTTTGTGAGAAAGAGATATAAGAAAAGATGGAATTTGTTACTTAAATATAAAATAATTAATATATTAAATTCTTTTAATGTTATTATTTAGTATGTGTAATCATTTTCCAAATGAAGCAAATAAATCAAAGTTTATTTAAGTTTTTAATGAATTTATTTTAATTTATATAAAATTACAGAATATCAGACATTCGCAGTGGAAAAAACCTTAAAATGTAATTTATACTTTTCCGGGGATCGAGCCTGTGACCCCTCGCTTAGTAGTCCAACACAATAACTACTAGAGCTGCCCATCAAATTTTGTGAATTCTGAAGTTAGGAAAACTAAAGAAGGTCGCAGATTACCTAAAGTAAAAGGCTAGGTAAGGTGGGTAGCCAATCAATATTGACCGATTGTGTTGCACCATGGGAGAGGTGAGGGGGTGACGTTGTCCATTAAATTATAGCAATGTGGGTGTGGAAATGGATCGTCTGTCAATCCGTTTAAGCTCATCAATCCTGGCTTTTGATAAAGAACGGCCATAGCCTTCTAGTGATAATATACGAGTTTCAGTTTTATTGGTTTGGTTACTTGCGTAAATATGATTTCTCTTTCATCATTTGTTTACCGGTAAGGGTTATTTCTCTCAGTTCTTGTCAATAGCTTCCTGCATCGTTCAACGCTAGACATTCGCAGAAGGTATTCCGTCACGATATAAATAAACGACTGTTGCTTTTTTTCTGTGGGGAAAATTACACTAAAAAAACTTCACATTTACTACCTTCCGTTTCTAAGAAACTAAGGACTTCTGTTACGCCTCATAGTCAAAGCAAGGCTCTCTTAATATATTTTTACAAAATACTCGAATTGTAGGTGTTGACATTCGTAACAGAAGGTTTAGAGCCAGTTGTTTTTCGTATTCGTGAATTTATGTCGACCTCACAAAGCTATTCTTTACGACATCATTTAACAAGATAATTTCATACTTCTGTTGCGGTTATTGCCCTCATAGCGCGGCTGACAGAAGGTAATACCTTTCCGTAGTATTACGCCTTCTGCAAACTCACGTACAGACACTGCTATGGTGCGGAAGTCATAACGATCTTAACTGTAATTTTCCTGACCCTATCGGTGCCAGTGGTGTGAATTGTTGGTCAATATACACATTAAAATATAAGTATATGTCCACTTCTGCAATTTTAAATAAGCTCTAGAAGTTACGTGATGTAGTAAGCAATTCTCTTCACTTCAAACGAAGCGACAATCAAGGATATCCGTTTCGCTGTCGTTTCTACGAATTTTCTTCTTTATGAAACTTGATAAACTACTCGCTAAGCAATTTCCACTGAAAAATGTTTACGATGACGTAGGTACTCACTTGAGCTATAGTCAGCATAATAAAAAAATTAAGGACCTAACTAAATACACGAAAGAGTTACCTAAACTCAACCAACTCCTTGGAACGTCAAGTGGTATATGATTATAATAATATATAATATTTTCCAACTAAATTGCATAAAAGGATTCTCGTTCACCATCTCAACATCGACATGCTTTATAATTTTCCACTGACTTTTAGAGCAGATCCTGCGAACAATTATTCAAAAAACAAACGCTAATTAAAGCCTGAGCTCAGCATACAACATTTACAGACATTTAGAAAGCAAAAACCTGAAAAAAATTAAACATCCTTTTGAAGAAAATGACTTTTTTGTCTAGGTACAGAATTTCCCTCAGAACTTATTCTTACTCTTATTGCTATTCCCCCTATACACACTTTTATGCCCGAGTCCTTCGACAAATGAGCAAATGTCATACCCGGCATGTACAACGACGACTATGCGACAATGAACGATCATAAAGACGACGATAGAGTCAAATGAATTTCAAATTGGAAAATGAGTGAATAAAGGACACGAACGTATGCACAAGTAACGCCCTAACGAACTTCATCAATCAAGTTATGCTCGTGAATTGAATATTAAACGAAACAAATGTCAAGACCGTAGCTGTATAGTGAGTGATATAAAAAAAAGAAAACATCTGATATTTATAATGCCCATGGATATCCGGCTTCACATATAGGATCCTTCGTGTGGAACTTGTCCAAATGAGCATGAGTATGTGCAACCAATTAGTGGACATTCTAAAGAGATTGATTGACAAAATGTAGGCCCAACAAACAAACCCTTACAAGGTCGCAATACAATTGGCGAACGCATTCAACACGAAAACAATGAGGCGGAAACCTATTACGAATACATTTACGCAATGACAAGTCCACTGCTGGTGCTGCTGAATTATTTACCATTGGATTATCTGAATTACCATCTGCGAGGAGTCGAGGAACTTAAATGCCTTTGTATACCGTCACAACAGCCAAACAAGCATCAATCGACGTTGTTCTTTGATTGACTGTGATTGCTTTCTGTGGAAATGGAACTCTGCCAGGGATGATGTTTCACAACAAGCGCCAGTAAACAAAGATTTAAGTTTACAGTCACTGGTCAGTGTGTGGTGGTGACGTTTTATACCGAAGAGCAAGGATAAAGCTGACCATTTACAGAGATAGGATGTTTTACTTTCCCCAGAAAATCGCGCCGATTCCATTGAATTGTCAGGACTTTGTGCAGTTCGAACTAACTGTTACAGTCATAGCTCATAGGTTTTAGAGTGAGATGTATTTAGTCCGTGTGTTTTGTTTTTCCCATCCTCAAATGTCGATTTGAAGGGTTTACTAATTTTAAGGGGATTTCATTTAGAGTCCGGAAAAGCAGCTCTTTATCACATAAGGGATCTGTGGGAGGTGCCCTGATGAGTGTGATTCAAACCTACGCAACAATTACGTACTTTGGGCTCCTTACCAGTGAAGAGCCATTTTGAGAGGTATACGGAAGCCATCTACTTTCCGTGATAGAAGACACCTTGATTTCAAAGCTAAGACTCTATCAACCTCAATGTCTTGGTTTTTAAAATGTGTGATTGGTCTGCCTTGTCAGGTGTTTTTTTTTTACTATTATGACCTTGTTTTCCCGCTCGAACTATGTACAGCCAATAGAGTTCTTCATCATTCGTCCTTCTTGCAGTCAGAAGTAGGACAAGCAGTCTGTATATCATTCATCTGTTCTGGCTAAACCGAAGAGTCAACCTCCACTTGAGTGCGTGAGTGCAATCCTTTCGGTTAGCAATAAAAGCATGTAAACTCCTTCATTAGCTCGAGGTTACCGCTATCGGGGGATATGTTATATTCAGATATATATAATTTTTTTCATTTTAGCTTTATTTTTATTACACATTTCCAGACGAAAACAATTAAATCTAATTTAAAAGTAACATTATTCGAGCTTACTGGGTCTTAAGTTATGTTCTATTCCAAGTTGTGGATGTTCACTCATGTATTCTGTTTATTGCCAAGATCAAGCACTTTCAACGGCTGTTTAAGGTATTTGACAAGTTGTCGATTAATCAGTGTTTACGTGACCTTACCAAAAA
The DNA here is from genome assembly GCA_951230905.1 of Cheilosia variabilis. Taxonomy (NCBI): domain Eukaryota; kingdom Metazoa; phylum Arthropoda; class Insecta; order Diptera; family Syrphidae; genus Cheilosia; species Cheilosia variabilis. Next base: position 143,005,461 of record OX579676.1, on the reverse strand, counting down.
GGGATGTTAGTGATATGCGTTTGTTTTAGGAGGGAGAAGATGATATGACATGAGGCAGATATAAACGTTTACTCCAAGGTTTCAGTATTTGATTTGGTTAAAAACCTTTTTCCTCACTCAATTAAACCTAACAAACAGAGCTGCTTTTCTAGTTGCTCTTGTAACTGAACTTTTTATAAAAAAAAGTTAATTAAAAAACAAAAAAACCCGACTGACTGTAAAAAAAAAAAAAGAATTAAAAATATATAAACAAGACGCATTTAAGTGCCGTTTTTTAATTAACTTTTTTTTATTTTTATCTTTTTAGCCTAGAACACTCCGGGGAAGAATACGAATATTATGATACCTCACTCTTCAAAATCGGTCAAGCCGTTTAGGCTACAGCGCGTCCCGTAGGAACGTACATAGGATACGCGCGAGACGCATGACCCTCCATGTGTCCAGGGAGTTCTCAAAAAACAGTTTTCTACAAATATTTTTTTGCAAATTTTACAAAAACTCGTAGGGTATTAATCCAGTGATATAACCCCCACGGAATTAAAGCCTGAATAAAACCCATGGGTGTTATTTATTTTCTGTTTTTTTGGAAAATAAGACTCTAGGGCTTTAATTCCTTTAAAGTCAGATGGCAAATTTTGAAGAATATTTCCAGTTTTTGAAGATGCTGAAAATGATAAACCTTCAGTCTCTGGCTGTTAACAATTTTTAAAGTCGCCACACTTCAGCCTTTTGATGAAATGTTTCATCAGGGTTTAATTTAGATAATGCTCTTTTTAAGGTCCGCACGAAGTGGACTAGCTTTCACTTTTCATAACCCTATACGGGTAGGGGTGGTGCTGTTGGTTTTGGAAAGCGAACCGGCCAATTTATATCTACATTTGCTTTTAGTTCATTTGCCCTGGAAGCTTAGTAAAAGTATACCGAGTTATAAGACCAACATCGTCATGTTGAAATTATTATACGGACACCGAAAAGTTGACTTAGCTGCGAGCGTAAAAGTATTCTGAACCTGATCCACACTTGCCTCCGTTACTATAGATTTCCATTTTCCACTTTACAGAAATAAGTATTTTACCAGTTTGCTTTGCGAATTTTTCACACCCCTGCAACGCTTATTTGGTTACTAAATGGACTACGTCTGGTAGAACCGTCAACAAAAGTATTGATTTTGTTTTTCAAGCAGAGTGGGGTGCAGGCCGAAAATCTCTGGCAAGCAGTTGCTGACTTTATTGAAAATGAATTCAAATCTCTCCTTCATCTTCGAATTCTCCACAACAGTGTTTGTGGAATGTTTAGCTGGGTCCTGGAATATGTATCGCCTGTCGATGTCGATGCGTGTTCCTTAATTGATGCCTTAAAGCGACTTGTTGTTTGATTCTATGACTGACTTTGTCTTCTTCTGGATACGGGCTATGAAGCGCATGGTTCCACCTGCACATGGAACATGGAACTCAAAATTTCCGCATGTGAGCTTATAACTGAGGATTTGTGGCCAATATTTCGGGGGGGGGGTCAAACCCCTGTGATCCCCCTCCCCTAGTTACTGCCTTGGTTGAAGATGAGAACTGTCCGTCGTAGTCGTAGGTTTGTTTGTTCGCTGGTTAAGGTGAACGATTGGAAGGGCTGTTCGTATCAGTTTTACTCTCGGTCTTTTGTCAGACGTTCGCGGGAAGTGGCGTGGAGGAACAAACCTTAAGATGTAATTATTGATTGGTTGGTAGTGCTATTTAATTTGTGGTGCAGTCTATTCTTCCTAAAATCGTCTGAAATGTTGAAAAAATTTAATAAAAAGATGCGACATTTATTAATTTTGTTTTGATTCCAAAACCGTGCCTTACTTACCATACTTATTGTGTTTGGTAATATGTTTGCTCCTAAAATGTATCCGAAGTAAAGTGTTAGCTGGTAGAAAAATGCTGCCATTTGATTTTTTTGTCGCTTTACTGTGACTCTAGTTCCTGCGTAATATCGATGGGCAACTATATCAATTTGCATATATATACAATAATTGCAACCTATTTAAACTGTCCCCACATCGCTACCCAAGTGCCATAGCACTCATAATTTTAAAACATTAAGCATTATGTAAGAACTCTCTCAATTCAAACCGAAATCACAGACACACAAGCGACGACACGATGAGAAAAGTCATCCAATGAATCTCCATTCTGTGACAATTTCAAGTAGTTTTTCCGCAATGCATTAGCTTTCTATTTCTAGTGGTTACCACTTGTAACCCGTGGACTTCAATCCCCAGCATACTATGATGCGTTGAGTGTCCTTCCCTCGGAATTCTGTACACATCCAACATCCATCTATAGGTTTTCCATTTTAATGCCAACTGTATCTGTGTGTAGCTGTTTCACATATAGTTACCACTTAGTCTGCCATTAAAAGTGCTCCTTGTACCCATCAGCGCGTATTTATTTCCTCTTCGCTCTCATTCTCGCATTCGCTGTTTCTCCCTGTAATAGCTTCTAAGGCTATTAATTCGATGGTTCTCTATGGCTTTGGAGATCGTTGTTATGATTAGCACTGGAGCAATCATTTTCGCTTCATGCCCAATACGCTGGTTTGATTGGGGCCATCGTATCTATTCGTATCGCATCCACCGTGATAACCGTGATGTTTTATTATTTATTGAATATGGCAATACGCCGCGCGTAAAATCCTGCAGGATTATACTTGTTAATATGCCTAAAGTATACGTATGCATGTGTGTACATCAAGAGGGTCGACCGCCTGCGCAATTTCATTTTGACTAAGCCTCGCATTTCGTACTTCCTAGATCGTCGTCATCGAAGTCAAACGAATGAATTCCTACAACCTACATACATGATATTCTACTATAGGGATATATTTATATGTTGAGGTTATTAAATGTTTAATAGCCGAGATGGTTTGGACTATGATATAGTCGTGTTCGACTCTATGTTGCAGCGAACAAGAATCAGTTTCCCATGTAAAGGGTGATTTTTTAAGAGGTTTAGAACTTTTTTTTAAAAAAAAACACAAAAAATTCGAAAAAATAAATGAAATATTTATTTGAATCGATAGTTTGAACCTTGCAATTTAATGTTTAAAGATAATTTCATGCAAATGTTGACCGCGGCTGCGTCTCAGGTAGCCCATCCGCTGAGTCCAATTTTGGCATACTCTTTCACACATATCGGCCGGTATCTCACGAATGAATGCATGGATGTTGGCTTCCAGTGCGTCAATCGAAGCGGGCTTGTCCCTATACACATTAGCCTTGGCATACCCCCACAAAAAATAATCTAATGGTGTCAAATCGCACGATCTAGGCGGCCAATTGACCGGCCCGAAACGTGAAATTAACTGTTCACCAAACTCGCCTCGCAATTGCGCCATTGTTTCGCGTGCTGTGTGGCATGTGGCACCATCTTGTTGAAACCACATATCATGCAAGTCAAGAACTTCCATTTCGGGCAAAAAAAAGTTTGTTATCATCGCTCGGTAGCGTTCACCATTGACAGTAACGCTGCGATTCGCATCATCTTTGAAGAAATATGGCCCAATAATGCCGCCGGCCCATAAACCGCACCAAACAGTGGCTTTTTCGGGATGCATTGGTAGCTGTTGCAATGCTTCTGGCTGATCTTCACTCCAAATGCGGCAATTTTGCTTATTTACGTACCCATTCAACCAAAAATGAGCCTCATCGCTGAACACAATTTTTCGATAAAAAAGCGGATCCTCGGCCAGCTTTCCAAGAGCCCATTCACCAAAAATTCGGCGTTGTGGTAGGTCGGCTGGCTTTAGTTCTTGCACCAGCTGTATCTTAAAAGGCTTTACGCCCAAATCCTTCCGCAAAATTTTCCACGTAGTGCTGTAACAAAGGCCTAACTGCTGGAAACGGCTCCGAATCGACATTTTGCGGTCTTCTGTCACACTAGCTGATACGGCCGCAATATTTTCTTCACTACGCACAGTACGTAAACGTGTTGGTGGTTTAATGTCCAACAAAGTAAATTTGGTGCGAAATTTGGTCACAATCTTCCGAATAGACTGCTCAGAAGGTCGAGAATGCCGATCATAAAATGGAAGCAGCGCGCGATGAACATTTCGAACCGAGCACGAATTTTGATAGTAAAATTCAATAATTTGCAAGCGTTGTTCATTTGTAAGACGATCCATGGTTAAATTGCAAACCAAACTGAAGCTGTTTGACAGTGACACAAGGTACTAAACACACGTCAGCTGTCAAAACCAGTGTTGCCAAAACCAAACCAGCTAAAAAATCACCCTTTACAAGACGGTCAACATCAAAAGCTCATTTAATATTTTATATGATAAAACATTTTGTGTTACGGAACTATTATTCCAGCTGGTACAGTGTGTTAAACAAGACTCATTGATTGATTTTGTAGGCCTTTTGTCTTGTGGGCTTTGTTGATGAGATAGCTTACCAGTAGAGTTGTCTGCTTAAATTGAAAGATGAAAAATGAAAAAAAAATATTGAAATGCTAAGGAATTGTTTTTAAACATACAAGAGATACCTTGACGTAGAAGTGATATTCGATTGGAAAACAAACTGCAACGGGACCGATTTCTTGGTGCAACAACAATTGGCCTCTCAGTAAAAGTTTATAGACGGACATTTTTACACTGGTTAAAATTTTTTTGGATATGGAATAGGGGCACCAGTACTAAGCAAAAGTCAGAAAAGTATAGACACCTGGAGGCAGTTTGAATATTTTGAATATATCGTCTCACCGACAGCGTTTTTGTTCCTCATTGATCAATTTTCGAAAACTTTCTAAATGCCAGTAAGACAAAAAGATTTCTGCCTCATATTTTTTTGATTTTTTTAAAAGATTTCAGCTTCATATTTTTTAAATAATGAGTTTATTTTTAAGCTCAAATTTATTCAGATAATTTTTTTGGATATATAAAATATATAACCCGCGTAAGTGGATCGCCCAGGCCCAGGTCCACCCCGGACAGTCATCTTTGACATAAACATAATAAGCAGTCTGGAGATGTTAAGTCAGGTGATCGCAGCCGCCAGTCGAAATCACAATTTCTCGAAATTAGGCGTCCGAAAACCAAGAGTCTCTGGTCGGTTGCGAAAGGTGCTGCGTTAACCAACTAAGAGATTTCATTCGCATAGAACCGAAAATTTAGTTTATTTACGTTCCGATTGCTTTTATGGTTTAATCGAAAAACTGCCGATCAGAATTTATTTTCTTCCTATATTTCATTCTATTTTTTGTTATTTTAATAAAGATGACCTTCAGACAGGCAAATTCAAAATGTATACCAATTATTTGTAGGGTTAATATCACAACGATCAGATTAACATTTTCATTTTTTTTTTTTGCTATTACTAAGGATGGTTGTGATAATTAAGGGTCTTTATTTTCTACACTCGAAGTAATTTACTTTTGAAAAAGCTGCATTGACCTTTACAGTGGAGACCTTAAAAAATATGTTTATCTTTGGATAAGTAGAGTAGACAAATGGCACTCGTATAACGCATAATGATGATGACTTCTCTTTTAACAGCACCGCCTCCCCAATGTCCGAACATACTTGCGCGACCACCAAACAATTCGTTCATATAGTTAAAAGATATCGCGCCATAAACAAGTTTTAGTCTCAACTTTAAATTTACGGAAAGCTCACGATTCCGAAATTTGCTTAGAGTTTTTTATATTGGATTCCGAAATTTGTTTTGAGAAGCTTATATTGGATGCTTTTTAAACAGACGTTCGCGGAGATGGTATACTAAAAAAAAATCTTAAAATGTGAATTTTGTTTTCTCCGTGATTCTGTCTATTGAGTCACTCCAAGAGCCAAACTAGTTATTCCAAACTTCCCAGCTGAAACTCGAAAATGAACTATTTAAGTTATTAGTGATTCCGAAGTTTAACTTTCCAAATTACAAACACGGCGCAATATCAGAAAAATATTCATAGAGATCTAGGAAATCTATTCAGGACTATACAACATGCCTTATGTATAATCCTTTATTAATCGGCCAATTGAGAAGTTCTTTCATATTGTAACTTGATCGCTTTTAAAACTAAGCAGGATGGTGTTTGGTGTGATATCTAGCGGAGAGTTATTTTTGGCACTCCACTAGGTCTTACTCTAATGAGTTCTAGTTGCATCATTGAATCGTATTTCTTAAGAGCAGCGGTATTTTATTTTACGTTGACAGGTTGTTTTCAAATTTATATATGAAATGACTTTGAAAGACATTTTGCTTTCAAGAAGACTGCACCCCGAAATAAGACCCCAGGCCATAAGGCTCCAAAAGTAAAAATGAAGTAAGGTCCTTTGGGGTCTTATTTCCCCAAATTTCAATCACTGCAACCGCAAAATCATTACCCGCTATTAACTAGTATCTATTGCTGACCCTACCGTAAGATCCAACAGCTAATCAATTCCACAAACACTTGGTACGGTCGTTCATAACTGAACAAGACAGGCGAAGCCACCTCGGATCATACCTGCCACCGTTAGAGGCAATTCAGGAATATTTAACGACCTTCTAATGTACACGCTACGTACCTATGTGAGGATATCGCCTTGCCCCGCTTCGAAATCACCAAGTGCATGAAAGGGAGGCAAGAACTTTACTCAAACGATACGATAGTGTTCGCTCTCGTGTTCTCCTCATTATAATTTCAAGTATTTGCGTAAACATATTTCGGTCCAACGGCAATGATGATAATAATGATGGTGATGGTAATGCTTGTAGACTGCGTCGTCGTATACCTCAACTGTTGCTTGCGAAAGCTTACCATTACCACCGTCACACAACCAAGAGCTTAGAGTTATTTATCAGCTTTGACACTATACCTAGTGCGGTACTGTACACTCAAACTGCTGTTCCCTTCTAACCCCATCTTGATGCAAGCAATTCTTATTCGGTCGCTTCTGGCTGGCTGTACAGTGTACAATGTGCTACTTGTGAGTCCACTGCTGATGATGATGATAATGAACATGAAAATAACAATGTTTGCGCATCCATGAAAATAGTCCTTTGGGACAAATTAATTCCGAATATCGTATTATGTTAGCGTAATTGATAGGGAAGGTAAGTAGAAGACGACGAATAATGAAGAGCATCGCCGAAACAGAAAGGCTATCTAGTTGGGTGTAAATAAGGAGATGAGAGAATACGGATAATGCGTGGTACCAGACCACGCCGCTTTTGGCTCTCCTTAATTCCCATTATTTTTGTATAATTAATGAAAAATGTAAATGCGAATCTTTTTACACATAATATTTATGAGAAATTTTCACTAAGCCTGGCGCGGCCGGGTACGAAAGCGTTGCTATTATGCGAGTGGGTAAAACACACTTTCGCTGCCCGGCATGTGGAGCAAATTAGAATGCCGATGGGGGTTATTCCTGATTTTGTATGTGCAGCTCCGTTTGGCCCCCGAGACTTTTGCCTGCGTTATGAAACGTGACTTTATAAACAATTAGAACTAGCACGAGCGGTAAGTCCCGAGGGCGTCACTTCTGCGTAAGAGGAGATTGTATTTTTTTAATAAACTGAAACGTACGGATTCGCGCCGGGAGGTGGAAACATGTTATTCAATATTGATTGGCAACAGTTGGTTCGATTTCGCTTTAGTTGCATTTTAGATTTTATTCAGAAAAAAAATTAATTTTAGCTTACGCTAAAAATTCTGAAGCCAATTTAATGGAATCGTGTGCGTATTATGCTCATGTTTGTCCTCGGCAAAGAGGAGTCCTCGTACAACTATTATAACGGAGACTCATCTTACCCAAGTTCGAAATTTGGCAATCAATTGATATCCATCCCACCCAGCTCTATACATTTTTTTCAGAATTCTGTCTTTAAGCCTCACTTTAAATGTGGATTTACGGCTTCACTTGTAGAAATCTTCGTATGCCGATTGCATTCCTGAGCGGAGAGTAAATAAACAGAACTATAAATAGCTAACAAAAACTGAAGCTTAGTGCTTTGTGTAAATGATGGTTCGTTATGCTGCCTCCTCGCCTTGTAGAGTCAACTTTGTTGCAGACCGAATAAATGAATATGCTTCAGTTGTGGGTTCGAACAACAACATGTTTTTGTGCTTATACCCTTCGATATAGGGCATTTCAACAACCACTTCCACCGCTGTTTTTTAAAGGTTCAAAGATAGATGCATGCTTGTTGGTTCTTCTTCCCCCAGGATAAACAGAACAGTGATGAAAAAAGCGGCGGACTCAAGAACCTAAGTGCAGTGCAATGTGAGGTGCCTTGTGAACCGACATGAAACAACTACGCACCGTTTTCAATTGTTAAAACAAAGTGTTCTTCGAATGAGACCTTGGCAATTTGAAAAATTTCGATTGGCAAAACAAAGCGTCATGTTCACGAAAAATCTACTTCGTTCTAAATCCCATTTATCTTAAAACAGGTAGATAGGGAAAGGCAGGATTAAAAGTAGCAGGGGAAAGTTGTAACATTTCAAAATCGAAGGATTCCCTTTAAAATTAAGGGTTGCGTGAGTTAAAAAAATGCTGGTTTACTTACTTAAGTTTTGTATTGATCGTCAGTTGGAGCGGTACTGCATGAGGTCCGGAAAATTGTATGGTTTGCAAAATTTTTTTCGTTTGTATTTTTGGTATTGCTTTTCACATTCAAAAAATACAGCGTTTATCTTTTGGTGAAATTTGTGTTTATATATGAGCTTTCAGCGGACTCCGAATAGTGTTTTTTGTGTTAAGTTTCATGGAGGGGTGAGTTGTAACATGGCATGGAGTGTAGAATTAATCATTTGTCCCAGAGGTTGCAAGATCTTACTCAAAGTCAGGTCCAAGAAAGAGAACGGTTCCGCGGAGAGTAACAAAAACAGTTATTTACCGATACCCCGAGAAACGAGCGTTTCTTAAACAAAATCAAAGCAAAACCAAAAAGGTCACCACGATCAAATCAAGGGAAGAGACCAACATGAAGGAAAAGGTTCGTTTTATGGAGTTTTTTGTCAATTGTCAATTGTGAATTTTGCTCATTTTATCGTTTTTTTTTTAATAAATGTTCTTTTAAACAAATCACATCCCCTCACCCATATAAAAAAAATATATATATTTTAACATCCTCTGAGCAGACTTTTTTGGTAAATTTTGAATATGATAAATCAAATTTAGTCGAAAGTATTACTTTTATCGACGCTGTCCGCTATTGGAAAAATTCTGATTCGGTCATTGATGGTTATATCTTATTTGGTGGATGTACCATTGTACCCGCTCCATATTTGTAGTCTGTCTATTACATTTATCTACTTGTAGACGCTACTGCTAATTGGAATTTATTCAATTTATTTAACTTGTGTCTTCTTCTGAGGACATTTCTTTCCCAATCTAAAACAAACAAACATAAATGCTATATCCCAATTTTGTAAGTTAGGCGCTCCGTGATGGAACTGTATTCATAATTATATTATCCCGCAAATATTTGCTATGAAAATAACTTGTTTAGACGAACAATTCAACTGCACCCAATTCCGTTGTTCTACTTAATTTGCTTTTGATGTCCGTGTTTCTCTGTTTAATTGGCATCTTTATTTATTTTGTCATCGTCCAGACAGATGTAATAGGTTTATTCAAACTTTAGATGCACTGTAAGTCGCGTTTGGCGGGTAGAGTACTCATTAAGTCTCTGAAAACAAGCAATAATAATAAAATAAAATGGAAAGGTAACGTAAATGGTATAAACATCGCGAGAGGCGGACATGTTAATAGATATATGGCCACGACAAGGATGTGGGAAACAGCAACAGTTCCTCATTGTGTATAGAAAATACGAAAAAAAGTTGTGTTGTTCATGTTGCCACAAGCGGATGTGACATAGAAGTTGGTTTGAAAAATGTAATCCACTCACGTACGGAGCTGGCTTTATGCACGCGTTGGTCTGTTTCCAAAAAGATGGTTTCTATTTTGGAACAGACGTGGATTTCCTTGGGGAGGAATTCATAATTATGCAATTTGCGGCGGAGTATGGAGAATGGAAACTGTTGTGCAGATTATTTGTAAATAGAAAATTAAGTCAGTCTTTTGCCTTATGAAAATTACACGTTAATTGCATTTCGTGATTGATCTCTCAAATGAATGGAAAATTTACTTCGTTCGCTATGTGGAAAATTTAATTATATTGCACTGAGGCTGTGGGTATTTCGCATTTCAAAATAAGCCAAAAAAGCGAATTTGTATTTTCATAACACCCGGAACAAAACTAAGGGTATTTTCGATTTAGAAAATATTTCATTATTTTAGTTAGTATTTCAATACAATCAGCGATAAAATATAACCATACTCTGAGCAACCTACGCGAATTCGTCCACCGATCGCGCTTTTTGAGAAATGCGAAACTTCATTCTCACAAAAACAAACATTCACTGCTTCTTGTTACTGCTGTTGCTATTCACTGCGAATTGTCTAACACTCCTCATTTAATCTTCCTGTATCCTTTCTGCACTCGAAATGGTTTAGTTTTGTGTCTGTACACTCAGAAAAAAAAAAAGATTTTTAATTCTAAGCTAAAAGTTCTTGTCTTAACTTTTATTTTTGATAGCAGGAGCTCATTTTTAAGTTGTCTAGAATCAAGTATTCAACGTAGGAATAATATAATTATTTTTTTACATCATTGCAAACAATGTCATTCCTTAAACAAAATTTTTGATATTTGGGTTCATTTTAATCAACGAAAATTGCTGGCATTGAGTGAATGGTATTATTGATCTTCCAGGTAATCTATTTTAGAACGACGTATACGAAAGAACGTAATAAAAATAAAAGGTGTTTCCAGACAACCTGGTTAGATGATACAAAATTTACTGCAGTTTTAACGGGCGACTAGAAAACATCATGCAAGGCCTGCGGTTTACTGAGTGAAAACTTTCAGCAGCTGATACCAAGCTTTTGGCTAATTTAGAAGCGTGAGTTATCTAGTAAGCATTTTCCACCAACGACGTGGGGAAATTTGTAGCATAAGTCTGGTATCACTGCGCTAAGGAAACATATTTTCAATGCTTCAAAAAAAAAAATTAATGGGACGCACTTAATTTTTTAAACAGTCATATTTGACGTCATTTAAAAAAAATTACTTTACAGAGAAAATTTTCGCTATGTTTTTTTATAGGTTTTTAGTTTTTACGTAATAAAAAAAAACTGTCTGGGGTTTTATGACAGATCCTTATGCAACTTTTTACGAAATGTCTCTTTAAACTCTGAGAAGGCCTTAGATTGAGTCAGTGATGCAGATCGTGGGTAAATGGGTAATTTATTTCGTGGGCATTTTCACTTTAAAATAAGCTAAAAGCGCGAAAAAGGGCATTTTTATATTTTTTTTTTTAAAAGGGCATTTCTTCAAATATTCAAATGGGTACTTCATCTTATCTCATATACCTATTCATTTTATTAAATTAGTTTTATACCTATCTGAATGCAATCATTAAATAATGCACACTCTGCAGCAACACATTTGGATTCATTTAATGAATGCAGGATCTGTCATTTCGTTGTGGTTTCGTTGTTGTCAATGTACCTACGCCTACGCTACATATTTCATTGCGCACTTGTCTGGTTTTCTTTTTTTCGCCATAATTTAATTTTTAAGACGTTGTTTTAGTTGTATTAACCTAATTAATTATCTAATGTAGTACAATGTCTACAGAGAAAGGAAGAAAAAGCGATTCCACACCAGCTGGCTTGATGGTCGTAAATTTGTTGCTTGACTGAGGCCGCTGCTGTTTTTGTTTTGTTTTTTGTTTAATTTTTGTTCTTTTTTATATCTACGTAAATATGTATGTATATATATTTTCGTGGAGAATATCGTGGGGTTTTTCTAACAACGGCGTGGGCAAAAAGGGTATTTTTGATAATCGCCGTGGGTTGAGTCGTTCATTGCCACGCCTACTTTTGAAGAAGCAAACGTATTTATTTTATTTTTATTTTAATGCTTTTTACCTTCCTATTAGAAATTATTAATAAAAAGATAAAAAAGAAGTACTTAAGAAAGCCAAAACTTCCTTAAAATTTTTTTAGTAATTACGCAATTTTCTGCTTCACCTAAAAGCTTAGCTGCAGACCAACATCTTACATGATCTAATTAAATATAACCGCAACGGAAGAAAAGTATGCAATGTACTTGCAAATCTTATCAACAGCTAACTGCCTGAAAGCTGTCGTCATACCGACTCAACTGAAACCAAAGATCTCGTAAGCCAGTGTTGTTATGAACTTATTTTTGCGTTTGTCATTATCATTGTATATTTTCCAGGAAAAAAAAAATATAGTCTTTTGTGGGTACGTGGCATTTGCATCAGTGTTGCCGAAATTACACCCATAGGAGTATTGTACTACTTTCAACACCTCCGTACTCCCTCCTTTCACATTCGTACTCCTATTTTTTTAAATACCTAAAATAAGTGTATTTTCAACCTTAATATATTTAATTTTAATTCAATTTAAATTTAATACAAATTTAGCTGCACTTTTATGTTCCAAACTGTCGTCAAAAAGAGAATTAACCTCTTTCTAGTTTGTTTTTGTTTTTCGTTGGCTTCATGCAATTTTCATCTGTAACTTCGGTAATTATTTTATTGTTATCTGAGATTGTCGTTTGGTGCATAGACAAATCAAATTGGGACCTCCAACTTCGGCCGATTATCTGTAACTTACCGAAAAGCTATATTTTTAGGTATTTGTGATGCTGATGTTGATACACCTACCACATCTTAAAAAAAAAAAAAAAAATCGCACGCAAATCTTCCGCCAAGGATGATTGAGTGATTTTGGAAATCGACAAAAAGCCATTCTATTCGTCTTGTAAATTTGTAATATGTAACTTACAAACAACAAACAGCTTATAGAAAGACATAACAAATCAAAAAGCTATATGCCGTAAGACAGATTTTTTATAATTGAAAATACATTTACTTACATACTTTTGTTAACTATTAGAATAAGGAATTTATTTATTTATGATTTGTTTTTTTTTTCAACCGATTTTTTTTTTAAATAATAATAAAAAAAATGTTTGTCCTCACATTTTTATTTTTTAAGATTTAAAAATGTCTGTATGTACTACTATTTTTGAAAAATACTCCCCATTTTTGGCTGCAGTACTACCTTATAATATTTCTCTCCAGCAACACTGATTTGCATACCTAAGCAAGTTAGTTAGCGAGTTTTCCTTCTATATATCAGCAGTTGTATTTGCGGAACCAACCCATAACTGCACCATAATAGCCCTGAACGTGACTCGATTGTTATTTGGCGAATTGGAAACGTTTTATACGCTGTCTTTAGCGGAACATACTACCAGGCTGTCTCATTATCATAATAATGAGTTACGCTTTTTGAAATGAGTCTTTCTCAGTAACTTTGACGAGGATGACAATTATGACCTACTATAAAGCATATATTTTGTCAATCTAATATGCATTCAAATTTCGAGACAAGAATTGTCAATTATGGGATGACTAGAATACTAGACAAACCATTCTGTTCACGCCCTTTGCCGGCAGTAAAGGGTTTGTAAATCGTAGGACCAAAAAATGTCAAACTAGTAATCGCATTGACGCAACCAGCCCCTAGAAATTGATTAATTAAAGGGTAGCTGTCCGTCGCATATTTAACGGCGAAGAAAATATTTCTTAAAATAAAAATTTGTCACCAAGAAACTCGGGAAAAATACGATTAATTTAATGAAACGCAATTCTTAGAAATAGAGACAAATGATGAATAAATCGGAGCGCATATGCTTCCCAAATTAATATTAATTTCAATTGCTATAGGAGCTTATTGCATGTTCGCGTCTTGCTGCTGCAGGGCTGAATGTTGTTAATAGCTTTTAATTTAGCTTTAAGCTGACGGCAGCTTGAGGATTCTGTGGTCTAGGATGGTGTTTTACATTGGCCCCAAAACATTTTTGATATAATAACAACACGTTTAAAAAATGTGTTAACTCAAACTCCGTAATTTTGTAATTTGAATCGAGGCAGAACTGAGAGATTTGTGAGCAAGTTCTTGTATTGGGTTAGATTTACTATTAAAGGGTCTTTCATTAATGACTTGACTACTTCTTTTTTAAATAAAATACAAACTGCTTGAGTTATCTCAAAAAAAAACGTTATTGGCTTGAATAACTATCAAAACATTTATGAATGGAATTCGACTTCGTTCATATGTCCACCACGGAAACGCAGGCAGTGGTCGATACATTGAACCCAATTTTCGATGACTCGGCCGCACATTTCGATACAGCCGCTATTTCTCGTTCAATAATGGCTCTGAGCTTCTCTAACGTCGTCGGCTTGTTGGCATAGACCAAGGATTTAATGTAGCCCCAAAAAAAGGGTCTATAGGCGTTAATCACACGATCTCGGCTGCCAAAAGACGGGTCCGTTTCTCGAGATAACACGTTCACCGAACTGATACTTCAATAACTCGATTGTTCCACCCATTTTGAGGCTTGTGGCAGCGCCTTGTTGGAACCACATATCAATGATGTCCAATTCATGCAATTGCTCAAAGAAATAACGTTCCAACATGTCTCTGTAGCGAATACCATTTACCGTAACGTGACGGTCATTTTCATCGACGGAAAAAAAACGGCCCAATGACGCCCCCGGCATAAAAACAGCACCAAACAGTGACTTTTTGTGGAGGAAGTGCTATTTCATGAAGCACATGAGGTCTCTCGTCTATCCAGTAACGCATCTTCATCGCTGAAGATGATTTTGCGAAGAATATCTTCTGAATGTTGCAACCACCGACTCGGAATTTCGGTAGTAAATTTTAATTATTTGCAAACGTCATTCCTTCGTGTACTTCACCATGATGAAAATATTGCTTTTACTGCATATTTTGATATTGACAGTTCGGTAATTGGTTTAAGAGTGCGTTCACACTGAAAATTTGAAGTTGTCCAGTCGCTAATGAAAGACCCTTTATTAAAAATTGCATGCGACAAAATATTTCATAAACAAAAGCATCCCTAGCACAAATTAAACAGATCAGCTCGTACAGAAGTGATCTCCCCAGATGACTACGAAGATCAACTTCACCACAATCATGTGAACTAGACTCTCAATCGCCAGTCGCCAATCTCTGACCACTAGCTTTCTTTCATGAAGAAGCATTAACAATACTTGTATAAATATAACTAATAATTTTTCAAATACTGGGGGCTCAGCCGGGTTGAAAAACAAAACCCTTTGAATGACAACCTACCACTATAATGTACACCGACTTGTTTTTATTATGTCCTGTCTTCTGACTTTCGCTGCATATCTTATCAAACTTTGTTCAGTTCACGTACCAGAATTAGGAAAGAAAAACTAAAAGTTATTGGCATGTTGTTAACGCCGCACCACTGGATCCCGCCAGACAAGCCGCCCTCCAAAACAAAACCAATCTGGACACAAATAACCTGCCACTGCAGTCATCCTATTTAAAATTCCAAAAGAGTTTTCGCTTTCCGCACACCATCTCGAAATGAAATTAAGTTTTCATATTCCTTTCCGACAAAACTTTGCGAAAAGATTCATCCAAACATTGCTACAACAAGTGGATCTAACCAATGGCACGACATTCCCGTATAGCATTGTAAGCTCAGAAACTTGTTGACTTTTGTGAATTCCTGTCATCGCTATCCCGAACTTTTCTACCCCCACTCCATCTACATTGACAAAGTTTTCGGTTCAGACATTTCCCCGAAGAATAAGAAATTAAAAGTGCACCAACCTTCCGAAAATACCACAAATAACAAACAAACAAACAAACAAACAAGTATACCAACTGAAACTAATCGCCCAGGAATCGGTACACCTAGTTGGACATCACTCGAAACTGTTTTGCTCTTAAGACAGCGGGTAAGGATGAGCGACTCCGTTGGAAAATAACAATCCTTTGAACAAGAAAACAAATTTGTCTAAAGAATGACTCACTAGAGAAGTTTTTTGTTGTTAATTTATTAGCAAGGCACAGGCCCTTCAAAAGTCAAGACTTGAAATATTATTGCTGGCAGCCTCATAGCTCAGACACAAGTATCCAAGGAGTTGTCTCTCGGCAAAAATAATTTCAAAGCGAACGAGTCGGAAAAATGTAGAAAAGTTCATCTACAGTGGAAGGGAAACTGTCAGTTGCTTGTTGTGAGGTTTATCAATCAACTGATAGATAGCCAGCCCCATTCGCAGCTTGGCAATCCGTCATCCTTTTAACTTGGAACCAACCACCCATCTTAGCTTCTAAATTTAAATGGAAAATCGGAACACGTATTCCGTGCATATCGCGAACACTCGCAAGGAGATGTGAAATCCTCTGTTTGCAATGTCGTACGAAGTGGAGTGCTTTCAAAGGCCGTCAGCAGCCTTCTACGCGCTGCGCCGCCAAGAGAATCCAGATAAGAATGGAAGAAAGAGACCGGATCGAGGATATTTCTTTTTGAATTTTGTTCTTGTTGTATTTTTCATTTTCGAGTATTTCCATTAACGTTTAGCCGCATCCATGTAAATAAAACATAGGTACAGGCGGAAAGGAAAATCTCAGCAACTGGAGGGTATTTCGTTGGTAGAGAGTTGAGTTGAGTTGAGTTGAGTCCTTGCAACTTTAATTAAAGGAAGCGCGCATACAGAAATTGAACTTCTTAAGGAGAACAAAGCTCGACAGTGTCTGTGCAGTTCGAGTACTTGTTTCTAGTTTGAACGAATCGGGGACGGGGGGAGGTGTATTTCATTAATACCTTGCTTAGTCAGTGGTGTAACGAATACTGCGCTACGCTTTTAATTTTCTTTGAATAAATCCCTACGTTGTTGTTTGAAAAATCAATTTTTTTTAATCAATTCATTTGTTGTATGTATTTTGATTGGGGGATAGTATTTGAACTTCTACTTCGTTTGGAGATGGATGAAAATAATTTGTACACCGAAACATGTTGTTAACCTCATGAAAGAGTGTTATTTCCTCGGAAACATAAATACCATTAACGGGCTTTGATTCATCTGAAAGGTAACTGTTCAACTTAATCCAGGTTCTCGGAATATGTATTAACATCAAAACAATATTTGAGTTTGCAGCAGCTGCCCTATTGGAATTAATTTTGACAACAGCTCATATTTCGTGTTTTCAAAGGACTAACTGACGGTTTGAAATATCAAACAAGATTCTCTAAGCAGCTCTGCATCTGTGGTCCACAGCAATGACGATGTCCAATTGCAATGCATTCAATCTATTGTTTCAAAAAGGACAAACACAATTCTAATACTGCAAGGAGCAAAGGACCGCATGTGTTTAGCTAAGAAAACTACAAAACCTAGTTCTTGCTATGAATTTATTTTACTTCAAGAAACAAGCAGTAAAACGATGACTGCACATCCTTGATAAAGATGTGAGGGACAAGGGACACATCTTGATGATGTTTAAATGTTGGCTCCCAATCTCCCACAATGAAGAATGTCATGTTCTGTAGTTGCAGACAATTTTGTTCAGTAGTAATATGAATTTTATATCGAATTTGAATCATTTGTCTTAAAAAATTAAGGATTGGCAAATATTTTTTAATGACAGAACAAATATTTTCAGCAGATCAAGGGTTTTTTTCAAATAGGACGGATTGGTGGCGGCCGTGTTGTTTTGGTCACGTCTGTCTTATTTAGTGTTTATTATTCACTCACTGATGCCAAACCCCCATGGCAAGTAAGACGATCAATTCTTCGCCGTGCACTAAAAGTCGGCCTTCCGAAAACTTCAACTTGGCGAAATTCGCCAACACCCGAACAAGATCCAACTCGGCGTTGCCGTTTGCCCCCTTTAGTGGCCAAGTGGTCCCTTTTTAACCTCAAGACCAGTGGTTCCCACTTTTTTTAATCTAATCAAATCGGGCCCTTTTCAGTTTGAGTAAAATTTTAATTTTTATTGAACGAAAAATAATGAAAAAATTTTAATATATTTATTTATTTTTAGCGTCTTTTTTCATTATTATTTGGCTAAACCAAATTATGAACTAGGAGAATAAAATAAAATCAAAGCAGACGAACCTTAGTGTGAACAAGCCATTACAATTCTCATTTGACAGTGAACACTGAGCACAGCCATTAAACGAAAGCAGCTAATAATAACACTTATTTTTATTCAACGAACAGAGACTGAACTCAATTGAATCAAAGTATTTTTTTATGTAGGTAATATATAGCAAGCTTCACGAAGTGATTTTTATTTAACAATATTTTTGTGAAATAAATCTTATTTTTCCTGAAAAACTGTTTTTTTGTTAATTTTTTGGGTTTTTAGCAGGTTTTGATTTGAAAAAAAAATATTAAGTGTGATTTTTAGCACCTTGCAAAAAAAAACATGCTATACTGCTGAACTTAGCATGTTTTCAAGTATTGAACTGGTCACACTCTACATACCTGCGGTGCCCAGCCGTGCATTTTAATAATTAACAGTTCTGTATTTGAGGGCGAAGTTTTAGAAGTTGTTCAATATTTGTTCAAAAAAGATAATTCAAACGTGCCCTAACTCGCTGAACGAGCAGGAAAGTAATCTAGTACTAAAAATGGGTTCAATTTACGTTTTTCTTTCCAAAGCTCCTATTTGAATGATTAAAACATGTTGTGAAATTGGCTTCTTCTTCTACTGATCATTATTTTGAATTTTAAAATATGGTTATAACCCTATCTTTTAATCGCTACATTTTGCAATGCAGCTGTTTGGGCCAAACTAAATATCGTGCAGTGGTTTTTAAATCTAAAATCTACTCTAACCAAACACCTAACCGTCGCAAAAATGTTGCAGTTTCGTTTGTTATAGTTAGGACAGATAAGAGATTTCAGCAATTGTATGTAAACAACCAATGATTGGTCTATAGAAGAGTTAGGTACCCCTTATTTGCAAATAAATTCAATTTTCCCCCTCTGACATCTGACTAAAGTAAGAAATCGTCCAAAGTAGACCCAAATTATTTTCAATATGAATGTACAACACGGCACATGGTCCGAAAATGTGAAATCATCTTCAAAACAATATCGCTTCTTAACATTCTAATAGCTCCGCCAGAAAGGATCATCCATAACATCAAGTCGGGGGATATCTTACTTATATGTAATAAAAAGTGTCAAAGAAAAGAAAGGCAACACCTTGAAGTAATTCGTAAACTCACCTTTTATCCTAATGACCGTCATACCTCACAACGACGCGTCAACTTACTTAAATTATTCAGAAGGATAAATGGCCTTTGAATTTTTAAAATCGATGATGAAGCCAAATTTATTCTCACAAAAACCCTCTCCTTCTTGAAAAGTGACAGACGAACACACTGTACATATAATGGGGATGAACAAAATTCCGCAAATATCTTCAAAGGCCTCTCGGAAGTATTGCTCTTTATTTTCTTGACGTAAATGGAGGTCAGTCCGTGGATAGGGGCGGGAGTCGTCCACATCCGAAGGGTACCTAATTTAAATATTTAATGCGTGCTTGAATAATTCTCACCTTTTTTTTTGTTCCTGTTTTTGTATTATGTTTTTGGATGCGCTTACTTTTCACCGCAAGCGTTTTTCTTTATTTTTTAAGGTCCTTTTGAAGAGCCGAACCACGGATATTTCACAGGAACTGAATTAATATTCGCGGTACGTGTGTACCGTCTATAGCCATGGGTGTACTTGGGCAATTTTTTTACGTTATCTGCTCTCCGTTCTTCGTTGCCTGTTTGTGACTTGCCCTCTTGGAAGAGCCGGCATTGATCAGTGTTAAATGAGCAACAGGGGATGTGCGAAAATGTTCTCGTGTTATTGCACTCTGTGTGCCTAATCAAAACTGAAACGAAAATCCTTGAATTAATTTGCAGGAAATATTAAAGGAAAAGTATACGGTTTCCCTTCCTCACTTAGATTATAGTTACCCAGGCAAAAGGATAGAGAATTTCATGCACATTCAACTGAATCATTACTCATCTGCAACTTATAATCGCACGCTCTACAACTTTATAACTTCAAATATCCTTTATAAATGTCAAAAAGCGTTATTAACCGCCTGTATGAGCTCTCACATGCACACGAATGTAGGTTGTCACCCGCAACGAAATATGTCGGGTTCCACACACAAAATCCAAAGCTCTAATCCTCCTCTACCGAATAATGTTCATATTCTTCTAATTCAATAGCAGAAGTTCAAAATTAAATACTTCAACGAAAGTGTTATAACCACACAAAACACCCTCTCTTGCCGGTCCAATATGCTCAACTGTGAATGCGCTTATAACCCTTTTCTCAGCCTTTAGGCCTTAGCAGTGGCAATGTGTGTGGCGTGTGAAATTACGCCACTCAGTAGTGGAACCAAACTCACAGCAGGAGCTTAAAACTTTTCTCACACCATACTCGCCCTGCGCTGCTGTGTCGCTTCCCTGTCTCCTCTATACACAAGCGTGATGCGATACGATCTTCAGCATGTCTTGTCGCCGCGTCGCGTCGGTTGATGTGGTTTATCTCGTGTGTTTGTGTGTCACACAACTCCGATCCGCAAGTTAGTTATAAAACCTATTCTCTGACTCAACACAAGGACGACGACAAGCACGAAAAGGATATCCAGAGATTTTGTTTCAGAATTAATGTCGCCGAGGAAAGAGTTTCGAATGAATTGTAACTCTTCTCTGGGCTTAAGTCCTCTTCAAAGCGAGAGGAGTAACACTTGCACACCGTTCAAGGATTGTCCACCAGGTGAAATTACAACCCATTACTCTTGTCGAAGGGTGTGAGCTGTGAGGTATTAGTGTCACATGGAAAAGAGTTTTTCCAGCGACAACCTGGTGATACAAAAAGAAAAATACGCTGTCCTTTTCTACAGTCCTTGTGCAAAGTTTAAACATCAATTTCGAACGCGGAAGGATATGTCCCTGTCCACCGATGCTATCCTTCGGCATTGCTCCCACACTCACGAGTGTGTATAGATAAATGTTTATGGTGCTTATGAAGATAATTTAAAAACCAATTTTGTGGGCGAGCGAAAAGAGCAACTTTTCGCTACTGCTCGTCCTATTAAGCGCATTTGGCGCTCGCGTATGGTTGTCGGAGTTTGAGTTGGTCCGCTTAGTTTTTGGTTCGTATTTTCTGTGCATTTATTAATACAGTCATTCGTTGTAGCATCTGCTGTCCTTTTTTAATAAACTCAAGCTAAGGGAAGTAGCTTAATAAATTTAACAAACTTGCATTATATCGCGTCTACCGTTAAGTGAAGTTAAAGCAAGTCTATTGCTTAGGTAATTTTTGCAATTTAAATGGAGACGAAAGTGCATTTGCGTATGGACAAAAATCTATTCCGGGAGGGGCGGTTTTTCGTAGAAATGTCATATGAATCGGGATCTGAGAGTGTACTGCCTCGAGGAAGCATGATGTTAATTAACCAAATTACTCGGTTACTGGAAAAGGTCATAAGAGCTATACGAGCGCCTTAAGTTCAGGCGACGCACTGTCGTCAAAAATTCAAATCTCGTTGCTAAATACTAAATTCGGTGTGTTATTTTTATTCAAAAATAGCAAACAAAATATTTTCTGCTAACATCTTTATTTTCTTTTTTGCAATTATGGCATATTAACCGAAAAATCGTAATTTTCTTGAATGTAGTCTAGTTTAATTTTAATTTTAAGACTTTTTTGGTTTGAGTAGAGCTACAAATAAATTCTCGGGAGTTCCCGCGGAAAATTAAACACGATAATTAGTTTTCAAAAGGCTTTACTGAAGAGCGGACCGTGCAAATTAATTATCAATATGAATGTACTATATAAATATATATTTTGTATTCTATTTGATTTTATTTTATCATTATTTTTGTCCGTTTGCTTTTTCCTCCACTCAAAAAGTTTATAGGATATACTGATGTGGCACAAAATGAAAAAAAATACTGTTTAAATACTTTCTAAAAACATTAAAAATCGGTTCGTTCCTTTTATGCTTCCACTGTTGTTAACAAAATTATTTTGACACACCCTGTAAACAATTAAATAGGCACAAACCTTTTCTTACAAGATTCGTTAAATTTTACCTGTTTTTAAAGTTTTTCTTTAATTCCTTTGTTAATTCCTTCTTCAAAGAAAATCTTACTTCAGCCTAAGATTTAGAAACACCCTGTGAAGCAATTTTCTCAAAAATCATTAATTTTATAGGCTTGGAAATTTCCTTTAAGAATAAAATTGCAGCGAACCTTCATGCGTTAAGAAGTTATCATTTTTTGCAACAAAAATGACAGCAGGCGGGGCGCCACAATTTCTATCTTCGTTTTTAGCCGTCTGTATCAATAAGTTTTGGGTATCTTTTTTGATGGCTAAGATGCTGACATCTGAAGGCCTTAAAAGTATGGTGTGGACTTCTCATCCTTTCACATTGTGAATAGTTGTTTGGTTGAGGGCTGAGCAGTTTCAAAACCAAACTGGAAAGGGCCAATGAGGTATTTCAGGCGAGCTAATAGCATGTCCCTTTTTAATAATCAGCAAACGGTCTTCTTACGCAGCCGAATATATAGCTCGCCTGCTACCTTAGTTGAGATTATATCTAGCTTCGTTTTGCCTGAAAGCGATCTTTGGGTCATCTTTGCCGTTTAAAAGGCTGTAGGATTAGCCCTTAAATATCCGAAACACTATATCTGTGCCCTACCTCAAAGATTGGTTGTTCATCTCATCAGGCGTCTCCTTGGGTCTTTTTACATTAAGACAATTTTGTTAACCTCTGGTATGACACCGGAACATTATTCCTGGGGATAGGTTAGGTTAGGTTAGGCAGTTTGGCATGACCAGGCACCATAGCGGGCCCATCGCAATTTTTTCAATCACGTAGGTACTTTTCATACCCTTTCAATGGAATTTCCTCAACTTGTCGAGTTAAGCCTGACGCATTAGTTGTGGCATTTCTTGTTTCTTCTTGACATTAATTTGTTGCCGATTCTATAGGACTTTTCAAGGATTGATCGTAATATTAAAAGTCGAGCGAAGTCGAGCTTGGCGACTAATTTTGACCGCTAAATCTCATAAAAAATTGCATCCTCTGCTATCCTATTTTGCTACCTTTCTTAGCTTCTGCCGAAAATCAAACTGACAGATACTTCCAAAAGAAAAATTAAGCGCCAATTTTATGACTTCTTAAACTTAAGCTTAAAATTAGGTCTCGCGCTATGCACCTCATTCATAAGAAGCGGATTATCCGAGTATCCCTAGGACGACGAGGATCTAAATCCAAATAGGGGCATTAAGAAAGAGTTGTTTCCCCCATCAATATCCGGTCCACTCAAATCAGGATTTATAATAATGACAGTGCAAAGCAATTGAGTAAACGATCTTATAGAGGTCAATCACATTTTATGCACGCGTAGTACTTCAATTACTCTTATACACTCGCCTTTAGGTTATATAAATAAACCACGACCCAGAAACAAATACGACTGCTGTTCCATTCCATGACATATCAAAATGCAATTTCCTCACACGCAAAAAAGAAAAGCAAACGTCCAACGCTGGCTATTGACAATTTGTTGATGTCGAAAACATGGACATTAAAACTGTCTCCCTTCACTGCGAACGCCAATTTATAACCTCGAAAAGGACATTCTGTTTTTCTTCCCCCACCCTGAATCCAAATTACTGAGTTAAAATTTCAACTGGCTATACTGGAAAGAATTAAACCCATATACTTACAATTTTCAACGGTTTGCATGTTTTTTTTATCATTTCAGTACTCGCTCCTGCAGACAGTGGTGGAAGCCTGCCAAAAGAAGAAACACTGCAAATTCAATGGCTCTCCCCAATACTATGGGCTAGGAGCCAGCGGTGTTGGAGACACCAGTGGCAGTAGCAGCTACCATAGTAGCACTTCGACGTCGACGTCCGGCATCAGTATGGATCCTTGCCCGAAACGAAGGAAAATTGTCGAGATTGCATATAAGTGCAGGCCATGTAAGTTTTTTTATCCGATTTTTTGCTGTTTTTCCTTGTTCGAATTTGTGTTTTTTTTTTTTTCCTGTTTCAAAAACAATAGAGAAGTTTTTCTCAATTTTCCTTTTGGGGGTTGGCTCTATTCATGTTGGCAGGAAGTGAACTTAATTTGACTGCGAAAGTAAGCAATGAAAAGTATTTTACGAAAGTTTAACGCTTAAGTGTAACTTTAATCGCAGGTGGTTGGCCATTTGAAAAAGTTTTTCCTCTGGAAATGCATTCAGGCTATCGGTCGGTCGGTGGTGTATTTCGGTGCTAACCAAGGCGACTGTGCTTTTTGAATTGCCGACAGAGTCAGTGAGTCTGTTTTGGTGGTAACTTTGTGGAGGGTTGTATGTAAATTCGTTGTCGATCTATGCACCAAAGTGTAGAAGAAAGTGCAGCAGCATTGGCTGTTTAAATCGAAGTGAAATGTGGGCCGAAATTTTCGAACTCGTTGCAGCTCGGTATATCTAGTTGTTGACACATGTGATAAAATCTTGCCAGCAGAGCGAATTTAAATGTTGCCTTTGATTTTGAGGGTGTTGGGCGTGGTAGTTTGATTATGGAGTGTTGTGATTAATTTTTTAATAGGATTGCTGAGTATAGCAACAGAGAACTTATTTAGTGCTTCTGGATTTACTATTTCCCTGAAGAAGGCCCTCTCTCTATTTTCGCAATCGCAAATGATATGCTCAGCTGTTTGGTTTGACTCGAGACATAGTCGGCAAGGGGTGAGCTAGGGGCGTTTATTGCTGCTTGACTGTCCTTGGGTGCATGGATGCTAGCGCCCTTAAACCAAATGTTTTTGCTAAGGTTAGCGCATTCTTTGATGGCCTGAAATGCATATGAGCCTTGCTCCACAGGTGTTGAGACTGGCGTTATCCATGATTGTAATTGTTTTTAGGGGCGCTACTGTTAGCACGGTTGCCCAGCTGCTTTCAGATGTGCTCTTAAAACTTCTACTTGTTCCAGCCACCTTTTGCAAAGTCTTTCACTAAAGAGCCCATGTCTCAGTAGTCGTAAGAGGGCTTTACTACATGGATGAAAGATCCAAAACAGACAAAGTCCTCCGTCGTCATCATACAAAGGTCGGTAAGTTTTTAAGAAATTCAGGACTCCATATAGCTCATCCTTACAGATGCTGTCAAAGTCGGCCTTGGGATCAATAAAACGACGCTGAGCATCGATTTTGGCTTTTTCCTAGAGACTAAGCGACAAGTTCAGTTTTGTGGGACTAACTTTCATATTAAAAGGAGTTTTTTGAATGTTTTAAGAAACTTGTCTCAGTCGACAATTGCATTGTCATCAGCATCAGCAATCACTTTGCAGACCTCTTCTTGCAAACATGCAGACAATTTATTGTCCCCAAACTTTGAGGTCTACTCTACCTCTACTAGCAGATGAATACTTGTCTCTCTTGCTAGCACGATCCTTAGTCAAATGGTTTCGTTAAACCGGAGGTGATGTAGACAGCTATATATTCAAAAATTGTTCCTCCTCTCCTCTTAATCACTACAGAAGTCTTACTGACTTATCAAAAGCAATTTGCACAAACGCATAAATCATCAAAGGAAGTCCATCGCACACTTTGGACCCCAACCTATCAAATTTTCAATACCCTGGCGCCTTATTCCATTAAAAACCCCCGATCTGCTTGCGTACCTATTCGTGGCATCAGAATAGCAAAACAATGGAAACTCTTTTTGGTGTTGTCCTTCTCTTCGTCGTCGCTTTTCGGCCATTATACAAAGAAAATATTGAATCTGCATACACTCACAAAAAAGGAACGAAAAAAAAACACATAAATGTAAAAGTCAACCTCAGAACTCACCATCATCAAGATCACAAAAGCCACAGCCATAAAATTTGATAAAAATAACCCCCAAGGCATCCCGACAAGCACAGCCTCACTTCCCATGTACCTATTGTAGAGTTTCACAAAAATAACACAAAAAAAAAGCATTTCTCTGGCGAATTTTCGACCACGCTCCATTTACCTGGCGTTCGTGTTCAATGGACGGATGCAATGGCATTACAACAAGAGGTGCCTACTCACCAAGTCACCACACCACCTACTTCAGTCCCACAGGGGCAGAAACTTTGCCAGCTGCCGTAATGAATTTTTGTTTCACTAGAGAAATAACGCACCGAACCACTTTCTCTCTACATCCCGCTCTCTTCCTCTATTATACTGTTGTTATAGAAGGCACCTAGAGAGGGGAATCATCCATTTCTACCTCATTGCTTAAAAGTGCTCTTATTTTCCATTTGAGCCCCATATCTGGCAACGTCCAACTCTGGAGAGGGTGGGGGTAGTGCTCAGTGTTTTTTTCTGTTTCACGTCCCCATCTACAGTCCGACTGAAGAAGACTCAGCAATAATTCTCCCGTTGCCAGCAGCTTTGAAGTTGGGTTAGCTGGGTATGGTTAGTTAACCCGACTTTCAATCTAAAGGCCATGCGGACCGGACCACCCACTCATTGCGGAAGTATGCAAAAGTGTGCGGTTCTCATATTTTCCAATAATTTCGGATGAAAATTATTACAAAATATGGTGAAGGCTCTTGTCTGAGGCATGGCAGTTGCGGTGATGACCGCTTGGAAGGCTGAGAAGTAAGCTTTTGTATATAGGGAGTGGAGGTTATTCCCATTTATGATAAAACTTATATTCTCGTCTTCAGAAGTTGGTTTGTGGGTGGCAGGGACGTTTGTGAAAGAACATCACGATTCGGTTTGACATACTTAGGATTTCTACTGCTAAGAAAGAACTTGGTTCGGCATTTCACTGTACATTTTCGAGATGGTTTTCGAATAAAACTTTTTCAAGTTTTGTAAATCTATTCGGACGTTGTACGTATCTAAATGTAAGTTCCATGTAAAATTCTTATTTATTGTCAGAGTTTGGTTAAGTTGAGTTGAGTTCAGGGGGGGTAGTTCTCTTAAGAATATGACTACTTTTATAATGCGGTGTGTCTGTCTAGTAGGCAACACGGATTTAAGGGAAATAGGAAAAGCTTAGATACGAGATACCAAATTGTTTACCTATAGTAAGTTGACCGTACAGCCCTTGCCTTTCGCAACCTACATATCCGAGAAGGTTTAAGATTAGATACAGTTCAGCGTTGATCTACTGCAACAATCAAGCAACATTAAGATTAGTTATTTAAACTCATCAGGAAACCTGTAGCAGATCAAAGTCAAGTTTTAGTTTATTTCGTGCTTTTGGGTTCCTATTTATTTGTTTCATTTGGGGCTTTTCTTCATGATGAAAAAGTACAAACTCCACTTTTGTGCCATATTTCATTTTAATTTGAGTCGTATATTTACACCCTAGAATACTTTTTTTGTCTCTAAACACTAATCCTCGTCTGGGAGGCTACTTTTGAAAAAAAAAAACCTCTGATGAATCATTGAAAGCAGCTATTTTTACCTTATAAAAGTATTTATAATACTTAGCAGAACTCTTTGAGAAAAACAATCTTTTTAAGATTATATTAATATTTTAACAATGAAAACCTTAAATAAAATAAAAAAAATAGATTTTTTCACTTTTCAAATAAGTGAAGACTTTACAAAAAAAAAAAATATTCATTTAAAAATTGCACATACCTATCTACGCTTTGCAAAATCTAATAAATAAATAAAAACGCTTTAATAACAAGGAGAAAATCGAAGGAGTTGTATACCAAGAATTTTGAATTTAAGCCATTTTTAGGAACTTATTTCAATGTACATCCGAAGCAGTTCGGAATCATCGAATTGAAATCTTGGATTTCCAAACTATCCGGATTTTCATTCTCATCGTCGGACAGGTTATTTGCTCTTTATTGGAAACCATTTTTCAAAACAAAATTCAATTTTCATAATTTAATTCCATGCAAATAACAGAAATAGTATAATTAAAATAAAGTAAAATTAAAGACTTGAACAAAAATGACCCTTAACACTAATCCTCGCCTATCAGGCGACACCGAACTCTATAATTTGGAAATTAAAAACTGAAATTGAACACAAAGCGTGAGCGGCCTTAATGTTGCAGAATTCTGGAAGAAAAAGGACCAATGTGGAAAAAAAGAGTCATTTTTGAAGCAGAGTCATAGGTTTCACTTTGTTGCAATAGCAGCAGAGATTGTACTTATCACAAAAAAATAAATCTACTACACTTTTTTTGCTAGACCTTCTCTTGGATAGCTGCACATAAACCATGCATTAAAATAACCGCTGTACAGAACGTCTAAACGAAGCCACTTTATTGTGAACTTATTGTATAAAAAATCATCAAATTGATTATTAATATAGTTCTAAGCAATTGATCTTGGTTTTTTTTTTTATAAAAACAAATCTACTGCGGAAAGTGGCAACGCTGAGCAGAATAGCTTTTATAGAATTGTTGAACGATTTTTAACAAGTATTGGTTCTCTAAACACTATAATACTGTTGTGATAGGCAACTGCGTTACATTTAAGGGTTTTTATTTAGAAAATTTTAAAGTTTTTTTAAGTGCTTTCTCCAACTAAAAAAAGGGCCAAAATGACAAAAAATTGTTTCAGGCCCTTGGAAAAATTCCCAAATCGCAACTTTAGCCGCGCTGGTAACAGGCAAGCATCAGAGTTAATGATAGATGTCCACTCTTGGGTCTTTACTTCACTTCGATTTTGGGGCATTACCAAACTCAATATTGTTCAAGCACATTTTGAAAGTCAATACAGCAACGTTCACATCAAACATCAAAGAGCTGAAGCGAACAAAATTATAAAGCTTTTTTCTGCTGTCGTCATACTTGAGATAAAACATTGGCAGTTACAAGTTTGATTTAGACTCGTTTTTGAACCAAATGTATTGTTTTTTTACTTCCATATATTTAACTTTCTACTACTCAAATAAGAATTAATCAATACCAAACTAAAAATATTCCTTAGGGGAGCCAACACTTTCTTAAATATTTTAGCTATGAATTGTCTTTCTTCTTCATCCCGAAGCTGATGAAGCTGACCAAAATCTAAATCTAGCATAATCAAGTTTTATTTATATTATGGTTAAAAAAAAATCAGCAGCAATTGTTCTTTACTGTGTGTGGTTTTCTCTGTTAAAGCCAATTCAAAATATCTTTACTCTAGATGATTTAATTAAAAATTAAAAAAATAAAAGAATTTAAAGAAAAGTGAGATTTTTGGCACTGGACATTTTTATGACAAAACACTGGCAGCACTAGTCGTAGTTGAAGTATGCTATTGGCATTGGAATGCGATCCACGGCGTCTAGGTGTTTTTAAGGATATGTTTCAGGTGCTAGATGTGGTGTTGTGAGCAGCATTGCCATAAGTGCAGATTTGTCTGCATATTGCAGGTTTTCAACCTAGCTGCAGACTTTTTACAACCAGATTTTGTCTACATTGGCAATAATACATTTTTTTCTTTTTAAAAAATAATTTCAACATCTTTTGCACATTTGCTATCATTTTCGTATTCAGCTCTTTTTCTTAAAGATTTTTCCATAGAAATCTGCATTGCAGATTTTTTTCTTTTTTGTCATAATTGCAAGTTTGTCCAAATATTTGTATGGCAACACTGGTTGTAGGTTGAATGGTTTAAATGTGGAAGTGCTTTTCTTTCAACAAGATGGTGTAAAGATGGCAAAATTGTTTTGCGGGAAACTTTCAATGTTCCTCCACGCAAAGGTACTTTAAACTGACCGGCAATATATTCTATGAATTATGATCTGTGGATATAATATGAAGGCGCTTACCTACTGTAGTGGATATCTTGCGTACGTATAAAGTTCAATTGCATCATATGCACTGAACGCAGTCATTCCGAGCACTTCCTAAAAATATCAAAGTGAACGCAGCCTTTCAAAACGCACCCTAAAAGCAAAGCAATTCAGTGGTAAAAATAACCGAGTTGACGTGCCGGCAGTCAAAGAAAAAAGAAGATTAATTAGGTCATGGCCATAAACTAACTACTAAATAGACTGACAGCTTTCGTGCCCCTACCCGATTTCCCCCGCAAATTTCAAAAGAGAGGCTCTCTCTCGCGCTCTCTTCTTTTTCCTGTCTGTGAATACGTGTATTAATGGCCGCCGGGTGGCACTATTTCAATAGCAAACAAGTTGTAAATAGATTTATAACAATAAATGCAAAAATATACATGTTGATTCTGTTTTTTTTAGGTAGCATAACTTGTTCTCTACCCATATTCTGCACCAAAAACTGTTCATCCATTCACATTTCAATTGTTTTTTAGTTTTATTTGTATGAAATCTATTTTTGACAGCAAAATTCATGCAGCTGCATAAATGAAATCCGTGGGGGTTGTTCAAAAAATGAGTTGGCAACATACAAGTTGAACCCAAGCTTCCACTAGGGCATAAGTGAATTTTAGAAAATGTTCATGAACGTTGAATAAATTTCTATTAGGCTTGGTGAATGTTTCCAAATTCGTTTATTTAACGCCATATTTGTACAAAATTAAAATATGAATGGAAATTCTGTCGCTTAATAACACAGAACAGTGTTGAATAATGTTAGGAACAGTAAAGATGCAAATGCTATTAATATCGGAAAGCAAGATTGTGGTATAATTGGATTTTGCTACTTGATTTCCGATTTCAGATTTCGCGTATTCAAACGATTTGTTTTTACAAATTGTATAACAATGTATTTTCAAATTTGCACTGATTTTGTATAAGCCTGTCTACATTAGGTTCGTTCGCGTTCGCGGTTTGAATCGAACGCAATCGATATAAATCGATCGCAATCGCACAAAATCTATACACGTACTCATCAAAATTGGCAGAAAAAGAGAAAATTAGCAAAATAACGAGTAACGAGCAGTTTCTCTCTTGGCTCGAAACAGCTCAGAGAATTTCACCCGGCAGGTTCTGATAAATGTGTCAAATCCACAAAGTTCACACAAATTCAAAATACGTCAAACGTCATGCGCTTAAATAAAATGTGCGAAAATAAAGAAAATTCAGTGGTGGTCCAATGTTCTCCCATAACACATCAATTGTTGCAAAATGGTAAGTTATATTTATTTATTTGTAATGTGTTAAAAAAATTTTTTTTCAGATCCTCAATATATGGCAAATGTTTCGCAGGATATCATACATTCATCGCAGGACTTTATGCCTATTGAAGAGGAAGAGGATCCTCTGGACACATTTGAATACGACTACAAAGGCTATTCAGAACTAACGGACCCGGACGTAGGAGACACAACTGAATATCTGTTTATTTTTTATTTTTGACGTAGTGGATGTCAAAGATGTAAGTGGCTCAAAGTAGCTACAAATCTATACCCGTACTTTGGAGTATATTTTTCGCTCTCTGAGAGAATTACGCTCGATTTTTTTAGTTTAACAGATGTTTAGTGCTTAGCTCGGGAAAGTACGCGAATAGACCTATTATTAATTAACAAAAACAAGCGCACTCTTTGTGTTTTTGGAATACAAAAAATTATCAAAACATCATATTTTAACTGTTCCGAGTATTCACATAAATATAAGGCGATCTACGAGGATTTTTGTATTATGGCCTTTACAAACAAAAACCAAGCGCATACAAATTTGACAGCAATAGTATAAGAAATAAAAAAATCAAATTCATTTTTCGAATTAAACAAATGCATACTTGATATGTTATTGTTCATTTCACGTACTAACTACAGATTATAATTTATGCTACAACTAAAAAATATTTTTCGCCGCAACATAAAAACAAAATGTTTTCCCTAAACGGTGTTAAAATATTTTGTTTCAGTATGATTTCGAAATTTGAAGGATTAAAATCAACAAAAAAAAAGTGTGTTTTTTTCTAAATAAACAAAAAAGGTTCAAGTTACAAAATCTCTTTCAATAAAGGAAAATAAAACGTGTTAGTTCATTTTATAAGGTTCATAAACTTTATAAACTCTTAAGTATGGCAAAAAGATACATTTTTTTTGATCGAGATTGCTTTTATTTGCCAAAAAAAACACACTCTTCTATCTCAGCAACATTTGAGAAATCTCGATTTTTTCTCATATTTACACATACTTTCCTAATACTAATGTGTATGACACACAGTTGGTGGTTACGAATTGCTTATTGTTGGAAGGTTGGGTTTTTTAACTGAATTATTAATTTTTCGAGTAGGTATGGAAACAATTTTTTATATTAAATTATTTCGAATTGAGTTATTATAAATGTGTACAAATCAATTCAAATGGATTTCCAGTGCAAGTGAAAACAAATTTTTGTTGCGGCCAATTCAATGCACACAAGAACCAATAAAATTCATATTTTATGTTCGATTTGGCAGCAGAAATCTGAAAAGCCAAATCGAGAACGACATAAGAACAATTGTTATTTGCCCAACACAGCCGCAACACGATAACGAAATGAAAGCCCACCTTAGGCTACCGACATCCGGTTTAAACCGGAAGAGTGTAGGCTGGTTTTTTTCAAGTATGAGTGAGCCCCTTTGATTAACATAGGCACAAATACATGAATTCAAACTGGGCTACATCCAAGGTCAAATTCAGCTTGTAGGCGATTTCTCTTTTTTGGCTGAAGCTGTCAGTCTATTTACTAGTTAGTTTATGGTCATGGCTGTCTAGTGTGCTGGGGTGACGAGTGTCCTCCCATCCTAATTTTAATTCTTTAAACGCTTTAAACCTTAAACTCATTTAATACGGAATAAAGTCGTTTATTTCTTTTATATAAAAGTTGGTGGTATTATTCTGGATAACAAACAAAGGTTATACCTACGGCGGTAAACCCTATCAAAGTTGGAGCACTTGTCCGTGGACATTTGCCCTTTATTGTCGATATACACCCCCAGCTCCAGTTGCTCAATTAAATCATCTTCATTCAAGCAAAGGGAAAGTGACATCTTTATTCCCGAAATCACATTCAAAGGATAAAGGTAGAAAATAACTGCATTTTTCAAAAACAGCAATAAGCTCGTCGGCACAGAGAATCATAACATTATATAAAGTGCTTACAGAAAATGCGTCAGGAAATCATTTTGTTCTTATTTACTATTGTTTTCGACTCCAACCCAGTGGAACAACGCAGAGAAAGACCTCGCCTATGGTGGCGCGTTCAAGTAAAAGAAGACCTTCACAAACTTAGGGTGTGCAACTGGAGTCATTAATGAGAGGCATATAAATTATATCCCACGTCCACCCTGGACTACAGCTCCACCTAAGTAAGTACACAAACTTGTGCAATTCTACACAAACTCAATAGAATGCCAGACAACAGTAAGGTGCTTCCATGTCTTAGGCAGGACAAGCTAAATTATAATTTACTGAAGCCTACTCAGCAATGTCGCACCGCACTAAATGATTGTGTAATTATTATCCGCTTCATTGGCAACGTCCATCTAATGAAGAAGAGGAGGTGTACAGAGTAATTCTCCATGTTAATATACCGATTGCACAATTTGGGCAATTAATCTCCTGACAAAAGCCAAACACAATACTCACACAAGTTTCGATACAATTTCGCTACTCTTTGCAAGGGAAAAACAATAAGCTCCCAGCTGCCCTTATTTGGGGAAGTCCTGCAGGTTTAGTTCCGGGAAATGCGAGTATGAGTGCACAATGCCAAATACACCCCGGGCATTAAGGAAGGATTCAAATATTTCGCACAAAGTGACCTGTGAAATCTAAATAGGCTACAAAAACAAAAAGGACACTCACGCCGGCCGCCACCACCGCACCGCTCCGGTCGACCTCGTTATTCCATTCCAGAATGACACCCATGGGGCTTATGTTGGCGGCACATAATCACAAAGGATGTTGCCCTAATGCCGATGCCAAACGCCTCGCACCGCTGTTGCGTTGCTGCCAACTAATAAATTACAGACTTGTTTGCTCGGTTGAATGGATGAAGTGTTGACTGACGTCTGACTGCCACTTACAGGATTATACAAGGGACGACGCAGTGGACTTTCTCTTATTTCTATATCCGGCGCTTTAAATAAAGAAAATTACATGATAATTCAATTTGCCAAGGAGAACAGAATGGCTGATCTGGGACAGGATAAAGTAGAAAGTACACAAACAGCGCGAATAAGTTAAATAATGTACATAAATTGATGGTCCTAATGAGTCAAAGCGAGACGGACCTATTTTCGGGGTGAAAAAGGGGAACTCTGTATGTATTGAAATGTTGAATCCGGCCATATGGTTGCGTAGCGTAGTCCAAGGTTCAAGGCATTTATTTGCTCAAATTTCGACGAATTCAAGTTCAATTTTAATTCAATTCGTTCGGTTGCAAGGAGACGCGCACGTAGGTTCCATGGTGGGAAATGAGGAATTTTTGTTTGTTAAGCAATTAGGAAGAAGACTGGGTCTAATTGGCTGTGAACATTTCGGAGATTTCTCTCGGATTTCTCCATTTATTTTCTCATTTGGGTTGCCCGGAAAGTGCGTGTGGTGGATGGTCGATTGCTTTGGTGTTGTAATAATAATCATTACGAATTGTCTTGATTGTTAGTGCGCGGATTGAGTTTGTTTTGTTTGAGTTTGGCTTTAGCAGAACGGCTCTTGGTGGCGTTGCTCCTGGTGCTTAATTTGAAATTGAAAGGATTTTCTTTTAAGAAACTCATGCTGAGCTTCTGCCGGGGCTGTCCATAGTAAATAAAATCGCCCATCAATTTGATGGGAATCACTGAAATTAAATTCCTTCTAAATGTTGGAGATAGAAGCAAGCGTCGGTAATCGTACTCGTACTTAAATCTGTTTCTAATTGAAATGAAAATGAAAGTAATTGGACGGCATTTGCGCGGGAGATTAAATAAATATGCTTGTCAAAGGATGGGGATAAGGAGGGTGGAATTTTAAACACGTTCTGTATTACAAGTCTTTGCATCTGGCCCGGAAGTTTTTTTATGATACTTCCTTTATTTTTGAGGGCGATACGGGCGGAATGGCTCTTCAACTTGCATGCCTCTGCAACGTATAGTTAATTCATAGGTTGCTCTCAGCTGCAGACATCATATTGGTCGGGAGGGACGAAATATTCACTTTAGAGTCCTTTTACCACTGCACTACAAAAAGCGGCTTACTTTGCAGTGCATTGAACCGCTCTGTGAGTCTAAGGGGTCAAACGTCAAAGGATTTGGAATACGATTTGCATTGCCATTTTGTTTGGAGAATGTGTACTTGTGGAAAGTGTATGTATTTGGTTTTGCTGCATTCACCGCTTGACCCAGCTTTGTCGCTTCTGCGTAAATGCACCACTGACAACTACTCAAGCACTCCCCATAATGTCGCAACACATTCGCCGAACGAGGGTAATGGACTAACGAATTTTAAATGATTGTGCCTCTGGAGTTGGCTTGTGAGTTTCGTCCAATTTATGAACTATGTTTCTTGTGTTCTTCTGCTTCATTTTGCACAAACGGACAAGTTTGATGTAAATGTGTTATATACAGGTCACATATACGCTTTCAAATTCAGACCTCAAATCGATTAGTCGCTATGAAACTTTGTCCTGCTTAAGATCAGCTGTACTATGCGTAATTGATTTTCTACAGCTTAGAGAAACGTCCTTTTTTGTTCAGTTTGATGGGACTTTTACCTATAATTACAAAAATCGCGTTTGAGGTAAGTACTACCTTTTCTTATTCTTTTTGTTGGACACTTCAGATCGAGCCATGTAATCTTGATATATTCTGGAGGTATCCTGAGCTTCTGGAGTAACTTTCTCTTTACGGCGTTTATTCGCTGCATGTTTTCGGGCGTTATTGGAGCAAATTTGAAGAAGCGATCGTTGAACGCCTTTTTAAGGCGATTTTGGATCGTTTTCGGGGAGTTTGTAAAGTGTGTCTTTATTCGTTTTTTTTTTTGGAAGTTCTTCTGAACCGTTTTAGTAGCGATTTCTTTGAAATTAAGTGCTCGCGTTGTTTTGAGTTTTTGGAGCATTTCCAAACATTTCTCAACCATGCCAGATTTGCGTTTCCAGGGTGTATTTTTTATTTAATTTTTTATAGACACGCCTGGAATATCTAGAAAAAAAAATTCTAATAAGCTGTTACAGTGTAGGTATAGGTGAAAGGTTCAAGTGCAGCCTCTTTTGACATTGCAGCAACCTTTCTCAAGTAAGTCGGACAGAATCAGAAAGTTCATATTAAGGCTGCCAATAAAAATCATTGCTCATCGAGATGAAAGTTCCAATCCTTCATACTAAATAAATTTACAATAGACACTTTTGCTTATGTAGAAACATTTATAATTAAAGACTATATTCTGCGTTCTCCGAAAGCCACCCGTATAGCGGCTATAAACAAATTGTTCATGCTCACTGAATAAAATTGGTAACTTGAGTGCTCTTGAGTAAACCAAAAAAGAGCCATCGCCATATGGAGGCTTTCTTAATTCAACAATTCCCGTGGCAATTTTTGGGTGCATTTCGACCGTATTTGGTAAAATTATTTGTGGTGTTTTTTCGCAAGCACTTGTTCAAGAATGCTAATAACAGCAAACGCACCTTACTTTCCATATGGTGGCAAGTACGACTCCGGGACAGTCGTTAGCATCTATTGGATCTTATAGACAAGGAATTTTTGTTTGCTATTTTTTTTTGGAAAACTTGTCGAACGTTTTTTGGAATGCCTTCGAACGTTTTTCTATACATTTTCTGTAGAGTTTATCGGGACGGATCTTACTCTTTATACTTTGATTATAAATACGTCTCCGGGACAGCCACTTTGCTGCAATAGCAGTAGATCTACTGCACTTTTTGCAAAAAATAAATCTACTGCACTTTTTTTGTGTGATAAACATTCTCTTAAGCAGCTGTACAAAAACCATGCATAAAAATAACCACTGTTAAGAACCTCTGAACGAAGCCAACTTATTGTATAGAAAAACATTAAAGTGATGATTAATATAGTTTTAAGCAATTGATCTTTGTTTTTTTTGTATAACAAAAAATCTACTGCGGAAAGATTGAATCTACTGCATTTTTTTAATGATCTACTGCGCTCCTCGTTTATTGAAGTGGCAACGCTGCTCCGGGATAGCCATTTAGATTTACGGCGGTGTATTCCTTTGACAGTTATTTTTTTAAGTGATCAAACTGATGTTACCATGTCAAAAGTGCTTCTTGGGGTGTTGGAAAGTGTTTTTAAAGGCGTCTTTAGATACGTTATTAAGATCAGTTTTCACAGAGATTTTTTAAGCCTACTCGTGTCGTTTTTAGTGGAAGATTATAAGGCAGTCTTTGGGTAGTTTTTTGCAGCATTTTTTAGATGCATTTGCAACGATTTTGTGACTCTCGGTTTCAAAGAAAACTTATTGTTCACTTCTTCCTGGAAACCAATACCGTCTATCCCGAAATATTCCAACAAATAAATGTTAACTCCTTGCAGTTATTTCTTTTTATTAAATTATTAGATTAAAATTTGTTTTTTTTTAAAGCAGCAGAAACTAATCATTTGCTGTATTAATACTTAAAACGTCGAATTTGCAAAAAATAAACACAATATCGCCTGCAAATCCCACAGCCACAACGCAATTAAAGTACACGATTTCCTGCAAACGCTTGTTTGTGAATCTTCAAGTTGATAATAGTGAAAATCCAATCCCGATAGCATTTCCGTTCTGTGTTCATTGCCCCACATATCCTCTGAAGCCCATCTGATTGCTATCCCACAGAAAAATACCACCACCTCTTCGAAAACACAAGCTGAACGCACGAACAACTCATCACATGCGCGTATGTAGCGCAAGAATTCAACTGTTACAATTTTGCTGGGACGATCCTTTTATATAATTTGTTGGTTTTAATTTCGCTGCACTTAAAGTTATCCCTTTTATGTTTTCCAATTTTGTTAGAAGGGACATCTATTCCGTTGACATGTTTACCGGCCCCCAATAATCGAAATGTAATTTATGTCAAATCAACCACATCTGGGGGGTTATTAGTTTTCCGTATGGATGTGGTACGACGAACTCTCACACACAGATTCAATAACAATTCCTTACCATGTCCTAGAAGGAGATAACTTTTCAGAAAATGTATGTCTACGTTTAAGTTATATTTCTATTTTTCTGTTTGAGAATAGAAACACGAAACGGATGTGGTAAGGATGACATATGGGGGGGGGGGGGGGGGGGCATTTCGCATATACACGAATAAGCATGGTGAAATTTCGAACTGTTTTGTTTTGCTTTCAAAATCTTTAAGGACGAAGCATACTGTTTTTAAATTTGAGCAAACCAGTTGCAAGGATTAAATTGAGGCATTTCTGGGAAGCACTGTAATGCTGATGCAATTGCTCAATTGAGTTAATGATCTAGAATCGGAAACAATATTCACAAGCATTGCTGTGACGGAGAGCGTTTGGGGCGATGAGATTATGTAGAGCATTGGATAACCTAATTAAAATCTCACACTTTATTGGTATACATTAGTCGGGTGCATTTCCACACTGAAATGCAGCCATCAAATGTAATGCACATATAGGACTATAGTGCGGTGCAGGCAGCTCCGACAGATGCAGGAGTTTGATAGTGGGACAATTTATTTTAATTTTTATTTATGAAGGATGCCTGAAGCAAAACTAAACTCCGCCGCAAAATTAACCTCAATTTTGGAACCTTCTTGGATGAATTAAAAAATATTTTGACATCGCAACTGCCAGAGGTTTTCCCTCTACCACTGGAAACTACAAACAGCTCATCTCAATAACTAAATATCACTAAAACTATTCAAAGCCACGGTGTGGTTGCTTTCAAGTTTAACTCAATTAAATCCTAAGCCTTTATACGCTTCTTTGGTTAGAGAAAGTCAGCAACAAATTAGAAAAATTACCTCGGCTAATATTCTTGTGATTCCACCTCAGCAAATACTCGATTGGCAGGCATTTCCAAACATTCCATAGACACTACTTTGCGGTTGATGTTGCTTTTCATCGCTCCGATGCACGGTGTGTGTGCGCTATAGGCGACAATGCCTCAGAGGATTGCCTATTTCGCACGTGAAAGTTCAAAGATAAATTGAATACTGGATCAATTTACATGAGAGGGCACATCAGCAGGTGGAACTATATATCAAAACTGATGGTATTCAACAGCAATAGGAACCAACCAGCACACCTAATAGCCAATATCGATGGCGATGAAAGAAAAAGGACGAAAGCATACGTAGTAGGAAACGGTAATGTAATTGGATTTGCAGGTTCGCGGTTTTCTTTACTCTCATCTCCCCCTATACAAACGAACAAACGAACAAACAGAATGCAATTGACTACTAATGGGAAAGGTAATTGATGCCAGTGGTATTTTCATTCCCTCGGCTGAATGTGGGTAATAGTAGTTGTAAGTGTGTAGGCAGTATAGTGGCAAAGCATTTGTGTGTGTTCGATTGGCGAAAATCATGATGCCCCAAATACCGCATAAAAGATATTTGGGGAATTTAATTTTCAAAGCATCAATATGGTGAAAACGAAAGGAGGATAGCACAGCCAGGACTGGGACTGGGACATCGACGATTACGACGCCGACGGCTGCAGGATACCAAGGTGTGTGTGTTCATTCATCATCATTTTCGGAATTCGAAATTGGAATTGAGATAGTATGAAATTGGAGATGAATTTGTGTGGCGTGGAACATCTGTATCTGCCAAAAATGCGATCACGAACGCTTGTTTGTTTTGGGGTGGGTGTTTGGTGAGCGAAATTGGAGCTGCGGGTGCTATGTGTTACGTGTCTGTGGGATTAAGTGTTTGCCTTTGCCTACGTGTGGTCAGTAAGTCGCACGGAATATTTGAATATTGAAGAAATTCACAATCCATCGGAGAATTTGTATAAATATTGTGGTAGTGTTCTCCAAAGATATAGGATATGTGGAACAACACATGTCGGCACTTATCGGTATGAAAGGATTTCGGGGGAGTGATGGATTATTTGAAATCGGTTCAATCTTGAGATATCTTCTAGTGAACTAAATGCAGTCTCTAGTGCCCTGTGATTACGTTTGTCTTTATTTTTTGTTTGAGAGATTAAAATGGTATGCCCGAGGAAATCTGGAGCAAAAGCCTGCAGAGATGAGCATGGACGTACACAGTCATTGCAGAGGCGCTACTTAAGGCTGAAATTTTGTAGGACCACCTCGAGGAAAGAAGCTATTTCGTTTCACGTGCTACTACTCGAGATCATTATGTTTACAGCGTTTTCTGAACAAAAGTTGCCTACCTGCGACTGTCGCTTGGTTCTCTGTGCTTTCCATATGGTAATGGTATACCTACTGGAGAAAATGTGATAATTATTCTCCTTCAGAGATTCCGATACTTTTCAGTTGAAACTTGCAACTCGAAGGGCTCCTACTCTCTGTAGCAGTTTGTTACTCTTCCTTTTTCAGTCTGATTATGTCGTCCAAGGACTCTCAGATCACGTAAGACGATTTTTTTCTACCTTCATAAATTTTCAGTACATTTGCGGAGAATGAACTAGATCAAGATTTTGAACTCGTAATCTTTACACTTAGTTGCTAGTTTTCGCCAGTCATGATTCCAGAGCCGACCTGAAAATGACAATCTTCGAGAATACGTCTCACAATCACGAGTACAAGAAAACATTAAAAAAGTGAAGCCCTCTCTTGTAGTAGATACCAAGGAAGTATATGACAAGACTTTAATAATCGTATATGGTGCAAAAGCATTCATATCGTTATAAGCAGATTAAGACCTTTCGATTCGATTTCAGAGATAGTGTAAAGTCCGATCACTCTTCTCCTTATATACGCCACTGTTCTACCAATAATAGATCGGACTTCTTATTTCGTTTTGTCAATAGTTAATCCATTCTTCCCTAGTTAGTAGTTGTTTTAGAGCCTAATACTCGTAATTTTTTTTAAATTATATCTGTACATATCGCAGAATCGTGATACTCGTCATCTGCACCAGTGGACCATGCTTACTTGTGTCGTGACCTTATCACAGAGTTCATACAATAGCCAACCCAATTAATATTGACAGCAAATTTCAACCACGTCTAGTGGGTGGTAACAAATTGTTTCTAAAGTCCTCTTAAAAAGAGAATCTCTTCAAGTGTCACGCCTTCTTGTGGGAATCCTTAAAACAACGTAATCATAAAGCATCTTTCAAGTCACCGTCGTGATAGAAGTGAAGCAAAAACATCATCATCAGACTATATAAGAAACCTTATAAGTGTCATATAAGAAACCTTATATGACACTCTCCAACCAACACACTCACCCCGGAGATGCTCTTACTCGGGAATAAAATTAATAGAATAGTCCTTACGAAGAAACAAGCTAGACTGTAACATCCTTGTTTATGGTCACTCGTTGCTAAATACTCTCGTACTCATATGAATTATCAACACTAATTATTACGCCGAAGGGGAATATCTGCTTCAATAGCTATATGCTGTTACACTAAAACGCCTCAAACACTTGCTCGATCTAGCACCCAAATTGGATAGAAGAAAATAACTGGAGAAGATGACGGAAAAAAAACGAAACAAATTGCTCCTGGCTTTGGTTAGAGTTGCTGCATAGAACTAAAGGATAAAGACAAATCCTTCAAGTTGAGGACAACTATGATGACTATACTCTGAGTTTTGAATGATGACGAGCGCTAATTTCGTATCCCTTTTCATTTCTTTCAACAGTTCCTTTTGGTTATTCAGTTTGAAGCTGTTGACGGTGACAGTTAGAAGGAATAAATGTAAAATTAAATAAAAAGATAGCTGGGAAAAATTTGCAATTTCGAGAATGTAAAATCAAAAAATAAAAAGTTGCGAAAATATCGCATGCATGCTAAGCAATT
This sequence comes from Cheilosia variabilis, assembly GCA_951230905.1. Lineage (NCBI taxonomy): Eukaryota > Metazoa > Arthropoda > Insecta > Diptera > Syrphidae > Cheilosia > Cheilosia variabilis. Next base: position 142,963,725 of record OX579676.1, on the reverse strand, counting down.
TTGGGTTGCTTCGGGCACACCATCAGCAACTCATAATGAAGTGCGTTTTCTCGGAAATTCGTATTTGTACATCAGTTTAGCTTCTTTGAAGTATGAATGAAGTAGAAATTTTCAATTGGAAGGCTACAACATTCACGATTAAGCGAAACACATATTCGCCAGCTTAAGCTTTATAAAATTGATCTAACTGGTCACGCCGATAAGCGAGCTATTATTGAAAACATTTGCCCATTGTGTAGGCTTTTGACGACTTTTGACTTCACATAACCTCAACGAAAAAAGTCTAAAGACTAAAGGTGTGTTATCACAAGATCTATATATGACAGGTCCGAAAAAATGTTCATCTACGTTTTTCTCAACTAAGCCATTATTTTTGGACAGAACGCTGATTTCCGTAAGACAGCTGAGCAGTTTGTAGACTTTATTGAAGAGTGAGTCTTTCCATGATGATTTTCCAAATGATTCTGAATAAGAATAACGCGTGATCTATCAAAAAGAAAAAATCAATTTGCACTGCGTAATAACTGTGTATCTTCAATATGGCGATGCTGCTTCTGTCCAACACAATTAATTCTAAATATATGCAACAAATGTACTTCTACATTTTAAATACTACAAACTAAATTAGGCATTTAAAATCCTGCGTTACGCGATTAAGGGCGCTGATCAACGTATTCGACTAACTAAGGTTGAATGTCGTTTTCGATTTGGCACAAAGAGACACTTTTAAGAAATCTCGATTTTCACTAGGTAATACCTAATGTGTATGGCACACATACACAGTTCACGGTTTCGAATTGTTTATCGTTGGAAAGATTGCTTTTTTAACTGAATTATTCATTTTTCGCGTAGGAAAACGATTATTTCGAAATGCGTTCTTATAAATGTGTGAAAATCAATTGAAATGGATTTCCAGTGCAAGTGTAAAAATAAAATTTTGTTTGCGGCCAACTCAATACAAACAAGAACCAATAAAATTCGGATTTCATGTTCCGTTTGGCAGCAGAAATCTGAAATCTCCAATGAAAATCTGAAAAGCCAAATCAAAAACGACATAAGTAAATTAGTAGTTTTCTTTCTGTCCGTTGACATTTGGCACAGCGTGGGAGGAAGCACTTTCATTGGTGGAAATGAGAGTAAGAGAGAAATTGTCATCGGCTATTAGCGTATGCGTAATGCGTTCCGTTGAATACATCAAAATCGACGTTCGACGCGACGGAAGCGACGGATTCTATAGGATGGGCCCTTTACTATCTTTGCGACTGTAAGGTGTTTGGCGGGAAGAGATTTAAAAACTGCTGCATGAAACCTCCGCCATTTCTGACAAAAAAAGCGCTTGAAAGGTAGGATATATTTTATTTATAACTGCTCCACAGAAGCAGAGAACTAAGCCGATTTCTGAACAAAGAGTACCTATTTCACGAGTACCATTAGCTCCTCTCCTAGCATTGGAGAAATTTCAGTTGTACTAAAACACGTTGACGACTATTTAAGGTTAAGGCTCAATATTTAGTTCGTACAACCCTAAAAACCACATTAGTATCGGCTAAAATGTCAGTGTTATCTGAATTTCGAAGCGCATTTTGAAGTCCACTTTTAACCACTCCAAAGTGGACTAGACTTTCCTATGTTTTTCTATAAAGGCCTAACGGGAATACTACTATTACTTCACCCCATACCATTTAAGGGAATCGAATTTTTCTTCATCACATAGCAACTGTTTCTCTATAAACATAACGGCGACGGACAAAACTTATTATTTCACGAAAACATTTCGATAGACAACAATTATAAATATTGTTTAAAGGCAACGACATCCCTGATTGCTGGCACAGACACCCAGTCCTCTTCCAATGCCGTTGGAAATTGGAGAACCATATTTTATTGGTGCGAAAGCGTATAGCACATCTGTTCCTGATTGTCAACTTAAGTGGAAATGGAAATATTGTTTCAACATTTCTTCATGAATAATCATCAAATAGCGAAACGAGGAGAAAACACGAGCGCCATCAACACTGCGCTCTGGTTTGATTTGTTTTTCATCCCGCGGTACCGTGCTGGTTGTACCTTCTGGGTAGACGAGCCACTCGCAAGGAAACTATCATCGCAAACCGAAATCTAGAACGGAAAACATTTAAATTTTCGAAGCATAATTCAATTGTTTTTGTAGCTCGATTTGAGTTCTTCCTTTGATTCACTTTCGGGCGCTGGATGCTAACCATAGCGCACATTGTTTGCGGTTGTGTGGTCTCGGTGGTGGTGGAACTGACTGACGGTCCTTCGAAGGTTTCTCGCGCCAAAAAAAAAAGGGGTGGTAGGTTAGTGTAGGTATGTTGAGCAAAACGTTTTTGACCCCTGAAGGGGTGAGCTGAGAAGAAAATACAAAAAACGGAATTATTTACGAGAAGGGAGGAGGGTCACCTCATGGATAGCCAAATGGCAGCATGCATAACTTTGTGACAGGGGGACGCGCAGTATAGGAGGTGGGATCCAATCGAATTTTTCCTTGCTCCTTGGACGGGCGCAAGTTATACTTTTTTGGTAGGCATCCAAATACACCGACTCCAAGGATCAATAAATAAAACATGAAATGTTGAAGTATAGTAGACCTGGAGGACCACTGTCGGCCGGCATACTCAATGTCTAGCCCGACTTTACCCATGTCAAAGTTTTCAGTGTATGAGCTTTAACATACCAGCAGCGAATGAAGGCCAAGGTGGGGGGATAGCGCTGGTGTCGTACGCTAGTAATACATATTTGAAAAATCCTTTATTTGAGATCCGCAAACCCGAACCCGCAGTCGAGCCATATAGCCCCCCAAAGTCCATAATGTGTCATACATTTAACATAAATTTATGAGCTCGACTGAAATTAAAATCATTTGAAGTGTGTGTGTAGAAAGTGGCCGAAGAGGATCCTTATCCTTCGGATTATCGAACCAAAGAAAACTGTCATCCTTCTTTGGTTTGGGAGATGGTCTTTTTTTGTAAACTTTTCCTGTTTGTGAAGTTTTCTGGGAATTTTAAGACGAAAACTGTCCCAGCGAACTGGGTTCGTATATTGTAACCATTTGCCTGGCGGTCCTGTGTCCTCGACGGTGTGGCTCGGGTGCAGACTTCCTTCGGTTCCGTTCAGTTCGTGATTTTTGTTTTGGTTGTGTTGATGGCGTGGGCGGGTGTGGCTGTAGGAGTTACGAGATGTCCTTGTTAATATAAGCAAATCGTTTTTTGAATTTGTTTTTGGATTTTGAAATACAGCAGAAGGAAGTCATTAATATTCAAATATCTGAAATAAAGCAGCAAATGGCAGAAGAAGGACAAAAGGATGACATAACAGCAAGGAATATTCCTTTGCTACATGAGAGAAAAGAGATATACGAATTATAATTACGAAATTGGTTTGTGCACGAAAAAGTGGCGGTAAAGTTCCAAATCATCTGTGGACATGATTTGAATAGAGTCTGCGGTTGAATGGGATTGTTGTACATGTCCTGGAGAATGTGAATCTGTAATGTGTAAGCAATTATATTTGTGTCTGTCATCCAATATGCAAATTTATCGAACATGGAAAAAGTCTATTGACAGAGTGACAAATTTGTCTGCATATAAACAACAATAGATTTACAGAAACAGGAAAACCAACTTTAAAAGCACTGCCCGGTAATGTTTCTCATGAGGTATGGAGGCTATTATGGCTATTGTCCTTTATGTGGATCATAGGTGCTTGCGCAATTTTAACTTAAAAAAATAATCGTTTCGACAAAAATGTTCCACATACCCCTCTGCACTCAGACTTCGTAAATCCTTCTTATAATTTTCTTAAATTACAAAAGCCGATTCTTTTATAAAATAATTTTAAAACCAATCGATTGAAGTGAACAAAATTCCCCCAGAAAAATTTCCCATTTTTTCAAAAATAGGTATCGGCAATGAATTTTGAAAAAGGGAAAAAATTTCCCTCGGAATAAATTGGTATCGTGAACAAAAATTCCCCACGGAGTTTTGATGGGATTCCCCCAGGAATATTTCCTTCGTAAATTTGTAGGTGTAAATGTAAAATGTAAGCTGTTTTTATGGAGTTTGAAGTCTATTGGGTTTTTTTTTAATTTGGTTAATTTGAAGCGAGAAAATAGAAGTGGCATAGGATTGGTATACTTCAAACAACAGAGAGCAACAGGCAAGTATTTTGTTTAAACTCCTTTTTGTTAAAATGTACTAATGTACACTCGTAAAACTTTGATGATATCTTATCCCTCTATGTCGTTGACATCGGCATATTGATCCAAACTGGACACAATTTTGTTTCAAAAATTGTTAGAAAGTTGAAAAGAACTTCCGAGAACGACGACTGGTGACTGACAATCCAATCTCATGATCCTTTCCAACTCTTGTCTGGTAACCACTTTACGATGGCAGGAGTGGCGAATGGTTTTTTGATTGTTCCAGCAGATACTTGAACATTGGTTAGAAACTCTGACATATGATTACGCCTCGAGAACCGTTCTAATTATAAAAAAACGTTGGCCACCGAAATTGAGCTGATCAAGCCTCCAAATTGTAGATCAATCAAAACGCAGTATGTGGAATATGAGCGCAAATACCAAAATTATTTAGACGGTCTCAAAGATAGTCAGTTTTTTTTTAACGTAATAATTTTAGTCGCCAAATATTTTTAAACTCCTTCATCCTCATTCATATATGCATTCACCTTTTATCCCTGAAATGTTTTTTTTTTACCTTCCTCGGTGTAGTATATAAAGGAAAAAAAATAAATACTGAATTTGGGAACTTAAACTGAAAAAAGTGTAAGTCTCGCTATTTCGAACAGCTTTTAAAGGGCTTCACCGATTTTTTTTTCCAAATCAGTATTTGGAGTTTTTGTGCTTCAGTTCGTTATAATTTCTAAATAATAACAGCCCCAATATTGAAAGTGTATTTGCAGGGGTTGATAAGAGTTTTCTTATTTAAAAGAAGGTTTCTAACGATTTGAATTCGAAGGCTGTCCCTATGTTGAGTTACTCCGGTTAACATTCAGATGACACTTACAATTTTCAGAATGCCTTGGAACTTTAAAAAAAAAAGATTACAAAATCAATGAAAAAAAAACAGAGCTCAAACTTCCAAGCCTTCTTTAGTATTGACCCGTTAGTGTTCCTATAAAGTTTGGCTAAAAAATAAAATAAAGGGTTGCGGCACATTTCATCCAAAAAGACATTCAAAACGCTATTTCTCGACACTTATGGGAGCTAATGTTGTAAAATTTAGAACTTTGATAAAGAAATCACTTTGAAAGCTGACCTATGTCAAACCTGGGGTTTGTTTGATCGTTTCGCCGAACCAGACTTACTACGCTATCAATAGTGGTTGGAAGTTATTACAATCTGTAGTCTCTTCCTTTTTGTCTCGACAACGACAACCTGATCAGATATTATTTTTCTTAGTTGTTTTATACAGATCTGCAAAATATATTTACTGGCAACACGAACTCATTTACTAAAGAATCATTAAAAATAGTATACAAAAAAATACAAAATAATCCACCCGAAGCAATAAATGAGAAAGTTCCATTCGAATCATCGTTTATTTTAATTAAATTTATTGCTGCTATACTTGAAATAATACCTCCATTGGTAGGTAAAAAAAAGATTCGGTTGCTGTTGACAGTGACTACACCATTTCTCGTAATCTTACCATTGGAACGGAGTACGTGCGATCTTATGACAAACGAAGTTCATTGAGTGTTTCATTGTTTTTGAGTTGAAGCAATATTACCCAGATTCGTAGCAGTATGATTTGTTCTCACTTTCTTCATATTTTAACCTCGCAAGTGCCGTCGATATCCCTTAAAGCTTTAATTCATTACGACAGTTTTATTTGAAAACGTTGCGCATGGTAATTTGCCTTCGAGTTTCGGACAACAAAATGTTGCATGTTATAATTCAATTTATTCCTTTACTTAAATGTCTTATTTCCACAAAGAACTTTGTTTTTATTAATATCTCTGATCACCGTCTAAATCTCGATTAATGTCAGAAGTGTATTTGCTAGTTCCACACAATCCATAATTCCTTTAATAATTTTAAGGTTTACAAATTAGCAACTGAGTTGTTTTGGTAACTTTTAAAATTCATTCACTGAATTAAATAACTGACAGTTACCGACTTTGGTTACATTTAATAAAATTTGTTGTTCAGATAGCGTTTAGCTGAAATGTGACTGATTTTGATTTTGTTTCTTTCGAAGCTGGTTTATTATACATTTAGCTAAAATTTAAATTCTCCTTGATATGCTCCATTTCGCATATACCATCGCCAAATAATTATTCATAAATTTGTGTTGTAAGTGTAGAAGGAGATTTTTTTTTGTAATGCACCCGAGTAAGTTTGGCTTATGCATAATATTATTATATCCATACATTCACAAGTACTTACATGTGGTATTGATTCGTGAAACAGAGCGGAATTGACTCAGAAGAGTGTATGCTTGCATGGTCGATCTAATTTGTAACGTAGTTTTAGTTGCAATAAATATATAGTGTGAAAATGTTCCACATACGCCCCGATTTTTTCGATCTTAATTATTATTTGTATATACATATATAGGGCGCGGATTTCTATGTAAATGCATATTTTTTAAAGGACAGCCTTTGAAGCAAATGAATCAGGAAATCTTTCGAATTTAGAAATTTGCTTGATTTCTATCAAAACACCTGTATTTCAGCATGATGAGACTCACTGAATGTCCATAAAAAACAGCTCATGTAAATCGTCTTTTATCATAATGTTCCTGTACCAAAAAATAATCATAGCAGTGCTACAAACTGCGGTTTTTATACTAAAGGTTAATTTAACGTGATTTTCATTCCGTGTAATACAAATTTTACTTTTAAAAACTCGATTTTGACGCAAAGAAGTACCGTGGGATTTTAAAAGGGAATTTGAGTATGGTGAAAAGGGAAAAATGACTACGCTTCGTGGGATAAATGAAGAGAGAGTGCTAACAACACTGGATGCAACTCTTCGAAAATATGTGAGAATACACACGTGTTCAAAACAGATGGCAGTATTATGTTTTGCAAAATATACAACAAGGATGCAATCCAGAAAAAAACCCTTGTGGATCAGCACATCGAGAGCCAAAAACACATTGAATATCTGACACTTCGCCTCCACAACTCTTTACCTAGCACAGGTAATACATTTAGCGAGGATTTATGTGAAACCTTTATTGCTGGATTGCTAGCGACATACCTTAAGAAAACATTAACAACACATATTTGAGAGATTTTTTCGAAAAGTACACAAAAGAAAGTGTACCCAACGAATCCACAATAAGAAAAAACTGTGTTGATAAAGTGTTTATTTGAGTTTTCGATGACATTAAAATAAATCTAAAAGATAATTTTTATGGGTTTCTATTGATGGAGCAATTTTTTTAATGTGTTTGCAGCATGTTTCATATTTTTTTATGGCATATTTTGAATTTTTTGTGGCATATTAAGTAATTTGACGTTCATATTCTAGGCACAGTTTTTTAGAGCATGAAAATCCGGGCCGGTATATGCAGTACCTGAAAATTTGTTTGTATGCGTGAACGGTTCTCATTACAATTATTGAAATGTAATGTTTTTTGAAAAGGGATATTAACGATGTTCAAATTATAATCCAAATATTCGAGTGGGTACTTGAAATATTCTACTGAATACCCACAAACAAAATGTCAGAAATGTCGCCCTGGCAGCTAGTGCTATATTGTTTATGTAATTCATTTATGTAACAATAAAGTTGTAATAATAATAAAATTATTTGTAATTTAAGTGAAATGCGGAAAACAAAATTAATATCTGATGGTGATAAAGCTCTCGTGTTCTATGAATGATATAAAAATGTTTGTTAATAATGTGCCTAGTTAATTGTATTTATGAAAATTTTCACTTGCGGATTATTTCGTTGAATTGATTACACACAAATTTCTGGAAATCATTGGTTGCAAATTAATTTTCTATTGTACTTTCACAAGGGTATTTTTTATACCAGTATAACATTAAAAAATCAATTATACCATACAACCGACTTAAAAACAAGCTGTGAGTTTTGATTGACATGTGCGTATGCTAGTGCACAAATATAAGAAATAAATTTAAACCAAGCTAAGAGAGATCCACATTGTTTGCGAAAAAGTTGCCTTCGTCAAATAACCGTGAAAACTGTGAGTATATAGACTTTAGCGATCGTTGCCACTCATACATCACCTGAAGGCCAAAATCCCAATTAAACTCTCTGTCCGCAATCACAACTATTTACACACGAATTCCCAAAATCGTTTGACTGTAAGAATAAAGATAAAGGGCGAATTTATGTGGCAGTATTCAGCTTCACCACTGTTGCGATTTAACAAAATAATAACTCTTAAGCAGGCATAAGATAAGAATTTAATTCTCAAAATATTTCGTAAACCGAAAAGCTAGCAAACAAAATTAATTCGAAAACTACTTCCTTCCCTCCTCCTTTCATCGCATCCTTAAAGAAGTCCGTTTCGGTAGCAGTCGATTTTCTTCTGGATCCTTTAGAAAACTTTTAATCTGCCCCCGAGTGCTGCTTCCTCTGCAGTGATGAGCAAAGAATAAGCAAACATCTGTTCCCATTTGCGGATGGTCCATAGCGCAATGATTTATGTGCCACCGTGATTATTCTGAATCAGGAACCTTATCAAGTCACGTTGGCGCCTCTCTACAGCCCTAAAGCTTGCCTCTATGCGATGCGATCGCGATAACAAGCCAGTAGAGCAGGGAAGCTCATCCCTCGTCAAAGATTAGCAATCATCAAACAGCAAAAAGACTCTCCAACAGATATATATACAAACAAAATTACTAAAAAAAAACTTTTGCAAGGATTTAGATTTATTGATTTATGGCATCGATGGTCGAGGTAGGTTATACTCGTATCTATACAATACAAGGGGAATGCGACTTTTTACAGCTTGAATATTATACTCTTGTTTTACGCCACCCTAATTCTCTATCTGGGTAATTGTTGCAATTAATCACTCACCCCTCCAGCAATGAACACAGGAAACAAAACTAACACCGGCAGCAATCAAAGCTTAAAGGGTATAAATCTCATCAGATTAACATTCACCACGACGACAGTAGGACCCCGAAAATGGGACACCATTCATCTTGCCCCCCTCTCCTCTGTCTGTGTGTCACTAGTCGCGAGGCACAGATCCTGTCCCGGCTCTCTAAATGTGAGAAATCTCTAACAATGTTACGAATAATTATGACTTTTATCATCGTGCAGCATAGGTTCCCTCAGGGTTAACGGTAGGTAATTCAGCAGCATTCAGCAAATCACGAAGAGCGAAGAACGCTTTGCGAAAAGTACGACAAGGCTGTATAGTCAGCTACGACGACAAGTCAACATAAATTTCAAGGTAACTCAACTAAAAAGCCATTTGTATCCTGCACACCTCCGCACCACATCGTGCGCATCGCAAAAATAAAAGGGACCAAGATGAAATGAGATGACCTTGTTTTATTGAAGTAGTAAAGGCTTTCAGTTGATGCCTTTTTTCTTGCCCTAACACATTCTTTGTGTATCTCTTCTGGTGGTTGGCGAGAGATATCCTGGTTTGATAAATGACACATTATTCGTATTTACGGAAATGGGGGCGGCCAGCGGAGAGGATATACAATTTTTGCCGCTTTTTTCTTCTTTCTCTGTCGTTCTATTGTATACAAAGGGCATTGGAGACGAAGCGTGCTTGACGGAAATAAAGGTTTTGGCTTTTGTTTCCTCTACGTTCGGGTTGGTGTTACGATGAAAGATGATGATTGGAATGGGATGGAGGTGTGCCAATTGTTTGTGTAGTTTCATTTGATGTCCTTTTCTTGCCTGGGTTGGATTTAAATTTTTAACGTTTGTGTTTCATATTTTTTTATCGACCGATCCTGCAGAGCGCCAACCAGCAGAGACATAAAAAGGCACGCAACTGCGGAAGCGTAAAATTATGGTTGAGCTTCTTTTTGGAAGGTGATCCGTGTATTAAATGTATATCCTCTCAAATGGAATATAAGAACAGCAAAACACTCTAAGAGCACACAAGAACTCGGTTCCCCGAATGGACTACAAAAAACAAATGGAAATGAAACCTGAATAAATTAAGTATTCAAACAGCCTGGTGGCGAAATGATTCAATTAATATTGGGAATGGGGGGGGGGATTATACATTTTATCAAATTGGGTGTCTTTGCTCATTTGTTTCAAAATGTGAGTAATATAAATTAATCTTTAACAATCAAATGAGGTTCTTTTGCTCTTACTGAATGCATTATATTTGTTGGGGGTTTGTTTATGACGTTGCCATTGAAATAAGCGACAGTAATTTATGAACACTAGAAACATGTTTACCTCGCAACAAGGTGTGAAGACTGATTCTCTTCATAATGCTATTTGTGTCCTTCGCATTTTCTTTCAACGTCGCGTTTGGTGTTGAAATTTCTTCATTTGTCACAATCAGCATCATTTTTAAGTCGGTCGTTTGATTTGATCAAATATAGGTACAAGACAGAATTACGGCAGATATAAAATGCCCATAAGCGTTCTAATCTACTATGACTGCTCAGTTCATCACCCACAACTGACCTGACCACAGGTCACAGGACTAATGGGTGTAGTAGCCGGAGTAGCTAATCGGCAGTTGTGCGGTTGTGCATATATCGTTGTAACGAATGCCTCGTTACAGTATATACCTTTTTCTGTATGTCATTTGAGGGTAAACCCCAAATAAAATAACAAAACATTTCCAATTTTTTTCAATTGAAAGGCTTATCTACTCTGAACTACACTCCACGCCACTTCAATAAACTCTCAGTGTGAATGCCAATAATGTTTAAAAACTCTCTTACAAGGTAGTGGTTATTTGTTAAGTTTTTATTTGATTAACTATTTAGCTCTCTCTGTGAAAAAATTGAGCACTGGAAATAAACCGTTATATGCTTTTTGCTATTTTATTTTGGTGTCCACTAAAACCATGCATGCACAAATTTTGCGCCACTCGAATAGCACATCCATTTGGTAAATTGTTATTTCTGGCATGTGGACACGTGCTTTTGATTAGTAATAGTGACTATTTGATTTAAAATCAAACCAAAATGGGTCATGGAAAAGTGCTAACAGAGACTGAAAAAGGAAAAAATAAAAGCGTATAAGGACAGTTGCAATCTGTTGCTAAAAATTGAATGAAGCCGAAAAGTTGAATCCGCGTTCTTGTGTAATGAGTCAATGTATGTAAAGAATATGAAAGGCCATTTACATTGTGTTCTTCCTAATGCGGACAGGCGACTAATTTTGAGAAAAGCCTCAAACTCGCACGATTCAATAGCAAAAATCAAGGAAAAATGTGGAGTGAACGCCAGTCTCACTACAATTCGGCGTGTTATTTCGAAAGCCGAGCATTTAAGGAGACTAAAAATTAAGAAAATACAACCACTCAATGCAGCCACTAAGGCGCAACGCCTCAGTTTTTGCCTTGCTCATATGAGCTGGACTACAGAGTGGCATCGCGTAGTCTTTTCAGACGGGAAACAAATTAATTTGGAGGGACCCGATGGCTACAGCTATTTTTTTCATGACCTACGAAAAGAAACGCATCACTTGGACCGTTTACATAGCAAGGGTGGAGGTGTCATACTATGGAACCTGCGAGCTGCAATTTCTATCAACAACGATGCCGTACATTGGTGTACTAAAACTGGCGTTTCCATTCTTTCAAAACCTTTTTGGACACTTGCAGTAGACATATCAACATGACAATGCGCCAATCCATACTGCCCGAATCACCAAATCATATATAAAGAGCCAAAACGTGGAATTATTAAGCTGGCCACCTTATTCACCGGATCTTAACATCATTGAAAACGTATGGGACTGGTTGACCCGAAAAGTGTAAGAGTCGGGACAATAATACACAACTATACCAGAACTAACCGAAGCTATCAAACTAGCTTGGAGCTCAATTTCACTCGATTATTTAGCCCAATTGTGCGAGTCTATTCCAAATATGATTTGTGAAGGGTTGGAGCAAAAAAACTGAACATTTTTAAATCCGATTGGAAATAATCGAATTTATTTAAAAAACAAGAAACAAACATATTTGAATTATTGGAATTTTCATAATGGACTTTTTTGAGAAGGGTTCTGTATAAACTTAACCGTATCATTTAAAATCACCAGATTTACTGTATTAGATTAATAATTAATAATAATTATAAGAACAAATTAAACAAGAAATAAACTTTGTTTACATGTGCTATTCAAGTGGCGCAGAGTGTATAACCCTATATTCATATTTTCACTTTTAAATAAAATTGCCTAAATGGATATTAATAATGTTTGGTGTAAGCCCTTTAGATCAACAACCGGTGAACACAACCGTTATTCATGGAAATACACGCAAACTAAATTTCATCACCACATAAATAGTTTATTATTAATGAATTCAAAATCGTTTTTCCTGTTGAATATTTCATATTTTCACAAATTGTGAATATACAAGTACATACCTTCGTATCCGAATAGAGGTATTTTTGCATACTCTCGTAACCGCTTACGCATAATTAATTTGCATTTTCGTAGTTATTTTACAATTCATTGCATATGGTATCTAAACACAATTTAATTAGAGTTATCATTTTAGAAGTATATTGCTTGCCGTACCTTCCTCAAATTATAATCCGTATATGAAGCACATAAATTAGTATGTTGGTATATGTTTGGGCTTGTAAATGGGGAACTGTGTAGGTGTATCCGGAAGACTTGTACACATTTGTGGCAAGGCTTTTCTTAGCAAAAATAACAGAGAACGAAGTGAATGCCAACAATTATTGTGGTTGGAGTCGTCAATGTTATGAGTTGTCTTAGTGGGTGTAGATGTACAATCTACAAAGCCATTTCAGGTTAGGGACGGTTAGATTTTCTGGTTTGTGAAAGGGGGGCTCAACTTGAAACAAATTCCCCTTTCTTTATGATTACTTGGCGCTATTCAGCCATCTTCATTTGCCCTCAGAAGCCGGTAAACATTGAATTCCAATACATAACAAAGTTCCGGTCACTTTACCACTCCAGGCTCTCCATATATTATTGAAGTTTCATATATTTACGAAGATGACAACCGTCACAGCACTCACTTAGAATTTTAATCAGCGATATTTATGCTGAATTGAATTGTTTAAGTTTGTTGGTCCGACTTTGAAAGTATTCAGGCCAAAACTTCTACGATATTTTATAGGTTATTTATGTCTATTACTATATACCATCTTCTACTTCCTTTCGGATATTTTTTTCAACTTTTGATGTTTTCATCAACCGAAGCAGAGACAATCTGAGACCACCAACTTCGGCCGATTTCCCGTTACTTGCCTACAAGCTATATTTTCATGAAGTGGCAAATGCTAAGTGCGCGAGTATTGTTACATAGAAATTCGTATTTTTAGTTGAGGAAAAATAAAAACATTTAGCAAATTTTCTTCATTATTTAAGAAAAATTTACACACGAAATCTAAGTTGATGATATCCAAAAGCGGAAAATATACAACCATGTTTGTCCTTATAAGTTTCTATTACATAGAACATCTCCTTTAAGTAGTTTTATTAACCAAACAAACCAAATTACTCGCCTTTTAACAATTTATAATAACTCACCAATAGCTTTCAGTGATGTAAAAATGTGTCCCGAACTCTTTCACATTTTTGTATTTTTTGTGTGTTTTTGCATGTCACACGGATTTTTAATTGACATAACACCGATATGAAAGCAAAATGGCGAATTTGAAAAAAAAAAAATGGAGAGGGGCCAGGGGCAAGAGGATTGTGAGTTGGTGGTCTCAGTATGTCAGAACCCTTTACTTCGAAAAGGCTGATAAAGCAATTGCTCCGAAATAGACAATTTTTAGTTCCACTGGTATCAAGACTGCACAGTTCGTAGGGTGCAGGGAAAACCGACCACGAAAATGAAAGATTAAATTGCTTTCCTTTATTGGATGAAAACTCTCTAACTTCCAACAATTTCGATCGTTAATTTACTGTCCACCGAATTGGTAAAGTCGTGGTTCACCTTTAGAGCCTAAGAAGCAGGGGTTTAATTTCGGATCTTTTTTTGACAATCGTAAGATATAAGTAATTAGCTACCATATTGTGCAGTAGTTCATATTGCTATCCTTTCATTTGTATGCAGTCTCTTCGCTATATTTTTGGTCAATTCTTGAATATGAGTGCTATAATTTTGAAAATCGAAAGACCTGCTGCCCCGAATGAAAATGGCTCATTTATAAAAATTCAAAATTCTGCTTAAAGAGGCTACAACAATTACAGAAATAAACAATCAAAAATGATGTCTCCATTCTACAAAATTGTTCAACATTTGTTTGCTAGTACACCAAAAATAATTGAACTACATTCCACAGACAAGTAAACACAATTTCACTTCAACAAAGCGTTCAATATATTTTGTTTTTCCTTTTTTCTACTGACCTTTTATACATAAAATATCGAAAAATATTTACCTCCATATCGGCTACATACCACAGATCCTTGAGTTAATATTCTCTGTATACATTCCCAAAGTACGCGTTTTAGGACATTTTCGAAACTTGCACACGATAGCTAGCCGTCGTCGAATTATCCCCCTAATCCTCGACCACACTGATTGCGGCCTTTCTAAACTTCAATAAAACCACGATAAAGCTTTTACTTTTCGACTACAGCTACTGAATTCGTATTACGCCCTCCCATCCACACGAAAAGATAATCCTTCACAAGTCTCAAAAACTTTTCCGAGGGATGTGTTTATCTCTTAAACTCTCTATGAGTATAGCCAATTGATCTGTCTAGCTGGGGCGTCGGGCAACGAACGGGATGTTTTAGAATTTGATTCCGTTAAACTCCTAAATTCCCGGGCGCACATTGCTTTGTTGCTTATAAATTTATAGCCCGGTTATTCGATTCGTATAGCGTCCTCGCAGCTATGGCGTTCGCTTTTCCAACTTAACTTGTAACACTCCACACTCGTGTGTGGAAGTATTTGCTCAGCATGTTGTGAGAGTGCTTTTATTATTGACTGGATGTTTTTTTTTCTTGCCTGAAGACAACAGGTTTGACTTGTTTCTTTTTTTTATTATTTTGTGGTTATGATTCTTTTAAAAAGCAGTAAAATTCAATTCTAGATGTTTGTCCTTTTCGCCGTTGTCATCATTATTGAGGCCGCGCTGTTGAGAGAGTACAATCAGCAAGGACGATGACGTCAACAGCGATTTAAAATGTTTTTTTTTTTTTCCTGTTCAACCATGATGAACTTTGGGTAATTGTATAGAAGTTCTTTGTTTGTTCATTTGCCCATAAAAAAGGATTTAAATGTGTATACATTTGAAGATTCACTTTTACGGTCAGGGCTGATGGAAGTGACATAATTTTTATGGAGATTCCGCCCTGTGTTTCCCGTTCGCCCCCCCCCCCAACATTGGGGTTGGCATTTGGAGGCTTTCGACTTGCTCTTAGTTTCATTAATCAATTTTTGTGGGGGCTGGGTGAAGGTTATTGCTGATGCAAAAGATGTTGGTCATGGACGGTGATGATTTGACATCTGTGG
Source organism: Cheilosia variabilis (assembly GCA_951230905.1). Taxonomy (NCBI): domain Eukaryota; kingdom Metazoa; phylum Arthropoda; class Insecta; order Diptera; family Syrphidae; genus Cheilosia; species Cheilosia variabilis. The sequence continues at coordinate 142,948,084 of OX579676.1, read as the reverse complement.
CTGGCCAAGGGTCTTTTGTTTTCCGCGTAAAACAAAAGACCCTTGGCCAGCAACTGTATTGTTGTGCAAATAGCTTGTTTTATGATGATTTAATGAGACATTAAACTAAAAATATATCTATTAAAGAAATAGGTAGTAAATTCAACAGTTTAAAAATATTTGAAGGTAAAGGCGATCTGCCTCATTCAACGGCTTTATTAATACTGCCCTCTGCCTACTGACTAGACTGCGATAGTGCGATTTTATATAGTCATCACTAGTTGTCTCTTTCTTTCGTTACAGTTGCGTGAGTGTTTTATTTGTTTTTGCAATGAGACATTTTAAAAATATGTCCTTTTTGTTGTTTGTTTTTTAACCTCGGGTTAGTTATATACTACTAGATCAGCATCACACATCACACATTCTGTTTTCAAGTGCAATTGAAGCAGAAATTGTTGAAAGAACCACTAAGCCGGGAATCCTTTCTATAACGTTGAATAAAATCTCAAGTAAGAATATTCGTACACATGTTTGGATCCATATCTTTGGTCACATAATTTTGAACACGATAACGAAGCGCAATTGTCTCGCATTGATGAAGTTGTTTTTCAATTTCCATAATAGATTATTCGAACAAAAATAAAGACTTCCTTCCTTCTTCCTACCTTGGATGATAACCACTCCCAGGTTACTTACCTACGAGTATTACTACCCATTGACTTATCAAGTGGGCACCCTGAACGTTGTAGATAACTTCCTTTAGGGATCCATAAGTTTCTTAAACGCATCAATGTACAAGGGAGTTCATGTGCAAAACACTTGTAAATCTCTCAACACAAATTAGTGATAAACGCAGTAAAGTGTTGGAAGCCATTCATGTGAAAGATATCTAGAGCTTTCGCAGGAGAAAGGGTACAGGCTAACAGTGCAATAGCCATGTCCGCTTAGTTCTTTGACAGAGCAATAACATTGCTGCTGCATTCCAAGGTCCACTGTTGTTAACAAAATTATCTACAGCATTAATAGTTCTAGGGGAAATCTAACTGACACAACAGCAGACGAAAGACGATTGCTGTTAACTGCTGTCAGCGCGCACAAGACAACTGGCATTTGTCTTCTTACCACCAATTTTTACTTTTGATGCCACACATGAAAGGACCGAATCGGGACACTTTAACTTTGGCATTGGTAATAAAAGCTGCCTTACGTTTCAGAAAATAACCAAATGAGCAAATGTAAAATGGACGATTTCGGTTATGGTCTGAGGAAAATGGAAATATTGAGCAGATTTTCTTCAAAATGTTGTTTGTTTTTTTCTCACTATAAAAAAATCCAAAGCATAGCATTCGGTTAAGTTTGAAAATTATTATTATTAACTTGAAACACTAAGTACAGATTTTCTAAAACAAAAAAAAAAACAAAAAAAAACAGGAAAGACACTCGCACTCCAATTTTTTTTTCATTTTAAATTAATTTTTATTAATTAATTATTTAACTACACAAAAGCGGGCACTTTACGCTCATCAATATGCCAACAAAATTTGCCTTTCGGCCTTAAATTTGTCTATATTTCCTCATAAAATAAAATGGCCGACTTGACTAAGCCTCAGTCCGTTCCAACAGAGAAAACGACTACAATTCTTTGGATTTCGATGTGCAGAATCACGATACTGCTTTTGATTTGTTTTGATTAAATATATTTAATGCCATCATGCTGGATTTTGGTCCACAGCTCCGCTTTTTGATATCGAATAGCTTTTCCCTGAAATATTCTTTTTTCGTAGCCAGGAATTATCTTTAAAAGAAATAAAAGTAAAAAAATAAAATGTAGTTTCAAAAACTGGACATGGCAATAAACTACATTGCTTATAGATTTTTCAGGGTCTTGGAACACATTCTATTAAGTGTTTCATACAAATTTGGACAGTGGTTCTTACGTCAATCGCGGACAAAACATAAAGCCAATAGAGTTTTTTTTATATGTATAGACGAAATAAGTGTCGCATATTCCTACAGTCCATGATGGGTTGTTATCACGCACGCAGAACACGCATATAAAAATAAGTCGCTTATAAAAAACGCATGTGGAAACACCGTATCCATTTGTTTGCAGAAATAATTTTTTTTGTCAATTTTAGTGGTTTTTTTTATAACCATCATGGACTGTTTACTGTTTTACAGGAAAATCCTAAAATGCAAATTATTAAGCCGGTAGTCTTCGGATAAAATTTAACCAAGAGCTTCATATTAACAGTTTCGAGTACAGATTTAGAAGCGCTCATGAGACTTATATAGTCAATAGCCGGACCATGGTATTTCAACTTGATCGAATTTGAGCATAAGAGCGGAACTCGTGCGGTCATATTCCACATTGACAACCATGACGACAATTTAAGACGCGCTTATTGGTATTATTGTTTTTTTTTATAAATTGATTGTTATTATTGGAGATACATTTTAGTTTGTTTTCACTGCACTGTAATAATACAATAATTTTGCTCATGTGGCCACATATTGATTGCAAAACTTATGATGCGGTATGCAAACCATCCAAAAATATTATAAGTAAATAAACATTTACTGATTAGTTAACGCATTGTTTTTTTTAATGACAGCGCCATATGTCGATAGATTCTGTTAACCCCCTTATCTTCTGTGTTTACTTACACAACCACATTTGTTTGTTTTAGCTAATGATATACGCAGTAAAATATGTCGTGGTTGGACAGTGTTATTAGTACCGTGGGAATTTTTCAAGGAACAAGTTATAGAATGTATGGGAGTATGTTTTTATGACAGGGAAATATGTATTCCTCAAACATTTTTGTGCAAGTTTTAAGCCTTTCTATAATCATTGTTCATTGTCTCTGCCCACCAATACCAATTATTAACTTTGGGAATGTGTTATTAATTTTCAATTACAGGCTTCTGTTTGTCAAGTTAAATGCACACCAATACCTCGAAAACCTTCTTCCTCTCGATACTGCAAAAGTCATAATACATTATTGCAAAAAACTAATAAAATTTAAACAAACTCAAACCTGGGCACACATATCATGAACTCCGGAGATCATTTATTTAATGAAAGACACGCAACACGATACTCTGAAGAATTTGCTTTAGCATTAAGAAAATCGATAAATATTTGCTTGATAAGAATAGTGCTTACCTAAAAAAATGGAACTTATTTATTATTTTATAGATTGTGGGAACAAAGGTGAAAATCGCAAATTCTTAAGGGAATTTTTAGCCAATGGAAACAGCAACACTGTAATTCGAAAATTAGATAATTTTCTTTAAATTTGGTTCGAAAAATTATTATTACAAATTATTAAAATTGTCTTAGGGCATATCCTTACCAAAAAAAACATTTTGGGCAAAAGAATGCTTTAATAGGTGTTTTTTTATTATCAGCTATGATCCATATAGATCATCGATTTACATGCATTTACAACAACAGCACATGATCCTGCTTCTCATCGAGATCACGAATCATGATCTGAAAATTATTTCTACTATTTCCGACTAGGTATTTTTAAATGTTGGTGTACCTGTAAACGATAGCCACACAATCACGTTGCCAGACTAAAAAAGGGAACACAAAAAAATCAATTGATTTATTTCGCATTCGAATAAACTCCCTGTCCGTACTCCGAGTTATTTTGTTTTTTCTCGTTCTATAAAGGTCCATTTGGTCCATTTATATGCCAAACATTTGATAAACAATTAAATACCTACATCCTTCATAAATATTTCTAAAACATAATAAACAAAATAATTCTTATGAAATGTTTATGAAATGTTTTGCTGGTTTGGATCTGGACACCAAAAAAAACATTTATGAAATCGTGAAGGGAATTCATTTTTGTTTTACAAATTTCCCTGCAGAAAGTCAGCGCTGTTTTTCGATTATTATTTGTTTTTAAATAAAATAAAAATGTCCAGAAAAGCTTTGAATACCTAATGAGAAAGTGATTCACTTAATACGATTATTTGAATTAAATCGAGTGTCGCGTGATTGCCGAGACCAAAATTACAAAAATAAAAGCTTTACTCGTTGCTAATAATCCCACCACATTATTTTCTTTTAGTTCAAAACAGGATAAAGTTGAAACATTTCATAAACCTTTACCTCCGTATTAATAAACAAATATGCAAAATGTATGTTAGCTAGTAGACGTCAGATAGCATACAAAAATTTGACGTAACTGCTGAGTAACGAGTTGATAACTTTTACGCAGTGTTTATTAATACGGGGGCTAGTAAATAAATTTCAGAAATGTCTTATAAATGTTTATAAAATCTGTCCGATTTGCTTCAGACACATTTCATAACCATTTCTGAAATTTTTCGGTGGTCTGGACACACCTTAATATGCCAAGATAAACTCAAGCGGTAGCAGCAAATATTATTCATGTGTTGCATATTTGAACATAAAATACTAAATTTGTTTCACAAAAACATATTTTAAAAGAAGAATTATGCAAATTTGATTTAAATATGGTATGAAATGACATGTGCCTTGTGTGACGTCACGTTGAGAAGAATATTTGCAATATGGCTGGTGGCAATATGAAGTTTGAAATACCCTGTATTATCTGTTTTGCTTTTGAAAGCAACTGTTGCCACAATTCCAAAATTAAACTTTTCAATGATACGTTCTGTTTTATTTTCGTGATCTGATCCGAATCAGATCACGCTGATAATAAAAAACAGCTAATAGTGTACATAGGTTCTGTGAAGTTTCAAGAGAGAGAGTATAGTGTTGTTAGTGTTTCAATGATTAGTAAAAGTTATACAGTGGTGTAAGAAACTATTTGAACAAAATGTAACAGCAAATTGAATTGCACAAGTAAAACCAACTTAAGGCAGAACAATTGCCTGTCAAGCACCAAAACACTGTGTCATTATAAACCTCGTGTGTCGGTCTGATTGACGACTCCGTGCATTACTTAATTATAAAATCCCATATAATTGGCTCCGGCGCAACCTCGTAATAATTTACACAGCAAAGTTGCGGCTTCGCCCCGCAAGCATCCTCTAAACGAACTCAATGGGGGGCAGCCTGCAAAGCAGGCACAGAAACACACATCCTCAATCAATATAGAAAACCTTGATCCGGACATTTGTCCTATTATTTCAGTCCATGGAAACGCACTGCACTATAGCCTTTCAGTTCTGGGCCATAGTTTCGAACATTGGCAGCTGGAAAAAAAAAAACATTTGAGTTCCTGCGTTATTATTTGGCCGAACAACAATGAATTGACATACTCCTGCCGATCATTATATTACGTGTTGCCCTAAACGGCTCATGTATGAGGAAATTCACTCATTCAATCACCCGTTTGATAAAATTTCCATCTACGTAGTTGGATGCTCATTGAAAATAATGGCCCATTGGCCGCAGTGTTCTTTGGGACATGGTCGAGCATAAAATCGACTGAAAATCTGCAATTTTATTATTTGCGATAATTATTCGGAACAACGCAGTGGAATCAAATTTCCTGATTCCGGTCCCGTTTTCTTTTGTCGGATATTATATGGAGCAGCCCTTTAGCAACCTGCCACCCGTTCGGGTAACATTTGGAATGATGATGATGTGATGATTGATTGCGATGGGCATGTTGGGAAAATATTTTATGGTATATAAAATTAAATGTGCTGTGCAAGGATATTGTATGCTTCCATCACCTTCCGGTGAATGGATACTCTAGTGTCGGTCGTGTCCAGCTTCTGAAAGGGGGTGTACATTTTACAAGTCAAGTCAAATTTGGGCGGTGTTTTCTAGGGGAGCGCACTTGCATGGGTTGTCAAAAGGTGCATTGTTAGTTCAGTGCATTCAAAGTAGTGGCCTTGTCATATTTGATGGATCAAGATGCAGTAGATAATTTTGGAAATAATTGCTGTTAGTGGCATGTGTAGGCGACAGCATGATTATGGATATATTCTCGTCATGTCATACGCATTTACAAAGGAAAAGCGAAAATTTCGTAATTGTATTAGCAAATGGAAATAAGTAGATTGTACCAATATTGAGTTCCTGTTCGCAATGAGTGGGGCTCATTTTGATAAATGAATAACAGCTCGCAGCTAGGTTGCTGGTATACAGCATTCGTATCAGAGTTATCACAAATGTGATGGCGTGATCCTGATTCACTGGCATCGACTGCATTCTCACAAATACTTGGAGTTGAAGAAAAAGAAGATAGAAAGTTTAAAAGTTCTCGCCAAAAATACAGACCTTCTTATTGAAGTTTAACACTTTCCGTCACTGTCGGCAGCGCAACGCCAAAAAAATGTCCTGACAAGATGCATTTTTAAGTTTGAACCATCAAAGTCACATCATCATCTGGGGTATTCACACCGACGGTTGGCTGGGTTCAAATTTTAAATGGATTTTTCGCAAAGCGCACACCCTACGGATAAACGCAGCCAAGCAAGCATCTTCTTGGAATTAAGACTCCATCCGAAAGCAAATGCACTCGCCATCGGGTTAAGTTGCATTTTTGCATCCAGTAAGGAAACATCACCGCTTCACACGTGCATTCATTTCTTTGATGCCGTTCTTCGCTTGTGTACGTTGTAACGCTCAAAGGCCAGTTATACATATCTATTCTCTGCTCGTTGTCGCTCGTTTTCAATCTACTCCAAGCGCATCTGTGTATTTTTATTTGAGCTTTAGTAACCGCCAAATGCAAAGAGAAGTACGTCATTACTTTTCTTACTTGTGCGCTGCATTTTCCCTTTCCTTCTGTCATATATGAAAAGGGACGGGGTAATCCACCAGAAATGGAGTCGCTTCTTTCCGCTCGGATTCCAATACGTACTTCAGTGATGACGATGTGGCAGGAGGAAAGCAGTACGTCAGTCGATGGGTCGGTCGGTCGTCGTCGTCGCCATCGCCATGGAAGCCTTATAGCCTGCATCTGCAACAGACGAACAAAAACCCATCCTTCCTCGCAACGCATTCCGGGCGGGTGATGCTGTAGGCAAATCGTTTAATAGCCGGAATTTTTCGGCGACGGCATTCATACGTGACTGCTGAATGCAACGTGAATGTGTAGTGCAGCAGAATACCACGTGTGCTGGTGTGCACATGCACAACCTTCGTTCTTTAATTATGAATGACGTTCTGCGACATAGTTTAGTAACAAACTTTTCTTCGGTTTGTGTTCAGAGCATGGTCAAAGCGTCAACCTCGAAAATGCAAAAATCACTGCATAACGAAGAGCAATTTCGTATTTTTTTTTTATGGCGGAAAAGCAATTATACTTTAAGTATAACCGGAAAATGTTGGAGCAAAACTAATTGGACTTAGTGAGCAAGCATTAAAAGAGAGAGAGAGTATATTGGAGGATGTGTTGTGTGTAGGGTACGAGTAAGAGTATGTGATATGCGGACATGAGAGAGCCAATGCTGACCAATTATTTTGGTTGAAGGCAAAAACATTTTTAAACCAGATCAAAGTAATGGTTCCCACATGTTTTCTGCGTCCCTGAGCCGCGGTTATGTTACGCCTACCTGTACCTACATAAATTGGAAAGTTTTTCTTCTTGTATGTGGATTTAAATACGCGCCACGTTGAAAGCCCTCTCGCAGTCCGTACTGATTTTCTAGAAAATCAAAAGCTTTAAATGGAGCAAAATTTACTTTTTATTTCATCGCAATCGGCCGACTTTTATTCTGATTCAAATGTTTGACCACAGACAGGTGGTATGTCGTATCTAGCCATCGTTGTTATGCGATCGCAAATATTGTAATTGTTGCGATTTGTGAGATCAAATACGACGCTCCGATTGTTGCTTCATTGTTTCCATTATCTACCGCTTGCTGAATTTTTCTAAACGATATTTTCGATTTTGAGAAGACTGAAATATTATGTACAACATTTTCTACGATTCGTTATACAGGGTCCGCCAAATAACTTCTTTTTTTTTGAAAATGCTATAAAAAAAAACTACTGAATATTTTCTCAAATTTCTTTTTTTATTTGAAAGTACAATCCTTCCGGTTAATAATGGAAAATAATTTCATTCAAATGGCTGCCTCGGCTGGCCATGCAGTAGCCTACACGATCGGTCCAATTTTTAAGCACATTATCGATTGTGTGCAGCTGTATTTCACCAATGGCTGGTGGTCTACCCGGTCTTTGCGAAGAATTTTACGGCAGTTATACCTTTCTCCATATAAGACTCCATTGGTTCACGAGTTAAATAAAAATTAATTCAATATGCTCGGCGTTTTCAAGAATTGTACCACGCGAACAACGAGTGTTTACGAACTCATAATGAGCGATGACCGTTGAGTCTCATTTTTACCTCAATGGTAACGCGAATAAACAAAATTGTAGTATATGGGATACTCAAAATCCAAAAATAATTTTTGAACATCAAATATTCATGAATGGTGGGAAATAAGCTCAGAAAGGTTCATTTGAACTTTGAAGCACGACGAACAAGTTGCGGTTAATGTGGATGACATTGAATACCGGGCAATGATTGCGAGTTCTTTAAGGTCGAAGGTAAAGAACAATCCAGAATTGTGGTGCCAATACTCACTGTATTGGTTAAGGGAATAAGCACCAATTTTGGCGCTTTTATAATGCAAAATGGGAAACGAGGGACAAGCTCAAAAAAAGGGAAACAAATCGAAAATTCTCTGTGAAACATAAATTAAAATTAAAACGCATATACGCATATTTTTATATTTTATGTTTAATTTAGGCTTGTTAATTAAAAAGGCTTTTATTTTTTTTAGTATTTTCATAAATGGAAATTTCATCAGGGAAAAAATGTGTTTTTTTTTCGAATTTAAGGAAAAACTAACACTTGCTCATAAAAAACGTGTAAAGTAGTTTCAAAACCTGAAAATACTGTTTCAAGAAGATGGAGCTTTAGATCCTGAGGAAAATATTTGGCGATTTAATAATATCGAATTTTATGATTTTCACTGGCCACCCGATTACGATAACGGCTCCAGATTTTTGTCCTTGGATAACTTTAAGGGTACACCTTATGCCAATAAGCCCAGAACCATAAGACAGCTTAAGGCCAATATCCAAAAAGAAGTAAAGACGTCAGATCCCAGCTGAAATTCAAAGGAAAGTGATGCAAAATGCTCTGGAATGAGTGCATCAGGTTTAGGCAAACAATGGGCAACATTTGAGAGATATTATCATTAAAACATATATCCAAACTTTAATCTAAATTTAATATAATTGCCAAAGTTAAACAAAATCCGAAAGAAAAAAGTTATTCATTGAATGAATCATAACGTTTCTTATGCGACACCCCGTTAAATTTCTCAAACATCGGCTTAAGAACGAATTCCCTTGCTGTGTAAGTTTAGAGATGGTAGTACCTACCCGTGGAAGATAAGACACTAATAGCGTTCGATTTGACTAACCAAGTATAAGGCTCAACTTTTGCAGATGGGATGTAGAGGGTGTATCGGTAGTTTCCAGTTGTCAGGTTTTTTATATTTTTTTGCAACCGTTTTTATGAAAATATGCGTTTGAAACTATCTGTTAACGTAATATTTGATTCGACTCGATGCCTTCCGACTTTAAGAACCATTTCGTCATTACATTGTAGTGATCGTGACATAGCAAGTTACTTGTTACTTTCTCTAGTTTGAAGAATAACCAGTTCTCCCCATTCATGAAAATAGGTTCATTTTTGCGACTCTTTGAGACTGAGATTGAAAGGCTTTACATACCCAAACAAATTGGGTAGAAGCTTAACCGCCTCATACGTCGTATAACTTCATAAAATTTGTTGAGTTCTGTATGCGTAACATCAGAAAGTGTACGTAACCAGTACCACTGATGCAGCTTATGAATATATACCTTAAAAGGTAATCACAGACGAGTTGCTAGCAACTTATACCAAATTTTGACAAAAACCAATTTCTACGACAATTGTTCAGTGCTTGAATTTTAACCTGTATCTATAAGTTTAAATTTAGTTTATGTAAACCCCCTACCAATTACAATTTTGAGGGAATCCTATTACAGGCCCTTGTTTAATTCGCAACACATTAAAATCTCATCTTCTTTAGAACACTTCCACAAGAGCACTTCAACACAAGAGCACCCAGTTGGAGCGCATAATTCCTCATTAGATGTCCTTCAGACCTACTATCACAACTTCAGTCCGTGTAATATCACAATATTCATTTGAATAAAAACCTTTTCGAGTGGTTGTGTTCTTCACTTAAGATCAGCAGGGTGTTAGTCCATTGTGTATACATTTCTTCTAGTCGTTGTTGTTGTTGCCTTTTGTTATAAATGAGATAGAACATTTATAACAAAAGGCATCCATTACACAGACGCAGGTGTTAAATTCCATGGCGAGATGGACAAAAGGGTAAAATACGTCAATACAGCATTGCCAGAGCAGAATATTGTATATTAAAAGTTATTTAATATAATGTCCTAGTTTTTTCATAACCATTTGTGAGTCTTATTTTTATTTAGGGATATGTTTCCAATAACAAGAGTTATACTCTGGGAATGTTTTTCGAAGTTTCAACTTAAAAGAACTTAATCTAAAGCTTGTGTTTTATTGGGTCTGAGTTTGGGAGTCTTGCTAGGCACTTAAAAAAAGTTAAGCTGAAAACATTTGAAATTAGAAACGATCTGAAATAACTGTAGTTGCATGTAACTATGTATAGTAAAAACATCACTACGAAAAGAAATGAAAAAAACACACCTGTACCTTTAGCGGAAGGTGCATACTTATTTTTTGGGCACTTTGTTGCTTACTTTTGGTGACAATCAGGGATCGGATTCTGAAAAGCGAAAACCCAGCTTTTTTAACTCCGTGAGAGAAATAGAGACATGGGCATTGGGAGCTATGGCACTTCACCGCTTTTTTTGGTGCAGTAACTGACACGGATGGACACAGCGGCCACTTGGGCTGTTATAATTTATTTATTTATTTAACTACTAAAAATTTAAGCCACGGTTAATCAATTATTAATGATTTAAAAAAAAGTAGTTATTTAAGCAAATGTTACATTTCTTTTAAATTAAATCAATCACATGATTGAACTTATTAAAATCCTTCGTCAAGTTATTGGTGGGGCCATTGCTTCCGTAGGTACATCGAGACGTCCTTTGATATAAAAATATTGGATTGTGCGAGGAATCCTGGTTCAACCCCCAAGCTATATAAAATACATCCAACCTTGTTTCTTTTGACCGACCTCTGACGAACGTCCAAGAGAATTACCGTCCCGGTTAACCCTCTTAGGAAATGTTCAAACTAACTTCTTGCATAAAAAAATAACACGTTTCTTTTTTTGCTGGCATTGCTGACTTAGAGACAATCGCAGTGGCAAACAAAAACAAAATTCTTGTCTCGTCTGTCATGAATTTGTGAGCTTTCTCGTATATTCACAAACATGACGACTAGGACGAAGGCCTCATATGAACAGAGAACAATTAAAACAATTGAAAAAGTCTCTGCATGCTTTCCTAGCTTTTTTTCCTCCTTTTTTTTGTATGTGTGTAATTCGTTGTGTCATGAATCGTGAATGCAATAAATTAAAGAAACTTGGACTTTTTGTTTCGATTTCCTTTTATTTGTTTATTCGTTATTCGTCCTTTCTGGTTTTCGTAGCGCAACAAAGCATTTCGTCGCTCTGTGTAAATTACATGTTTACATGTGCAGCCTGCGGATAAAATGCGTTTGCGTTTGCGTTTGTAGTCGAGTCGAAATCAACAACAAAACGGAAACTGTGAAATCAAATTATAACCTTGGACGTTGGTTGGTTGTTTTAGAAATAAAAAAAAAAAACAAATACACCCTGGGGGGTGTGGAAATAAATGAAAAGCAATTGCATTGAAAAACAATTTATTTGATTTATAATTTTCGTTTGTATAGACTATAGAGAGTGCCATGGCGGAGAACAATTGAAGTACCTCTTCTGTTATGGTTTTATTCCAAGAAATACAAGGTTTGGGCAGTGGAGCATTTTCGTAAGGTGAGTGCTTAACTGTAGCTTAACAGGTATATCCGCACGAGGACAAATATTTAGTTCTTGAGAAATTTAATTTCCAAGAAGAAACCAAGAACAATGGACTTGGACATTGGTTTAATGGTTGAAACGAAATTGCTTGGCAAGGCTCTGATATTAATGGAGATTGTTTATTTGTATTTTAGTTATGACATAATGAAGAGCGGTACAAAGGAACTGTTTTTAATTGTAACTTTAGCGCGTTTTTCTTCAAGACTGTCGTAACTTTTCATCAGAAGAACCAAGCTGTCAAATTTTAGAATTTCGCAATGGAAATATTTAGAGTAGGTATGCTACTCTTTCAAACAGTTGTCCATTGACTCAACCAGCACTCGTTGTGAATACATTCCTTATGAAACATTCAATGCTTTTGAAACAAAAAAGAAATACAATACTGTCAGCAGAAGCCTGAACAGTTTTACTTTTTTCGACTCGGTTTACGGGAAAATATTCAACCTACAGGGGGGTATGGATTACACGCGTTTTTCCTGATACTTCTAATGGCTACGATGGCAATCGACAATCCTTTCGCTATAGCAACTATTATGCTCCATTTAACTTAATAAACGAACCCGCAATATGGAACAAAAACTAAACAAGAGATTTTAAGAAATCCTTTTGAACCAAAATAAACAACTGTGCCCTGGAAGCAGTTGTTTATTTTAGCCGATAACTGGACTTGAACCAATTGGTTCGTTGAAACATTCAAATTATCAGGGTTTGATGGTTTATCTAATTTATTAGTGGAAAATATTTCATCCTTTTCCTGAGACAATTTTGGTTGTACAAAGATAAATAGAACATAGGGACTGCCCACAAATTGAAATACCTACGTTAATTAGCCTTAGTCCAATTTACTTTATGTACCAAAAATGGTCTAAATATGTTATTCGTTAGATTATATTTAATTTTAAATATTTATCTTAAAGGCACAATGATGACTTTTTGGATAATGCGAAGAAATGGAATCAATCACAACCATTTTAGCGGCCAAATAATTAGCATTTTTTATTTAACTGAAAAGGAATTGCTTAAGAATGGGTGAAGCATTTTATACTCAATTGAATCTCTTGAATTCTTAACAATCAATCGATTTATTTCCATATCTAGCATTATTTTGCGGTTTTTGCATTCATTTAAATTCATTTTATCTGATTTTTTTAAATGTTTTTATTTTTATCTATTATGAGCACTATCGGTAACGGCTGAAGGTTGAACGGCTAAGCGGATTCGCATCTTATTTCCTCCCTCATCGCAGATCGTGTACCTAACTACCGCAGTTGTATTTTTATTTTAGCTCTTAAATTAAAGGTGCTCACTTCACATATAAGGATTACAAAGGTTGGGCCACTAAGTAAATAAATATATATATAGGTAGTATATATCAGAGACAATACTGAGACCACCAACTCCGGCCGATTTCCCGTTACTAAGCCTACAAGCTATATTTCTACGGAGTGGTCACGATTTGGTGCGCTGGTATTGTTACATAGAAATACGTATTGACAAATGTCACGAAACTTCAAAAATTCCGGTTCACCAACACACTCCCAGAAAATATGAGCCACTTCCGCTGTGGACAAAGTTGCTGGCAGTGTTTATAGAATTGTGTCCGTTAAATTTGAAATTATTCGTTACGTGTGAATAGTATTTCTTTTAAGGAATAATGGTTTAAAATATTTATTTAAGAAAAATGTACACACGAAATCGAAGTAGATGATATCCAAAAGCGGAAAATACACAACCTCTCTTACCTATATTAAAATATTTATATGTATGTATAAATATATAAACTCATCACTTATTTGATTACTTGTAAAAGTAAATATAGTCCCAACGGTGCAGCCCCATTCCCCCTGTGAAGCCCCATTGTTTTTGGATTAGGATACACTTTGTTTCGGTGTAGCGTGTAGGCACAAGAACAGCAGGTACCACTTTTTCCCCCAAAATTCAATCTTCAAAATGGGGTACAGAAAAATCCCCCTCTTTCATACATTTTTTCACTAAACGAAAAAGCAGCTCCACTTTGCCTATATTATTCCCTTTCAAGGTTTGGACGTGCGAAGCCACACTGAAGTGCTTTAAAAATGTTCACAACTGAATACATCCATTTAACGAAATTAGTAAATAAAATATTTGAAAATATTTCGATACTTTTATTTCATATTTAATCTGAAACTGAAAAATAAGAGCATGTGTTCGTTCAAATTTTTGTTTTCCCAATGTAAACATTGTCTCTCCGAAAAAATGTATAATGTCCCTCTTTTCTCTATTTCCAATGTAACCCTATTAACATGACAGATGTCAATATTAATATTTTTTTAACATTTGAATTTTGCTCACCACTCTCAGAAGAAAATGACTTTTAGTCATGTACATTCTATTTTATATGTTTCAATCGATTAAAGGATTGAAAGATCTAAAAAAACATATATAGCCACTTTGACTAGTACCGAAATTAACCGATTAAATCCAGTTCACAGTAAATATACATTCATGTCCGTTCCGTTATACAGTCAAGCCCTAATAAACCACATCACTATTATAGCGTCTGTTTTTCCATACTCTCAGAACTGACTGCGATTTTAACAACAAGCTTCTTTCGGGAACGCTATTGGATTCTCTGGGCTAGATTTGTCGCCCCGAAGACACATTGTCTTTTTGGTACATTGTTAGTTGTACTAATTTTTCTGATTTTTATTTCGTGTCCTTTTTTTATGAGATGCAGACTTTCTTTCCATCACCTCTCTAAAGGAAGTCCTTTTTAGTAGCCCCGCTTTATACGCCACCTGCTAGTCGATATTGTTTATTTGTTTATCAAACAAGTGTTTTTAAGTTGGTGGTCTATAATTCCCAACATAAAAGTCGCAACATAAATAATACTCAAACACAACCAGTATGTCTTTTTTATTTTGTGTTTTGACGCTCTTAGTGATTTCTGTTAGCCCTGTTGTTCATTTTCCGAACAAAGAGCTTTAAATATAAAGCAAATTTGAACATTCTGGGCCTTACTTATTATCATTTTCACCCTTTACACTCATTACCTTGTAGGTCACAGTGGGTACTTTTACATGAAAAATTTCGCCATTAGGAGCTCGAAAAATCTAGCCTGGTCCTGGACACTATGACTACTAGTCTGTGTTTCCATAACTGTCTTGGGGCCTTACTAATAATCATGTTTAACCTTCACCTTATATATTTTTTAGGTCACAATATGAAATTTCGTATTGAAAATTTTGCCATTGTGACCTCGAAAAATTTTGCCTGAACACTAAAAATGATTATTGATTCAAATCAAGTCCAAGAAAAAATCAAATGTTTACAATATACTCGTAAAATCGCTACAGTTGTTTAAAAATAACTTTCAGCGCCTGAAAGCTTTATTTCAATTCAATCGGGGAACTGCCACTTTTGACTTTCTAATAATTTACTCAATTGTTGTTATATATAGGTGTAAGTTAGGGTCCAACAACCGAGTCTTCATATCAAGTTCGTGGACGGCTTGAAAATTTGTTGGTGCCCTTTATGAATTGTTGGAGGTTCTTTATCTTGAAGCCTAACCTAACTCGGCGGTGCTTGCGAAAAAAAATGGATACAAGGGTGTAATCTTGGACTGACTCCACCTTAATTTCAGCACCTTGCGGCTTCAGCATAAGTCGTTATACCTTGGAATCTATCCTGCATTTGCGGATCATGATGCCAATGGCATACAGTGTCCTGTCATGATGCACATGGATTATCCATTTTATTGGTATAGGGGACTTTTCGTTTTATTTTTATCTAATGGAGTACGAAAGGTGGCACAAACCTTCATAAGTTCGAGTAAGACTTATTCTCCATACACTGTTTATTACGCTAGACATATTTTTAATCGGTGGCTGTGTAGATGTGTCCGCTTCACTAGTGTTCACTTCCGTACCTATTCTTGCTAAAGCATCCGCCTTTTTCGTTACCTTCTTTGTTACTATGTCCCGGAACCCATAGTCAGGCCCTAATGGTGAAAAATCCATTGAAACATATAGCTTAGGGGGCTATATGGAATTATCTGTGAAGCATTTTCTACACATTTTTTTTAATTTTACCACATGGCCATAGGTGGTCTGGCTCTCTCAACCTGAGAGCTCCTTTTGTGGTGGCAAAACCTTTGATGAACAAGCCCTAAGGAAGGATATAACGAATCACGTAAAGCCCTACTTCAGGTGTGCTTCTAGCAACTCTGCCCGTAAATATGTGTAAGCTCTCATAATTTGAATAATCTAATTTGTTAGTGCTCAACTCCCTCCTTCCACCGCCGTCCGTCTAGTCTTAACGTTTTAAACGATTTTTAACATTCAACTGCATTTGTTCCACTTAACCAGTGTTATGGAGAACTTTTTAATCGCACTTCATAAATTGGCACTCATGCAACAGAAGTATGCTCGTCCTGCAATGTGTTTGGATATTTTGCCTTAAGCCCACACACACACACACAAACATACACACGCTGAGAAAAGCCTTTAAAATAATTCCCGCATGCATTCTTCTATCCACTTACAGACGAGTTTCGCAGCAAGGTAGCCTGTCACAACGATGTGGCCCAATTAGAGTGTAATCCTTACTCTCGGATCGCTGTATATAGTGCCAGCTTTGGACGGACTGAATACGAGAGCATACAATGCCCCCAGCCGCAGGGTGTTAAGGAGGAAAGTAAGTCTATACACACGGACACAACATTGTAAATTGTTATGACACATGTGCAATGTGCATATCCTCTGCTTGTTTTCTCCTATTTGTGCTCCCGTTGGATTTTTTGTTTATACTCCATTTTTGTTTGCCGATATATTTGAAGCATGCCTAGCCTCGTATGCGACTGAGACGGTTATGCAAATTTGTCACGGCCGTAGGAGATGCAACCTGGCAGCGGACGCAAATACCTTTGGATCACCATGTCATCAGAATTCCCGAATGTACCTTAAGGTTGTTTACACCTGTGGTAAGTTCAACATGCTGACTGGCAGTTGTTTGCCCTGGCACACCATCTCGCCATCGCTCTTGTTGCATTAGATGTGCACGCTTCCGCTCAATTTTGCTTGTTAATTTATTCGAAATGAAAACTATATGCTGGTGCTGCTGCTGTGCAGCATACCACCCATACAAGTATAGCAACGTCGAACGGAAGTGTGTACGATGGCGGATGTGTTGCTGAGTAAACAATTTAAAGTAATTGATCGTTTGACTGTTGATTGGTGTCATGAATTTTGTATTTCATTGTTGCGTACAGTGCCCAAGCAGGTCCTGAAGGACCGATACGAGAGCGATGCCGAGGCAGATGAGTTGGATGACTTCGAAGGCGATGTAAATGAGTTGTACGATGACGATCAGTTCTACAAGGAATCCGAGGCGATTCCGAAGCTTTACAGCAATGTTACTCGCACTAATGGAAGTGTAAATGCGACAAGCAGTAATGGAGGCAACGGCATGAATGCGACAGCAATAGATTCAGATGGGGGAGTGAATCCTGTGATGACGCACAGTTCAGACTTTAGTCTGGAAGGTGAGTACATAGCTGTGCATTATTAAGAAACTGTATATATGGACTCTATTTAGTGACACTCAATTGGCCCGGTATGTCACCGGGCTGGTCTTTAAGACTTGGCAGCTGCTCACACAGTATCGTAAATTGCGGATGTCGATTGAGTGCAACCACTTGTGTCTGCCATTGGCTCGGTGATTGTGTCTGAAATATTTATGGCGAGTTGGGATTGTCTTAAACTAAATGGTTGGGTGTGCTGTGGTTTGTGAACCGTTTTCGTTTATTGTCTTTCGTTTAAGTAATGAACTGTGAGACGAGTTGGCCGAAGAAGTTGAACGATTAAATAAGACCATAGTGGGATTTCTCATTTGATCATCTTCCAGTCAATTTTAATATATGGCTGTCAAGTGTGGGGTGAATGTGCAGACTGCCATATTAAAAAATTACAAATACAGCAAAACAAACTTTTAAAAATGATGCTGAACCTCCCTTGGCACTACTCTACCCCAGATTTGCATAACAAAGCTAATGTTGAGTTGATCTCCGAGAGAATCAGGAAACTGAACCAAGTTTTTTTGACTAGATGTAACTTCGCTGATAACCCCCTAATAAATGAGTTAAATATTACTCACCTAATATTAAACTGATTTCTTGTGTTGTTTTCTGTGATTATCAACCTTATTTGTTTGCATATTAAATTTGCGTTAAGTATTATAAATACTTTTGTATTTTTTAAATTACTTTTGTTATTTATTGATTTATTTATATTTTTATTTATTTATTTAATTATTTGTTATTTATTTACTTATTTATTTATTATGTTTTTATGTGTTATTTATTTATTTTATTTTACTTTTTTATTTATTATTTTTTTTTTATTTATATCTACAATGTATATTTTTTTTTATTTTTTTGTCAAATGGAGGTTTTTTTTTCGTTGTTTTCCTTCAAAATAAATAAAACTTTATTAATCAATATGTATTAAACAGATATAAAATATTTCAGCTGAAAGATATAAATGTACTCCCATATCATATCTCTGTACTGTAAATTGTGCAGTGGCTAGCCTTTGCAAATGTTTGTAACGAAATAAATTCTTCTTCAAATGATATTTATATAAGGCACATCGAGGAGTACTGATTGGCAGCACACTTAATTCATCAGATATATTTGAAGGATATGCGTGCGGGTAGTCAGTGAAATCGGAGCGTTGTATTGACTTTGATTTTCATTATTTTCGAGTTATTTTGATGTTTCCAGATATTTGGGTTACAGTTTATCGAAACCGGTCGTACCTACCTATAGTTTTACTATTACTACCTACATCATAGAATATTTATATTTTATTTTCTTTATAGTCTGCCGAAATCAATAGGGTTACATGTGGTATCGATGCTGTGCCAAATTTGTGTTCCAAAATTAGGTAGATTGATCACCTAAGTTGATTTGAAAGGGGATGTGAATTTGCTGTTTTCCCCAGAAAGAAAATACCTACGCCTGCACAAGTCGAAAGTTGATATTCACATTGGCAAGCTCGTACCAATTATTTCGATGGTTGACTTCTAGGATATCCACTTTCACGTCTCTTCCATGTGGCGGCGTGATTCTACTCCACATGGAAGAGACGTGAAAGTACATTTCTTCTTTGTTATCTGTTGTAGAAAAACAGTCGTTGGTGAGCCATCAGGTACCGGTATCAGCTACCTAATTCAAACACCGCCCAGAACTTTAAGGCTATTTGAATGCAATTAAAATTCAATCTACTCTGTAGGATATTTATATAAATCGGAGACACTGTGTTTTATTAATTTTTATTAGTTGTGACAAAAAAAGTGTATGTGGAGATTCACCTACAGAAATGAACCATTCATTTGGTATATATGTATTTTATGAAATTCGGTTTCGAAATAACGCTGCAATTGGTTCGACACAAAAACGCCTATTATAAGAAATTTAAATTAATAAGGCCCGGCTTGTACGTTTAGCCAAAAATGTCCTTTTTGACTGCGAAACGAAAAAAAAAATGTGCGGTATCAGAAATTCCACATCGGCAAATGAGGTGACATATTTATTTTCTTTCTAAAACGAACCAAAACTGCAACTTTATAAAAACTTCCAACTAAATCATCCTGGGAGAAGGGAGCATTCCTAGATGATGAATGATGGATCGAAAATTGTGGACGGTGTTGGTGGCGGTGTCTTCTCCGGCAGAATAGATCTAAGTCTCTCCTTACGTCTCCCTGTTTTTTTTTTTCAGGCGGAAAACAACTCTTATATCTGCTGAAGATATCCCAATCTTCTCGGATAGTCGAGCTGCTATCAAGTGCCTGGAATCTGTGCAAGCTCTATTACAGCCAAAGCTGAAAGTCATACTAAACGATTGTAGTATTGTCTCTCAGATAGATAAATAAAGAGGCCGACCAATACCTGCTAATAATTGAAGCTAAACACATAGATCTAGTTAAATATTTTGGTTCACTGGTTTCAACAACCGAATTCTGCTATATAGTTCAACGCACCCAGTCAGCGTTTTATTATCATGGTTTTTACATTCATTTGGCAACGTTCTTAATGTTTTTGTTGTATAAGAGGTGACACGGTCATTTGTATTCAACCACCGGCATTTTTGAAATTGCTTCCATCCGGCAATTTTTGTTAATTTTCGAAATTTTAAAGCAAATTCCGGCTAAAATGTCTAGAGATTGCATTTTATATAACGTTGTTATATGGGAATGGGAGGTGTAACCCCTTTTTTTGCAATCCCGCCCACATGTCACGAAGTTGTTTGTACATTAGATTTACATCAAAGTTCCAAACTATACAACATTAGCTCCCAAGAGTGTCGAGAAATAGCACTCCTTTATATATTATAAACTTTTGCGGTAATTCGCAAAATAACTCACACAAGTTCCTTCAACAACATTAACCCCTTTTCCTACCATGGGGACCATCTGTCTTTGACGATATTTTTATTTTTTTATTTATGGAGCCTTAAAGCTCATTCAACACTGCTTCCATAAAAACTTCTCTATCTTCGTCCCTCCAAGGAAAAATGCAAACTCTATCCTCCACGACTGGACCTTGTCTGCTACACAGACGGTTCTAAGATGAAGACACGGAGACGAAGACTGCAAATGGCGTTTATGGAGAGCTGCCTCAAGCGAAATATTCAGTCGGCCTTGGCAAAAACTCATTCATATTCCCGGTTGAAGTCCTTGCCATTAACTACTGCGCTAGAATAAACCGGACCGGACTCTATAAGCAGACTCTGTCTTTATTCCTTTCTTTACATAGTCATGAACTGTGTTGCCAGATTGGGCGCTTTGGGCCCAGCACAATTTTGGGCTACATATCGTTTAACAAATTAGGTCCATTCGCGTACTTTCACGAGCCAAGCACTAAAAATCTGTTAAACTTGAAAAATTGAGCGAAACTCTCTCAGAAGATACACTTTGAGCTACATTGAGGCACTTACATCTTTAAAATCTAATCCATATCTTACCTTTTTGCAACATATGAAACGTTCTAGGAGAACATTCGACCACCACCGAATTTTCTAAACGGATTTTTAAAACGGATTTTGAATTTGTTTCCTGTCAATTTTGCGCATCCGACATTTTTATCAGTACTTGCCGGTTGAAATTCTCTGAGCTGTTTCGAGCCAAGAATTGCTCGTTACTCGTTATTTTGCTAATTTTCTCTTTTTCTGTCATTTTTGATGAGTATATGAGTATAGACTTTGTGCGATTTCGATCGATTTATATCGATTGCGTTCGATTCAAACCGCGTACGCGAACGAGCCTATTGTGTGTTAATTTGTTTGTTTTATTCATTCACAAAACTAAAAAACAAATAATTTCGAACAAATCCACACTTTTAAAACTTGGCAGCACTCTAGCAGTGAAGTGACATCGAACAGTTGACCAACTTGCAGGCACACCAATTTATTTTGCAGACCTTTTGATTTCACACAAGCCACAAAAGCCAATTGCAGAAGACAGAAGTCAAATAAAATTCCCGGCACGTATAAGTGAGATTGGTAAATGGGAAAAATACGAAAAAAAGTACTCAAGGAATTGAGAACATTTTCAACGACTTTTGGGCTTCTTAAAGCAAACTAAATCTTGGCAAGCCTGGTCATGAAATGTTCGGCTCTCTTTCGTTTTAGGAAAAATTACATTGGCGAGGGAATCGTAAATTCAGCAAATCTTGCTGAAAAACTTTCAGAGAAGGTCCTTCTCTTCCTGACTGTCTCCAGAGTGAAAAGATGGCTCCAGGTAAGTCACAAAAGGATCTTTTTTTTAAAAGAGTCCGGGGTGCCAGAGCCTCAGGATGGCTCTCCCGTTTTAAGATCTCTATTTAAACGTTTTGAATGGAAGGTGCCACGCCCCTTTATGTTATAAACTTTTCCGTCGGATTCGTACGAATAGTAAAGGATAATTCTCGGAAGGGTAAGCCAATTCAAAATGTTCCTTCATCGATAAGGTAACCATACCCAAATCCATTTAAAACTGCTTTCATTTTCCGTCAAAAACTACCGCACTGTCCACATCTTCTCTAACAAATATTTTCACAAAGAAGAATGGTCCTTTACCATAGCTCCGTCCCATATAACTTGACCAAGTCAACAAAAAAGATCCAATCAAATCCGCTGCAAATTGTTTCGCTCTATATCTATATATAGGACGTACAAGGAGCATTCCCCATTCATGTAGAACGGATAGGCGTGTATCATGCCTCCCTGCAAATATACTTGCACGCAGAATCAATTGAAGGCTCAGGGTATACTTAAATCTTCATTAAGTGCAAATTACAGATTTTTTTATGGGCGGTAGAGGGTGATAGAGTGCCTTTGGTGTGTAGCTCACACATGGAATGTGTGCTCTTCGCTTTAAGCTTTATTAGGTGCTCGTCTGTGAATATTTCATTTTTATTAGTTACGAGTTGTAGGTGATGGCCACTTGGGGCAATTTACTTTACCTCGGGAATCAAAGGCGTCTTCTGTGCATCCAACCGTTGAGCGAACAAACTTTGAATGGATGAAGTGAATGTGGTGGGTAGATTGCTTTTGATGTGCCGTAGGATGTTTTTTTTTCTGCCTTCGTTATCTTCCTCACGTCCTTGTCGAACCTACATGAAGTTTACAGAAAAGGGGC
Source organism: Cheilosia variabilis (assembly GCA_951230905.1). Lineage (NCBI taxonomy): Eukaryota > Metazoa > Arthropoda > Insecta > Diptera > Syrphidae > Cheilosia > Cheilosia variabilis. The sequence goes on along the minus strand of OX579676.1, from coordinate 142,925,416 downwards.
ACAGTATTGGTTTTAGCTTATATCTAATCGAGCTTGAGTTGAAGTGGAAATGTTTACCTTCTGGCAGTCCCGAAATAATATCCACTCATACATACCCCATGTTTGGAGCTAATTTCGACTTGATTTTCGTTTTATTTGAAGAGCAGGACCTTGGAGAATAGCAAATCGAAGTCGGCAGCATCAATGAAATTGAAATATTCAATTACTTTCCGAAAATTCAAAGAGAAAGAGAGAGAGAGCTGTGTTTCATATCGTTTGGATTTGATGTCGGCATTTAATTTCAGTTCTCGAGGTTTATACATCGAAATGGAAGTTCAAAGATTAAAACCTTCGGGTTATAGACACAGCGTGCTGAGCTTGGTTTGCGTTTGAATTCGCCAGCTGTCGCTGTGTCGGGGCGAATGGTAGAGCGGGAATTCAGAGCCCAATCATAATATGATTAAATTATAGTCCGTTGGTTGCAACATTAGATGTTGTTCAAAGGAAACTTTCAAAATCCCGCATACAAAGTTTATGAGGATGCAGTGAATGCAAATTGACAATAAATCGAGAAAGTCATACATATGTACGTATTTCAGTACATCCCGTTTTACATACAAAGAAGAGGCCATGTGTGCTATTAGGTAAAAGGTACCTTTAAAATTTTAATCAAATGTATCAAGGATCATAAATCGAGTGTATCACATAATTTTGTATTCTCTTTAACTTGAACTAAGGCATTCAATAGACTACGATGGGAAGACAATATTAATGAAGTAAAATTATTCATGTGTACAGAAAATGTAAAGGGCAATGTTGTTCAGGTGTTCGTTGCCTATAGACACAGAAACTGCTCAACTGATTTTGGTTAGAATTAAGCACTTTTATTCCTTATTTGTGCCGACATTGTTTAAAGGTAGATTTAAGTAAAATTCAATAGGTGCCGCTGTTCTTAAACGTGGTTGCAATCGGCCATTAAAAGTTTGTATGTGTCCGATAAGGAATGTAAAATAAATGGTGCCATGCAGCGATATCAGATCATGGGTAATTACCCATATCGTGGGCATTTTGACTTTCAAAATAAGCTAAAAGGGCGAAAAATTACATTTTTTGATCTCTCAGAACAAAAAAGAAGTATGTTATGTTGTTTTTTAACGTCGTCGTGGGCAATTCAGTCCGAAGTCACTGGTGCCGTGATATAAGGCCAAGCGACATAAGTTTTTCCATGCAGGGGGTTGCAGGGGGTCATCATGCCCCCAGACATATTCGACTAATCGCACGAATTTTCACGAGCACTTTTTTAGACAACCGTTTTGTTTTGTTTTGTATTTTATTATCTTCTCAAATTCTGAAACAAAAAAACTCTTTGGTCCTTAAGGTTTGATACATACTCGTGGGCAAAACAATTTGGCCCTACGAGTATGACGCTTTGGGAAGGCGACATAAGACCAAGTTCTCAAAATTTGGCCTAATGACGCTTTCCCAAAGAGTCATAAAGCCGAATTCTCAGTACATTACGCAGAAAAAAAAAACGGTTGCCCATTCGCTATAGTGTGTTTCCCATTTTGCTGTGCCCTAATTGATGACTTAACCATTTTTTGCCCCTTCTGTCTAAATAGTTGTACACGTGGCAGTGACACTCGCTGCGTTCTGCCAATGACATCCGCATATGCAATTGGTCTTTTAAAAAATGGTGCCTTCTCTGTTGGCTTGAAAGTGCCGCACTTGTTTTTTGAGAAATCTTCTGACAGTCTATTACCTTGTCTAAGTTAATTTTTTTAAGAACTGAAGTTTGGTCTTAAATAAATAGAGCAAGTCTTGTTATCTACTCTTAAAGAGTTTGGCCTTACATACAACTAAGTACGGAACAGATTGTTTGAGTTTGTACAGAGCATTGTTTGAAAAAATATTAACGAATAGAATACTTTAGCATCTTCCAAACTATTTTTGGAAAACGGTCTACCTAAATGGAAACCTTCCGCTCGAAGATTAATTTTTCATGCTTTTTTGGAACTAGCGATGATTCCAAACTAAGTTTTACCTTACCAAACATATAGGATAGGTATATATATATAAATAAATAATAAATGAAAATTGTGCGATGTATTTCTGTATAAATATTTAAACCTTTTCACAGAGCTCTACCGTTTCATAAACTACATAGTTATATATAGAATTGCCTGGGGGTGGGGGAATTGCACTAATGAGCGAAATTACTTGTGGGAGATAGTTTGGTATCCGACAATTGTTCCAAGTACAAACAATATTGCCTACGAGGCGATTGATCGAATGAACAATAGGTTGCCAGGCAGCGTTGTTATGTGATCGTATTTATCGTAAATGTTACGATTTTCGAAGGTCAATACGACGCTCCGATTTTTGCCTTTTTCGACCCAATTTTTACGATTTCGTAAAAATTCTTACGATTTTTCCGATATTATACATACATTAAATACGATAGCTAAACCGAAATACGACGCGATAAATAAAATACAATTTCAGAAAAAGAACCCACAAAGATTTAGAAATGCATTTAGCACCTATAACTTTACCTTACCCGCACATCCCCTTTGCAATTAGCCGGCATCGATTACCGAGCATACCCGTTTTTTTTTGTTTGCGTGATGGGTTGCCGCCTACTTGCGATGCTACGTCTATGTCATTTCAAATTGGCAATGGCTATATTTCCTTTTGAATATTTGCGTTGTTTCTTGCTTGTGTCACGGTTGCCACTTTGGTAATTTTTTCCAAATTTAGTAATTTTTTTTTTGCTTTTTGAGTTTTGGTAATTTGGTAATTTTTATCTGGTTTTGGTAACTTTTTGAGCAGGAGCACCAAAAATACGAGCTCGATATCAATTCATTTAAATGCTGCCTTACTGTTTCTGAGTGAAAGCATTGCATTTGCATATGCGTCAGCACCATCCATGTAAACCTATTTTCTTCAAAAAATTACTGAATGCACTCATTTTCAACTTTTGACAGAATAATGGTGAACTTCGAAATATTTTTGTTATAAGAAAAAATGCTCGGAAATGGTAGAAGGTAGCTGGTAATTTTGTGCACAACGTTGTTGAAGTTGTTTAATTGATAAGACTGACAAAGTTCCTACTACGTTCCTTACTGAGTCTTATGTTTTATAAATGTTTGTTTTTAAACAACCAATTTTAAAAATCAAATAAAATAATTTGAGTTTACAAAAGAATGCTTTTCGTCAGCAAAAGTATTTAAAGTAGAAATTACTATTACATTGGTAAGTTAAGTCTTATTTATTTTATTTTGTAAAGTTGTTGTTTAACTACTTAAAGACTGACTAAGTTCCTACAAACCTATTGTACCAAATTAGATACTTTAAAAGACTTATGTTTTTTTTTTTGTGTTTTAAAAATGTGTGCTATAATAAATAAAAATAATGTGCTAGGAACTCTACACTTTTTTTTAGTTTCTCTGAAGACTAAGAAAATGGACGTTTTTACACTGTCATGCCGTTTTTTTATATTATGTTCGCAAATCAGAGAAAATAGTCTTAGGATAGTGATAAGGCATTTTCACATTGGCTCAAGACTATATAATACCCTTACCCTTTTACTTTAAACATTGCAGATTGGTTGATAAATCAAAACGGTTAATGTAATGTGTAAAATTTTAAAATCAATTACTTTTCTTAAGGAATATGAGTCCTTAACCCCTTACCATGGGGATGTGGAGTTTTATATGGGGTAGAATTACAATATATAAAAAAAATACTTCAATAGACTTCGGAAGGTATAAGTTTTATTGGTATGAAAGTAAATACCTACTTCTGAATTTAAATTTGCTTGAAAGCGACATAAGCTTTCGATTTGGCAAAAAGATACATTTTTTCAGAAAAAAAATCTCCTTTTTTTTGATCGAGATTGCTTTTCATAAAAAATAAATCTTATTTTTTTTTTCTTATCTGAGACACTTTTCAGAAATCTCGATTTCCTTCTCAGATTTACACATTCACTCATACCAATGTGTATGGCACACCGACGGCGGTTTATCGTTGGAAGGATTGTTTTTTTTTTTAACTGAATTATTCATTTTACACGTATGGAAACGAGTATTTATATTAAATTATTTCGAAATGCGTTACTAAAGGGTGATTTTTTAGCTGGTTTGGTTTTGGCAACACTGGTTTTGACAGCTGACGTGTGTTTAGTACCTTGTGTCACTGTCAAACAGCTTCAGTTTGGTTTGCAATTTAACCATGGATCGTCTTACAAATGAACAACACTTGCAAATTATTGAATTTTACTATCAAAATTCGTGCTCGGTTCGAAATGTTCATCGCGCGCTGCTTCCATTTTATGATCGGCATTCTCGACCTTCTGAGCAGTCTATTCGGAAGATTGTGACCAAATTTCGCACCAAATTTACTTTGTTGGACATTAAACCACCAACACGTTTACGTACTGTGCGTAGTGAAGAAAATATTGCGGCCGTATCAGCTAGTGTGACAGAAGACCGCGAAATGTCGATTCGGCGCCGTTCCCAGCAGTTAGGCCTTTGTTACAGCACTACGTGGAAAATTTTGCGGAAGGATTTGGGCGTAAAGCCTTTTAAGATACAGCTGGTGCAAGAACTAAAGCCAGCCGACCTACCACAACGCCGAATTTTTGGTGAATGGGCTCTTGGAAAGCTGGCCGAGGATCCGCTTTTTTATCGAAAAATTGTGTTCAGCGATGAGGCTCATTTTTGGTTGAATGGGTACGTAAATAAGCAAAATTGCCGTATTTGGAGTGAAGATCAGCCAGAAGCATTGCAACAGCTACCAATGCATCCCGAAAAAGCCACTGTTTGGTGCGGTTTATGGGCCGGCGGCATTATTGGGCCATATTTCTTCAAAGATGATGCGAATCGCAGCGTTACTGTCAATGGTGAACGCTACCGAGCGATGATAACAAACTTTTTTTTGCCCGAAATGGAAGTTCTTGACTTGCATGATATGTGGTTTCAACAAGACGGTGCCACATGCCACACAGCACGCGAAACAATGGCGCAATTGCGAGGCGAGTTTGGTGAACAGTTAATTTCACGTTTCGGGCCGGTCAATTGGCCGCCTAGATCGTGCGATTTGACACCATTAGATTATTTTTTGTGGGGGTATGCCAAGGCTAATGTGTATAGGGACAAGCCCGCTTCGATTGACGCACTGGAAGCCAACATCCATGCATTCATTCGTGAGATACCGGCCGATATGTGTGAAAGAGTATGCCAAAATTGGACTCAGCGGATGGGCTACCTGAGACGCAGCCGCGGTCAACATTTGCATGAAATTATCTTTAAACATTAAATTGCAAGGTTCAAACTATCGATTCAAATAAATATTTCATTCATTTTTTCGAATTTTTTGTGTTTTTTTTTTTAAAAAAGTTCTAAACCTCTTAAAAAATCACCCTTTATAAACGTGTTACTAAAAACGTGGAAATTGATTTCCAGGAGGTAGATACAAGTGAAAACAAAAAAAATTCCGGCCAACCCAATACACACAAGAATCAATAAAATTTTGATTTTATGTTCGATTTGGCAGCAAAAATCTGAAATCTCAGATCAAAATCAAAATCTGAAAAGCCAAATCGAAAACGACATATTTAAAAAATACTAATAAAACACCAAGCATCTTAAAGATCAAACTGTCCGACTTCTCGAGCATTACAAAAAAACATTCATATTAAGTGCAAAATGACCTCTATGCTCTTAAACGCATTTTTTGTACTCGTAAAATTAGAAAATACGACAAATACGATTTTGAATCGAGAAAATATACGATTCTCAAACAATATCCATAACAACACTGTTGCCAGGACGGTTATTCACAATCATGCGCGTTCTATTGATTATTATAATAATAGTGCTTTGGGAAATTAGAGTGAACCATTTCATTAATGGACAAATAAATGTACCGACACAATCGAAATATTTTATTACTTTAGGATATTACACATACTTACATAACATGGGATTCTATTTGTATACAGATCTTGTCTACATTTAAAAAAAAAACTTTGAGTCAAAATGCATGTGCGTTGCATGTAGTTGGCACAAAACTTTTCGAGCTAAAAGACATTCAAAAAGCTATTTATCGATACTTATGGAAGCTAGTGCTTTAATATTTAGAAATTTGATGAACAAAGCACTCTGAAAAAATGGGCGGGATAGGAAAATGGGAAATGTCACTTGCCGCATAACAAAATTATTTAAAATTTATGAAATTGTGTTTTTGACATATATAGCCTTGAAATTTGGTAAAAACAAAGAAACGGGCGTTGGGCCTCCTATAGGTACATAACAAAAAAACAAAGGTTTTTAAGATTATAATATATGGAATATTTGAATACTTAAAACAAGATACGACCAAAGCCGGGCGAGTTACACTTTTGTAACTTGTTTTGTTTATAAAAGAGCTATGGAATTGTTATAAGGAAAAATCTAATTTAATGCATTTTAAATACGGCTTTGGGTATGGCCACGACTCTGACTTAAATCATCCTGTCGGTCTAATTTTGAGTCACTCTTTCTATCGTACCTAAGTCGCTAAAGATTTGAATCAAACATAGTTAGTCCATATTTTCGAAAACAAATAATCGTCACGTTTTTGGCGAACTTCGGTCTCATTTTAAAAAAAAATCGATGTGAATTATACAAATCCGTGAAAATGTGGGACTGGTATTGAGTCACGTAAGTTAAATTGAGTTACTTTAAGCACGGTATTAAACACGTAAATACTATAAAAATGAAGGGCACGACTGGGTCGTTCGAAAATTGTTCGTCCATTCCGAGCTTTCTTGGTTTTTTTTTACGATTTGTGACAAAAAATATTTATGAAAATTTGATATTTTTTAGAAAAACTAAGTTCGGTGTCTTATCTAGAATACTTATGGTGTCTTAAATACGCGTTTAAGTGTTTTTTACAACTGGAGCCTTACTCTGTAATTCGATTCTAAAGTTAAAATAAATAACTATTTATTTAAAAAAAAATACATATATTTTTTGATAAAATGTTCTTAATTAATTGAAGAAAACATAATAAATACTTATATGATGATATTTTGGATGACTTTATTTTGTTTTAAAGGGAAATCGCGAACAAAAATATCAATACAAAACAAAATCAATTTGAAATTTTAATTGGTTTTGTGTTCCCATCCGGATTTATCAAAGGGCTATTAAAAAACTGCGGACGCACGGAGAGCTTCAAATAATCCGTGGAAGCGTTTAGCAACCGATTTGAACGCAGCTGGTGGTGGGAACAAAGGATTTTGGATCAGGAAAAGAAACAACAACTGATGACGAAATTAGATATAATAATTATTTATATCTTTCATTGAATTCTTTCTTCAACACGAATTTCTTCATAAAGCCACAATGCAACTGAATCCATATCCGTATAGTAAAATTCAATTATCAACGAATAAATTTAAATAATCAAAATGATTATTTGACTTTTTGTTAAATTTAAAATGTCATTTTTGACAAAAACCAGCTCGAGTCTCATAACATTTATTCGAAAGTTGCAAAGGTTTTTTTACAACATTTCCTATCGATTATATCGGAAACAACAGTTTTTACTTTCGAGTCGAATTAGAGAGTTAGGCCCATGATTGTAGACCTCAGGAGCCGACGGACTGGTGGGTAGACGGACGGAATTACGAAACATCCATCCATCGAAATTTTGTACGAAAATATCTTTCCTTTCTATGCCTTCGAGAAAGTTGAAAAGAAACGAAGGAAAGAAAATTTTTCAAAAATGACTTAGATAAAGAAAAATTTTAGCCAATAATGGAACGAAGTATATATATTTTTTCGCATTGGTCCTTTGACTTTTCATCGGCGAGTTGAATAAGAACTTTTTGACTTATGAAAACAATTTTGATAGTCCTTTTATTCAATCATTGAAAAGCATAGCATTTATTCCTTCAGCAAAGGATTTATTCGTTCGGCTTTACAGACAGAATGTAACGATAAGCTGGACCATATTTACCGATATGACGCAAAAATATATAGTTGACGTAATAAAGGGCCCAATCCGTTTTGTCCGTTGCGGCAGCTTATGGAAGCGCACGTGCAGGATGCGACGGATAGAGTAAGTTTACTTTCTACTTTTCTGTTCGTTGGCACTCTTGACACAGTTGCACAGTGTGAGAGAAAGCAATTTCATTGCTGGAAATATCGAGAGAATAAGAGAAACTGTCATCGCCTGCCACCGCATGCTACGGATTCTATGGTACCGTCAAATACGTCAATATTGAGCGATAATTCGACGCGACGGAAGTAACGGATTCTATGGGCTGGGCCCTTAAGTTATTTTCTAAGTCTGTTCCTTCCTAAGGTATAACATTTAAACAGGGATAACCTTTATGTGGTTTAAATGAACTTCGTTAAATATGCTCAAGACTTTAGACAGTAGATCCACTAATGTTGTCAGCAGCAGTTCCCCATCAGGCTCGCCATTTAGCCCTTGCCACCAAACAAAGCTTAAATAGTGGGTTAAAGGTATTCCATGTGAGATTCTATGCTTTCGGAGACAGAATTAGACTACTGCACCCGTACAAGCCAAGATGAATTATTCGATAGAAATGACATTATCATATTCCTAAGAAAGAACTTTCCAACTAAGACTGCATTTTTTCATGTTAATATCACTCATTCATTGCACTCTTACAGATTATCTTAAGTTGTTTTGTGGCTTCGAGACAAAACTTGCTCCACTCTCTTTCTACGAAACTCCCTTTATACCACTATCTGCTCCAGTTGAACAAAGTCAATTTTTTTGCCAAATCAACAGCGCTTATCTTTTCCCAACCAACCATGCAATTTAACCACGTGGATGTGCCTCAAGTCCTTGTCCGACCTACTTGTATCTCATTCTGTGCCCACAAATATCCACAATCCGCACATCTAGCTATTAACCGGTCGAATTTTACATTTGTTAGCTCCACGAACAAACCACGTTCAGGCAATAAACATTGCGCCCATCTAGACGCATGTCCACTATAAATCGCTACATAAACACCACCTCCACGTTCTTCATAAAATTAAAATTCCCCTGCCAAAAACACAGTAAGGGTCAGTTACACTGTTTCTGTTTTACACTTTCTGTAAATTGTATTTTATAGCCCATCCCGACGGCCATTCCCCATGTCCCTGCTTTTGCCGAAAATCCTAACAAAGTTAAAGTACCGCACTTGGAATTAAATTAAAACGCATTTGGCTTCAAACAATCTCTGTTCGAATTGGTCTCTGGCTACAATAAAATGGGTTAACAGTGTTAAAACGATTTTTCCATGCTTTCAAACCCTTCGGAACAAAAAAAATATATTCAAAAACAGAAATTCCCTCCCTAGGGCTGAATTCCAGCCACAGTTTCCAAAAAAGGAAAAACCTTGCAATTTCATAGAATAGGTGTTGAGTCGTATTTATCTCTCTCTCTCGCCGGTAAATAATTCATGTATTTTCCACTGGACATGGAGCTGTGCCATTGTTTCGACTTGTGCATTTCTCTATACAGGCTTTATTATTTATTTTTGTATATCCCTTTTTGACTGCAATAAAATGCACACGCAGATACATTCACACGTCCTTCCGTTTCTAACATGGTGCAGCACATTTTTCAACATAAAATAAATCCGATGTACGCGTTCTTTTAAACAACATCCCGAAACAACCAAATGAACAAATATGGACTAAGGCTACATGCCAATTGAATAAAAAAAACAAAAAGGAGAATACCTCCCGAAATGGTATGAATTCCTTTATGCGATACAATTCAGTATGTGGTATTCCATGTATGGAAATGGAGTGGAATGGGGCTCTAGAAATTATTAAACAAAAAAAAGGTGGAAAAACAATTTAGGAATGTGAAATAATTCAACGCAAATTGTTAGTTGAATGGCGTTATGTGGTTTGGACAGAAATAGCTTGGAAATGATGACTGGACCGAAATGGATTGGTCAGCCAGTTTTTATACTGGCATTAATTTTTTTTTGTTACTCGAAAGTGGATTTTAATATTCCGAGTGCGATGTGATAAGGACTAACTAAATAGTTGCAAAAGCAGTCAATTTTGCACATGATTAGCACGTGTGGTGGGATATAGACAGCGGCCTTACCTAAATTACCCACTGTGACCTACAATAAAAATAAATATTGGTTAGGCCCTTTGCTTATAACTTTGAGATATATCACTGTTCTGGATTTTCGCTGTTTATCAATTGCCAACTGTCACAATTGTTGACAATTGTTCCCGATAATTAAAATCTACCGGACTATGGCTTATATCTCAAACGAATGCCAGAGCAAGTTGATATACTCCCGTGATGGGTACCTCGAGAGCATTGTGGAAATAATGTTACCCAAACCATGCAAAAAATATTCATAAATGCATTTATGAACGCAAACTACAGCTGCCTGAATGCGGCCATCATGCCAAAAATGAGTTCATGCATATTAATTAAACTAAAGTAGTTTATAAACAAAAGTCATAAATGACAGAAATAAAAACATTGGGCACATTCAAGAATCTAGTTATCTTAAGTCGACTAGATTGGTCTAGATAAGATGTGACCTGATCGCAAAAACTAGATTGGTTGGGAATGCCAATTTTTCTACGTCAGCCACATATGAGAACTGTCAACTTACTACTCCGTCACGAATTTCTTGACTAGATTCGCCGGCTACCCCTCCAGATACGTCAACTGACCGATTTCAGACAATCCAAACCGAGATACATCTAGTCAGACTTACTAAACTAGATACTTGAACGTCCCCATTTTGCCAATGAAAACTCGGATATTTAACATTTGGGAAGTTCGGATTCTTATAGTTTAGTAAGTCTGACAGCTGGCTGACTAGACGTAGCTATTTCAGCTTTTATCGGCCCAGAGTGGTCACGGGAATAGTTTTCTCAGTTGACGTTTATGGAGGAGAAGGAGAGAAGGAGAAGCCGACAAATCTAGTCAAGGAAATCCTGCCTGCATACTCAGTTGAAATTTCAGAATAGTCCAATAAGTGCCGATTATAGAAAAAGGTCTCATTTCTGAAGCTACTTCGCAGAGTTAAAATTATCGCAGGATATTGAACAACTATTAACTCGTATAAAATTATAATCGGGTTATGAAAGGCAACCCTCTTACATTTTAAACGTACTTTATCTAGAAATAACGATTTTTTTTTAAATTTCCGAAGGCCTTTCCAAATAAAACGGTCAAAGTAGCAAACAACTGTGAGAGGCTCTCGAAAAAAGTGCAATATTTCGACTTTAGTCGAACAACGATAATGCTGACCGCGAGAATACAAAAACCATTCAAGTTACATAATCAACCCGTTCGGATACCTAGTCCAGACGTTTTCATAAACTAGGTATCTAGGAACTAGGAACTTCACCATACTTCCGATTCCATTCCAAGGCGATATAAGGAGCTTTGTGTCATCATCGGGGCAGTATTTTTTCTGTTGTTAATTTCTTAATAACAAAAGTTATTTAACAATTCAATAAGTTGCTTCTGTTTACTGTTTCTCCCGTCATTTTTCTACAGGGTGACAAAAAATCAAAAACACATCCACTCTTGGCAGCATGCTGACAGTAAATTTTCTTTTATTTAGTCTTATTTAGTTATGGCGAAAAAATAATTCCGTATAAACGAATTCCGAATAAACGTTTCAAAAAAGCTGGTCCAACATAGATCGCAAAAACTACGAAACTGCTTTGTCCAATGAAGTTGGCACAGCTGAAATCTCTGACGAAATGTTTCCCTTTTTTAAATCTCTGCTGCAAGTGTTCCAACCTCGAGATGACTACAAGGAACTTGTGGAACTGACAATTATTTTCTTAGGAGGATTTCCTCAGAAATAATCATCATTTAAAGCTCCAGCTGGAATACATCGTGCTAGATGGATGTCGAAATCTATCTACTCCCTTAAGATATGAATTTTCCGAAATCAGTTCAAGTTAACAAAGAGAGAAGAACTTGGAATTTGCTTTATATTTTGGTCTTATATTTAGAATTAAACTTCTACTCCTAGTCTCGGCTTGAAAACGACTAAAAAAGAACAATATAATTCTGCTGCTGGTTAACTTCCGCTGTCCAGCACATACCGGTGCGCATTTGCCGCTGTCTATAAACGACGTAATTATATAAGTGATGGTAGACGCAGGTTGTTGCCGTGCTGCTGTGTTATGCGTGCTGATACAGGTAAAGGGTTTTTCAACAGGGACACTACAAAAGTAGAGCGACAGGGAAGCAAACGACGCCGAATTTCTTGCCGCTCTTTCGACATTTATCTTTAGTAAGGTTTGCCATTTCATGATGGAAAGATATACAAGCCAACAACGAGTCGAAATTATTAAAATTTACTACCGAAATTCGGAGTCAGTGGCCTCAACGTTAAGAGCGCTACCGTCATAATCGTCCTAGCAGATCAACAATTGAGCGTCTAGTGGAAAAATTTGAATCCACAGTTAAAGAAAGCCCAAATGTGTCTCTCACACGTCGTTCTCAAGCGTTGGGCATCTCTGTGACGTCGCTGTGGCGAATTTTGCGAAAAGATCTTGGCCTACATCCTTACAAGATTAAATTGACGCAAGAACTGAAGCCGCTTGATCACCAGAAGCGTCGTATGTTCGTGAATTGGGCTGAGCAACAACTTGAAAATGATTCGGATTTTCATCGAAAAATCATCTTCAGCGATGAGGCTCATTTCTGGCTGAATGGCTTCGTCAATAAACAAAATATGCGGTATTGATCAGGCAGCAATCCACACGTACTCCATGAGTCATCATTGCATCCCGACAAAATTACGGTTTGGTGTGGTTTATGAGCCGGCGACGTCATTGGGCCGTACTTCTTCCGTGATGATCAAGACCAGCACGTTACTGTGAATGGGAATCGCTACCGTTCAATGATAACCGAATATTTTTGGCCCCAATTGGATGTTATGGACTTGGAGGACACGTGGTTCGAACAGGACGGCGCCACAAGCCACACAGCGAATGTCACAATCAATTTATTGGAAACCAAGTTTGGAGAACGTGTTCTTACGAAATGGTCCAGTCGCTTGGCCGTCTCAGTCGTGCGATTTGACGCCGTTAGACTATTTCCTGTGGGGCTACGTCAAGTCTATGGTCTATGCCAACAAGCCAGCGACGATTGATGAACTTCGTACGAATATCGAACGTGAAATTGCAGCAGTATCGGCCGATTTATGCTTGAAAACCGTCGAAAATTGGGTTCAGCGTCTGGACTTCTGCAAGCGTGCCCGTGGTGGCCATGCAAAAGAAATCGAGTTCCATGCATAATGGCATCGAACGTACTTTCACAGGAATAAAGAATTTCATTGATATCCAAAACCGTTTTTGTTTTGTAGCGCTCTTATTGAAAAACCCTTTATATTGCTATCTTGCGTTTCTGTCCTATACGGTTCGCTCTTGCTGCAGAACAGAGACCATTACATGTCGATGGACGGAAAGAGTGTCTCTTTCATTGTAAACCATTGCAATCTTTCAAAAGTTTCGTTTATATGAAATGTGTGTTGCAGAGTTCGTCAATAAAAACAATAAAAACCATCTCTCTCCTGTCAAATCACCACAGTAATTTCTATTCCACTGATTCATTTCCACTTTAATGTAGCAGTTTCATTTGATATCCCAGCACGTATAGGAATATCGAAAGTGCTCTTGTTCATTCCCTGGAATTTCATCAAACGCAATCATAAATACTTCTAATGCCATTAAGCACCAACCTTTCCGCATGTGACAGCCATTACGTATTTCGCACAAGCCCGTTATACCAAACAACTGCGATATGACTTCATACAAACATTCTTGACACAAATCGAAATGTCATGAGTTGCTTCCGTTGGACATTATTATGACTCTTGGGGACGAACAAGTGCCACTGGATTCTATGCCCGGTAATACGTTTCATCTTACATTTTGTATAATGTTTTATTATTTCCTTTAATCACACGAAACAAAAATGTTTATACATTTATAGCTACGTGTGGTAATGGTACGGCACAGTTATTTTCGCATTCAATTACCTTCACAATACATTATATAGTCGTGTTTGTCGGTACAAAGTTACGGGTATCGGTGCTGCCCTATGCAACCGCTATTAAATCAGCAGTTAAACGGAAGCTTACATCTTTGATTTCCAACGTTAAAATTACTTAACAGAAGAAATGCTGACATACAGTGGTATCGCGAAAAAGTTCATAAGATTATTTCGGCTGCAAAGTGGTCCCTTGCGAGATAAATTGTTTGTATCTTGATTTGTACTTGCCTCAAGTTAAAAATGCTCTCCCAATCCACAGGGATTTTTTTATGAAAACATAGGGCTTGACATGGAGCAACATTTAGTTTTTAAATTATTACAATCGGCCAAGTTAATTGTTCACGTGTCAGTTCACAGAAGTCGCTCGTTAGATCGACAACGACACAACTGGTCTATCGGTGGATTTGATGCCACAACTAACTCGTTGGTGGCCTTATCTAATCTTAGGAAAAGGATAACCTTGGCCATCCTTCTGTGAAGACCGAACAGAGAGAATCATGCGGAATGACCGAACGTTTCTTTCTGTGCTTGCAGGTATCCTTACGCGATACACCACCCTGGGGTACCACATGAAGGAAACACTTAGACTAACGCAAGAAGGACTTTACGCAGGCTGCAGTGATAAGAGAGTTCTTGCGGATACAACCTATGTTATGTTCCCGTCCAGGTCTCCAACACACCAGAAACCTGTTCCTAGGAAGATCCTTCTTGCGTAGCCCGGCTGCAGTATAATTCAAAACGCTAAAAATGTTCTTAAAATAATTTTAGAAATTGTTGGCCTAATTATTATCCCTAAGTATCCTTTTTTTTCATGATTAAAAATTAGTTGAGTATTTAAGTAAAAAATTTATTTTGGTTAAAGAGGTTCCCAAAAAGTAGGCGTGGCAATAACTCATACAGCCTATATCCTTCTGGATGTCCTATATATATATATATTTCGAGAGATAATCGAATCAGACCACCATTGTCGGGTCTCTTTTCGTCTCTCTACCACTGTAAATCTTACTCAGAGAGACTCTCTGGATTTCTCCACAGTTCTTCTATGGGATCAATTCATAGTGTTAACGCTAGCATCTGTTTATGGGAGATCCGTTTCATCGACTGGGTCTCGACCCATTGATGTCCCAAGATCCTCATTCTTCTGCCAGCCAATGCCGGGCATTGACACAGTATATGTGCCGCTGTCTCAGATTCCTCCAGGCATAGTCTACAAGTATCATCCTCTATAAGGCCCATTTTCCTTAAGTGATACCTGAAATTACCATGTCCTGTAGACAAAGCCACCACCCATTTCAATGTTCCTCGACTCATGCTTAGAACTCTTCTTTGAGTGGAGCAGGTCGGCCACTTTATTGCCATTTTAGCTTGTCTACATTGTTCCACGGTTGACCACCTTCTCAGGTGTTCTGCCGTGATCCATTTGTGGACAAGCTGTTCAACCATTCCTCTGCCAATTGAAGAGAATGGTTCTGGTCCCAGCAACTTTTCAGTTGACCCCTGTTTTGCAAGGGAGTCCGCCTTTTCATTGCCTTCGATCCCTATGTGTCCTCGTACCCAAGTCAGTGTTACTTCATTTTTAGATGAACACTTATTGAGTTTAAGTACGCATTCCAGTGCCAGTGATGTTGTGATGTTTGTTTGTTCCATGCATCTGATCACCGCCTGATTGTCCAGTGCTATGAGGATATTTCTTCCTTCCACCTGACACTCAAGCAAGTAGTCCAACGCATAAAGCAAGGCAATCATCTCAGCCTGGTATACTGAAGTGTATTTCCCGAGGCTAATGTGACGGGCAAGTTCCAGCTCTTCTGAATAGATACCGGCCCCCGCCCCGCCATCCATCATGGATCCATCCGTGAAAATCACTAGTTCACCATTTCTTTTTTCTGGAAGTAATCCGTTCTCAATACGAGTTTTGTGATTTCTTTCCATAATACGCACCCTTGTTATTCGATCCATAGGCATGTTTAGCTCCCTAATCTCGTCTTTAACAAGTTCCAGGATCTTCCTATGTCCATAGATCGTACCACGATGGTGCCATTTCGCATCTCGATGCAAGCGAAGTGCCGTTTGGGCCGCTGTTTTCTTAATAAATAAGTCTAGCGGTAATATCCCCATGATGACTTCCAATGCGCATGTTGGGGTTGTACGTATTGCACCTGTAATTCCCACACATGCTAAACGCTGAACCCTATCCAGGTGCTTCCTCACAGTTTTCTGAGAGGCTTTCGCCCACCATACAACCGAGGCGTACGTGATAATGGGTCTAGTTATCATCGTATACATCCAGTGTGCTGACCTAGGCGA
Organism: Cheilosia variabilis; assembly: GCA_951230905.1. Classification (NCBI taxonomy): domain Eukaryota; kingdom Metazoa; phylum Arthropoda; class Insecta; order Diptera; family Syrphidae; genus Cheilosia; species Cheilosia variabilis. The sequence goes on along the minus strand of OX579676.1, from coordinate 142,909,057 downwards.
GAGTCCCCACCTCTGTCCACACACACGTTTGCACTGATGTAGTACTCTTTTTGCCTTCCGGACCTTCTCCTCAACATGGTAATTCCAAGTAAGTCCAGTATCTAGATAGACTCCCAGATACTTAACCTTCTTAGTCATTGTTAGTTCCGATCCGAAAAGTGTTAAGGGCCGAAATTCCAGATTTTTCCTCTTCCTAGTGAAGACTATTAGATCTGTTTTCGCCGCATTAATGGAGAGCCCTTGTTCCAGACACCACCGCTCAACCACTCTGAGTGCATTCCTCATGATATCTGCGGTGACGTCCATGAATTTGCCTCTGGCCATTATTGCTATGTCGTCGGCATATCCCACTGTGTGAATGCCCGTCGCCTCGAGTCTGTCGAGAAGAGAGTCGACAGTGATATTCCACAGTGTAGGTGAGAGAACACCTCCTTGTGGGCAACCTCTGCTAACCCTTCCTCTGAGTTTTGAGGTTCCCGTCTGAATATTAATCGCCCTCGTATTCAACATATTGTCCACCCATCTTACCACCAGTGGGTTAACCCTACGTTTTTCCAAGGCTTGTTTCAGACTTTCAAAGCATATCTTATCGAAGGCACCTTCAATGTCCATTATAGTGGTCATCGCAATGCCCCCGGTATTTAGCTCTTCCTCCGCAACGCGTACTACTTGGTGTAGCGCTATTTCTGTAGACATACCTACCCTGTATGCATGCTGTCTACTATTTAAAGGATACATCTTAAGCGCAGTACTCTCCATATAGTCCACCATCACCCTTTCCATTATTTTTAACAGGAAGGATGTTAGGCTGACTGGTCTGAATGACTTTGCCTCGGTGTAGTCCTTCTTTCCCGGTTTTGGAAGGAAGACCACATTTGCTTCCCTCCATGTTATCGGGATATAGCCTATTGCTAGGCATGCAACGTATATATTCCTGAGCCTTGGTGCAATTACGTCTATACCCCATTGCATTAGACCTGGAAATATACCATCCGGCCCCGCAGTTTTGAAGGGTGAGAATGTTGCTATCGCACCCTTGACCGCTTTTGGTGTCACGATCCGTTCTGCTTCCGTCCTATCCATCCTGTTCGCTCCTTGTTTCCTTGGAGCCCAGGGCTGATCTGACTTGATCTGGATGTCCTAAGAAACGTTCCAAAGAAAGACAATCCTCGATGATAGTCCGGCTTAAACTGTCATCACTTCTACTGAGAATCAGAAATATCCTCTTCGACATAACTCCCCATGAAGGACCAGTGTTATTAGCACTCTCTGTTCATTTTTTTTAAGTAAAATTTATATTACACGGAAAGAAAATCACCGTAAATTAACCTTTAATATAAAAACCGCATTTTGTAACACTGCTATAATTATTTTTTGGTACTAGAAAATTTTTGATAAAAGACGATTTACATGAGATGTTTTTTATGGACATTCAGTGTGTTGATAATCATGGTGAAATAAGGTGTTTTGATAGAATTTCACCAAAAATGTATAGTTTGAATGTTTTTTTGTTAGATTTCTGAAATTCCCACGATTTGGTGCTTTTTCCCTTTATCCCACGGAAGGCTTTTCGGACATCGAAATTCCCACAAAAAGGGATAAATCCCACGATTTAAAAACACTGTGAAGGACCCTCATTCCTCGCTCAAACCATTTACCAAGTAAAGGATCAATCACAGCACGCTCTCTTCTTTTACCGGGATAAGTTCACTTTGTTTTGCCTCCACTGTGGGTATGCTAACAGGAAACCAAAAGTAGCTACAATGAGCATTAAGTGCCTCCTTTAGTTGCGCTCACAAAGGCGTGTGTAACTGTATACCCCCCCAAACATTCAAATTTCAGGGGTGAGTGTAAAACGGAATTCATATTATAGCTGCTTAAATTTTCCACTTGTATTGCACGTCCCGGGAAAGTTGTTAACTCCATTGAGATTACAATCGACAGCGCACCGTAAAACAGCGTTGCCGGGCTATTAAATTCACTTCATAAAGTGAAAACCACACTCGTGAAGTTGCGCCTTGCACAACCCCTAGCCCTAGCACGAATGCAAAGAAAAATTGCGTTTCCAACAACAGCAATAAAAATCGCAGCCACACCTACTGTCTCACATTTCATGCGGCAAATGGCTACATCATCATCAGGCGACTCATCGTTATCCTTGTAATCTCAATAAATACAAATGCCAGATCGAGAACTTTTTAACAGTCTCTAATTAATCTCATTTCTAATTAGGAGCTGCACAGCATAACGAGTGGCAGCCGTAAGCCAAAAAGGATTCGTTTGTCGGTGGCAATTACTTGCCCGATACACACAAAAACAAACTAAACTTGTTTGTAGTTAATTTATATCCTCTAGAAAGTGAGAGCTGTTGTTATCCCCGACCCAAAAAAAAACCCCTTCTTCCTCCAAGGTCCATGGTCATATATTAAGAATGGTCATGGTGTAAATATCTAACTTTGCCCCTTGCCGGTGAAAACAAAACAAACTTCTGAGCCAAACTATAAGTGTATTCCTTTCTTATCGCCTTATTCGTCCCATAAATTTTTATGTTAAAAGTCTTCCCTGCTAACGGCTAGGACATGAATTTGGGTCAACCTGTATACGAAGACCTATTTTGGGCAAGGCAAGTGTAAGTCATTTAGTCGAGGGCATTAAGGAGATTAATCGCATTTTCAATTATTTATTTACACCTCACTGTAGGCTGCCTGGGTGTAGGTAGAGCTACCTTTCCCTCGGGGCCTGTGTGTTCATTCGGTCATCTTAATCAGCAAAAAAAATATATCACAAACACTTACAGAGTTACATACGAGGATAGAGTCGTATAAATGTTATTTTTATTAAAGACGAAATGAAAACGAATCGATATGAACTAATAACCCCGGGCGGACAGGGATGGCTGGTACTCGTGTCTTCCTAATGAGAGCACTTAATTAGATTCGTTCCGGTGTGACCGTGCGAGAAATAGGAGCAGAAAGTGGTGCGGGGACAAATAGTCTCAATAGAAATTGTTTCAACATTCAAAAGAAATGTTTTTGTTTTTTATTTATTTTTTCATGGCAGTGTCAGGAATTACACTTAACGCCGCGCCGCCGGCGGGGCACAGTATGTGCGTCAGGAAATTGTTTCTAACAAATTCGAAGCCCCCCTCCGTTGCTATAAAATATAACTTCCCAATTCGTTTGATATACAAAAAAAAATGTAAAAATAAATGCATTTTAAAGGGTGTCCCATAATTCACGCAAAATTGTAATTTGTCGCCATTTAATAGTACAGTGATGCCAACGCAAAAAAGGTTACAATGTGACAGCTGACAGTTCAGAGCTAGTCAAAATGGAGCGCTATACGAAAGAACAACGCATTTTTATTGCTAGACAATATTGTAAAAATAATGAAAGCTTATCAGCTGCAGTCCGCAATTTTCGTACAAAATATGGCTGTGATTTTCATCTTGATGACTTCGTTTATCGTCAAAATTGTCGCATTTGGGGTTCAGAAAACAGACAAATGAATCCACAACGCGTGACTGACTGTTTGGTGCGGATTTTTCGATTATCGGACCATTCTTCTTCGAAAATGCGGCTTGTTAGGCAGTAACAACAAAGGTGTTCGTTATCGTGACATAATCAATAAAAGAATACGTACTTGCCAGCAGTCTTGCTATTTATCCATTGTGCTATTGCATATATAGCCCCAATCTGTAACCTCTATGAATCAATAAAAAATGTAAGCTTTATAATTAAAAATTAAATTTTGCGTGAATTATGGGACTCCCTTTACAAGTCTGGGTGGATTTCCTTTTATCTACATCTCTCCCACAAATTGTTTTTTCACAACAACTCCTTAGACATAGCTCCATTGATGCAAAGCTGTTGAGGGTCACCCTCGCTATTGCCCATTAACTGCCAAGACAATTGTTGCAAAGTAAAACGCAAACCGTTTTTAATATTATATACAAGAGACCTTTATTCAAGTAGGTATGGAAAGCAAATGAACAGAAAAGATTTAGGCAAAAGAATGCTTTAATAGTGTACATAGGTTCTGTTAAGTTTCAAGAGAGAGATTATTGTGTTGTTAGTGTTTCAATGATTAGTAAAAGTTATACAGTGGTGTAAGAAACTATTTGAACAACAATGCTAGAATCTTCGTCATGATTCTGTCAAAGAGGCAACTTTTAAGTTTATAAATATTGTGAACACCGATTTCCGCGACATCTTCCGGTAAACAATACACATAACGCATCATTTGGTAGAAGCTGACATTAGGAAATACTTATTTTGAAAATATCTACAACCTTCCTGAAATATTTGAGTCAGACCAAACATTTTTTATCATGTCCCTCGTCCTTTTCTACCTCTTCCGGTTATTACTTTGATGAGGAGAACTTTCTTAGGCTTGGGAGACACCATTTACAAAACCCCGATATATAAAGAGGGGTTAAAAATCGAAGCAAAAAATAACCTATCGCTCCTCGTGAAGCACGTGAAGTTTTTAAGCCTTTGATAGTAACAGCCTATTTAGCCAAATAAATGGAGGACAACGTCTTCAAAAATGTCCTAAAGTGTGTGAATCATTTTTTCCAAATCGAGCCATCATATATTTTCAGGAGCATACCATGGCAAAAAGACTACCTATTTAAGAGCTGCTGTTCACCTTGGAGTTTGATGATAGAGCTTCTGCAAAATGTAGCCCTAACTTACCTTGATATTATATATGTTGCACAAGTAAAAATTGGTTTTGAGCCATTCCGAATTTCATGATTAGCAGGCACGTTTAAGTTGGGGTATTAATGGCTCATGCACATAGCTTTGAAGTTATGGATATTAATCTTGACCTGAAGTTTTTGGAATAACTCTTACCATTCGCTGCGACTTTGAGCTTAGAAACAATTAAGTATAAGAGTCCTATCTTCGAGAACTAAGAAGATTTTGTACAAGACCTTGAATATCAGCGACCTTCTTTATACCGATTAAGCTAGGACTTTATCTAAAGGGGACTGAAATATCGGGAAAATGGTTCTCCAAGTGATTTTTGGAGCTTGTAGAAGGAGGTTTATTGATAACCTATACGAGCTAAACGACTTTTGCAAAAATTGGTGCACCAGTCGTCTAAGAAAGCTAGGGTATGAGAGCGGATGGAGACAAATGGTCCGGCCCGTAGAGTTTACGATTTATTCCAAGGGACAATGGAGTAGAGGGAAGTCCCGCCTTAAATAGAAGATGACAATTTGAGTCAGTTTGTCAAAAGACCGCTCTAACTGAAGAGGCCAGTTCTCTGAGGTCAACCAACCACTGTAAGACCACCTTAGTAAGAAAGAGCTTTTTCTAATCTTCGGAATGTAAACAGCTTGGACTGCCATCTAAGGTGACGTGCTTTTACCCAGTGCTAGGTTATGTGTGTGGGAATTTGTGTAACAGAAACAGAAATCGTCCAGACGATCATGTCTTGCTACTAGTCCTGGGAGTACAGACAGGCATCAGATTTAGGGCGGCAACGGCTTTGGTTTTATCAGAAGACACACTGGATACAGCAGATTTTTCGGCCTGGTCTCAGTGGTGCTATTTCTCTTTTTCTGAAAAATATATAAAAGAGTCTCAGGAAAAAATTGTAAGACTACGACTCGATATTCAAAGCTTTCCTGGTCATGCAGTGCTAGGGCCTTACTCCATAATTGGGGCTTGATATTTACTCTTCTTAGAGGTGCAGTTTAGCCGGTGAAGGTTATGTTTGAAGAAGAAGCAAGATTGGGATGTGTGCAAGGTGACTGTAGAAACTCAGACAGTTTCGCAGGAAGAATTGATAGCGATAGGGCTGCTTCAAAGTTAAGGTTCAAGCAGGATAAACTCTCGGTTACAGTCCGATTGAATATAGCCGGAAAGAAGTTGTACCAAAGGGTAACTATTAGCATTTTACCCTAATAGCGTAAGCATTTTACCCAAAGCCGAGCTATGGCTTGACATCTATTTGGTAACTTTTGGACTGGATTTTTGTTATTTATATATCTGCATGAAGGCTCTACGAAAATCGGATGATATCCCAATCGCTGCACCACTCATCTTTCTAACCATCACACCTGGTTCCATCCTAATGAGAGCGGTTAAGTCAAACGAATTTTAGATAAGGTTCGACACCTTTTTAGGTGTTTTGTAGACATTAAAGTTGAAGTTTCTCATCGTTTTTCGGGGCTAAGCTTCTAGACCGGACATATTACTGGGAGCCTTGTTGCTACGTACAAGCTTCATTGAAGAAGCTGTGACTAACCGCAGTTGCTTAGTTTTGTGTGTATTAAGCTACAGAAGAATAGCTTCCCGGTGCGACCACCAAGATTATGCCAGTAGAATATCACTTCTTGTTTAAAACTCCTTGATTTTCCCAAGTAGGTACTTTTCCTTCTTTGATGTTACGTTTACTGTAGATTAACTTTGAGATTAGGATTAGTTTCTCATATAAATCTCGAGTTTTATCATAACAAATTTTAAACTCATAAAAACGAGATTAAACATTGAAACCAAACAAACCTAGTTTGCATGTAGAGTCCGGTTTGTGAGCACACTCTCCAGACAAGGTTGGGCTGTTAAAAACGTACAACAAACCGAGCAGCATTTGACAGTAATGAATGAGAGAGAAGGCGTCAAAAATGGAAAAATGTTTCTCTCTTTTGGATGGAGAGAGCCAGAGAAAATACGTCAACTTACTTGTTATTTCTATTTTATTCAGTGGTTACATTTCAAGACTAATTTTAAACTTTTGTATTTAACCCTAGGATTTGTGTCCGGTGCATAACGTCATCATACATCTTATAAAAATCACAAGGCCTTCGTTCTATAAAAGTATTAGGCACTCTGAAAGAGCGCTTATTCCGCTTAAAGTAACCGTTACCCATCACTACCGCACATACTGTTTGCCTCTTTGTCCCTCTGTCTGGTCTGCCTGTTTGTTTCTGTTCATAATAAAAGAGCGAAAAACAAAATTAACGAAAATAGACTACAGGAAAACAAAACAAAAAATAACTTCAACAATTTGCACTTAAGTGCAAAATAAAGCGAAACAAAACGTTTCCTAATCACAGCAATCATTGTGCGTTTGTGCGACAGAAAGAGGAAATATAGCTGCTGCGTTTGACCAACTTTCAATGTCTTCATTTGCAATCAATGTCGCATAAACACACAAACAGCAAGTTGTTGATACTTTGGATTTACTGAAAATGGCAAAAGTTGTATGCCAATCGAAACTTCCACATCCTGCGATGGTCTTCACTTTGTCGTAAACAGATCATTAATCCCCATTTCAGTTCCAAAGTGGAACAGGGATGAAACTTTCCCAATAGAGAGAACGAGTGTAACTCCCGACCAGCGTTGCCAGTTTGGGGGTTTTTCCCCCAGATCGGGGGGAAATCTGGGGGGAGAAATTATTTAGGGGGAAATCTGGGGTTTCTTTTTTTGTAATTGCACTCAATTATTTTTTTCTTCTCACTAAAAAGTATCGTAAGTGAACATTAAAAGCTATAAAGCAACACCAACAAACCAAAAAAATGCATGTTCCATTTATTCCAATTCCATTCCAACGCATTCCAATATTCATTGGTGCCAGGATATTGGTAAACCCCTATCTAAAGCTACATACATCACACACTATTGCATTTGCGAAAAGTTCACAATCATATGAGAAGCAATAAATAGAGCGAGACTTTCTTTGTATTTTGTCCCTTGCCAAAACCAATTTGTGATTGTTCCTGGATCGGGATGTATCAATTTTACCCCTTCCGATCAAATGATCAAAATGTTCATGAGCAGATGTACAAAAACAAAGATCAAGACACCGAGACCACTATTTATAAAGTTTTTCTTATTAAATCTTGAAATCTGAATTCAATTCCTTTTCTTTTTTTTAATTAAATATACATACATTAACAAATCTTTTTAATTCTTTAAACTTGTGACTTTGTATTTAATCTTAAATTTACATACTTAATTTGAAAAACAAAAAAAATTTGGGGTTTTTTTTTTTAGAAAATAGCTAAATCTGGGGGTTTTTGAGATTTGTCTGGGGGAAATATTTCAACCGTCTGGCAACGCTGCTCCCGACAATTGTCTTATGTGTATGTGAGAACAGAAAGGACCAACCAAGCCCGCATTTTTTTCTCGTCAGCATCGCAGCGGTGAAACTTCTTCTTCTGCCATTTGAAAATAAATTTCATTTCAACGTTCAGCCAAAAGCATGACAGCGCTCTCCAATAATTCAAAGTATGGCAAAGGATTGCTTGAGATCCTTTGGCATGTGGCTTGTATGTAGGGCCAAATGAATCAGATGTAATAATACATTTCACAAATTCAAAATGTGTTACTATTATAGTTCATTTGGGTTTTTCTTCTTTTTTTTTCGCTGACAAAGGCGGAAGGAAATGTGTCGACGACAATTCGGCGTCGTCATAGGGTAGATGAGAATGAATAAACGTGTTGCTGGATTGGAGTGTGCATGTCCTTTGTTTGGCTCCTATACCCATCATACCTTGGTTCATTCCTGTTATACTTTGTGTTTTTGTTTGGTTGCGTCGGTTAAATGTGTGTATGGTCTGAACTGAGATGGAAAAGACGAGGGAAAGATCTGATGAGTTATAGTTACAGAACCGGTCATGATTGTGAATGAAGGCCAAAGATTGGAGTTAAATCCTCGGAATGGGATATCATCATCAAAATCATTGGTCTTAAAGGAAATGGAGCGCGAGCACGTTTGCTCGCAGGAATTTTGTGTTAAGTCATGACCAACTTCGAGGGACCTTGCGGAATGCGAACGGTAATGAAGGTCCTCATATATAAGTTATTGGTTGACATTCTGAAAGGGAGACGCATGGTCTTGGAATCAGGAAGGTCATGTTAGGTGATTGGGAGATATTTAAATAAATTGATGATTTATTCGTTGCTTCGAGGAAACCAGTACGAGATAATGAGGTTATGAGGAAATAGGCATATACTGGCTAGCCATAGTGATGCCCCCTCATACAGGATCCTGTGAGGAAGAGTATTGTTTACGTGGTGATATGTAACCTCGAGATTTTTTGTCACTTTAAATATATATTTTAACGAAAGTGGAACTTGTGGAATTGGCTAAAATAGGTCTTGCTATAATTATGTGTGCACATGAAAAGTGAATCCATGCGTTAGGGAATTTGTTTCAATTTCGTGAACTTATACAGCCGTCATTGGACTCCAATACTGCCAGAGATGAGAATTTACTTCCTACGTAGTTGATTTGCTTCATTAATTTATTTTTATCCATCTGCTAAGTAAAAAACTTATTTCTACTTTGTTTAACTTATTTCTATCTTCCGTTCAAAATTTAATTTAAGATGCATCGTATTGATTCATTTTTGCAAATCGAAAATCTACTACAATCATTGTAAATTTGCTTCAGTCTTTTAAAAATTTATCATAAGAACAAAAAATATTTGCTTCACGTATTTTTGGAGCAATTTGTTTCACTTTCTGGACTCCAGCATTCGCATTGGTTACTGCTAGTAAATAACAACACACGCATACAGTACAGAGCTGTACTCCCCACGAAAGAAAAATTGTTGGCGTTTGTTTGATAAATGATTTTGTAAGCTCAGCTTCAGGACAACACAGAAAGGTGATTTATGGCTTAAATCGCTTCTGTCTTCGAATTCTGAATTCCTAAAAGTGATAGAATAATTCTCTATACACATACGCATTTTCAAGAAATGCAGATCATAGGTGTAAAAACCTCATCCAACAAATACATTCAGTGGTTCTAAATAAAAGTGCTGTCAAACAGAAAAGGGTGTGGTACGGTGGCATAAAAAAAAGTTCACTATCCAAACAAAAGCGACATCTATCGCATTTGAGCAATTTGTTGATTGGTAGCAATTTCTCCCGGATGTTTGGGCCTTAATGGCTTTTTCAATTTTTGAGCGGTTGACACAAAAATTGTAACTCAAAAAACATCGCAGTGGGCAAAATTTAGATGCTTACTCCAATAGGCACTCTGTAAACGCAATGTTTACAGTACAGCCCTTTAATGCTAAACTCTATTTATTTCCTTCCGATTTTTCCAAGTGCAAACCAAAGACTACACGTTCAAAAATTAGCCCTAACCAAGTGCGATTTTTACTCGGTTATAATGTGTTAGAATTAACTAAGTGCCTGTTGAAAAACGAGTATTCGTTGTTTAAAACTAACGAAATAAAAAGGTTGAATGCATACTGTTGAAAAAAAACACACTTTATCAGTTACTATCCACTAATTTTCTAAATTAATATAAGTTGGTTAAATTTTACAGAGTCAATTTGTTATTTACGGTAATTTTTAACCCAGTTTTCTTAAGTTGACTCGTTATTTTTAGCCCACTATCTCTGTAGTAGCTATATTAACAGTATTAATCGGTAGTTTTCAGCTCTTTAAATCGACGTGAAACGGTGGTTGATTTTAAGTAGATAAGTGATTTTTCTGCGTGTATATATAAACTACAGCTGGCAATCGCTCTTATGATGACAGACCTAACGCAATCCAATTTATTCCCACTAGTCCCCCCGTGTTGGCAGCAGGAAATTGAATTCAGTGTTGTTGACATCTTACAATTACGGCGGCCCTTTTGAACGACTGTCCATTAACTCGTATAAATTGCACCTAATGTACTAACTATCAAGTGGCGTTACCCTATTTGACAATTTGACAAAGGATCTCTGACGAAAATTTCAATCAATATATACCAACAGGTTGAGCTATTTCTCTCGCTCTTGCTTCCTGTCCTTTAGACGCCAAATAAATTAGCTCCATCCATCCAAATATGTTTGCATTCTATATTACCTCACATTGACCGGGGGTGTTTAAGTGGTACACCACATTCAACTTTAATGCAGCACCACCAATATCAATCTGCCCTCAGGCGAGCCGAGTTTGAGAAGGCGCCCGCCACCCGCCACGGCGTGGGAACAAATAAACACGGAGATAACATTCTTTATGGATAATATTAAATGAAAGTGCCAAGCATCTTTCGATTTCGATCCGCAATCCATATTCGGAGCACAAGTATACAGCAACATGCTCGTTCTCTAGGCATTGATGGGCGACATAAAGAATTCATAGCTGTGCAATGGGTCCAAATTGCTTCCGACATCCTAAAGGGAGAGAACTACTATGGGAAACACGCTCCTGCCTTTATACGTCGTTGTTCGTTGTTGTCGTCATCGTCCCCCCCACCCCATAGAGAGCTGTCATTAGCTCTTTTGGGGGTGGAGTAGGAGAGGGCGACTTATCCGGAATCCAAGAGGCAGAAATGGATTTCCGAAAATAAAAGCTGATAGCACGCACTCAGCGGATGCGGAGCCGGAAATGTCCTCAGCTAACTGAATTAAGTATGTGATGACCGACAAAATGATGTGCCGTATAAGTTGTTACGATACGTGCCGTGAAAAGTAGGTCCCAACTAATAAGTACGAACTGTGTGGTGCCACTGTGCAGTGACACTGTACATCAGGCAGCACTAAAGGAGAGGTCAGTCAATGTTTAGAACAAAAGTATTCCACAGCTAAATGGTGGTTGTACCCTTGTCCCACCCTTGCAATGGAAAGTAAACAGTTCTTCCTCGTATGGCTATTTGCAACCAGGCACGGATTCTTCTGAAAGGTGTCTTTATAATTCTCACCCATTGTTGAAAGACACTTATTCACTTTAACGCTCGTCAACCTTGTGTAGGCTCTTATCCTGGTGTTGTGTGTATGCTTGCCTGAAGGGTAGTTCCAGGAAAAAAAAATACAAACCATCAACCCACTCTCCGGTTGGGAGTTTTATTCTTTAATTCGCCGCCCAATTTTATCCTCGGGTTAGACAGTCTTTTACAATTCATCATTTGAAATGTCGTTCGAAGCCCTTAGCACCGCAAGGACAGTCAGTTTACGGCATGAATGCGGGCAATTTTTTCCAGAGTCGTATTATTGCGGCAGGGATATTAAATTGGCTTTAAGTGTTCACGAGTAAATGTGTGTGCGCCATAAAAAAAAAATCAAACAAGAGAAATGTTTTTTTTTTCGTATTCATTGTTTGAAGACCTTCTCCGTGGGGGGGGGGGGGTTGGAGGGGATGGATTTAATTCTGATCGAATAATTTCGAAACAAGGAAGTACTATGGAGATAATGCCCATCAAAATGTATGCGCGGCTTAAAATTGAAGCCACTTTTCCGGTGATGATGGGATTAGTCAAAATGTGAATCGAGCTCCCTTGAAAGCTGACTTACTGATGAGAAACGGCGGATGGCGATGGAATCGATTTTATTCCACTGAATTTGTCATTGAAGTTCAGTGGGATTTTGGCGTCAATGTCGGAAAAAAAACGCCATCAGGTGATGTATCGTTTTACTGAGTAGGATTACTGCAAACATTTGTGATGCCAAATGTAGATCTACTCGTATTGTGATTCAGGTATAAAGATGATGCCAGTGGCACTGTCTAGTTTAATTTTCCTGCGAGTGATTAAGTGTTGTGCAAAATGGGAACTGGATGGTGTTAACCTGGAAAGAAGAAATCTGCAAAAATGGTGGTGGGAGAAATGGGAAATTTGCAATCCAAACAAATGTCAATCCTTACTCAAAGTTCACTTCGTTCGTACTAAATATAAAAGAAAACAGTCTACAGAAGAATTTTTGTGTAGCTGAATGCATTCACTCGTTTGGACATTTTGTGTTTTGTCTAATAGAAATGGAAATCATTTCAAACCTTTAGATTCACTTAACTGATTTCTACCTATAAGTGTGTTTTTAGCTTGTTAATTTATTTTTCAAAATACTGTAGGATTCGCAGGATAGAAACGATGACAAGGAATTCAGTTTTTGCAATAAAGTAAGAAAGGTTAACAAGAAGAAGGTTAAGTTAATTCAATTTTACCTGTTGGTTTTCAGTTTTACAGATTAAATTTAAGCTGAGCTTTTTTTTATAATACATAAATATTTGGACTAGAATAGAAAGTTGCATGAACTTTTAACATAAATAAAAGCAACTACATTTTTTTTAGTTTTTGTCATATTAAAATAAAATGTATTTTCATTTGTAAACTTCACTTGGGAAAAAAATGGGTAATTTTTCGAATTTAGGTTTGTGCCTGCTTATTGCTAAAAAAAGAAAGAAAAGGAAAACGGTCCTCAAAGTCTAGGAACACTGTTGGTGGGTATTTTATGATTTATGAATAGTAAGGGAACAAATGCGCACTGTCCATTTCCATATTTAATCTTAGTATGAAAATGTGATGACTGATGAGACATTGCTCTATGCAGCATCGTTGCCATTCGAATTAAGATCTGCTTGAAATTTCCATTGTTACTAAAATGTTCATTAGCGGTCATTTTACGATATTTTTAATGTCTAATTTCAACATTTCGATACAAAATCACTTTTTCCTATACAGGCTCGGGTGAATGTAATATTCGTTTGATTCCTACCATTTAACAAAAGTGCTTATTCAATTTATAAATATTTAAAGAAAAACTATCAGGCAGCAGAATTTACTTTGATTTAGATCGAACCATTTTTACAATTGAGTAGGCGCAGTGGCTTAGTGGTTAGTGTGTTGGACTACTAAGCGAGGGGTCCCAGGTTCGAATCCCGAAAAAACCCAAATTCCAACTAATGGTTTTTTCCGCTGCGCCACCTCTCGCGAACGTCTGACAAACATCCGAGAGTATAACTGTCATGAAGGAGCTTCTCAATTAGCCGTTTGGACCCGGCATAAAATTGTAGATCCCTTCCATTCGTCCCAAAAATGAAAAACGCACACAAACGAATGGTTGTGAGAAGCTAGGCCTTGGGTCTCTATAGACCTGTTGCGCCAACTATTTATTTTTTATTTTTACAATTGGGTGGAGAGAATTTTCTTTTATTATATTTTTACACCTGTTGCTTAATTTTAAACGAACAATCTGGCAATAACTTTTTTTTATGCATTATGTCAACTTTGAGCATCAGCCTAATCGATCAAGAAATTCTCTGGGTTCTTTAAAGAGCCAGTGTTAGCAATATCATTTTTCTGTTGTCCGAAAAGTCAATATTTCACATTTTTTAAATGACGTTGTTTCTTATTCTCAATTTAATTTTTGTTTTAAACTTTTTATTTTTTTTATTTAGTGGCAGAGCAATTTTCTTATTCGATAATAGGATAAGTTTAGAATATCACACATGCAGTACGTTGCACGAGATTAGAGTGTTATGTCATGGTTACCAAGATGCCAACGGTACATTTGGGACAGAGTCTTTGGCTCACCCAATATTTCTTTACCCTTTGGTACTTCCCAACCGTTTCTCAGCCCCAAACTTAATTTACAGAAAAAAAAATATTCCGGTATACTATTTTTAGTGTCCAAGCTAAATTTTTCGAGGTCACAGTAGCGAAATTTTCCATACAAAATTGCATATTGTGACCCACAAAATATTTAGTGTGAAGGTTTAAAATGACTATTAGTAAGTCCCACTGTTTCAAGTTCAACAAAAACTAAAAAAAAAGTAACGTACATTGCGAACGTACCTTTAAGCCATGGGAAGCGAATGAACTCATAAAACTACTACAAAAATGGTTATCCGATATAAATAGTTTTGTTTTTTTGTTCATAAAAAAATGTTTTTAAACCGAATAATGTATGCAAAATTTGTTAAATCAGTTAAAAATTAAATCTTTGTCCCAATGGTGACATCTCCGTTCCAGTCTTTCGGTATATTTGTGATTAGGATTAGATCTACTGCAACTGCAGCAAAATGGCAACTCTGGTTGGAATGGCACTTCATCTAATTTAGAGTATTGTCGCGTTAAGTCCCGTCGCCCCAGTGCCTCAGAGGCTAGTGTTCTGGACTACTGACCGGTGGGTCTGAGGTTTGATTTTCAGACCTGTTGCCGCAACTATTTATTTATTCTATATGCGTTTAGTCTTCCCGATATCCAGACTCTTTCCGAAGTGACTTCCCTTGAAGGTGATATTTTTATACTTTCTCCTTAAGGGCTCTTGAAACTACCAAATAAAGATCCTTCAAAGTATTATATTTAAGCGAGAGCACACACAAAATGTCGGCTTTCGCTAACAGATGTATATAGTCTAGCAGTTCCCATCGCTGATTTTGATAAATGATACCACAAAGCAGGCCTTATAAGGGTCGCCATCATATTCGCCAAGTCCTTAAAGCAATGTCACGACTTTACGGAATTAGACACTGACCCTGCTCAATGAAACACTTGACACTACACAACAGCACAGCCATAAATCAATTAAAATACTATTCTGGATCTTTTTCTTCTCGCATAGTCTCACCATCCACCAACCGTTCCATATTGTTCACACTTATTTCCCACATCTGCAATTTGTTTGTTATCACACCGGATCACAAAACCTCTTTTTTCTGGGGCAATAATATCAACTTGGAAACTTGGAAGCAAAAAAAACTAACTTATCCGACATTCTCTCTCCTTTCGGATGGGAAAAAAGAAATATATAATTCTTTTGGCTTAGATGACGACATGTAATTTACAACATCAGCTTATTATCGTCTTTCTTGCTGGAAGAGAGCTATCTTGGTATACAATCTGAGCACACACATACCGAGACACCGAGACCCCCCACCCACACCAGTGGCTCTGCAATTCGGTCTTCTTGATGCCATCTCTCAGAAAGCCCATCAACTCAAAGACAAGCGAATTATATCAAATAAATTGTTTTGTCCTTCCTTATGTTGATCCTTTCGAGACGGCGGCAGCAGGCGAATGTGTATAGTGAGGAAATCACAATTTCCTTCCCTTCTCTTCGCCAAAAACTATTTCTAGGATTTCTCTGCGGAATCATGCGAAAACCGCACGTAAAGCCAAAGGAATAAACCATTTTCGTTTCATAGCCAGAACGACGACGAGGCACATTTGATAATGGCAAAACAACTCTCTGTGAAGTGTACCGAGTACCGAGTGCTGGTGGGGTTTGCATGCATGGTTACATGGTTTAGTTGGGACAAATCTAACTAAATATAAGTCTAACAAATAATGTGGCTAATTCTGGTTTCGCCATTGTCATTCCCATGGATCAATTTGCTTCAGTTGCCGTCTTTTGTTTCGTCCTTTGTTTTAACGAATGCAGCCGAATTAGCTGCTAAAGACGAGGCGTACATTTACATAATACGTACATCACGGAATGTATTTTAATATAGATCGAATGACAGCGATTGGGGTCAGATGTGATGTAGACGTAGAGGCCCCATTTCGGGAGACATTCTGCCAGAGCGCTGTCGATTGAGACCGAACTGATAGCGTACGCAATTTTCTAATCAAATATATGATACTATAACAGGGCCTCTTTATACTTATACGCGGAAGTAAAACAACGTCTCTTCGTTTAATCAATTAACACTTTTTATTCTTAAATATTTATGCGTCCGCACTCTACCACAGATCTACTTCGACTGTGTCTCTTTCTTGTTATGAATTGAGTGCAACTCAATTCATGTATATGCCCTGCCTATTGCACCGATAGCACCTTTACATTTTTTGTCTCTCCTTTCTTACTGTTACAATTCGGCCGTCCTGACTCCCAATCGTCCCGATTCCACAAGAAGCCTCCCCCTCAGTATCAACCCATGGTTTGATGTTCGCCACTTCCCATATCCCCTCGTATGGGACCCGTCCTAACTGGAAACCTTCGATTTCCTTCAGCAGGTACCTATCATTTGGCAGAATCTTTGCTATTCTATACGGACCTTTGAACTTGGGGATAATCTTTTTACAAGCCCCCGGTCTACTTTCATAGTTCTTTACCATGACGTAAGAACCGACTTCATACTTTACGTTCTTCCTATTACGATCCTTCAATGCCTCATTACGCTCTTGACTTTTAACGATTTTGGCAGCCGCTACAGCTCTCATCTGTCCTAAATCCCTATTCACTACTTGCCTTTCGCATTCTTCTAAACTCTCCTTTAGATAATCTATCACCACTCCTCTTTGTCCGACTCCAAATAGTAACTCGCTCGGAGTTACTCCGGTACTACTGTGAATGGTATTATTTAATACAAATTCAATTGTCGGTAAAACCCCGTCTAACGAGGAGACGGACCCTGCACTAGTCATCTTCGCTATCATTGGGCCTAGGTTCCTATTCACCCTCTCAACCTGCCCATTGGCTTGAGGGGACCCCGTAGCGATCCCTATGTGTTTAACATTATTCCCGTTCATAAATGATTTGAAATCTGCCGACGTGAACGCACTACCGCGGTCGGATATTAACGTTCTCGGTCGGCTATAAAATGTGAAGTAGGACCGCAAGCAACTTAGAACTTCTTGACTATTAGTGGTCCTTGTAGCGAACAGCTTCACATATTTGGTAAACGAATCTATTACCAAGAACACGTATTTCTTCTTGGCATTCCCTAATGAGATCGGACCCAAATGGTCTATATGTACGGTCTGAAATGGTGTGTCCCCTTTGGGAATGCTATGCAGAAATCCTTCATGCTTACCCAACTTTGGTGAAAAAGCAATACACTTCAAACAATTCTTTATGTGACCAACTACCTTCAACGTCATGTTCGGAAACCAGTACGTCTTCATTATCAATCCTATTACTTTATCTCGACCTAAATGACCCATGTCGTCATGATGCATCCTCATTATATTCCCTTCCATGCTCTTGGGCACATAAAACATAATTTTCGGTCCTGCCTTTCTATACACTAACCCATTCCTCATTTCATACAACTGACTCTCTTCTTTCTCAAGTTGTTCCCTGATCTTATTAATAGCCTCATCTCTATGTTGATTAATAGATAGGTTCTGCTCAAACGTATTTTCTTCCAAGACTAGGATATTCGTCGCACGGCTCAACGCATCAACATGCTGCATCTTCGACCCACCTCGATGTTCCAAGACAAAATCATAGTTTTGGAGTTTCAGCGCCCATCGCGCTATTCGTGGATTGATCTCTCTCTTATTTAATGTGAGAGTCAATGAATTACAATCAGTTACTATTTTGAAGCGGAGCCCATGCAGATATATTCTGAACCGCTTAAGCGCATATATAATGGCCAGCGTCTCCAATTCTAAACTGTGGTACTTCGCTTCACGGTTCGTTGTTCTCTTTGAGAAGTAGAACACTGGGTGGTATTTTCCGTCAAACTTCTTCTGGAGAAGTATCGCACCGAAACCCAGCGAACTCGCATCACAGTGGAGTTCCGTCTCGTCCTTTGGATCGTAGAGCGCTAATATCGGTGCCTCTACCAGTTTTTGCTTCAACCTCTCGAAACAGGTGAGCTCTTCCTTGCCGAACTTAAAAGGAACGTCTTTCCTAATGAGCTTATATAAGGGCTGTGCAATCAGCGAGAACCCCTGAACGAATCTCCTAAAATAAGAGCATAGTCCCAAAAAGCTATGCACCGCCTTCGCATTATGCGGTACCGGGAAATCATTTACAGACTCTATGTTCTTTGCATCCGGCTTTATTCCCTCATTCGATACTGTATATCCTAAGTAGCGAATCTCTGATTTCATAAATTGGCATTTGTCTAATCTCAATTCCAATTTATTCTTAACTAAACGGTCAAAAACTTCACTAAGTATTTCGAAATGTTCTTTCACTGTTTCTGTCGCTATCATCAAATCGTCAATATAAATTCTTATCCTACCATTCCTCAATAGATCCCCGAAAACCTGATTCACATACCGCTGAAAAAACTGACGGGGCATTCTTCAACCCGAAAGGCATTTTTAGATACTCAAATTGTCCTAAAGGCGTCACAAAAGAAGTATATTTGACTGACTCTGTATGCATTTGAACGTGGTGAAACGCGCTTTTCAGGTCTAGAAGTGTAAAAATGGTCTTATTAACCAATCCGTCCAACAAATCCTCGATTAGGGGAATTGGATAATTATCCTTCAGCGTCACCTTGTTCAATGTCCTATAATCCACGCATAGTTTCATCTCGCCTGACTTTTTCTTGACTAGGACAATAGGAGAAGAATATTCAGATCTGCTCGGTCTGATGATTCCTTTCCTTGATAACTCATCTAATATACCCTGGACCTGCTCTTTTTCATAATACGATAGTCTCCGCGGGGGACAGTGGAAGGGCTTTTCATCTCTTAATACCAACTTCATTTCCCCTAAGACTTCTGGGACTTCAGGACGCTTGGCTTTACAATAACATTTCTCAAACATCATATTAAATTCTTTATTGTACATCAGATCTACACTTACATTTTTATCTTAATTTACATGATCACTTATATCTATTTGCATCAATTTTAAACACTCTTCATTGCTCTCACCATCTTTAACGGTCTTCATTTTTACTTCAATAGGTTCGATCCTCATTTTCATATTGTCTTTCTTTAAAAAATCCTTCCCTAAAACTACTAAGTACTCCATAGTACCGTCAGGTACGACCAGTAAGCTTACTTTTATTTTCCTACCTTCAAACAATATAACACTATCAACTTTACCATAAACAAACAGTTTACTTTTGTTAATACCAAATAAGTTACATTTATCT
This sequence comes from Cheilosia variabilis, assembly GCA_951230905.1. NCBI lineage: Eukaryota > Metazoa > Arthropoda > Insecta > Diptera > Syrphidae > Cheilosia > Cheilosia variabilis. The sequence goes on along the minus strand of OX579676.1, from coordinate 142,889,543 downwards.
TCATACATTTGTATTAATACTGGCGGTACAAACTTCTGCCTCACAAAACTAACAGGTCTACCGGTGTCTGTCAGATTTCCTAATAATAATTTATAATTATAATCGTTATTTGTAAAAACATGATATAAATCTCTTACATATTCATCCTCGTTCCAGTCTTCGGTCACATGGAAAATCGCATCCAATTGTTCCTTCTTCTTCGGGCACGCTGCCGCAAGGTGCCCCATCTGGCCACATACATGGCACGCTCCTCGTTCCCGCTTCGGTTTCTCGCAGTCATAGGCCATATGCCCAAATACGTTACAGTTGTAACACCTGATAGTCCGCGCTGCTCGGACGTCCTCGGCCTGTCGTGATGTTGAGGGTTGCATTACCCTCGGTTTTGTCAGCTGGATTCTGCTGAAGGCTTCGAGCAATTGAAGTTTGCTCCGGAAGCACTGCATTCTTGCCTGCGAGTGCAGATACGTGTCGGGAATTCCCTCGATCAGGCACTCCAGGAGTTCCTCCTCATCCATCAATGTTTTATTAGCTAAGATGACTTTGTCGTGGAAGTACTGTTGAAATGTTTCAGTCACTTGCCACTTCCTCGCCTCGACCGCTCGCTTCATGGATAGTCGGCTCGTACGGTCGCCGAACATCTCCTTCATTTCCTCCAGTAACTTCGAAATGGAAATAGTGGTCACGTCTGAATGGAACCATTCTTGTGCTCTTCCTTTTAGGCGGCAAGAGATAAGCACCCTCATGCTGCCTTCATCAAGCTGATACGCTGCAGCCAAGTTCTTCAGCTGTGTCTCCCAATGAGAAAAACAATCTCCCTTACACTGTTGTCACTGTCATCATTCCCTGCTAGTCTTCCTTCTCTCTTCAGCAACTCATTTTCTTTCTTCAGCAACGTGTTTTCTCTTTTCTGCAGCTCGATTTCTTTCTTCGTCATTTCCAGTTCTCTTTTCATCATTATCCACTAGTCGTCACTCTTCTTCGTTGCACTCATCATCACATTTCCTTCTTCATCGGTGTCACTCATCATATCTCTGTCATTATCTTTCTCCTTTGGTCGCTCGTCATTCTTCTTGTCCTTTTGTATAACTCTGCCGTCTTCGCCATCCGTCTCCACGCTGTCCTCATATTCGCCTGATGTATTTGTGTCCTCACCTTCATCAACCACTTCGCAGCTGCCTGCTTCGTTCGAAATAAACTCACCACGCTCATCTGCTGGTATCGCCAAGAGTCGTAACAGCAACTCACTTTTGTTTCCCGTCGTCTTCCTCCCCAGTTTCGCCAACCATGACTTCATCTGCGTCGCCGTATACCGCTTGTAATGCTCGATATCTGCCATGTCGCAGAAAGGTACGTCGAGTAGAACAAAAACACACAAACCACAAGAAATGTTATGCACGTCTGTGCCTGCAACAGAGGAAAACGATTCCAATCAGTTTTTCATATACACACGCACACGTGTAATTCGCAAACTGCGCAGTTGGCTTTTTCTGTGGTGGGAAAAAAATCAAACCCTTCTGATGAAGCACACTGGATACATTATAAATGTATTATCACACACAGAATCTTGTGCAAGTTTCTGCTTGCACAAAAACGCTTTCAGGGTGGAAATCTGTTCACACGAATGACTCGCACTGAATTTAAAATTTTTATTTTTTCGTTTTGGGCAATCCCACTTCTGAGATTATAACAGGGCCTCTTTATACTTATACGCGGAAGTAAAACAACGTCTCTTCGTTTAATCAATTAACACTTTTTATTCTTAAATATTTATGCGTCCGCACTCTACCACAGATCTACTTCGACTGTGTCTCTTTCTTGTTATGAATTGAGTGCAACTCAATTCATGTATATGCCCTGCCTATTGCACCGATAGCACCTTTACATTTTTTGTCTCTCCTTTCTTACTGTTACAATACACTATAAATGAACTTTTAAATAGGAATAAATAAATGCGATCAGCTTTCTTCCCAGAGGACGATATGAGTGGACAGTGACACCATGTTAGATGAACTTGAAGAATTTGTTGCCACAATACGAAACAAACATCTTGCAAGTAAATACGAGTTCTCCCAGAAATTTACATGAGAATTTAGCCTCTCAAAATGTTCCTCAAAACTCTAATTTAAAGAGATAAATTGTCCACCAAAGATTTTTCTTCTCAAGGATCTTTTGCGCAGATATCCTTGACAATTTGATGTCGACCAAAATAAGGCAGGTTTTTCATGTGTTACATATTTTACCCCGAGGTTCTTTATGCCCCAAAAAAGAGATATCGTACCCAAAACTGTCTTTACAACAAAAAAAAATTGTTATTTCTTAACGTTGTACCACGAAGTCTTTGAAAGTATTCTTTAATAAACAATAGATTTTGATTGCAATGCATAATTTACCCGAAAAAAGCATATAAATCCGAAATCTATTTCCAGAACAGTAAAGTTAGCCTATGCGTTATTGCTATTTTGAAGAATGACTTACTAAAAGCGTTTTGGAATCTTAAACTTATTACAATAGGTCCTTTAAATCCAGAATGTGCGTTTTTAAAATGTCTTTAGCTTCCAAGGAAGATTTTCGGTTTCCAGGATATTTTAGTAAATGTTACTTAATAGCAAAAGAACTACAATTTGTTAGTACTATTTGTTTACTTGGATTCTAAATATTTGGGCATCACTCTGTCTTAGACCTTTTCTGACATTGAGAAATGGAAGCAAAAGCTTTCCGACGTCATTCCTCATAGGCTAAGGAGCTTGTCGTGAATGTGAAATGTAGACATGGCTCGTCTCTTATATAATTTTTTATTAACTTTCTCGTTAAGGTTTAGTAATCGAAAACGAGTGTGAAATTTGTTTACCAAATCCACATTGGTTATCATGACCGTGTTGTCAAAAATGGCAGCACTTGAAATGGAGACACGATGACTGGCACCGATTAGGCGGCAAAAAGGAGACTCTCAAATGAAAAAAGAGCGCGAAGATAGTTGATACCCACCAAAATGTTCCAAGTGGACCAACCTAAAATTGCAATAAAATCATCCGTTATATATATTACATATTTATATGATTCTAAAAGAATAGTTTTATAAATCTTACAAAATTTTAAATTTAAACTTTAAAAAATTAAAATACTTAAAACTGGACTTTTTGGATTATTAATGTATTTATTTATTAGCGTAAAATTTGTTTCTTTATAAATAAAAGTCCTCTGAAAAGTAAAGAGCATTCATCTCCTAGGGGGATAGCCTACGGAAACCCAACTAGGCAACACAGCGGCATCAGACTATTCTAAACAAAGTTTCGTACCCTGTTTTTCACTCAGATGATTTTTTATCAAAATTTGATTTCCATATTTTGAAATTTGCGTTCATTATTTTCTCGGTGTACGATTTCCTATTTGTTGGTTTTGAGACAAATTCTCTTCTCACTTCTTTAATTTCTGATCAAAATCATATTTTCCCCAATCTTTTAAGAATTAATTTTACTAAATTTATGAAAAGGAAGGGATCTAATATTTGATGCCGGTTCCAAACGGCTAATTGAAGTGGCGCAATGGAAAAAAACCATAAGTTTGGATTTAGTTTTTTTCGGCATTCGAACCTGGGACCCCTCGCTTAGTAGTCCATTATGTAAGAGCGAAAAAAAATCCTGGAAAACATAAGATATTTGACAGTTTACCAAACGGAGGGTACAAGGTTTTTATTTTGACTTTTTTATTGTAATAAGTTGCCTAATTAATTTTCCCATAAAGGGTACGTCCGAATACCATTTTCTTAAAAAAAAAAGTTGGGTTACTACCTTCCTGAAGGTCCTTTTTAAAACATCCTATAGCTGAAAGAGTGTTGAAGATACCCGAATAGCACAGATTGTGATTTGCAACAAAACTTCGATTGTATTGCTGTTATATTTAAGTAATCTGTAACAAAATCCGTTCTATATCAGTTGTATTCATGTTCACGCGGGACTATTTGTAACATTGTCATTCGAAATGTTGTAAATACGTTTTTTTAAGTTTTAAACTTGTTCACAAAAAGGGGGGGATGTTTGAAAATAGTTTTATAAGAGTTCGTAAGTTAGAGTTCCAAAAAGGTTGGTAATAAGTTACAGATACGTTTAGTAAATCCTCATTTAGGATACTTCTAATTTTAGTTATAATATTATGGTTCATGTTTTAATGATGTTTCATGTAACAACCGCCATATTGTTCACCATTTTATATACCTGTTTAACCATAGGTCTTAGGTCTTAAGATGTGAAAAATACATTTCAATTTTTCCAATATATTACATAGCTTCTACAATTCATTTGTATAGAAACTGATGAATATGGTATATTAAAATTTGTTTCTACAAGTCTTTTGGGATTTCGAAGCTTAAATACACATTTTAATATTTTCTGATTTTCAAACTTTTCTTCTATTTAACCCTTTTTTGGAGGAGCGTGAATTTTCCGGACCCAAAACATTAATGTTCATGACAAAAGTAGTATTCGTTTAAGGATTTTGGTCTGAAATCGCAGCAAACTTGATTTGTTTTAGATACTAGTACCTTTCAGATCAAATATATTTACCTTTCCTTTTATACTTCATAATTTGTTTGTCTATACATGTAGACTCAAAAAGCATTCCAATAATAACTTATTTAAAACTTCTGGAATGTTTACAGAAACATTTCTCGTACTTATTTTATATCCAACATGTTATTTAAACTGATTTGCATAAGCAACATGTTTTCGTTGAAACAACGTAATAAGAACTATCATTTAACAAAAAATAACCTCAGTAAAACACAAATACTACAAAGTTGTTGCAAAATATAAGGGGAAATGCGGCTAATTTGGTTACAATGTAGGATGTGACAATGTTACTGCAATACCTAGGAAATAACTTGATAGTTATATTAGAGTTGTATGTACCATATTAAAACCCAAGTGTGCTATTCGGGTAGTCCCCCCTCCCATTTTCCTATACGATTTATTTTTGTAACATGAACCAATACATTAGGTTCCATTAGGCATCTGCATCCTAAATCGGACCATTCTGTTTTCATAGATCTAAAACACCATAAAAAAGACTTTAAGCTGTTAAGCTTTTTTCTCGGTTTACTTTGAAGCAAAGCAACAATTAATTCGTAACAGAGGATACTACATTAAAAATATATTTTTTGTTAATATTTACGCTTTTTATGCATTGTAATATATTAATGTATGTATATTTTATATTTTCGTGGTGAATATCCTGGGGTTTTTCTAACAACGGCATGGGCAAAAAGGGTAATTTTGATAATCGTCGTGATCAAGTCAGTCTGAAAAGTCATCTCGTTGCAGAACAGCTGTGGCCGCCAGAACGAACGAGTAAAATCCTCTGATGTGACCTGGGTTGGTGTATCGTTTGATTACATTATTACCTACTTTATTTGTGTCATTGTGACGTTCAAAATTTAATGAAATGCCAAAATGAACCTCTTTCCTTTAATTTATGCAAATAGATTATTACAATTATTTATGAAATTATTAACATTTGAATACCATTTGAGGTTAGGTGAGGGTAAGTGAGGTTAAGTTGATGAAAATTAGTATGCCGCACATCTGGAGGTGGTTGTCATTTTAAACACTGAGTAGAGTTTAAATTGTGGGATAAATAAACGTAGTAAAGGACACAAATCTTCTGTGGGACATGAAATATATTTTTAAGACTATTTAATTTGAAAATAATGAACTTTAACAGTGTTAACTTTGACAAACAATTAACGTTATTGCTTTTGTGTGTATCTTCTACATCAATTGTCATTATGTAAAAAAAACGGGTGGTGATGTGGTGGGTGCGTTGCAAAATTGTTGGGCGACTGGATTTATATTATTTAACCAAATTTCGTACTTTCCGTACGGGATGGGGATTATGCTAGAAGGTTGTTTTATAGAAATTGTTGCACAGAAGTCGTCCGAAGGATTTTTCCATTCTCGATTTAATCGAGTAAGGGCAGAGGTCCTCAACGGAAATTTTATGACGATGAGTTAACTATTTTTAGGCACGTACATATCGCTTTAATGAGCCATAATTAATTACCAATTCCAAATAAGTGACCAATAGCAAATGTAAATTAGGAAATAGTAGTTGACATGGTACAATGTATCCTTTTTGAGTTCCAGTGTTGCGCTAATTCATTATGCATTGTGCCCTGAGCGTTTTAATTAAAACCCCCAACCATGTTTTTTTTTCAAATGCAGCGTAATGTAAAAGAACTCCATCCTTAACTACTGTCACATGTTTTTACCAGCAATAAAGACAAACCCTGTTTCTTTGTGTCCTAATATACCTTTTCTCTGTGACTTTCTTTTTTTTTGTGTAAGTTGCAAATTATTTAGCAACAACTCGAAAGAACTTTTTACCATGGACAACAAGGAAAAAAAACTTTGCAAAAACTATTCATGCACGCATACATACGATGGAGAAAAAACCATCCACCTGATTCGAGAGTAAAGGGGTATCCAGAAACAAAAAAAAATGCTTTTCTGCTGTTGTGACGATAAAGACTTTTTTCGTATACGTTCGAGTGCATACTCCTTTTACATCGGGAGAGAAACAAAAAGCGCATTGTATTGCACCAGCTATAAAAATGTAGAATTTCAACAAAACTTTTCCTACATTTTGTATTTATATATACGTCGCGATAGGGCTAGAATAAACTTGATATAATGTATCACTTTCTGTGTGGCAAATTAAAATCTAATTTTTTTGGTATGAGAAATCGTAATAGATTTTTCGTAGTACTAAATACACGGAGATTATAGTGACGCCGAATACTAAACAGCTGTCTGAATGGGACAGCATTTTCTAACTCAAACGTGACGCGTATTTTGGGCGGCCATCTTGTTTGAGTGGTAGGACTTATGGGAAAGTTCAGCATGTTGATATTTTCACAGAAATCTTACGAAATTTCGCTTTTCTATAGAAAGAAAAATGGCTTCCGGATGTGATGAATGGAATATTGATTTATTTATTTCGTATTGATGAATTGTTGTTTAAACTTACTGACACTAATTACCACTCTGATTTCACATATTTTAAATCAGAAATAAAAATATTGTCAACTCATTGCAGAAATGGTAGTCTCTTATTTTGGTGTTTATTTCCTTTTGACGTATCTATAATTATGGGTAGAACATCCATGGCACTTTAGGCGTCTGATTTGTAATCGCATTCTTGTGCCTTTATTAGCATTGACTGCGGACAAACGGATCTCTCTGTCCCGTCTCGTGCAAAATTGCGCGTGCGTGATGCTGAAAATGCAGTATAAAACAATAAAACTAAAAAATTATTTCTTACGAACTATTGCAGCGATTTACAATTTTTTTTTTTAAAACGTTAGAAATAAATATTTATATGCAGGCTTAAGGCTACATCTGTTTTGAAAATATAGAATGTTTTCTTTATGTTTTTGCTCATTTAAACGCCTAGCAAAGAGGCGGGGGTCCGCCAGCATTATATGCAACATTTTATAGATCTAGTTCTAGGTAGGTAGTTTCCTTCCATAAACTGTAAGGGTTTTTGGGATCATGCGATAGCCTTCATGATGATGATTTATAATAATTTCTATAAATAATAGTAATCTCTAATGAAAGCCTCTGCGTGATTCTTAAGGGTGTCCCATCAAAATTCACGCAAGATTTTAATTTCGTTTCATTTGTACAATAGAGTGCTGCCAACACGCAAACCGAAATATATTGCGTACCAGCTTATAGTTTAGGTTTGTCCATAAAAATTGGAGGTTATACAAAAAACAGCGCAGTAAAAATAATGAAGCTACAGTTCGTTATTGTTCGGCTTTAACACCGTTGTATGTATACTTTAGGGGCCTTTTGAAGTTTATGTTTTATAAACTAGGCTGCATTGATTTTGGAAAAATTCGTAAGAAACGTTGTCACTTCTGTAGGGCGAAACGGACCAAATTAAACAAAAAGACCAGTGATATTCACTTTACGATGGTTTATTAAAAACTGCCTCCAACAGCAATCGAAAGCTGTATTATATTGTCAAGTGCAATTACGGAATCTTATATACTAGCGGGAGGATCATGCGATCATGAGGCCACTATTTCAGACAAGTAGATATCGGATTCTATTTACATTATAAAGTTACAGTGTGGCACAAAAATATGTGACTGTTCTTTGAAAAATTGCCTACAACTCGGCCATACTGATCGCGTAATCGTCCCGATTACATAATAAATTTCAATAAAAGTATATCGATTAAAAATTCATATAAAAATATAAATTTAAATATCATAAAATATGAGTAGATACATAAGATACGGATTCCATGCTTACATGTATTCATTAGTGCATTACATAAATATAAAAACTTAATTTTTTTTTTTTTTTTTAAATACGAATTAATTAATGTATAAATCAAAGTACATATATTTAAAAGCAATAAAATTCATTGGCAACATTGGTGTGGATGTATGATAGTCGATTAAGATTTATGAATTTTCTTTCTTCCTCCTTTGATCCTCATCCTCTTCATCATGCTTCAAGTCAATATTCGGTACCGCATACAATCTCATATTGTTCGGAGAACTTATACCTTTATAAGGTAACCTTGTCAACTGCATACCGTTTATATCACCAATAGCGTATCTGTCATTAGGCAGGACTTTTTTAACCTCATATGGTCCTCGATACTTGGCTAGTAATTTTTTATTTATACCTGGCGTGGTGATGACATTTTTAATCATGACATAGTCGCCTAGCTTGTACTTGGTCGGAATTTTATGCCGATTGTCGTAATATATTTTGTTTCGTGTTTGTTCCCTTTCAATATTTTCCTGAGCCTTATCCCTAACATCCACTATATTTGTTTCTTCAGACCCTGCAGTACTGTTAATGAGAAACTCTTTGATCTTGTCACAGAACCTTCCTTTTTGATCTCTACCGAATAATAGAGTGCTCGGGGTAAAACCAGTGCTTCGGTTTACACTATTGTTAATAGCAAACTCAATTTTATCTAAATTTTTGTCCCAATCAATAGTTGTAAACGCTTCACACTCTTTCGCCAGCATAGGTGTTATTATGCGATTAAGCCGTTCAACCTGACCATTAGATTGTGGGGAGTGGGTTGCCACCTTGACGTGCTGAATATTACTATCTTGCAAAAATTCGGTGAACTCTTTCGAGGTAAAGCAAGTCCCACGGTCCGACACGATTCGGTTAGGTCTAGAAAAATTTGCAAAATATGTTTTTAAACAACAAATAGCTTCTTTGCTTTGAGTGCTTTTAGCTGTATACAACTTGGTAAACTTGGTGAAACCATCAACCACCACTAAAATATGTTTTTTGTTGGAACGAGAGGTAGGGAATGGACCTAGGTGGTCAATATGAAGGGTGTCGAATGGAAGTTTTCCCTTCGGAATGGGATGTAGAATTCCCTCTGCCTTTCCCGATTCGGGAGAAAAATAGATGCACTTTAGGCACCCCTTAATAAATGTTCTGATCTTGTCCTTCATTTTGGGAAACCAGTAAATTCCAGAAAGGTGCTCGAAACATTTCTCGACCCCTAAATGACAAAGCGCTTCATGATGGGTTCTGATAACCTGCTCCTCCATGTGTGACGGCACGTAAAAGGTAATCTTTTCCCTTATTTTCCTATAAATCAATCCATCAACCATTTCATAGTGCGGACTTTCAGACTTACTCAGCTCCGCAACAATTGAAATAATCTTAGGGTCGTGTCTTTGTGCAGCTGCTAGAATGAATTCAAAGGATTCGTCGTCTACATGCAAGATATTAAAGGATCTACTTAGGGAATCAACATGCAACATTCGATCACCTTTGCGATGTTCGACACAGTAATCGAATGATTGTAGCTCTAACGCCCACCGCGAAATACGAGGGTTCAATGATTTTTTGTTCAAGGTTAGGACGAGAGCTTGACAATCTGTCACAACCTTGAATGGAATCCCAAGTAAGTATATTTTGAACCTTTTTAATGCATATATTATGGACAACGTCTCCAGTTCATAACTATGGTATTTGCTTTCAGCATCCGACGCACGCTTTGAAAAGAAGAACACGGGGTGGAATTTACCATCACTTTGCTTTTGCAGGAGCACTGCTCCAAAACCAAGCGTGCTTGCATCACAATGCAGCTCTGTAGCATTATGCGGACTGTAAATGGATAGAACGGGTGCTGATATTAATTTGTTTTTCAACAAATTAAAGACTTCAATTTCCTTGAAGCCAAAAATGAACGGAGCATCCTTCCTTAATAGGTCGTAAAGAGGTTTTGCAATGTTGGCAAATTGGTGAATAAATTTCCTAAAGTAGGAACAAAGTCCCAGAAAACTATGAACATCTTTAGTAGAGGAAGGTAGAGGAAAACATTGAATCGCTTTTAGGTTCGCATCATTTGGGCTGACACCAGCTTCGGTAATTCGATAACCTAAGTAAGTAATTTCATTTTGTAAGAAAAGACATTTGTCCAACCTGAGCTGCAAGCCTTTATTAACGACGATATTAATGACTTCTTGAAGAATATCTATATGTTCTTCGATCGTTTCAGTTGCAATAAGGATATCATCCAGATATGTCAGAACTCTTGATTTTAAAATCATTTTACCAAACAAATGTTTCATGTAGCGTTCGAAAACAGAAGGGGCATTCTTAAGCCCGAACGGCATTTTAGTGAATTCGTACTGACCAATAGGGGTAGTAAAAGAGGTGTACTTCATCGAATTTTCTTCAAGTGGAACGTGATAGAATCCGTTCTTTAAATCGAGAATAGTAAAATATTTTTTATTTTTAAGCCGATCAATATTATCCTCGATTAGGGGTAGGGGATAGTTGTCACGCAATGTAATTTTATTCAACTCTCGAAAATCTATGCAGAGTCTAAACTCTTTATTTTTCTTTTCCACAAGTACAATAGGTGATGCGTATTGTGAACTAGACTCTCGTATTATTCCCTTACTAAGCAGGTCATTAAGAATTTTATCTAATTCAATTTTATGAGAGTAGGGCAACCTTCTAGGTGGACAATGAAATGGAAAATCTCTGGATAATACTATTTTCATTTTAAATTCACTTTCCGCTGAGCAAACTTTATCGAGATCAGGATAAAAACCTGGCCTCACTATCTCCTTTACACTATTCCGAATATCATATGGTAAACATTGATTGATTTTAATATCGAATTCTAGTCGATTGCCACTTATGTCAATATTAAAAATGTCTTCAACAAAACCAATTTCTTCATTTAACGTACTTACATGCATATGAGAAAAATGGCATGGACTTGAAACACGATGATTCGGAATGTTGGATGTCTCGCGCAAAATTGTATCTTCTTGATTATCAGCTTTCTTATTAGTTCTCTGCAACACCATACCGATCTTGTCAATGAAATTTCTGCCAAGTACCACAGGATAGCTCATTGAATGATTTTTAACTACAAGTAAATGTAAATTAGTTGGTAAATTATCATAAAATATAGAAGAATTAACACTTCCCAATACATGAAGTGGACTGCTGTTGACGCCACAATATGAATGACTATTCGTTTCCAACGGTGTAATCATAAACGGCGGCAGGAACTTCTCTTGAATAAAGCTGATCGGACTCCCAGAGTCCAAGAGAGATTTGAGAGTAATGGAACTTTCTGCATGGCCATCAAGATCAACAAACTGATAAAAAATATCTCTCTCGAAGTCGTTAGCTGCTGAGTGCCGCTGTTGCTGTCTGAAACTCTTTTGCTCCTGGTCCGAAACGCTGATATTGGTCGCTGATTCTCTTTTATTCACGCTCTTGCTGCTTTCATCTTGAAGTGTCAAAACAGGTTCGTTACTGGAACAGTTTTTGGCAATATGACCCCGACGTCCGCACTTGAAACAGGTAAACTCTTTCCTCTGATGTGAACTTTTGGCAGGTATAGCATTTCCCTCACGTTCGGTAGGGCGTTCATTCGGCCTATGTGGATTAGTTTGATGTTTGTTGCGATTATACGCCTGAGATGTACTAGGCTTTGCTAGAAAATTATCACGGGTGTTGTTTTTAAACTTTTCGTACTTTCTCAACGCGTGCTTAAGCTCGTCAATGTTATTCGCATTGTACAGTATACTCTTGTTGATTTCGGTGTCCGCAATACCTTTGATGATAAATTGAATTAGGTCTTCTTCTTCAATGGGATTATGCGACGCGATTTCTTGCATTGACAAAACATATTGCTGTACTGTTTCATCACGCCGTTTCCTTCTCCCATTAAGTTCACTGAAGATATCTGCTTTGGTCACCAGACGCTTAAACTCGTCCACGAGCGCGTGTTTAAGTTCCATCCAATTCGCCAATTTCAAAGGTCTCACAAATAACCTTGCAGTGCCACTAAGGAGTCTTTTCCCAAATATGAACCTTGTGCGATCATCTAAACAAAGAATTTCAGCATACTCTTCGAAATGTTCTACCCAACGATCAATGGGAAAATTATCATCCCCGCTAAATGGACACAACAAGTCTTCCATGTCCTTGAAATTGTTTGAAACTTGTGGCTTTGGACTGGGAGATGCATCTTCGATCTGCAACTCTTTAAGTTTCCGCTTCAAAAGAATAATCTCCTCCTTCTTCTTGCATGCGTCTCGAAGTAAGTTAAGCTGCTCATCAATGTCGTCACTGTTTAAAGTCGCTAAATCCTCTTCCTGCTCAGATCCGTTGTCATTGGATGACTCTGCTGTTTTGTCTTCACCTTTGGGCGTAAAATGTGGAATCAAGTTTTGAAGATCGTCCTCGGTATAGCCTTGCACTGCATCTTGTACGCGAAGTTTTAATACCGCCTTAGTGCCACTAGTTTGTATGTTAATCGTACGCAAAACATTTTTTAATGAAGCAACAGTTGCCACTTCCAATAAACGATTAAACTCTCGTGACATATTTACTGGTTAGACATAAACCGAAATTAACACTTTACAAAGTCGACACTTCCACAACGTATATAGAAACTTGGACGATTAGTGGTAAATCAGATCCCACTTCTGAAAAATTGTAGGGCGAAACGGACCAAATTAAACAAAAAGACCAGTGATATTCACTTTACGATGGTTTATTAAAAACTGCCTCCAACAGCAATCGAAAGCTGTATTATATTGTCAAGTGCAATTACGGAATCTTATATACTAGCGGGAGGATCATGCGATCATGAGGCCACTATTTCAGACAAGTAGATATCGGATTCTATTTACATTATAAAGTTACAGTGTGGCACAAAAATATGTGACTGTTCTTTGAAAAATTGCCTACACTTCTGACTACATATCTGGCCTTTGAAATACCATTCTCTTGGTTTATTTACAAGCAGGGCCAGGGATGAATGAAGCTCAGATGACCCACGAAAGGAAAATCGATATTAATCTGCACAGACCGAGATGGACTGTGGAACCGGCGGCAAACTATTATCTGAGGAATTAGGTATACACCTCTCAATCAGGTTTCCTGATCCTAGCAATGCCTTTTAGGCGGAGTTTCCAACAATCGCCGAAGAAATCCGTATGATGTCATTGCTGACAGGGCGATATTGCCATATTTATTGACTGTTGGCGGCCTTAAAAGCGTTTTCTGCCTTGCAATAAAATCCAAGCTGTAAGGTTCCAAGATAGGAGAAAAAAGCAGGCAATTGGATGACTGACGACCTGACCAGAAATGGGTTTCTAATAGATCAGGTCGAGATCTTACGTCATTCAATCTACCACGTTCTTATCACAAAGAAAGTGGAGAGTTTAGATTTTAAAGCCAACAACAGATGGAAGGAGTTAACTACTTTGGTCTGAAATATTATACAAATCGAACAAAGAAGCTTTTGCAGTTTGACAGATTATCGCTGTGTAAGTTGGTTGGGGCTCATACATGCCTAAGAAACCATACAATGATATTAAATCTCAAAGATGACAGTATAATATGTAGAGGCTGAAAAAAGAGGTACATCAAGAAACACCTCAATTCCTCTGTCAATGCCTAAGTCTCTGTCACTTGGTCTTAACATGTTGACTGCACGAGTACCAAAAACGAAAAAAAGCATAGAGAATAATTCAACACAAACAAAAAAGTTCTATTAGTGGTGCCTCTACCCAAAAACCTAACCTAACCAAAGGCTTATGCCAACATGCCAACGATCACCCATGCCTTCAATGTACAAATTCCATCAACGAAATTTAATATTCTTTAGCACCAGAGTAACAGAGAGCAGTGAAACAACAAACCGGATTACATCTCAAGTATACTAGTCGACATTCAACTCATTAACAACCAAAAGCTTAAGAAAAAAAAACTGCTTAGCAATGATACATTTGCTCGCGGGTTATTATCAAATGCCATCAACTAACAGGAAACTTAGGAACAAGTTTTCTTTGTAGCATTTGTTGCTTTACTTAGTTTGCGAAAATTGTGTATGCGTGTGTGTTTATAATGAGACGAACAATTTTCCTCAAAAGGGTAAACAATGCGAACCATCATTCAGACGAACACACATTTACAGATTACATAAATACGAGTAAGTACTCCTGTTTGCATTCTATGATAAAGCACCTTTGAGCACCTCTGCGCTGTTGTTTGGTAAAGGTTTTCGGGATTGGAGATGGGGGATCACCAGCCACCCCCTTCCTTGTTGTCCCCATTGCACAAGCATTGACTATCCTGCACAGCGTAACAGGATATTTCTCTTTGCCAGCTAGAAATGGAGAAAATGAGATATTTTCGTAACCCACTCTTTAAAATTTCTAAGAAGAACAACAACAACAGAGCGGCAGCAATTTGACACAACAAAGAACGGTATTATAAATTACAGTAATTAAAAAGGCATTCAAGGCGGGGGGAGGATGGGATTGCTGTTTCGGAGATTTTGTGAAATTAATTATTTTTTAAGTTTATTGTTTTGCTTTCGGAAGATCGAGCTGGGCGTAATGACGCAAATGTTATATGAGAAATGGATAATGAGAATGTTTCCCCCAGATTTAGTCAAGTCGACTTGGTCGGGTGTCAGTCTGAACTTTTTAAGACGGTATTGACGTAAGTTGGATTCCTGCCAAATTTGTTTCTAGTTAGCCAGGTGGATTTTTCTTAGAACGGCAACGAAGTCACATACTTGGCGGGTGTTTCATGATGACGAGGATCCTAATCACCTAACTTTTCAAACCTACCGTTGAAACAAAGCCAAAACTGTCTTCTTCGACTTCTTCTTCGTCTTAAAGGTACGACTCTGTATCAATCCCGGCACAATAAACCTTCTACGACGTGCCTATTGTTCGCCTTGGCGAATCAGAATTAAAAAAAAAAAAAATCTGGAGACAGTTTAATTAATTCTAGTCCCCACAAATAAACAGTAGACACTCGATATTGTGAACTAATAAAAGCCATTGTTCACTATTTCGAGCTTTTTATACTTCTAAATTTTTTTCTTATTATTTCAACAGTTCAAACTACAAAAATCAACAAAAAACAAATAAACCTTTATTTCAGAACACTTAAATAGCAAAAACAAATACTTTGTATCAATTTTTAAAAAACACAGACATAAAAATATTTTTTTGAGTCTTTTATTTAAAATGAACTGTCATAAAAATGAGATGATCAAATCTATGGGTTATGTGTTTCGCGTGTATCCTATGTACGTTCCTACGGGACGCCCTGTAGCCTAGACGGCTTGACCGATTTTGAAGCGTGAGGTGTCATAATATTCGTATTCTACACCGGAGTGTCATAGGCTAAAAAGTTAAAAATAAAAAAGATTAATTTAAAAAAACCAAAAACCCGACTGATTGTAAAAAAAAAATTCAATTGATATAAACAACATGCATTTAAGTACCTATAACTATCTATTTGGCAATCGGAGGGTACTCAATTCTCATACATATATTTGTTAGACTGTATAGGTATATAGTCTCCGATTGTCAATTAGTTAGGCATAGGTACTTAAATACGTCTTGTTCATATCTTTTTAATTCTTTTTTTTACAGTCAGTTGGGTTTTTGTTTTTTTTTAAATAAATTTTGTTTAGCTATGTATTTAAAAAGCTTTCGTTTATCAAAAGAAACTTGATTTGTTATACGGATTCAGAACTCAGACATATCAATTTTTTTAATAATGGAAGAATTATTACATTTTTGCAAAATAATTTGCATTTTCATCTACTATAATAAATTATGTCGGCAATGTAAAAAGAAATTTCTCTAAAAATGGCTTAATGATCTGAAAAATTAGAAAAAAAAAACTTATTTTAGAATATAGGTTGGTGTAATTCAAAATTGTTCAGCCTATTTCTGAACACACATCGTTTATATAATAAATTCATGCATTTTGTCAATTATTTGGACAAAAAATCCTACATTGGACTTTAAGCGTTTGCTAAGTATTCCTGTGTTTTGTCGTTGGATTTGTTGTCGGTTTACGTAGAGATATTAGGTACTTTATTACAATTTTATTTATAGATCTAAGCAGAAAGTAGTTTAAGAATTTTGGGTATTAATAAGTATTATTAGATGGATCTGATTTTTTTTTGTAGCTGAATAACAGGGCTCTAATCGCGTAATTTATGGAACGATAGTCGTCGAAACGATTGAACAAAACGACATCGTTTTTAGTTTGCTTCATATAGCATCATCGTCGCATAGTTCAATCGAATCGTTTATCGTTCTCGTTTTGAACAGTTTGAACATGACTGTAAACAAACTTTGACAACTTCAAAATCAAAAAATGTATGGAAATTGTTTTTTTTTTTTTTGTAATTTGTTTATTTTCTTCGTTGACATTGAGTTTTAACAAAGAATTCAATGAATGCTATTTTATGATTGTACTACTGCATACGCAATTATAAATCAAATAAATGAAATTAACTTGATATTCAAAGAAGAAATGCAACCACCAGCATCTTTTTACAAAGAATGCGTTCTATTTTTACAACTTTGATAAAAGCAAGTCCTCTCCAATAATGGTTGTATTCAGTGTTTTCAAATGGGAAGAAGTTTATTGAATTATAATGATTAATAAAACAAAATATCGCAAAAAATAAGGGAAATCGCAAATCCTAATTTTACACCACAAAATAGAAAAAAAATACCGCGCGTTTTGCGATATATCGCAAGCCTGGTTTTTACACGAAGTAGAAGCATCGTCGAGACGATGTCGTTCGATCTTTTTGAGCTTGCGCGATTAGAGCCCAGAATTTTATTTTACGCTTTGTTTTGTCTTGAAGAGGATCTGTTTTTACCTGAATTTGAATTAGAATTATGTATATATCGCTAAAAAAACAACAGTGTGTTTGTTTAATCATTTAAATAAACGCGCGCAAAGTAGAAAAAGGAAAGGAAATATCAAGATGGAAATTGGGACTTCTTTTTTCATACACAACTCTTTCTGAACTCTTTCTGAAAATATTCAGAGATAACGCGGACTTGAGTGTTCCAGAAATATCTATCTGTAGAGCACACAAATTCATCGTACGAACGTCAATGCGAAATAGCGAGATACGACTTCTATAACTTTCCGTAAGATTTCCGATTAAAACTGTTTGTATTCCTGTCGAATATTTCCCTTAAGGGCTGCGATTGTCTGAGGCTTGTTGGCATGAACCCGCGGCTTCAAGTAGCGCCAGGCAGGTAGCCAGGGGGGGGCTTGAGGCTTCAGCCCCTCGAAGCGGTCTAAGCATCTACATTTGTCAAAGAGACACATAACGTCGTTTACTTTTCAATATTCGTGTTTGTTGCTTAGCTTTTATGAAAGCCCACAAATAAGGACCAGAACTTACCCACAGTGTGCCAACAAAAGACTAATTAGCATAGTCGTTACTGTTTTTACCCTTGTGGTGTCGATGGAAATTTATTAGAGTTTCCTCCCCACAAATATACTCCCGTGTCTAGTCAACCATTTGTCATGTCAACAAAACATTGAAATTCGAATCTGATTACCATTTCTCCGAAACGGGGTTTCACTCCCTGTCTCTGCAGCCCTTAGTCACCTATATATTGATGCAATTCAATAACCGAACACCTCGAGCAGATCCCAAAACAACCGCACAACCACCAAGCGAACTGCGAATAATATCAAAGAATTCCATACCCCCCATGAAATGTGGCTGACCCAAAACACCCCATACACCGCAACAATACCACAGACATCAACACTTAATGATATAAATTCGCAAGGCAACCCTGAAAAGGCATGCTTTAAAAGCTATTTCCTATCATACAGCCCCCCATTGTCCCAAGTTGGGTAAGGAAAATAATAAAAAAAATATGCCCTAAGCCCATCCTGTGATTAATCGAAGGAACTATCCACCCCAAAGGGTGTGGATGTCGTCGGAATTTTATTCTCCTTGGAAAAGGGCCGTTTTCCGGTTTGTTAAGTTTTCTGCGCGCATTCCTTTGTACTTTAATTAATAACAAATGCTCATAGAAATGGCCTTATAATAGGCTTAATCCATTACACCCAACAGAGAGTTAAACAAAAAGAGTTTCGCAAAAGAGTACAGCTGCCGGTGAAGCGCTTATCCTGCGATTTCATATGGTTTGTAATACCCGTCTGATTAATGATGCCGCAGTCACAGTGACAGCCCAGAAATGGAGCGTGAAACTGTTCTCGCGAAAGCCACTTAATAAATTGAACAAGATTCTCGCACCGCAATACGTTCTTAAAATTAATTCGTCTCGTTACGAAATCCAAATGTGTGCGGGATCGAGCGAAAACCAGAACCATTTGGGGATGGGTAAGGGCGTGAAGAATCCAAAGCTTAGCCGGAAATTTATTTCAGCGCTACTGCGTCTAAACAATCAAAATGGGGTCCAATAAAAATGTGCCTCAAATCACGACAGCGCCTTCTCGCCCGTAACCCGTTAAGTTAATTGAAATTTAAGAAAAAATACCAAGAGACAAAGCCAAATGAAAAGTACCGACTTTGGTCCTTCGAGCCGGATGAAATTACTGCCGCCCCCCTTTGGATTTAGTTTCTTCTTTTCTTATTTATTTATTGAGTTTTTTTTAGCTTTTATTGTGTCACATTTATCCATTCATCACATCCAAGAGCTTTAGGCAATGTTTAACAATGGATTAAATTGGTTGTGTGCTCTCATCCGTACAGACCCATAGACCTATTGTGTAAGTACTTTGAAAGCTGCTTTTGTTTCTGGAGAGGAGAGTTCACATTCCACACTTTATGCTGCTGCTGTTACTGTCCCCAAATTTGGCAATGCTACATCATTGGATTCATCTTAACCAATGTCCAGGCAAGCGTAACGTCAATGTGACCAAAGCAATTGCATTCAAGTGGACTGAACCTGGTACAGGCAGCTGCAGCGACATGAAGTTTTGTGATTTTAGCAGGGCATTGCTGCCCCCGAGTAAGCGTTCGGACAATGGATAAATGTCCTTCTGGGTCTGTCTGAAGGGTTTTTCTTTCAGGAAATCTCTCCCAATTTTCAATTATCTTTGGGGCATTTAATTTTATTGGATATCTGTCGAGGAAGGCAGCTGAACATGTTGCAGTGATTTTATTACCACAGTAAATCAATCACATAATAATAGTTTCTCCTGGAAGAGGTTGCAACGTGACCAGATTTAAATTTGGTTTGTATAATCAATTTAAAAGTGTGAGGTGGGAAATCTGAAATACTTTCAATATGACAGAGGACTAAGCAAGACTCAAGTCGTCTTTTGGAAAGGTGAGGTTGATCTACGATGACCATTCGTGTACTTTTTGAGAGGACTGTCCGCTTTTTCGATACTTATTTTTTTTACTACAAGAGAACTATGCTTTGGTCCTTTTTTTACTAAATGTCCTTTTTTGTCCTAAAGGCTATCATTCTACGACAAAAAAAATGTCCAATGTGATTTTATATAAAAGGCATATCGGACGAAAGCTCAATCAACACCCTTTAAAATAGCTATCAGTCGTACTAGATTCACTTAATTTAAACTGCCACCTTTTAAATTTAGGGATCAGAACAAGTATTTTCGCAATTAAAAATAAAGCAGGCAGAACTGGTTATAAATACGGTGAATGCTGTGATCTGCTTACGAGTATTTGATGTTTTGAAAAAAGTCATTTGTCAAGTATTGTTAACTTCTTTTAGGTATTGCTTTGCCTGATCTAAGGAAAAGAATTGTGATTTCCTATTTAAACATTTATATTTCACAAATGCGTTCTTTGCTTGGAATCGCAAAATCTGACAATGCCTAAATCTTCTCTTGTTTTAAAGTATTTTAAATTAATATAACGAAGTGTGGATGTTTTTTACCAAAATGTTCTAACATTTTCGACGGTATTTTTAGTTAAAAACAAATTCGTCTTTAATGTGCACTCGCAATTGGAAGGCATATTCTTCGAGCGAAAAGTCGACTTAAGGTAATCCACGTTTGACTGAACTTCTAACGTCCTAAGGCCTGCTAAAGCCTCTCTCGAAACGTTCGGACGAGCACAAGAGTGCGGCAATAAAAGCCCAAAAATTAAAAAAACCAAGACCAGATCAAAGCGAAATCATTTTACAAGTGGGACTGTAAAATAATTTTTATATTAAATTATTTATTTTATTTTAATTTTTTATTAAAATATCTAATAAACAATTTTCTGATGTCACCCTGTAAGATAAGGTTCATGACTTTTCCTTAAAAAACTCTTTTTAATAAATCTAGCCAATTTTTAGTATTACCTACCCTCTTATGCTGTAAGTTGGCAAGTCACAGAAGGGTCTTGACTTCACAGATTCTAACGAAGACCCAAAACAGTTCGGCATTGCCTAAGAAAGTCGGTCGCATAGCAAGAATTGTATTACTGATATTGCGGAAACAAGGATTCGATGAGACTGCTAAGCATGTTCTTCTGATCTTCTTTTTGAAATTTGACAATTGCTTGACATTTCAATTTGTCGGCTTATACCTAATCCGCGATACTAATAATTCATTTTTAGTGTCCAGGCAAAACAGCTATGAAATAAAACGAGCGGCAAACGATAGATAGGATAAGAGAGTAGTTTATTCGTTGGTAGTTCAATAGAGACTGATACATACATATTATTAGTTAAATGGTGAAAAGCAAAAAACATAAGAGGCAAGTAATGCAACAGTTGCTTTGCTATACAGTTGAAGTACAGTAGTGTACTCAAGTTTAACAACATTCTCCATACAAAATTCTCTTCAAAATCGGTTTTGCGTCCATCAGTCATTAGTTTATTTAAATAAAATGACCAACAATTGAGTACTTTGATCAAAAACGCCGTGTCAAACTTTTTTTTTACAACAGGGCATTTATCATGTATATAGGTACATGTGACCATTTGTTGCTTTCGGTTTCTAAGGAATTTATTGGAGAAAAAAAAAATTTATTTAACTGCCTCTTAAGGGCGTGGCAAACCATTTTTTTTTTAATTTGCATTACCTGCAAATTCTGGGATAAAAAAAAACTCATATTTCTATGGATAAAACTTCTTTCTCTTAAGTGGGGGTGTGGTCGAAAAGTATTTGATTACCAGTAGACTTTTAAATTCAATGGGCGGTATAATTCAGGATCGAATTTCACTTAAGAAACCGAGTGTGACGTCCATATATTTCTGGCACCCATTGGCAAGTAACAAAGACGCAATTTTGTACCAGGGTCAACTGGTAAAAAAATATAAGATGCCAAAAGTTTATTCTGTCTTTAAATTTATTTTTTTCATATCCCCATAATCGAATCCAACGAAACCAAGGTTGGGCTGTTTGCTTTTGTCCACAAAATCACTTCAGCTGTTTGTTTGGGCAGGAAAGATCCATAGGTATATCGAAAACCGCTTTCAATCACTTGCATTTATAGGAGCTAAATGAAGCTTAGTTTGAAAATGACTAAGAATCGTATGGGAAAGATTCAAGAAAGCTGCTTGCTGTCGAAAAAGCCTAAATAGTCCTAAAAGTTGTAAGTTACCGTTTAGGAAGCAGCTTAATGTCAGCGTCAGCGATTTTGTTGCAGATATCAAGTAAGTACCGAGTAACCATCTTAATGACCACATTGCATATGATGGTGCTTTTGTGAAAGACTTAAGCAATCTTATCGGATCGAGGGTTGCCCTCCTAAATAAAAAAAAAACTAATGAAATACTTTACAACTTACTGATCTACTCAATTTCCTTAGTATCGTTTAGACCCTTCAAGCAGAACAACGGGTACCTAACCATAAGACAGCCTCCGCGACATAAGACTCAGCTTTGAGGCTGGTTCTAGGTTGTTTTTGCCACAGTAAGGTGTGACTACCTTGGACGAATGGAAAAACCTCAATTCGCTTGTGGATTTTCGAAGGGAAACTTGACACTGCGGTAGGTACATTAAGAGCTTATATCTATGTCACCACGCGATTTGCAGAGTAGCTTATACTGTAAAAAAGCAAGTCTACCAAAGACGTTAAAGGTGGCAACAAACAACTCCACCAGCTATAGAGTGCCTAAGAGGGAGTGAAAACTTCGCCACAGCTCGTGCAAGCTTTTTGAAAAACAATGGTGTATACCGACAAGGGGCAAACTGACTTTCTGTTGACCTGCTCAAGTGTTTTTTATGTGTTTCATGGTTAGGGGGCACTTGAGTGGTGATGGATATACCCTGTAGTGGGTAATACACTGCCGCACTTGTCTTTAAGAGAAAATTGTCTGAACAACAAACAAGAGGCAACTTGTCGCAGAAGTATGTTGTTTTAGAATTGTGGCTAAATGTGAGAAACACCGAGTGAATTCAATTGACAACGGCCTTTCCTGTTTTACCTACACAACTTCTTTGAATTTTAGGCTGGCTGAAATCTATTATGTCTGTGGCAGCCCGATTTTGATGGTAACTGATGTTCCTTCTCGTCGTGTGTGTGAGCTTTCATTCTTGGAATAGCTGTTACCGACTATCGCATTAAGGACTTTCTGTTCTCCTGGCTCTTCCTCTATGTGTGCAATTTCTCACTTCTAGCACAATTTTATTAAACTGTCGACAATTTGACAACAAAAAAAAATTCAATTGAATCTTTTTCTGTCTTAATTTATCAATCCTGGCAATGGTTATTTTTCTATTTTCCCTCCTTCCCCCGCAGAAGCAATTAAATCCCAGATACAGTCCTGAAACAAATAATAATATAGATAACAATGTTTCGGACGTCCCTCTAGATTGCCTTCAATATTTGCCAACAATCAGGCTTTGCCATTGACCACTTCAAAAACTATTAAATTGTGCATTCAAAAGTTTTTTTTTGCCAACTGTTTTCCTCCATCGAAAGGGGGATGAGGGTGAAAAAAAGCTATAACAAATAGGCAACGCTCGTTCTCTGGCTGTTTAAAAATGTACAAAAATTATTTCCGCTGAAATTGTAAAAGAGAGAAAAATATATAACAGTGAAGCATAAGTGCATCCTTTTGAGATTCAGGACACTTATAGGGAATAAATTTCAACTATAATGTGGGAGTACTGAGTCGAGGAAAAATAATATAAATAGAGTAGAAAATGCAATAATGGATACAACACCCACCCACCCCCCATTGCCCACCTCAGACCTATCTCAGCCATTATCCTTTCATTGCCTGATATGAAGATTTAACGTTCGTTACTGTTTCTGCTGCTCCACGGTTCCGCCAATAAATTTCTTCAGCCCACCATCCCCCCCCCCCCCCCCCCCCTTCCCCTTTACCACCGCTCTCTTTCTTTTTCTCTTTGGTTTTTCCTCGGGGCTGAAAGTCGTCTGCAGAGTGAATGTGTATAAAGAAATCTTCTCATCGAAAAAAGGATTCCCATGCATGCGATGGAATTATTCCGTCTGATTTATTACGCAGAATGAGTTATGCATTTTCAAAGCTCGTCCTAAGATAGGACATAAATTATCCACATCAATAGAAAACAGCAGTAGCGCCACTATTACCATAAACATTGCACCCCAGCTACCTCCAGCTCTCTCTGTCGCTCTCCATCTTGCTCTGGGGGTGGGTGCCGTGCAATTTGGAATTTTAGTTCGAATAAAAGGATTTTTTTAAAATACTTTCTCGTCTATTATTCCACATTCTGTGAGAGGACACAAGGACGCGTAACAACCACAAATCGAGATAGACTCCATGGGAAAGAAGGACTGATCGACCACTACACTGACGACCTCTTCTTCGGCCAAGTCCCCCATAGTCGTCTAGCGAACAATGCATATGAATAATATTCAATATGAATTTTTCGATCCAAAAGAGAAATACAGAGCCGTTCGCCTTTGGCTCCACACTTCCACCCAGTGTCAACTGTGAGTGATTACATGCAAAGAGGATATTAAGAGGGTCAGTGGTTGCGACGGGTTAAGACGATTTGTGTATACGGGCAACCTGAGAATCGAGAGCATATTTGACTCGAGTGAATTTATCTCTGAAGTCCAAAAGGAGGATGAGAACCTACTTTTTTCACACAAAAGCCATGCAGATGTTATCCTCTTTTAATTTTGTCGATATTTTTTCGCCAAAGGGATTACGAACTGCAAGTAACATTGGAGTGAAGGGTCCCTTCTGTGCATGGTAGTTGGCGGAGAAGAACGCATAAGGAATTTATATACGATTGATTTGCAAAGTCAAGACGAAGTCCTTTAAGTGTTCTTAGTCTGTGATTGCAATTGTGGACCACCTGCACGTATACACCCGTACAGCACTCTAAACGGCTAGGACGTACATTTTTGTGTTAGTGACTTATAGTGTGATAAGAAACTCTGCGGTTAAGTGGTGTTTTCTTTTGATGCAAGCTGCAGCAAAGGCGGCAGCGCTTGGCTTGATAATCTCTAAGTAATATTTTAACGAAATATATGCCCCTGCCATTTCAATGGTTGGAAACTAAGGAACCGCAATTAATTACAACTTAGCATCTCATAAATTTCTGTTTGCTATCGTTAGTGGTAGTTTATGGTGTAGGTGAAAACTAAATGTTGCATGCGAAAGTGGTGCTTACAAGGTGAAGCGTAAGTCGCCCTTGAGAAGTTCACAGCCGTCTTTATTTATATATATATTATAGTATATTTATTATCTTTGGAACAAATAATTTAGAACCTATTTTGAACTAGCTGCAGAACATGATGTCGTTAGAAGTACCGCCATTTTTAGTCTCATTTTCAATTAAATTTCCAAGAGATTCTGTTTTTTTTTATTTAAGGATTAATAACAGAAACATTTTGATATTCTTATATTTTATTTTTAATTTTTATTGGTGGAATATTAGTTTTATTTATTTATAGTATAAATAAAATGGAACAACATTTTAGACGGTAGACCTTGCTTCTTGCTTTGTTTGAGCTTTAATTTTTTTAAGATTCAATGGAACAATGGTCTCTTAAAAGGTGTTCTTAATCCGCCCAAAAAAAAATTAAGCACAGCATTTACCAAAACTGAAGTGTATCATAATGTTGTCCAAGACAGATTTAAAAAAAAGCAAGAGCATTGGTGCTTATTGATCTAAAAAAAAACCGCTAGGGCCGACTAAGTCACCGACCAATTGCAAACTACGAGCCCCAAGGCTCATAGGAATGAGTTGTCCAACCTACTTCTAAAAGTATCATGAGTGTTTCTTAAGCTATTCAAATTCGAACCATAAAAGAAGAGGCACGCTGACGCTTAAGTGTATTACTTTTTTTTTTTTTAATTTTATGGTTTCTTAACAATTTTTACTGTCAATAATATTTTATAACTTTGGCAGCCAATACTTAAAACAACACAACCATAAATCTGATTTCTGCGTAAGTTTAAGTTGGACAGTGTTGTAGTATCGTGGGAATTTTTTATTTTTATTTCCGGCGAAAAGTGTAAAAAGAAACTAAAATCAAGCATGCCATGGGGTATTTCTTTTAAAGGGAAATATTACAACTTTTACACGAAAGTGGAAGCAAACTACCAACGCCCATTGTATCGTCCCGATCTTAGATTACGGGAGAAAAATAAGACTTTGCAAACACTTAGTAACAAATTTATCTGTTTAAGATTCAGTTTATTTGTTTCGTTGTTCTTGTTGATGTTCATCGGATATCAAAAGAAGTTTCGCTGATAAATCATGATACAGGAAGCATATTTCTTCTGAGAATGAAATATGCCAGCTTACAGAAGGTGGGTAGGTATTTGAAACATGCTTTACATATTTATATAAGAGTATTGGAGTAGATTTTTGAATTGAATTTGTTGTATCTATTATTCTGATATTTAGCTTAATCGACCACAGTGCTCGTAAATATGAAACAAGTTGCACTTACCGCTTCCTGATTACTTGAATTTTTTAAAAGACCTAACTTTTTGAAAAAGTCTTCGGCAAGAAAACATTCGTCTAGCAATTTTCTGGGTATGAACAAAATAAGCTCGATTTGTTTTTTATTTTACTTTACGTCACATTTCCTGTATCGTTGCCGCAGAATAGAAGAGGTTGTAGAAAATTTAATGATTGCCATTGGCAAGTGTTTTGAATTGGACATTTATTTCTGCACGCAATTAAAAATTACCTCACCTCCCGTATTTATAATGGACAAGTAAGTTAGCTAGCAGACGTCATAGCATACAATTTAACTGCTGCGTAATCCGTTGATAACTTTTGAATTTATCCGGAGCGCAGAAAACTGTCAAAGGCAAGAGGAGGTGGAAATGGGCACGTTCAAGTATCTAGTTTAGAAAATCTGACAGCATGCTGACTGGATGTGTCTACACGCAGAAAAAGCACTCATTTGAAATCAACCAACTTTCGGTTAGAAACTAGCAGGTAATACTGTTTAAACAGAGCTAGTGAGTTCAAGGTAAACTAAGCCAACTTGTCTACTCGGTTTAAAATAACCGATTTATCAAATTCACCTTCAAATTTTCTCGGTATTAAATAGCAAAAGCTCTTTATATTTAACCAACTGGTTGATATACATCTAGAAACTTGGTTGAAAACAACTAATAAAGTGTGTTTAACGCATTTAACCTTTATATATCGGCAGTTTTTAACAACGAATACTCGTTTGTTTTAAGCTTAGTTATTTTTAGCCCATTTTTTAAACGGG
The DNA here is from genome assembly GCA_951230905.1 of Cheilosia variabilis. NCBI lineage: Eukaryota > Metazoa > Arthropoda > Insecta > Diptera > Syrphidae > Cheilosia > Cheilosia variabilis. The sequence continues at coordinate 142,862,555 of OX579676.1, read as the reverse complement.
CAAAAGTCGCACTTTTAGAGCCAATTTTTGAGCGCTTATGTTTTGATTGGCCTAGATCGGTCACATGTAAAGCCTATTCAGTTGACGTTTATGGGGGGATTGGTGATAGTCAAGAAATTCGTGACTTAGTAGGAAAAGTGACGTTTCCGACTAATCTATAGTCTTTGCCTTAAGTGTACATATATTCCACGCAAATCTAGTCGACTTGAGATTACTAGGTTTTTGAATGACTTCTTCGCTTCCCTTTATACTTAGTTAGCACAGCTTATATTTTCGTTTCTATAGTAATAATGCAAAAAAAATCCAAGTTTGAACAGTAATGCAAATGGATTTATTCAGGAAGTAAGGTTGTGATCTTTTTATTAGTAAATTAGTAGCAAAACTTAAATTACTTTTTTTTTTTAAATAATAAGTTTGGTACAATATGCTACTAGAAAAAGTGGATTTTATGTAAAGGGTCTTTCATTAAGGACAATGATTTAATATAGCCCCATAAAAAAAGTCTAGGGGCGTTTAATCACACGATCTCGCTCTCGCTCAATAACTCGGTTTTTGCACCCGCTTTGTGGCTTGTGGCACCGTCTTGTTGGAACTACATATCACGGATGTCCAATTCATGCAATTGCTCAAAGAAATAACGTTCCAGCATGTTTCTTTAGCGGATACCATTTACCGTAACGTGACCCTCATTTTCATCGACCCCATGACGCCAACGGCATGAGAACCACAACAAAAAATTACTTTTTGCGATTGAAGTGCTGTTTCATGAAGCCCATGAGAGTTCTCACCTGACCAGTAACCTATATTTTGCTTATTTACGAAGCCGTTTAATCAAAAATGCGCTTCATCGCTGAAGATGACTTTGCGATGAAATTTTAATTATTTGTAAACGTTGTTTCTTCGTGTACTTCACCATGATGGAAATGTTGATTTTACTGAATATTTTGACATTGACAGTTCGGTAATTGGTTTAAGGGTGCGTTCACACTGAAAGTTTGAAGTCCTCAAGTCGCTAATGAAAGACTCTTTATATGCTTGCAATTCCAATTATCTCCAACTTAAGACAGCAGCGATTGAAACGGCCATTTTTTCAACCAGACTTACCAGATCTCATCTTGTAAGATCTTTATTTTCGGTCTCGAAGTTCTTAGTCACAAATGCGATTGATTTTTCAATATCAACATTTAAGGTTCTATCAGCACAAATATTCATCGACAACCTGGTATGATTTTCTAATGCGATATCGGCCAGCGAGATATAATTTTTCTAACCTCGAAAACAGTTGGTGCATCCACAATGTTCCAGCTACTTCTTACCAATAATTTTACCAAAATGACAAAGTAGTAGGTACCTTGGGACACTTAGCCGGGAATTGTAATTATTGCTTTATGCGCAGTTACCCTATTCGAAAAGACGTCGTTTCCTCTGTAGTCCAAGAAAACTAATAGGAAACCATCTTTCACTGGTAATTAAAATGCCGATATGCACGAAAACTATGATTAAAAAGAAAAAAAAAAACAAATCCTTGTTCGAAATTGCAGAAGGCACTGTAATTAGTCCGAGAGACGAAGTGTTTGGTGGAAAAAAAACCTCCGGCCATAATAATCATCTAAGGAAGCAGAAATGAACATCCTTCTTCCTTCTTACTGTCATTCTTATTGTAATTTCAAATCAATGGGAGTGGAATTTTTTAATCTCGAACTCAATATCTCTCCTTTCATACCGTTCATCAATCGACGATGACAGTTCGGATGCTCGCCCATCCGAAGTATTCCGGCATAATTCGCATTACCATCCTTTGTGTCCCACCCCCTGAAAATAACTCTGCAGACTGTCACCCTTGCGTGGCATTTATTTCTCTGTAATATATGCGGTACGAATGTAGTATTAAACAAAATATAAAAAAAAACCTTCCTTTTCGATTGCATTCCAGATGACCAGGAACGTCTCTACCTGTATCTACTAATTGCGGGCTCAGCTGGAGTCATCGTGTGCATCGTAATTGTTGCGGGACGTGTTATTATGCTGAAGCGTCGTGATCACAATGCAGACAGCCATTCGCAGTCGTCCGGAAAGGGCGGTGGTGAGACAACCATTCCAAATGGATTTAACGATGCGATATCGGAAATTGACGCAGACATCGACTTAACTATTCCGGTGCCAGTGCCGAGCGTATCCAAGAACGAGGTGAGTTTTTCCCACTTTTTCTCTACTCCCTATATAAATCCATTTTTTTTTTTTTTGTGGTATAGCAGAAAGGTAAATTCGTTCTATATCCTGTTGCATCGCTATAAGGAACCACACACACACCCCCACGAAAATGCATTCACGTTCTGTGCGGTAAAAGGTATCCCATTGCTTGGTGTGAAATAATCTTTCTGATGTGATATTACAAATCGCATTAATGTAGTCATGGAAGGGAATCTAGGGATTCCTTCTTTCGTGCTCGTGCCGGTTTTAAAAATGCAAGCAAAGTTCGCCGTGCACTGAGAAATGAGTGTCGAGGAATTTTCTTCAAAGATTTTGTATGCGTCGACGGACCGACACGTGAAGCTATAGTGTTTATGGTATTTTCTGAAAGCGAAATCGAAGTTTTGGTGGTGGATTTTTGTACAACCAGAAATAATGTCGTTGTAGATTTCGTACGATAAGGAAATGAAATAGAAGCTAGCGAAGAAAATTCTTTGTAGATGGAAACAGTCGAAAGTTTCTTGGGTTTTTTGCAGGAGTTCCAAAACATTTTTCAGTTCGCGCAAAGGTTTAATATTTAGTCGCGACGCCCTTGTCACAATATTTATACAAAATGAAAACTATATATCCATTGAGTAGATAAAAGGGAAATACGAACGAAAAATATTCAGTGGCAATGTGACGTGTGGTAATCTCCGGATGTTTTATTTAAAGCGCGGAATAAGGCTTGACTTTCATTCCTTGCTCGATGATCTTTAAGATATGTTTGTTCTTTATTTAAGCTACCTACAGCTAAAAACCTAGCTTCGCATAAATACGATGTTGCTAAAGGGATGAAGAGTCCTTATAGCATTTGAGCCTAAAGTTAGATAATCGTTTTGACAAGCAAATTTTATTTGCAGGCCATTATCGGAAGAAAGTTCAATGAGAGATTGAGCCGTACCAATTAACATTTTTAGACTAAAATTTGTTATTGTGTGTGGTTCCCTCAAAGTATTTTGCAAGTTAAATTTTGGGGTTGGCGTTGAACTAGGAATTAAAATATGTATTTACCAAAAATATAATTCTTTCAATTCGTGTGAGTTTTTCATTTTTGAAACGAATGAAAAGGATTTAAAATGTTATGCCGAGTCCAAGGTGCTAACTGAGCAGCTCTTTCATTATACAGTTATACTCTCGGATGTTTGTCAGACGTTCGCGAGAGGTGGCTCAGTTGATAAAAACCTTAGGATTTAATTCGTGTTTTCCGAGGATAGAACCGGGACCCCTCGCCTACCTTGTAAAAAAAACATTTGGCGCAGACAGGGCTGCCTCCGCCTATCTTCCCGTCTTGTAGCAAAATGGATTTATTAACGCTTCTCATGAAAATATTCTCCGTACGGGTCAGGCAGTTTTATTTTCTTTAACACTCGACATTTATGATCCGCGAGTCTCTTTTATCTACCCACCCTACCAGCCCTAGCCAAGCAATCGCCCGTATATATAACAAACGGTCAACTCTGACCTTACTGCGTTTTCAAATCTTAACCCCAGCCCTCCGATGTCAACTCGGTACTTCTTAGTTTCAAGGCTCAGCTTGATTTTGAGTCTTTGTTTAGGCTTTTTTGTAAGCCAAAAAATATGAAATTCTGCCCCCCATTATTGGAATAAAGTTCATCTGGATTTTCTTGAACTCTCGTGGTTTTGATGTGCTTCGTGTAATTAAAAGCATGCATCAGCTATTCCTACGTTTGAAATTCTCATCTTTGTAACGGTACTCAATCTTTTAAAAATAGCTTCATTAATTTTCCATAGAATCCACTGTCACTTATCAGCAAGAATACCTCTTGATGCTTGAAAGTCCTTAGAAATGTAATCAAAACTCCTATGTGAAATCAACTATGAAGCAATTTGACATTTTTACCTTAACTGTGTCGTCTACAAACATTTACTTATGAATTGTACTCTTTTTGACTTCTCAACTGCAGCCCCTGAACAGCCTTTGACTCTGCGAGTTAACATCGTAAAGATTTTTACTACACAAGCCATTAACCGTAAAAATGTAACTTTTTTTTAGCGGGTAGAACTTGAAGCGCTTAATACATTTTACTTCTTTATTCAATACTGGGGGTTTTTTTTCGTCGTTTGAAGGGCTCTCTGCAGAAAGACGAATGAATGACAAAAATCCTTTTAAATTTTAAACATTATACATAAGCGATTTAAACATAAGTACACCTTGCAGCAAGTTATTTCTGATGTAACGACTTAACGTGACATTTATATCCGCTTCCGGGGATACATAGAATTATTAAAATGTTTTCGGCGACTATATACCACTGCTAGTGGCTTGTACGATCTGAGGAGTATGTGTTTACACAACTTTATGAACCTGGGGTGGATGTGGTCCTTTCAAAGACTTGTTACATCAGTAGACCAAAGAAGGGCGCATAATGCCAACCCTGGTCATTGTAGGTAAGTATTAAATTTGCATTTTTGCAACCAACATCGCCTGAAAAGATGATAACAAATTTAAAAACAAGGGGATAAAGCATCAGAATTACTTTTTTATGGCCCTGCAAATAAATGTGTTATTAATGTTAATTTGATTTCATCCGTTATGGTTAGTAAAGAGGAGCCTGTCTGTTGTTTACAATCGATTTTGTAAGAACCTTAGGTACCTATTTAGGTATTTTTTTTGCAAATGGCAAAGTTGCTAAAAGTCTCTATTTGTACCACCTTAAACTTATACATGCAGTGGCTTAGTGGTTAGTGTGTTTAAATGAAATACAAAAAAAGGTAGATACCATTCGTAAACAGTTTGATGATTTAGTCTCGTCACGGAAATATTTCTCTATGAACATTGAGGTGAGCAAACTGTGTACTGACTCTAACCAGTACGTCTTTACCAAAATGGCTGATAACCATTCATTTCGTGGTTTCAAGTTGGTACTGCTGGCAATTTGTCAGAATTACCTGGGATATTTCTAAACATAATTATAGACACCACAGATCAGTTAAAAAATACTTCAAACGTAAAACTTATTACCGGAGTTGAAATTTTTAAAGCTATTAACCGCCAGAAATTTACTCTTTCTTTTTACTCTAAATAAAATATTTTTAATTAAGTATTTAAAGACCAACTTAGGTTTAACAGAAAATTATGATTATGAACTTATTTAAATTGAAATCATAGAAGTAAAAATAAATTTATATTTGACTCTCTCGCTAAACGAAATTAGATTAGTGTTTGAAATAAATTCAAAAATGACAATGAGTCAGTAAAAAAATGTTTTTGTCATTCTCTTTTTCTACTTCCAAAAGGGCCCCAAATTCTTGTGTGCTCAAGGGCGCCGGCATAGCCTAATTTTTTTCAATTTTGGTGGGGATAAAACCCCATTTATTTGGCTTATTACAAGCTACAGTGACTTAAACTAACTTAAGAACTAAATATAATAACTAGGGCTTATAACTAAGGATGGTGTAGGAGGTCAGTTTTAAGGGAGGAACTATTGCGGTTGAAGTCAAAAACGGTAAGATTTGAATTAACCTTCCGTAACAACGGACGGCCTTGACTATAACTTTATGTCTCGCAGAAAAATCATTCGTGCGTTGTAAAATGTGATCTCTTGTTGACTTAAGCAGCTGTTGCCCAGTTTACCTTTTTTGGCGTTCACAAACGATCGAGGACGTATTTATCGCCACATTTAGGACATTGCTCATAAGTTTGTGGTGGAGCTCGTGTGTAAACTGTCTTTGGCACATATCAAGCTGATGTTATTGACTTTCGACTTGTCGAAAAGTCACGACTGATTGGTCAAAGCTACCGTTTTTCTCTCTATAGCAGTCACAGGAGTAGTTATTTTTTTCTTCATACCTCAGTCGCCGCTTTTCACCGCTCTAGTTTTCCTGGACGGCGGTCTGTCTGGCTGGCAATCGACATTCCTGCAATCCACGTGCAGAACCGTACGTCGTTGTCCTTTTCACAACGCATGTTCCAGATGCCAGTAAGCCACTACGGAGATTGCATTTCTAGCGGCTAACCAAGAAATACCATGCAATGACCATTTGTACAATACTGGGGAGATTTGTCCGAACGGTAGGTTTTGCTCCGATTCCTTTTTTCGCATCGCAACTCTTGTAGCAGTTGTTTGACAGTACGTGCATTCTATCAATGCACATGATGCCTACCCAGAAGTCATTGTTCTTTTACTTTTTCTAATTAGCATGCGAAAACGTTAACAAAATCCTTTAACCCAAAATAAAGTTGTGAGCTACAGTTTATTTTACGCACCAGTCGACATTTTCTTTGCCAAAAAGAACTTGATTCTTGATTCAATAAACGCGGTTGAACTGCACTCCGAAAGAAAATCCAAATAGATTCATCCTACCGCACAAAAGTAAGTCCATTTAATCTTGTTCCCCGCGCAAAAGTCGCTTTAAAGGCAAATTATGCAATGTTGCCTAAGCAAACACTAAGCAACGCTGTGAACATTCCCGAAGGCTATTACTCGCGCTCTATCGCATCTCAAAACTATGCAAATTTACTAGCCTCTCCATTCCTATGCCAACGCCTTATTGCCACTGACAATGAGGACAATCTGACACCTGCTTAGGTAACAAAGTGTTATCCCTGATTATAGGCATACCATCTTATTCGGTGTATTTGCATAGGAACTTCCGTTCTTTTTGCATCCGCTTCGTCACTCATGCTCACATTGTAATTCTCCTTATCTCTGCTCTTCTCTTCCACAGAACTACATCACCTACGGTCCAACTTCCAGCTTATACGGCAGTCTGGGCCCATCAAATGTCTCGCACACCTCGTCTACAATGCTGCTGCCACCCACGGTGGCCAATCCACTGATTTGTGGTGGCGTTGGTTCTGGCCCCAGACAATCGCCCGATATTATAGGTATATCGAATGCTTACATGGTGGCGGCGGCAGCGCCGTCGACGTCAACGACAACGACAAACATTGCACCGACATCTGCTACAGGAACAGGCGGAGCAGCAGCAGGTAACGTTGTCGGTCCCGGACAGCAACCATCAAATGTCAGCAGTAGTTCAATAGGTAAGAATGACAGCAACGACACACAATAACTTGTATACCTACTAATGTTGTAGTATCGTGTACCCGAACATGGCTCATATCCGCCGGACGGTCATCTGACCGCCTTTATCTTGTTAACTGGAAAGGTATATGAAAACCGGATGTCACTGGACAAACAGCTACAAAAAATGTCATGTACAACGTGAACTCACAAGGGACTGCTTAGTGCGCCAAGTGTGGCATGCGGGCAGCTCACTTCTGGGTTAACCTTAATTTCCTGCACTTATTGTTTGGTTTTTAAAAGTTTGATGAATCCTTCAGACGTGAGGGGAATTCCCTTTTGGATGCAGTGAACACCTTCCATTGCTCCAAATTAGTATGCCCTGGAATGAGCTCACTAAGCCCAGAGATGTATATGAGTATGGATGTACATGGACCGCTGGATTTATTTTTACATTGACTTTCATTGTTGCACCTGCATTTTTAACCCCTTGATGAGATGATGAAAACAGCTCGCTTCCGTTCAAAGAATTCCGGTTATAAGAAGTTTCCTGTGCACCGTACGACACCCTTCGGTATTGTCCTCCTGACTTGTGTGGATCGAACAAAAAAACGCTATTAACGAAGTCCATAACCCGGAAAAAAGGACGACCATCAAACGGGAGAACAAATAAAGTTTAGCCAGCCAACGTACAAAATAATATGAGAACAGGCGGTTGGATGGAATCTTAAATTTAAAACGTACAGTCTCAGGATATGGTGGGGACATTGGAATTTGTTTGGATGCTTCATGTGCATGTGCATACATTTATTACGTAGCTCATGTGGGAAGTCACAGCACGTCATGGATTTATTAGATAAAATTACAGCAACGGACTGGGGAAATGTTAAAAGGAATTCCCGGTTCTGTTGGAAGTCACGTAAAGGGCTTTTTTTTCATAAATATGCACCTGGAATGGGTATTAGTGAGGCAAAGAGTGGTGACTGGATTTGAATTTGTGATTTGCTCGAGTTGGTTTTTTGATAACTTGAGCTTTGCAACTGTCTTTTGACGAATTCTTCTATTTTGGAGGGAAGCTATTGTGATCTTTGAGCCAACATTGATTGCTTTGAAAGATTGGTAAGCCTTTTTGGACTTCCACCCACTAATAAATTGGACAGCGCGTGCCAGTCGTCTTTTCTTCCTCGTAATATGTCGATTGTTCTTAGTTTTTGTGACCCAAAGAGTTCCCGAACAGCTCTCTCAGTTTTTGTATGCAGAAGCATTTAACAACAACTTCATCAATATTGCGTAAAGGCTGTATAAATTCCTAAAAGACTGCTTCTAAAAGCAACGTTGACATTTTCATCGGGTGTTTTTACTTGCCGCACAGTTTTTCCATTTGAAAGACCGAACTTTCAAATTCGTAATTCCTACTTTTAAGTCGAATGTAAAACATGTTAAGAAAGTAATGGCAAAATGTTTGGGTTTTTTTCGGAAAAGATCGCCCAAAATCTGGGTATTTTTCAGATTTATCTGGGGGGAAATATTTTGACCGTCTGGCAAAGCTGCTTTTGGTGTGTGATAGTGTGGCGCAAAGTCGATTGGCCTTAATTCCTTTCGTGCAGGTAGCGGCTATAGATCCAAAGATGCCCTCCTATCAGGTTTTGATTTTAAGTCGCCAAGAACAATTTAAACTTCTTTCTTCGGAATTTTCAGCTGCTATTTGGTATTCAGCCTATTGGGACACTTTTTTCAATACACGGTATTTCGTTAAGCACGTAAGAAGCATTCGGTCCTCTTGATATTACTGGCGAGGAAAAAAACTGTATGCCTTATCTTTTGGCCCCTAGCCAGCCCTAAGTATTTTGTGGCTTAAGTGACGCAACATACTGAGTGAGGGGTCCGGGGCACCCCTTTTGCGAACGTCTGACAAGCATACAAAAGTAAATAATATATTGAAAATGCTTTTGAGTTCTTCGGACTCGGCAAAAATTAAAGGGCTCTCATCCATATATTTATTCGTTGGCTCTAAAAAAGGCGGTTAAATTAACTTAGTCTCAGTTGAAAAAAACAAGTATTCTTTGTTGAAAACTACCGAGAAAGTTGGTTGATTTTAAATAAGTGATATTTATCCGCAAACATACGACGCCTGCAGAGGGAACAATGACATCGAGGAGCAACTCCTTTCTAGCTATCCTGCAGTTAGTCGTATTAGACCCTGAACGCTAAATATATAAAAAAAACTCGTAAATGGAGCTCTGTCTCCGAGAATTTAAGAAGTCTGACTAAAAGTTTAGGCAAGTGTATATCGGTCACAGAAATGTACCAGATTTGTCGTCAAATAAACAAAGCTTCCGGTACGAAAATAAAAGTAAACCGAATTCCTCAACTTCGCCTTACAATAAGAGCAGCTGCAAACATTTGCACACAAAATTAACAAAATTTTCCTCTTAAAGACAGATCCCACTTCGGTTCTTCGTTAATAAACTATTTAATAAAATAACTGCCATAACTATTTAGTTTTACTTTTTATTATGTAAATAAATCGACTGACAATGGGTAAAATTACATCCTCTGTTGCGCCAAATATTTTTTTTTCTTAACACTTTTGAATGATACCCCTCTGGCATTTAATATAATTCATAAATTCCAAAAAAAAAATGCCTTTACCGTGTGTACTAAAAATAGAAAACAGTTGAAATAATAAATTCAACCATATCGCATCGTTTTGCATTTTTTTTTTTTGCAGAAAGACATAATAAATTGCAAATATATTTTTTCGGTGAAACACCTGCAATCTCCTTCTTCAAGCAAGAGTTTGCAGAATTTTAAATTCCCCGTGAAAATTACTCGCACCATCAGTTCCAATTTCAACCATATAGTGTTATTAAATTTAATAACAAATTTCCAATAAAAACAAACAAATAACAAATTCACAGTCCACACAAACCGCAATTAGGCATCAGCTGCATAAATAATACTCTTGAAATAACTGATGTGTAACAATTTTCAGGAAAACTTTTCCAATAATAATCCCATGATACAAAAATGTTTTATAGTAGGTACATATTTTTTTTGTTTTTTTCCTGTCATTTACCACTTTAAGTTAATTTAATTAATCACAAACAAGTTATAGTGAATATTGCTACAGATAAAATGAGGCTCACTCAACTGGAGGACGGCAGCTTAGGGAAGCAAGAAAATAAAGCGACGACAACAATCGTAACAACATTAACAAGGGTTGAGAAACCAAACGCAATGCTGGTCTTTGTAATTTATGCAAAATAGGAAACTGTTTCAGAAATCAAACAAAAACAATGTGAATATTGTCAGCAAAAAAGTAAGTGCGGAAATATTTGCAGTCACCAGCAGTCAAAATAAAGTGCTGCCTTTTGTCGTTAAGACATTGCAGCGCAAAAAAGAGTTCATCCGCGTTCCGCACAAGAGAAATTCCAATTACAGACATTCTAGCGGTTCCTAAGGAACAGATAATAGTCTAGGACACTGCTGAAGGTCGAAAGAATTAAGTGCACTTAGCGCTGAAAAACCATTTGTGCAGAAATTTTAAACGTACAGCGATTACTTCGCAAGTTGATTTAACGGCGTGGCGGTCTGTTTCTTGACTTCTACTTATTTAAAAGCACTTCATTTTACATGAAGAGCTAATAATCTACTCTTACATCACATGACTTTCTTTTGTAGTAAGAATGGAAAAGACTGTCAAAATGGCGGAGGTGAGGATAAAGTCAGCATTTTGTAGCTGTGAAAAATGTACATACTCGTACTTTTTTTAAAAGCCAGACGAGAATTAAAAAATTATTTGCTAATTTATGAACAAAACTAGACGATTCATCCAGCGAAAAAAGGATTCGGAATTAATCGAACTTCTTTTAGATAAATCCGAGTACCTATGTGCAAGAGTTTGTACTGACTGAACTTATAAGCATTCGAGAAGAGCAAAAAGCGACCTGCGCATTAAAAATTACGTAGTTATGTGGAGAGAGATTGTCCCACACTTCCAGTGAGGAAGAATTACATCGCCACTTTTAAAACGAATCTTGAGTGAGGATGGCTTCAATTTTATTTTTCCACCTGTTGGTTGATACCATTTTAATAATTAATGAAAACACAGGCGTGTGCGAAATGGGACAACAAATTTCAAATCATCTGTCAATAGTCAGGTGACTGACAGTCGTTTTTCCAATTCTTAAAGTATTATTACACATGCCACTTTTCATGTCAAATTTTGACATGCCGACGAAATTTTGACGTAAACATTTGTTGTGAAGTCAGCATAACAGTATTTGGCACGAAAAAGGACACGTGTTTGTCGTAGGCTTACACCAAGAAAGTTGTTGAGTAAAACTCGTAAGACTCGCAGTGGAGAGGGGTAATTTCTTGTTCTCTCGATGATGCTCTCTTTTACGAAATTTTCGAGTTAAGGAACGGCATCGAGTAACAATTCGTAAGAACTCGTAAGAGTAAGTAAAATTTCATAAAATTTAAAAGTACAGGAACAGATCTAATAACTGAAAGGATAACATTTTTATTTATGAAACAATAAAACCCAAAGAAAGTCGAAATTTGTCTGCAAATATTCAGCTGTCAGATTCTCAATGTGTGCGTTTAGATTCACATTAATTCTGTCAGATGGAGTCTTCCAACTTTTTCATTTGTCAATTGAATGTCGTCAACATTTTGAATATTTATATTGCTTCTACTCCTAAGCAGTAAACATATCTTAGCTTGTTTGTTCATAACATTGTTAATAACGTGTATGTGTGACTAGCTTTCCTTCGCTATCTATAAGAGCCTGTCTTACGATCTTCAAACCAGCAGTCAGATTCTTGGCTTTCTTAAATCTTTTTTTTTTTTGGGTTACTACTGCTATAGTGACAGGACTTGGGCTAGATAAGGTAAACGGGTGGGTAGAGCAGAGTGAACTCTACAATACCGCACTTAAGTCTTCATGTACCCATTTTGATTCCCTTTTATGGGGGGCTAACCGTTGGTGTTGCATCGGTTGTCTTCATGACCTTCTTTCTCGTAGTAACCAGACGCGTCTAGCCCTCTGTCAATTCACAACAGACTGTGAGACATCAGTAAGTTCTTGTCAGTAATGGAAGTAATAGCTTCTAAATGTTCTGTAACTCAACTGACAGAAGCTCGGAAAAATGACAAAGGAAGTGAACTGTGTCCTCGTCTCTTTGACTCCGCAGCCTCTACATATGTGGTCCCTAAGATTTATTTTAGTTGTGTGGTTTCTTAGGAAGTAATGACCATTTAGAGCCCCTACTAACTTAGATAGCGATGACCTGTCAAACTTTGCAAGCTTGTTTGTCCGTCCTCTGTTCTATTCTGGGCAAAGATTTCGTGATATTTCACAGTTCGTGAGTTTTTTCCACCTGCTGTTGGTTTTCATACGAATTTTCTTCTCCATTCGCTCTCTAAAGTTTGGAATGTTGTGGCTTGGCAGGCCTTACAACTAATCAAGTCCAGCCGATTATAGAAAATACCTTTTATTTTAAGTCAATGTTAACCTTTCACTTCTCAACCTGTTGAATTTAAAAGAAAAACGCACTCACAACACTTGAAATAGTTTCACTCGTTTATCTCAACGTCTTTTCTCGTTTCAAAGTTCCCTTCTTTAATACAACTTCCTGTACCCATTCCTGAAGTCATGCCACAGGAACACGCCCTTTACAAATTTTCTCCCGCTTCAGATCTTCAATGCACCGTATAGTCAGAGGCACTTCCAAATGCAGGAAGTATAGCTGCACGCTTCACACACAAAAACAATATTATTAACAAATACTGAAATGCCAATTGAAATTAAATTCCTTCCGAGACCGCTCAGCATGCCAATCGAATTAAGGAAGTTATTTTAAATTGCTGGGGGTGTATTTTTCTTTCATTTCGCCTTTTACCCACAGGACAATACAGGGAAAGGTATTTTTTTTTTTTTTAAGGAAAAGTAGCTGAGACACTTTGCTTTCATCCTGTCGACTGTACTGGATGAAAATTGAAATATTAAATTGTGCAATGCTTCCCCTTTTGTGATTCGTTCCTATTTGCATAGTCTCCCTTGAGGTGCCTAACATCTCTATTCTCTACCTGGAGTCCGAAGTGCGGGACAGGGAGCTTTATCATCGAATAGATGGGTAAATGGAAGGAAGACAAGCATAATGATAGTGAAACATCAAGGTTGTGTACACTTAGAGTGTTTTTTTGTTCTTTTTCCGACCTCCGTTCTTGCAATAATCTTTGTGCGCTGTGGATGAACAACAGAAGCGGGTAATTTCAACACTCTCCCTTCGTGTATGACGACTATTGACGTTGGCTGTACTATTTGTTAGTCCTTTTGTCGAATAGAGGGGATGTGATGGGAACTCCCTGCTTCATTTTACTTTTCTGCTTGATAATGCTGTGAAAGAACAATTGTGACGGACTAAGTGTGTTCTTAGGTGGAGCCATACCAATGGAAAAGTAATAAATCGAGCAGTTCTGTTCCGATTTATTGACTCTTTGCAATGGAATGAGTGAGTAAAGATGAGTATTGTTTAACAAAGTAGCGGAAGGAACGGGAGTGGGACACGATTTAGTCATTCGCCTATTCTCTGCTTATGTAATATGTCGTACTCACGCACAATTGGGAGACACGCCAGACCTATTTTTAAGAAGATCGTACAAAGACAATACCGTACGGAATACTTGTATGGGCTAAGTCTGGATAAACGGACTTAGACCAGACTGGGTAGGTCCGTTTTTATACCACATGAGTTAGGGGAGAAGGGAAGATGGCCAGAGTAATTTCAAGAATGGTCATAATACGAGTAGTGGGGCCCCTTTGCTGAGGGTATGCTTAGTGATAATTTGTCTTCGAGTAGACGAAGGGTGGCCGAAACAGTGTACCACCCGCTTATAGTCTCTAACAACATTCTAAGAGAAACGGCTGCTTAATTAGTGAGCTCTACTACAACATAGGACCAACCACCCAATAATGAACTGGCGAGTGAACTCGACGTTGAATATATGTACTATCGTGTTTATGGTGTAAGTGCTGGTATACCTCCTGGTAAGGCAGCACAACATTTTCGAGGACTGCCACAAGACGGGCTAGTCGGTTAGCAGGACTTTTGAACGAAATATTTGCCGTTTTTGCAGAACTTTCAAGAGCTCGTCGATTTTATTGTTCGGTTTTAAAAGACTAGCAGTGCCTGCGACTTCGTTAGGCCAAACCACAGAAAGTTACTTACTTTCAACACTGTACACTGGAGCTGTTTAATTTGTTTCCCCAAGAAAGTTTATTTAAAATCTTTAAACATGTCGATGGGAAGCAGCAAACAACCGAAAAACAACACGACACACGATTACCACCAGTCCATGCGGTAAAATTTCACGTGAAGCTTGATCCGCCACATTGGAATTTCGTGAGACAAGTGGAATTAAATTGCTATTTAACCGCTTTTTAATTGCTCTATTCTCGATCTTATCGTTTTTCGGAAAGTGGGACATTTTGTGGCGGACTTTTTTTTAATCGGGCAATTTCAAGTAAAAGGTTTTTCGTTCAGTTGGCACTAAACTCTTTTATTTTTTAAGAAAAAGATAGAAAATTATGAAAAATTAAAAAAAAATAACCCGTTCGTAATCTACTACACCAAATAAAGGGTCTTTCATCGCCTTGACGACTAAAAACTTACAGTGCGAACGCACCCTTAGACCAATTACCGAACTGTCAATGTCGAAATATTCAGTAAAATCAACATTTTCATCATGGTGAAGTACACGAAGGAACAACGTTTACAAATAATTAAAATTTCATCGCAAAGTCATCTTCAGCAATGAAGCGCATTTTTGGTTAAACGGCTTCGTAAATAAGCAAAGTATACGTTACTGGTCAAGTGAGAACCCTCATGGGTTTCATGAAACACCACTTAATTCGCAAAAAGTAATTTTTTTGTTGTGGTTTTCATGCCGTTGGCGTCATGGGGTCGATGAAAATGAGGGTCACGTTACGGTAAATGGTATCCACTAAAGAAACATGCTGGAACGTTATTTCTTTGAGCAATTGCATGAATTGGACATCCGTGATTTGTAGTTCCAACAAGTGCCACAAGCCACACAGTGGGTGCAACAACCGAGTTATTGAAGTCTCATTTCGGTGAGCGTGTTATCTCGAGAAACGGACCCGTCTATTGACCGCCGAGATCGTCTGATTTAACGCCCCTAGACTTTTTTTATGGGTCCATATTAAATCATTGGTCCATGCCAACAAGCCGGCGACGCTTGATTAGCTCAGAGCCAACATTGAACGAAAAATAGCGGCCGTATCGGTCGAAATGTGCGGCCGAGTCATCGAATATTTGGTTCAACGTACCGACCACTGCCTGCGTTTCCGTGGTAGACATATGAACGAAGTCGAATTCCATTCATAAATGTTTTGATAGTAATTCAAGTCAATGAATTTTTTTTTGAGATATCTCAAGTAGTTTTAATTTTTTTTTAAAAGGAAGTTGTCAAGTCCCTAATGAAAGACCCTTTATTTTAGAAGAAGCTTACTTGTGGCTACTACTCAAATTAAATATTTTGTGGCTCTTCCTTGGACCTACCAAAAACAAAAACTTTGAAAAATTCAAAAAAATTGATTCTGTCTAATTTCTACTAAGCCAAATAAGATCATAAGATCAAAACTATTCGTTAGCTTTCAACTCATAGAACAAAATAATTTGCCGCTCTTCTCTAAATGTGTCAAAAAGTAAAACTGAAAGTTTGCACGTGTCTATACTTTTTTATTCCATTCTCAAAAAGGGCGTTGCACCTCCCACTATATTACAAAAGCTTTGTCTCGAAACTTAAGAAAGCTAAAGTTGTAAAATTTGTGACACTGATGTGCATTGTCCGAACAAAGTTTTTGGATAAGAAAATCCAACACCTGCTGTAATTACGAACCTACCCAGGAAAAATATTTTCCTACACGACCCTGACGCCCCGAAGCGACTCCAAACTGCATTTACCGCTACGAAAAAATCCATTGAAAACATATTTGCATATTCAATTGAAACCCATGTTACTGTATACCCTCCTCAAGTTTACTCAATTTTTCACCTTCTTTTCAGGTACCACTGTCATCGTTCCTATTTCATCGCTAGCACAATATACTACAGCACCAACCTTTCGTGGACCTGGCTATATAATGGATCACGATGGAACGTTACACCGACCACCGGCAGTAGGAACGCCACCCAACACAACCTTGGTTGCTATGCCACCACCATCAGCAACATCATTGACTCATCGACCACAACAGCAGTGCGACAGCTTTCCCTACGATGGCACCGCACCCAGGACACTCTCCACCGGTGTCCCAGTCAGTTCGCAATTCTATTACGGATGACATAATCAAAACGATGAAAATTCTGCATCTGCAGGTGCTGTACAGCTCAAGCCAAATTCCAATGCCATTCTTCTGGATGCAGTTAAATCAAAGGATGCCACATCGAACCAGGGCAACAACAAACAGCACAGCGGCAGTTCCAACAGCAGTACATCAGAGCGAACGTATTGCTTTTAGGAGAATGCACAACAAGAGGCAGTTCTAAAAATCCCCTTTGACACTTGTATATATTTCTAGTTTACAATATACAACACCTGATCGATTTAGTAAATGAAGAAAGAAGAAATACAAACAAAATAAGAAAATAATTAAGCAAACTCAAGGAGAATAATTCCGAATGACTAGCCCTTAAGTAGATAGTAAGGTTGGACTTTTTTAGTGTAAATTTTTATCGGAATTCCATACAGTATACCTACCAGTTGTAAGGTTTATTCTTGTGTAAGGTTCCTATCCACATTGTTAGTCTACCGTACCGTCTGTTGTAAATCCTATCCGCCTCCTCCTTTTGAAGGTGTTACTCTGAATTGGTTGTGTTCGTATATCTGGTCCAACTTAAGTCTGTTTACTGTTTTATCTGGTGGAACCGGAAAAAAAAAAACATAAACCCTTTGTGTGTTTTTGGAATATCCTGCTCTCGATACAAAAGCTGTAAGCAAACAGCGAGAATGAGCGAATTGTCTGTCATGCAATGAAATGTTCTGCGTACTGTTTGTTTGTGTAAATATGAGGGATTTGCGGCGTGATAGAGGAAACGCGCGAGTAGTAAGGAAGGAAGAGTATGACTTTGGTTCCATTTTAATGTTTTTAGCTTTGTTAATACGGTTACTGATTGACCGTTCCGTTCCAGAAAGGTCTCACTGAATGTTATTCAATAGGTTGTCACCACTCCTCGTTATTTGCAGATTGGAGGTAAATAGATTATAGAAACAGCAGCCCGATTCTTTTGAAAAAGGACGGCTGGGCGGCGAATTGGGTTTTGAAAATTATTTTTGTTAACCTAGGCGTTTTTAAACTACTGCTATGCTTTCGGTGGAAATTTCAATACTTTTTCAAGAGGTTAATGTTTAATGCACTATTTCTCCCCGTTTTGTCGGACACCTTCATTGTCAACATAACTGCAATGCAATCTTCACTAAACCGGCAGGCAACTGCTACCAGTGTCCTGTTCACTTTGTTAAACTTAATCTTTTTCAAAACAAAACTGTTCCCCGATCGTGCAATTCGCACTCAAATTATTAAAAAAATATTATAAAAAATTGGTTCAAGCGGTATGCAAATTTCGGGCGAAAGTTGCTGACTTTCAGACAGCAAAGTAACTTCGTACAACTTCTCCAAAGACGCAGATACGAGAAACTCATTAAAATGACCGCACGTTTGCTCTGATGAACCCACAGGCTGCCAAATCGACTCGTTCCAGTTGAAAAACTGAATAAAAATTAGTAATACAGCATACTTTGACGGCTAAATTTGATTCTTGATCGACAATGCGGAAAATGCGGAGTACAGAAAAAAGAGTCCCCGAATATTTTTCAAATCTAAATCAGATAAGGAGCTCGTTCATTTCGAGCAACCACGTCTTGTTCGGCCTCTATTCTTAATGAGAAACTATAAACGCCTTTTGCAGTTTTTTACAAGCAATTAGTTAAACTTTAGAGCAAGTATCGAACTCACTTCGACATGGAATAGACTCTGTAAGGCGACAGATATTTGGTATTGCATTTCACTAGTAGCGAAATGTATTGCTACATCTCCAACGGACACAATTCCGGAGATTAAGTACAACAAGAGGTTTAAAATTAATCTTGAGGTGTTTCCACTGAATACAAGCAAAAGTGGACGTATTCTCTCTGGCGGTCATTCGAGCAGTGTTGCCATAAAAATATTTACACAAATCTACAATACAAAAAAAAATCTGCAGTAAAAAAATGTTACTTCATAAAATTTATTTTTATTTAAGTAAAAATAACCAAAAAAAAAGCTGTATACGAAAATGATTACAGCTAACAGAGAACGCAAGGGTGCAAAACTTTTTTTAAATTATTTCTTAAAAATGCAGACGAATCAGCACTTATGGCAACGCTGTTCGAGAGACAGAATGACGTTTCACGAGAGAGAGAATGGGCACATTCAAGAATCAAGTTATCTTGAGTCGACTTGATTGGTCTGGCTCTGGATAAGATGTACCTAACCTAAAGGCAAAAACTAAATTGGTCGGGAACCTCACTTTTTCTGCGTCAGCCACATTAATTTGCGAACTGTCAACTTAGTACTCAGTTACGAACTTCTTGGCTAGATTCATCGGCTACCCCTTTATAAACGTCAATTGAAACAGCTGCTCATATGACTTATGTCAGCCAATCAAAACCGAGGTACATCTAACCAGACAGCTGTCAGATACTTGAACGTCCCCAAGGCCTTGTTTTTCATTTATCACGTATCTATTCATTTTCTTTCCTGTTAAATGACATCCCAAACTGTGGGAGAGTGTGTTCACAAACCGGACTTTACATGCAAACCTGGTTAAGATCAAAATTTGTATGATAAATATTATGAGATAAAAGAAAAATAATTCTTATCCCGGAGTTAATCTTCGGTGAAAATGTAGCACATATCTAGTCGAGGAAAAAACATCGCAAATATCATTTCGCATAGCCAAACCCAATTCATTATCCCCGTATCACGCCATAACACGTAACCGTGGCAACCCACTGCTACTGTCACTGCCTTAAGCACACATACAAACGTCAGAAGAAGAAACTTTTATGATGTGTTATTCTGGTACACTTACGAGCAAGGTGGCAACTGCTGCACAACAAGCCCGAACAGTGGCCCTCCCCTCCTGGCGCTGCGGATTAGTTGCCCGGATTAATGTTTTCCTGTTTAATTAATGTGAACAAAGCTTTGTAATCTCGATGATCTGATTGCATTCCTCAAAGCAGACACCAACGCCATTTTATGAGAACTGTTTTGTATTAACTAATGAATTTCGTTGTATCGTAGATTTGAGGTATTTCGTATTGGAAACTTTTTAATGAGGAAACCTCTAACCCTTGCCTGACCTTTCAATCTATACCTACATTTGTTTGAGAATTGATGTTTTTTTTTCTAAACTCGTTGGCATCTTATTGGACTCTTCTAATAATCATTTTTAGCCCGTCTAATGATTGTAGGTATCAAGTGCTGATTTTAGGTGGAAGTTGTTGCCACTAGTGACTTCGCTGTACATTATAATCTACCTTACATTGGCAGTTAAGTCTCGCAAGTATTTATAACACCCCACGGTTTTAACTTTCCCCATCGCCAAATTAACATCATGAAACCAATTTCAATTCAATTTCAGGCCCACGATATAAATGTTTCTTCTTTGATTCCGCTCCAGTATTTATAGAAAATAACATTCACATATTTATGGAATTTCCAAGCTCATGCCATTTAAAACCAAACAACACAGAGAATCAGATCCACGGCGAAACTCTTGTGCACTTACACTAAATCGCCCCCTTAAAAACAACAAACATGTTAATTTATTTAAAGTATACACCCTCGAAAAAATAAGCATAAACATAACTAAAGCCCATCCGCAGTTGGATTTCAATAAAAAGAATCGATTTCAATGGAAGTCAGCCAACTACGGTAACTATCTGACGAGTGTGTATGTGTGTGTGTGTACCTCTCATCTCAGATCACTTGGTTGAACCCGCGCTATGAGAATTCAAATCGGCCTCCCTTTCACTTCCCAAAACCGAATTAGATTACCGAAAATGGGGAGCAAAAGTGCCAACCAAAGAACTGTATGAAGACGATATAGTAGAGAAAGCGAGAACATTGTTGAACGGTCCAAAAAGAAACTCATTTCGGTGTTATACCCTTGTAGGGAAATACCTAACGATATACCCTCGTTTCGTTTTATTGCACACTGCGCCAAAAGACCAACCACCCCCGAGGGGGCTTCCGCCAGGAGTTCTTTCTCATTATTTTCTTAGATTTTCTCTTTTCTTTTGCGTTTCTTATGCATGCATCCAATTCTGTCTGGAATGGAATTAAGTCAAAGATGCGGTCACAAGTAGCAACAGCAGTACACTTGAGCGCCCCGCGCGCTTCCAATCCAATAAGCCATTTGTATATTTGTTCCCCTACGAGTATGATCCCCACTTCATAATTAAACATTAGCCAAGGGGTTTCCGTTTCATTTACTTTCGGTAAAAAGAAAAAAGAAAACACATCTGGGGATGCGCGAATCCCTTGGATATTTCAAAACAAGAAAATAATAATAATTAAGATAGTAACCAAGACCCAGCACTATATAAATCCTTACCCCACCCCCCTCCCCAAACTCATTAAATGTTTTTAAGGAATTTTTATCTGTGATATTATTTGTAAAGACTTTGTGTAAAATAAGAATAAACAACACTAATAAAAGAAAATTGTAAAACTAAATACAAAAACTAACGATTAACCTATCAAAGAAGATATAGCAAATAAAGGAAACGGAAGAACACCGTAAAACGAGAACATTATATATAGTTTAACGATGTATATAGTTTCTAAGGGTTAAAGCAGTTCAAAAGAATAAAAATGTTGTTTAATAAATAATAAATAGGAAAAATTTTAGAAATAAAATAACAAAATAAACTATGAGAAACTTTAATGAGTGATTGTAAATTAATTTTGAAATATTCTAAGAATAAGTAAAACAAAAGAGTTTGCAATTAATAAACATATAAATAAGGATATTGAAACTAATAAAATTTAATTACATTAAAAGGATATAAAATGTGTTTTTTTTTAAATAATGAAGATATTTCAGGCGAATGCGGTAATTTTCAGTCGTTTTGGTATTTAAGTGATGCCAGGTCGTGGGTAATTATCCATTTTGTGGGCGGTATTTCGCCAAAATAAGCTAAAAGGGCGAAAGGCATTCTCCACACAACCAGAACAAAAATAATGGTATTTTTTATTCGAAAACAACTTCAGACCAATCAGTCTGCCCTCCTTTCTTTTCAAAACCCTTGACAAGATTATCGATTTTCATATCCAAAGACACAGTTGACCAGACGCTAATCTCTAGCTCTCAACATGTCTATCAAAAGGGCAAGTCCACCAAGACTGCACTTCGCTAAATTTTCGGATCGATCGAGAAAGGTCTCTTTAATTCGTGGAATATGAAATGGCTATCTTCCTGGACATAGAGTGGACATTTAATAACATGGAGACTCGGTAAACCCGCAGAAGGTTGCCAGCTACTTTACTTGTGCACCGAGGCACTCCCAAGGGGGAGTGCTATCTCCACTACTATTGATTCTAGTTCTTAATGTTGATTTCAATGGAGCTTTCCGACTGCAAAGTTGTGGACTACGCGAAGGACATCGCCTTACTCACTTGGCCTTCTTGCAAAGTCGCAAGAAGGCCAATGTCTCTATCTTATTTAGAATTTTTGAACGATATTTAACAATAAGAAGTATAGCGGTTGGCTAAATAATATAGGTGTTGTGATAAGCAACTACGTTACATTTAAAAGGTATTTGGAAATAAACGGCATTTGGAAAATTTTGTAAGTGCCTTTCCAACTGAAAAGAGTGCCAAATTTAGTCGCATACCGGTCACGCTGCGGTTGTACTTACACTTTAGCTGTTTTTTATTATCAGCGTGATCTGATCCGAATCAGATCACGAAAATAAAACAAAACGGATCATTGAAAAGTTTAATTTTGGAATTGTGGCAACAGTTGCTTTCAAAAACAAAACAGATAATACAGGGTATTTCAAACTTCATATTGCCACCAGCAAATATTCTTCTCAACGTGACGTCACACAAGGCACATGTCATTTCACTTGCAAAGTCGGGGGTGTTACCATATTTGAATCAAATTTGCATAATTTTTCCTTTCAAATATATTTTTGTGAAACAAATTTAGTATTTTATGTTCACATATGCAACACATGAACAATATTTGCTGCTACCGCTTGAGTTTATCTTGGCATATTAAGGTGTGTCCAGACCACCGAAACATTTCAGAAATTTTATAAACATTTATAAAAGATTTCTGAAATTTATTTACTAGCCCCCGTATTAATAAACACTGCGTAAAAGTTATCAACTCGTTACTCAGCAGTTACGTCAAATTTTTGTATAATTATTTGTTTATTAATACGGGGGTAAATGTTTGTGAAATGTTTCAACTTTATCCTGTTTTGGACTAGAAGAAAATAATGTGGTGGGATTATTAGCAGCGAGTAAAGTTTTTATTTTTGTAAGTTTGGTCTTGGCAATCACGCGACACGTGATTTAATTCAAATAATCGTATTAAATGAATCACGTTCTCATTAGGTATTGAAAGCTTTTCTGGACATTTTTATAACAGCGCTCACTTTCTGCAGGGAAATTTGTAAAACAAAAATGATTTCCCTTCACGATTGGATAACTGTGAAACATAAATGTTTTTTTGGTGTCCAGATCCAAACCAGCAAAACATTTCATAAACATTTCATAAGAATTATTTTGTTTATTATGTTTTAGAAATATTTATGAAGGATGTAGGTATTTAATTGTTTATCAAATGTTTGGCTGGTCTGGACATACCTTTATAGAACGAGAAAAAACAAAATAACTCGGAATACGGACAGGGAGTTTATTCGAATGCGAAATAAATCAATTGATTTTTTTGTGTTCCATTTTTTAGTCTGGCAACGTGATTGTGTGGCTATCGTTTACAGGCACACCAACATTTAAAAATAAAACAAGCCACCTAGTCGGAAATAGTAGAAATTATTTTCAGATCATGATTCGTGATCTCGATGAGAAGCAGGATCATGTGCTGTTGTTGTAAGTGCATGTAAATCGATGATCTATATGGATCATAGCTGTATGTATATTGTATTTCGCATTGGGAGAGAATCCCAGGCCTAGGACAGACCAAAAGAGTTATTTCAACCCTTCATATTGCCAAAAAAGGTTTTTATTCTACACAGGCACGATATTTAAAAATGTAGTTTGCTTCCTAACAGACCACGGTTTGCGATATCAACTGAAATGTACATGTAGTCTCTTCGGAGTGCCGCCTATTTCTTGAAGCAGACGAACAACTAAGCATATCAGATGAATGCCCAGCATGAAGGCATTTCGTCTTTTGGGAAATAATATGTTCAGAAGAAGTAACATGTCCTGAAAGTACAAACTTCTTAGCCTAAACAAAATTGGTCTGATCCTCTGGTACAGGAGATCTTCTTGGGTTGTGTCTCTCTCTCTGATCGCAACGGGCGAGTCAGAATTTAAAAAAATAAAAATTCGTTCATAAAAACGGTTTGTTATTGACCGTTGCGGCTGCGGTCTAAGGCCTCTCATCAGTAAGGGGGAATAAGAAAAATTTTGGAAAATGATTCTCCCTTGGTTGATTTGAGAGGAGACACTGTTAGTCTGACTGAGTTTTAAGCTTAATTGGGAAAAATTCTAGATAGGTTATTTCAAAAAAAAAAAGGTAAGAGCAAGAGGGAAAGGCGAGTTCAGGACTAGGAGGGACAAATGAGAACGTCAAGACGGTGAGTAGTGCAGTATAAAAAAGAGATAAGTTGTATAAAAGTGTGCGTTAGTTAGGTTTATTAAAATGATGTCTTGTTTTTTAACCGTTTCCAGACAACGCTTCTAGAAAAGAATCTAATTTTACCATAAGGAAGGAATAGTCGTTTTACTGACAGCAATCAATGTCGTATTGATACTAAAGACCAGAGACAATACTGAGACCACCAACTCCGGCCGATTTCCCGTTACTTAGCCTACAAGCTATATTTTTATGGAGGGTTCACGTTTGGTGCGCTAGTATTCTTACATAGAAAATCGTATTGACAAATGTCACGAAACTTCAAAAATTCTGCTCACCAACACACTCCCAGGAGATATGAGCCACTTCCGCTGTGGGCAAAGTTGTTGGCAGAGTTCATAGAATTTTATACGTTTAATTTGAAATTGTTCGTTACGTGTGGATAATATTTTTTTTAGGAATAAGTGCACATTTGCTTAAAATGTTCATGAAAAATTAACAATGTAGATTGGTTGAGGGAAAATGAAAACATTTTGAGCAAATTTTCTTCATTATTTCAGAAAAATTTACACACGAAATCGAAGTTAATGATATCCAAAAGTGGAAAATACACAACCATGTTTGTCCTAATATGTTTCTAGTATATAGAACATCAACTTTAGATAGTTTTACTAACCAAACAAATCAAATTATTCGCCTTTTAACAATTTATAATAACTAACCAATGGCGTTCAGTAATGAAAAAATGTGGTATTCTCGAACTCTTTCACATTTCCCCACGGTTGCCGAGGTTGACATAACACCGATAGGAAAACAAAATGGCGAATTTGAAAAAAAACTGAGGGGGCCAGCGGCAAGAGGATTGTGAGTTGGTGGTCTCAGTATGGTTTGTCTATGCTAAAGACATCCCTCGGACACTGCTCATAGATCTGGTCGAGCCGAGCGTCGAGGAGCTAGCCCATGTGGAATTAAGAAGCGTAGGCATGGCTGGAGAGCATACTCTTTTGTTGAGGACTAGATTTTCATTAGAGGTTAAGTGCTGCAAGCTCAAAGAATCATTCGCTGCAAATAATAGTTGTCACAGTTTATTATTATACAATAATTGTTCTTATTTACTCTGCCAACTAAATTGAATTGAATTGCTAATCAAACGATCCTACTTTGTTTACGCCTCGGAACCGACTCATCGCTTATCTCTCGGTCCGTTTGGAGCTTGAGGGTCATTTCGCCCAGTCAGCTGCGACCGTTTGCTGGGCAATAGCATTGATGGCAACAACACTGAGCTATCACAACAAACTCCTTTGTTTGTGACTGTTGGCAACCATAATTTGATGTAAGGTTGGCAACTCCATATTTAAGATCTGAGAAATGTCATAATTAGAATAAGAATAAAACTTGTGTATTTTTGGATGCTCTAAGTTGTTTTTATTATATTCATTTTCTTGGTGGATCCCAAGACCCAACAGTGGCAACGAGGATGGGATACTAATTTCAAAAGTATAGTACCCATAAGAACAGAAAAAGTGACATATAACATCAAAATTAAAACGTAATAATTATCTATACGTACACCGCCATTTTGGATATCGTTCGAACAATGGAAGACCTAAACAAAAGTTTGATCGAGTTCATAAAATACCAGCAGGAGCAAACCAATTTGCAGCAGGTAAATATGGCTAGGTCGCAACAAGAATTTCTTAAACGATTGGCGACGACATTGAGTGCTGATGGCAGAGTCTCCAACGCTACACCAGCTACACACACAGACTCTGAGTTTCGCATGGAGAGTTTGGGACAAGGCATCGCTGAATTCGACTTCGCGCCTGAAAGCAATATTACATTCGAGGCGTGGTACTCGCGTTACGAAAGCCTTTTCACAGAAGACGCGGTAAACCTGTCAGATCAGGCAAAAACACGATTAATGCTGAGAAAGCTGAACACACGATGTCACCAACTCTACATAAACTCCATCTTACCGCAAACTCCCAAAGATATTTCATTTAGCGATACAGTCAAACGTCTGAAAAGTATCTTTGGTCGACAGGAATCACTGTTTAGCTTGCGGTATAAGTGCTTACAATTGATAAAGTCTGACTTAGAGGACTACAATGAGTACTCCGCGAAGGTAAATAAACACTGCGAAGAATTCAAATACTACGATACCCAAAACGTGTTGCTGGTTTTGTGGCGAAATGCACTATTCACGTGACTGCACATACAAAACACATGTATGTCATAAGTGCAACAAAAAAGGCCACAAAGACGGGTATTGCGAGATGCCAAAAGGCAGTAAAGAGACGAAACCATCGTCCACATACTCGAATGTAATCACGCGAGTAAAACATTTACGCTCGAACGATAATCGCAAATATATCAAGGTGCACATCAACAACATTGAGTGTAACTTGCAGATTGACACCGGTTCCGATATCACACTTATCAGTGAGCAAATGTGGAAACACATTATGAAACCACACCGTCAGCCAAGCAGCCAGTCAGTTCGAAACGCATCTGGCGATTCCCTCGAAATCAGTTCAGAGGTTCAGTGTTCCATCAGGTTCGGCCAGCGATCGTTCAAAAGCATCTGCTACCTGACACCAGTCAACAATCTAAATTTACTGGGCATCGATTGGATTGACAAGCTTGGCATTTGGGAAGTTCCAATCAACACAATCTGGCATGCAACCAACAAGGTCACTGTACCAGTCGAAAGTCAACGAATATGTGATAACATTATGTCACAATTCCCAGCAGTCTTTCGTGACAGCCCAGGCCTTTGCAGAAAATTCAACGCCGAACTTCGAGTTAAGCCCGGTTCGAAACCAGTGTTCCGGGCCAAACGACCAGTGGCATTTGCAGCAGTAGCCAACATCGATAAGGAACTTGAACGACTCCAACAGTTAGGCATCATCCATTCTGTCGAATATTCACAGTGGGATGCACCCATTGTTGCAGTTCGCAAAACAAATGGCTCCACACGTATCTGCGCAGACTTCTTCACTGGACTCAATAACGCCTTGGAGCCATACCCATATCCACTGCCTACACCAGAGGAAATATTCTCCAGGTTATCCAATTGTCAGATTTTTAGTCTCATTGATTTATCCGATGCTTTCTTCCAGTTCCAGTTGCATGAGAATTCCCGTGAGTTCCGGTACAATCGACTTCCGTTTGGTGTGAAAGTTGCACCAGGCGCATTCCAGCAGGTCATCGACATGATGATCGGAGGACTCGCGGGGACATCAGCGTACCTGGACGACATCCTGGTAACTGGAAGAAGCATCAACGAACACAACAGGAACTTGACACAACTGTTTGAGCGCATAAAACTTTTCGGATTTACCATTAAAACCGAAAAATGCACCATCGCAGTACGCGAGCTTGAATATTTGAGTTGCGATACCCCCTCAACGAGTTGCTGAAGAAAGGCGCAAAATGGTCTTGGTCTCCAGAGTGCCAATGATCGTTCGACACGTTTAAGCAAATTCTCCAGTCGGATTTGCTACTAACGCATTACAATCCAGCACTCGAACTCATAGTCACAGATGATGCGTCTAATAGTGGAATCGGTGCGTGCATTCTACTGTAACGAAGCAATCGTTACAACAGTGCACACCCATGCACACAGCCGCCGTTCACTATACATGTTCTCGCTCTAACAGCGGATTGGCAATAGGCGTTGGTGCACATTTTAAGGCAAAATAGTTTTTGCACTCGTGAATAGAATTCACACCGACTTGGCCGTAAGAATAACATAAGACGCCAGTGGAATGACAAACAAAGCGAGCAAAAATTCAGACCGTTGACCGTACCAATCCCGTGTACCGCTGATTTTGTTCCGCGAAATAGTTAAATACTATTCGCCATTTTTGGGTGCTAGGAAGCTAGCATATTTGCCGGGACTGTCGCAAGACGGACCTGTAGATTGCCGGGATTGTCGCAAGACGGACCTCGAGTGCCAGGACTGTCGCAAGACGGACCTGCAGACCGACGGGATTGTCGCAAAACTATCCCGTAGACCGCCGGGGCTATCCCATGCCCACCAGAGCCGCCGCCCGCACCAGACGACCAGGACCAGTATAGCCGTATCAACACTAAGAATAAATTATTGTCTATTGTATAGTTCTGTTTAAATAAAGATTGTAAGAAACTCCTCAAACCCAGAGTTCGTGTTTCTTTGGGAAGGACCTTGGCGATCCGACGAGCTAACCTCAGCCTTGGACAAAAAGCACATCACATTGGCGCCCGAGCAGGGACTCAACAGAAGGAGACCCAGAAGCCAGAACTATTACAACGAAGAAGAGACAACCGACTAGGAGGACCAACAAACAACCGAAACCGAGAAATGAACGAGGGAAACCAGCTAACCGTCCCGGAAGGACAATCCGGAGACATGACCATCGGATGGATCTACCTACTCCGAAAGGCAGAACTGATGGAGGTCATGGAGAAGACAGGGTTAACGACCGAGGGAACAGTGGAGCAGCTGCGATCCCGGATGAGTGCTTACCTTAAAGCCACCCGAACTAGATCGTCGACGCAAAACCTCTGCGAAGAATTAGAGGCAAAAATTTCTACCGGTGAATATGGGGACACGTCTTCGGATGAGGACGAAAAATCCACTCCAACCGAGGGGACCGTAAAGACCCCACAATTCGTAGAAATGCCAGTAGCTAACCCTCACCCCGCCACCGTTCAACCACCGCCTGTGCCTTCCACATCGTACGAAAGGTACCCAAGGGACCCGACCACATCATCTTCTAGCCGAGTAACTGAGCCAGCCCCGACCGCCTCAAACCGAGTCAGGCCAACCCTGAGCTATGAAGCCGAGGTGATGGATACGGTCCGAAAATGGGGGCTGAAATTCGACTCCTCAGGAAACGCCCTCGAATTCATGGAGCGAATCGAAGAGTTGACTCGCTGCTATGATATACCAGCCGACTATATGATACGGCCGCTACCCGAGATCTTCCGAGGTACGGCACTGGAGTGGCTGAGAATCAACCGCGATGGCTTCCAGAACTGGGATCAGTTCCGACAAGCGTTCTTGCGCTACTTCCTCCCGGCACGCTATATCCATAAACTCGAGGAAGAGATTATGAGGAAAAAGCAAGGGCCCAGGGAGAGAGCCAAAGATTTTATTCGAGCCACCCAATACCTGATCCGACAACATCCCCGGATGAGCATACCAGATAATATGGACCGGATATATGACAGTATGCGACCCGAATACCGCCTCTACATTAAACGTAGGGATTTTACCACATTAGACGAACTTATGGAGTTGGCTGAAGAGTTCGAACATGTGAAGAGCGAGGAACGGAGCGTCCGTCCCACTAATCCCGTCACGGCCCCAGCGCCCAGACCACAGGCAACAAATGTCCCGTACAATCGAGATACGCACTGTTGGCGCTGCAAACAAAGAGGCCATCGGCAACAGAATTGTCAACGACCGTATCGCCTATTTTGCTCCTATTGTGGGGAAGACGGAATACAAACGAGGGAAGACCAAGCCGCCGCAATATCGAATACAAGAAGGACCGACCCGCGATATTTTATCCCGACTACCATTCATGGTCAGACATTTAATTGCCTAGTTGACACCGGAGCATCAAAATCTTTTGTCGGCCCAAAGGTACGACAGACCCTGCGAAGAATGCAGGTACCCGTCCGATATCATGGACAGAGGATCCAACTTGCCAACGGAGACACTATTAACACCAGGGAGCACTATATGGCGCAGCTTCAATTGGCTAACCATACCCTTACCGGCGAACTCACATATGTGAAGACGTTGGCCGAGGATGCGATCTTCGGCATGGACTGGCTAGATAAAGCCAAGATCCAGATAACGCTAGGTGGCCAGAAGTTGACAAACAGAAATTTTCTACGCACAAGTCCAGCTACCAACTCGTGTGCCCTACTTAGGGAAGGACACCTGCCATGGAGCAGCTGGATGCCACCCGACGCGCCCGTCAGAAGGCTGACGAGAACTGTTGCCAGAAGGTCTCAAACATCCAGTGTAACACCGTCAACCCCGCCCATACCGATAAAACCACCCATACTGCCTACACCGACCGCACCGCCTACACCGACCGTACCGCCTACACCGCCGACACCACAAACCAAGCCGACACCAGCTACACCATCAACACCGCCAACCCCACCCGTTCCGCCTACACCGACCGTACCGCCCGCACCGCCGACACCACAAACAAAGCCGACACCGTCTACACCATCAACACCGCCGATCCCACCCGTACCGCCCGTCTACAGCATCAACACCGCAAAACGTACTGCCTGCACCGCCAATACAGACCATACCGCCGACAGCAACCGTACCGCCGAAACCAACCGTACCGCTAACACCGCCGACGGCGCAAACAAAGCCGAAATCATCTACACCGCCGAATCCGGCTGCACCGTCCGTACCGACACCACCAACAAAGCCGACATTGTCTATGCCGCTGACATCGTCTACGAAGTCAAAACCACCAATACCACCACCCGTACCGCCTGCGCCGAACACACCGCCCTAACCGTCAGTACCGCCATCATAGTCACCAAAAAAAAAAAAAAAAAATAATATATATATATATATATATATATATATATAAAGGGTTATTTTTTAAGAGGTTTAGAACTTTTTTTAAAAAAAAAACACAAAAAATTCGAAAAAATTAATGAAATATTTATTTGAATCGATAGTTTGAACCTTGCAATTTAATGTTTAAAGATAATTTCATGCAAATGTTGACCGCGGCTGCGTCTCAGGTAGCCCATCCGCTGAGTCCAATTTTGGCATACTCTTTCACACATATCGGCCGGTATCTCACGAATGAATGCATGGATGTTGGCTTCCAGTGCGTCAATCGAAGCGGGCTTGTCCCTATACACATTAGCCTTGGCATACCCCCACAAAAAATAATCTAATGGTGTCAAATCGCACGATCTAGGCGGCCAATTGACCGGCCCGAAACGTGAAATTAACTGTTCACCAAACTCGCCTCGCAATTGCGCCATTGTTTCGCGTGCTGTGTGGCATGTGGCACCGTCTTGTTGAAACCACATATCATGCAAGTCAAGAACTTCCATTTCGGGCAAAAAAAAGTTTGTTATCATCGCTCGGTAGCGTTCACCATTGACAGTAACGCTGCGATTCGCATCATCTTTGAAGAAATATGGCCCAATAATGCCGCCGGCCCATAAACCGCACCAAACAGTGGCTTTTTCGGGATGCATTGGTAGCTGTTGCAATGCTTCTGGCTGATCTTCACTCCAAATGCGGCAATTTTGCTTATTTACGTACCCATTCAACCAAAAATGAGCCTCATCGCTGAACACAATTTTTCGATAAAAAAGCGGATCCTCGGCCAGCTTTCCAAGAGCCCATTCACCAAAAATTCGGCGTTGTGGTAGGTCGGCTGGCTTTAGTTCTTGCACCAGCTGTATCTTAAAAGGCTTTACGTCCAAATCCTTCCGCAAAATATTCCACATAGTGCTGTAACAAAGGCCTAACTGCTGGGAACGGCGGTCTTCTGTCACACTAGCTGATACGGCCGCAATATTTTCTTCACTACGCACAGTACGTAAACGTGTTGGTGGTTTAATGTCCAACAAAGTAAATTTGGCGCGAAATTTGGTCACAATCTTCCGAATAGACTGCTCAGAAGGTCGAGAATGCCGATCATAAAATGGAAGCAGCGCGCGATGAACATTTCGAACCGAGCACGAATTTTGATAGTAAAATTCAATAATTTGCAAGCGTTGTTCATTTGTAAGACGATCCATGGTTAAATTGCAAACCAAACTGAAGCTGTTTGACAGTGACACAAGGTACTAAACACACGTCAGCTGTCAAAACCAGTGTTGCCAAAACTAAACCAGCTAAAAAATCACCCTTTACGTGCACATATCGATCAAGTCATTCCCAGGGCCACAGATGGAACATCTACTTCTGATTCTCAAATACCATTTAATACCCTAATTGATATTTTTGAGATCCAACCTCAGATCGGAACTGATCAAACAGTGCAGTCTTCATCCGCACCTTTAGTAGAAGGTACCGAAAAGAGAACTGCAACTTTTTCATTACCAGGCACTTCAACTCCACCAATATCACTAAACATAGAGAAGAGTTCAGCCATCAGACCAGCTTCACGAAAACGTAAAGCACCGTCATATCTGAGGGCATACGAGCTATTTTAGGGGGGGGGATGTTGGCAACCATAATTTGATGTTCGGTTGGCAACACCATATTTAAGATCTGAGAAATGTCATAATTAGAATAAGAATAAAACGTGTGTATTTTTGGATGCTCTAAGTTGTTTTTATTATATTCATTTTCTTGGTGGATCCCAAGATCCAACAGTGACAGAGAGCATTGGCATGGATTGCTCAACCGACGACAATGCTGAAGGAAGGAAGGGGATACCTTTCAAAGATTGCTACATGGCCGAGAGTGGCAGCGACAACGCGCTGGTGGGACATGAATTTTCCCTTTCCGCCGTTGAATGAAAATATATGCTAAGTGACAATTTTGCAACAGCAAAAGAAAACGTGACTTAAAATATAAAGAAGTTATGATCGTATCTGCATACGACTTAACTGCTTGACGGCTGATCAGCGGAGTCAACAAAAGTACATAGAAGAGCGTAGACAATAGCTAACTGTTAGCTGAAAGTAAATGAGTGTCATACAAAGAACATCGGAAGTAAGGGGTAAAGTAGCTAAAATGGAATGGGCGAAAAGTGACCAGCTAGGGAAGAAGAAGAGCATCATAACATACTTACTTACATACATAACGTTTCAGACAAGCATCTCCACTGCTGGCTGCGTGACATTCGAAGCAGCCAGTAGTCTGACTCTTGCCACCCAAGAAAGTGTCCACTCGAATCCAGAAGCCTTCCTCCAACGCGTGCTCACTCACACTGTGAGTGCATAGTCTATATGCCATGTAGGCCTCAAAGGATCTACCACCAAACCCCCGTTGTTTTTAGCAAATCGATTCTCGGCCGGTGGTTTCGGAATATTCTGGGTTAGAGGGAGAGAGGCTAACGCTTGTTTTCTGTTTTTTTTTTCGTCGGAATAAAAAAAAGTGTCCCGAGGCCCCGGAAACGGCATCTAGCGGAAAATAGCGGTCTATTTTTGTTTTGTGCCGTTCCTTCCTTAAGTCAGTCTGGATTGATCCTTTTTTATTACCGCGTCAGTTTGGGAAATCTCGGTTGTGCAAATTTTCGCAATTTTTGTGAAATTTCGTGAATTTTCGTTCTAAGCGGGACCTTAGGTGAAAATCTGTAATTCCTGGCGTTTCGGGGCTTAGGATTTTGGGGCGCCCGAAACTTTCGTGAATTTTCGCCCTTAGGGCCCGATTCAGGAGTGAAAATCCGCAATTCAGTGGCCACAAGCCATAACCGCTTAACTCGAGTTAGGACAAAATAAAGTTGTAGTCACTATCGTGTTCAGCATTTAAATCTACTTCCACTTAATTTTTTATGACCATAATCTTTTTTTTAACAGAAGTTTTCCAACGAAAAAAATAAGCTTACAAACAAATATTCCTGATTTGAAGTGATGATTTGAAACTTTAATCTGCTCTCCTGAAAAGTATGCAAAAAAAACTTAGGCGGTTATGGCTTGTGGCCACAGAATTATTGCCGCTTCGGAACTTAGGATTTTTAGGGTTAATGTCTGGGCTAAAAGCGCCCGAAAGCACGAAAAAACGTAGAATTTTCTCGGAATTGGGTTCCGACCTGATGAAATGGGTTGTGCATCGGACTAGCTACGGTTCGTATGTTAGCGAAATGAATTGTGGAACCTGTTAGAGACACCTATTGGCGAGTGCCGTTGCGAAACTTGGTATTTAAAAAAAACAAATGCTATTTTTAGAGAAATGCTAGTAGGTGGCGCCACAAAGTGTGTGTCTTCGACTAATTAAAGTTAAGAACCAAATTTACGATATAAGAAGGCCACACTTCATCGTCAAAGCGAACGTACTTTTCATCGACAGCTGATTGTCAAAATTGAGAACTTATCTGCAAATGTTTACGTCCGACGAAAGTTGTTGATTAAAAAATCTCTCGGTTGGATTACAATAAATATTTTCTGAAAAAACATCACTAATGGCATCAGACTGGTAAGAATTAGATTAATTCATACTCAGGATGTTTACTTATGCGCACATTTGTAGGCAGTGTGTCCCAAAAGACTATGAAATCGATAGAAACATCCTGCAGGGGTACTTCACGTTTGAGCATCCCCTAAAACAGATGACGGTGATTAGAAAAAATCTATAAACCTTGCTGTCATCAAATTAAGAGATAATTTCCTTTTCTTAGGTAGTGGACAGCAAGGGAACACGAAGGTCGGGTAATGGAAGCCTATCGAGTAGTAGAACTTCTTCTACATTGTCCCTTGTGGATCCGCTGGGAATCGCATTAGATGGATCGGATCCATTGTCACAGTTTGCTCGCCAGGAACAAGAACTCATGGATCCTCTGTCGCAGATGGCGTCCGATTATGTAATGTTTCCTTTTGAGTTTTTGATTTCATCTATAACTGGTTACCCATATTGCGCAGGAAACATCCTTTAAGAAGACTAAAAAACGTGACAAAGATCGTCAAAACGATGAAGATGCCATGAACTGGAGCACAAAGCGACTTGGAATCCTCAATAAGTTTATTACAATGGAGAAGTTGTCGATTGCCACAAGCTTCTTGACTGGAGGAGAACTTAGTACATATAAGCAGCAGTTTCAATTGGTACATGCGCTAACCCTTCTTGTTTTCCAGTTAAAGCACAAACAATTGTCTCCGATAAGGTGAAGTACCGCCTCGAGCAGCTGGACGACTTTGAAGATGGTTCAATGCGGCACATGATGAACTTAACCCAACAGGAATACATCCTTCGCATAGAGCAGCTTAATCAGGAACTCGTGCAATCATGGAACGGCGATCAACGAGTCAAGGCGCTTAAAATCGCCATTCAGTGTGCTAAAATGTTGTCCGATACATCGGTGCTGCAATTCTATCCGAGTCAATTTGTTTTGATCACCGACGTTTTAGATATATTCGGAAAGCTCGTCTATGAGCGGCTGCGTTCGAAGGCGGATTTTGTCGAGTTGGCATTAAAGAATTGACATCCGAATTAAGTAGTCTTACGTATGTTTCTTTCTAGGCCAGGAAAGCGAAACGCTACGGCTCTACCAGAGAAGTTTACACCAGAAATGGTTAGAGAGAATGCCAAAGAGACGTGTCAAAACTGGTTCTTTAAAGTCGCATCAATTCGCGAACTATTGCCAAGGATTTACGTTGAGATGGCCCTACTGAAGTGCTATAGTTTTATTTCACAAAAGTAAGTCACAGTATACGCATTTTATGTATTTAACAATATCGCATGGGTTTGCAGTGAATATGGCCAGGCGTTGATGAGAATAACTCGAATTGTGCGTGGTATCGGCGATCCACTGGTGGCTACATATGCCAGGTGTTATTTGGTGCGGGTCGGTCTCACAGTATCAGCAGAAAAGCATTATATCAAAGAGAACTTTAACGACCTTTTGTCCGTCTACCAAGCGGTAAGGTGTATGAACTTATTTTGAAGAGGCGCGATAGTTTTTTTTTTTTTCGCAGATCTTTAGTGGTGCCATACGCTCGGAAATCAACCGGCAACGTATCGATATTACAAGTTATCTCTCGCTTTATACTCCAGCTCTGGATTGGATATTGCAGGCACTCGTTAAAAAGTCAGACGATTATTGCGATGAAATTTTGACAAAATGCAAAGACATCAAGAATAAGTAAGTGAAGATGCAAATTTGTTCAATAATGAAGTACGTAAACATTTGACAAAAATATTTGGGGGCGCTCGTTTGCATTCAGGACGTATTAGTTGTAATTGTGATATCGGCTAAATATATCCGAGTCTTATCGGACAGCAAGTCAGGTGATGATTATGGCCACTCGTTGGGGACGATGGTTGTTTGTGGGATCGTTAAGTATGTCATATGAGATCATTCCTCATTCATGTTTCCGTACAGGGACATTTTGCGAGTTACAAACTAACAAATATTAAATGTACGTTGTGAACATTTGGTACTCTTGCTAACAGATAATTCAAATACTAAACTTCCAAGTAAATAGTTTGCTTGTCTGATTTTCTAAAGTCAAATATTGATCTTCGTTGTGTCACGTTTAAAACTTTTGTCGCAGTCAAGAAGCTCTAAGGCGATTTCTTGTTTTTTTTTTCAGTGGGCCACTGCTTATTTCAATACTGAACTCATTAAAGCCCGAATTTATTGCCGCCAATGGATTGGAGATTGTTAAAGTTATCGCGAACTCCTCGACCGAAGGTATCTCTAAGGGACAACTGTTTCGTGCGATGGGAAACAGTCTAAATAAATGCCCTCCAGCGCCAGAGCATAGAGTAGAGGTATACCACGCTGCATTTACAACCATAAACACATTTACACAACCAGCCGATTATATAAATTGTGTGGAAATGTGGGCGCAATTTACCGCCGAACATTTTCCCGTAAGAAAACAAATACCGACGTAAAGGCCATTTGTCAAATTGTAGAATATTATAAATTTCAGATGATAGAAGTCAACAATCTGCTTGGTGAGATAAAAACTCGAATGAGTCAGAATAAGGCTTTTGAAAATCACTATCCACAACTGCAGTCAATCTTGGAAAAGATCGTAAGACACTGCAAAGAATTTGAAATTCTCTTAACTCTGGTAAGTTTCCAGACATCCTGCGACTTCAAATTCGATTAAAATGCAAAGATTTCATTAGGACAACTTTCTGCCCGTGCTGGATCTCTTCAAAAAGGAATCAACCAAAATCGAAGTATGTAAGCACATTATGACGACATACAAGAATAATGTAGAAACTACAACGTCGGACGCGGTCGTTAGCAATGCCCTGATGTACATCTGTAAAGTCTTGAATGATTCTGTTACGTAAGTGCAGTTTAAACTCAAATCGCGGCAGAAATGCGATTAGGTTAGGGAATCGCTAGTATAATTTATAGACAACGGGTAACGAACGTTCTTGTGATAGTGTGAGTGGTCTTAGAACTGCAACTGAACGGAATGACCACTGCCGATTCGCGACTGTCTTCATATAATCAACTTGGCATGATGTCCTGTGTGTTATCTTTGAAATGTAAAAATTGTAAAAGAATTGTTTGCGCCATTCTGGTTGTGCAATTTCCCTGTGTAAAGCTGTTCTCATCGTATCTCATAGTATTGCTCTTTGTCACCATTATTATTAATTTGTTATATTACAGTGCCCTTACTGTGGAGGACGAGCGCCGTCAAATCGGTGGTTTAATCTCGAATTTTGTGAAAAATGTAAACTACGGACGTGATTTCGAACAGCAACTCACATTTTATGTCGAAGCTCGAGCTGCATTCCCTAATCTCGACGCAGTCATCACGACTTTAGTGCACTCAGTTAACAAGCTTGCGATTGAGACACGAAACGTCGTAAACGGACATCATACCAGGAAAACTGCTGCATTTGTGAAGGCTTGTGCAGCCTATTGTTTCATTACCATTCCCAGTATTGCATCAGTAGCCACACAAATGGATCTGTATCTCCTGAGTGGACAAGTCGCGTTGCTAAACCTTTGTTTAGGACAAGGTAAAATTGTATAAGTGTCCTTCGGAATTCGTATTTCCATAACCGTTATAAATAATTGATGCGGGTGTTTTTTGAATTGATAAAACGAGTTTCGATTGATACTTAACTCCGGGGGATGGCATATTAAACTAAAAATTGTTATCATATTCCTTGCAGCCGACGCATGCTTTGAGACAGCTCTCCAACTGGTTGCTGAACTGCCGCGCACAATCGAAATCGAAGGTAAGCTAAAGAGCACGGAAAGCTATTTGGTGTCGTATTTGTGCAACATGTTGTCCACGCTCATCATTGTCCCAGTAAGTAATGGAACATATCCACCATCATCTTATTATGAATTATCTCTGCTCTCCTCCAGGATAGTCCCGAACAAGGAGTTCTATACTTGCTACGATTATTGCTAGATGTACTCAAGAAATTTCCTTTCGATTTGCACAGCACTGGACCAACAACTGTCTATTTGCATGCACTGGATATGTTGTACATAGAGAGTTTGGACGCGTTTCCTTATCACATTCCGAACGGTTAGCCACAAAGAGATAAACTACAATGAGCTCAGAAGGATGCCTTCAAGTATGCTTGCATATTTGTCATTCTGAGCATCTCATTCCAGCTGATCTCTGTAAAGAATTATTTCCTAAATTGTGTTCTATTCATTGGCTTCTTATAGTTGTTTCAAATGACGGCCTATACGGTGGTGACCCGAAATTTGTTGCAGAAGTAAATTCTATGTGCGCACAAATTGTCGAACACATTCTCAGCCAATTGAAATCGCTTGGATTTGCTAACCAACTGAGGGCGCAGTCAACTTTGGCACTGGAGTTGCTTCTGCGAATAATTCGCTATGCAGACGTTTCCAAAGAAAAATCATTCGCGTTGGCCGTCAATCTATGGAACCTAGCGGTGAAACATGAAGGAAATGCTGATCCAAAGCTAATAGTAAGTATTCAAAATAGCTGGGGGTGTCTGAAATAGTCAACGTGACTTTTCTTCTAGGCAACAACTCTCAAATGTGCGGAAGAAGTGAAATGCCTTACGAGTTGTGAAGTGCGATCTCAAAAGTTAGGAGAACTGCTCAACCGAATGAGGACGAAATAATCATGATACATATGGACATTGTTTATAGTGGCACCCTGCGATTGAATGGCAGTGTACTGTATTGCTACTTACGATTGAGTTGACCACAATCTGTGCATTGTGAAAAATTGTATCTCCCTTGTAGGATGGCTTCCCAAAATCCGATATATAATCACAAATATAAACAAAATAGAATTAAAATTAAAAAAAAAAAACCAACCACAATTTTGTACATTTTAAAATTGGTAAAATTTTATGTAGGCACAATAGCAATACTATCCGTACCTACATACCTACATACCTCCCGTGATCTAGGTTCAGTCACCGTCACACAAGACGAAGCGTGGTATGTATGTCCGCGCACCGTTGACCGCTAGATCACTATCAGCATGTTTAAATGTCGAAAAAGGTTTAAGCTGAAGCATTTATCATAGTCAGGAAATGTGAAAGAACAAACTGGTTTCTTCCATTTGTAGGTGTTTTTTTTCTAACAACTACTACAGCAATAAAGAAAAATAAGTAAAGATATAAGTTTGTTAGCAACACGGCGGAAAGTTAAGTACGTAAATAATTTTCTCAGTAAAGCACGCAATTAAAACCGAGATTAGAACTGCATAATTACACTCTACGTGAAAATTCCACGCTTCGCATTCGGTTAGAAGTGATTCAGGCATACCTACCTACTATACAAGAATATATTTTGACATAAACCCAAATACACCGCTTATACCAATATCAGGAATGTTTGCACAGCTTTAAGCTGAATTGATTTATAAAGTTTTTGTCCAGTTTTCACCCTACCTACCTACCCTACCTTTCTCCACAGCACGGATACATGCTACGCTAAATTTGTAACATCATCTATTTCAGAAGATAGACAATTCCACAATCCGAGCTAAAGTGGGCGACTTAAAATGGGCATTTTTAAACCGACTTTGGTTCTTTGTTAAATGGCCTCGCTAAATTGTATCCTTGTATGGATTTTTGTATGAGATAAAATTGAGCTTGAGCAAGACAATAGGCTCAACTGGGATAGGTGTTCAATAAAGCAAGCCTGATGTAGAACCCTTAAATGCGAGCTTAAATGGTTATTTATGAATGGCAAATAGCTTTCCTCGGCATCAGTAGACAGAACGGAGCTCCTTTTTTGGTCACACTTCATTCAAAACACTACTGTGCGAGAATATAGCCAACTTTCAGAGAGAAAAATTGCAGAGCAGCAGAATTTCAGTTTCGCTCGATCGGCGTACTTATCCAACCGAGAAGATGTATTTCCGCTACCGGAAAATAAACTCAAGTGTTCTTAATAGAACTTATAAAACATGAATGCAGACGTTGACCATCAGACGAACGTCAAGCAAATCGTTGTTACGAATCCGCAAAACATTTTTTTTTTGTAAACCAACAAATTGAAATTTTTTCTCGCTCGGTCGCTCTCTCACTAGCCTAACAACGCAAGTACTCCCATTCCAAGGAAAGCACATTTTCTCCTGTTTTTATTTTTATTTTTTATTTTATGTATTTCCTTGTCATTTATTTAAGTAAAGAAAATTGTTTTTAAAATCATAAAAAAATTATGCACACATATTTATCAATGCTTGGGTTACAATTAATTGGTTTTTCTTTTATTTGTAGTGTTATATGTATTTATTTATCAATTTCGAAAAACGGTTCCATGGTTTTTTTGTTTGCTTCAGAGTTCTGTCATCTACACACACAAGTAAATGCACTGCCCTTTTTTTGGTTGCTGTGCAGTTGCTCTTTTTCTTTCGTTAAATAGAAAAAATTGTATTTTATTCCCTTTTGTTTATTTTTATTTTTCTCATTGATTAAGTTTTGGTACGTACTACCACATATTACTTAAAAAAAACTTGTCTGTACCTTTTTTGTTTTGCTCGCTTTTCACTATTTCTTTTTTTTTTTTGTTTTTTTTTTTTAATTCTAACTGTTTATTCTTTTGTTTTTATTTTATATAATTGTTTATAATAATAATTAATAAATGCAGTATAGTCGCGACGGCAAAGAAAAAAGAAAATGTTCTACTTCTGTGACATTAATTTAATATTTTCCTTTTTTATTTAATTTACTTTCTTTGTTTATTGAAATGTATGAATTAAGTTTATTTTGTTTGCTTTTTTAAATACTTTCTAATTAATACAATATATATATATATTCAGTTATATATATAAATATAATTAATAATTCATTGTATCCTTGCTTGACAACAATGCGATGTTTGTTTGTTTTTCTTTTTGGATTGAATAAAATGTAATTAAGGTTCTTTTTTTGTTTAGTTGAAACAACAAAACATTTTTGAAGCAGAATGTAAAAATTCTTATAAATTAAAAAAGAAAAAAAAATGCAAAAGAAAAAATGTATATAAAAAATAGTTTTTAATTTTATTATTTGTTTCTTTAATATTTTAATGGAATATAATCAATAGAAATGTTTCAATGTTTACAAGTGGTGTGTTAGTGTGAGAGTGTGAAACTAGGTTGCGTTTTCGAAGGGTGTATTGGATTAACATATCTTGTGAATGAAGAGAAACACAATCTTCAACTAATGATAATAAGGTAAACAAAGTTATTGATTAAGAATAAAAATCACTCATAGTTATATATGTAGTGTAGCGGTGAATGGGCGGAGAGGAAAGAGAACAAAAAAAAGTCTTGAAGGAATTCCATCGAACGATTTAAATTGTTTATTTATTTTATTTATAATAATCAAACTGATTTTCATCTAAAAAAAAGTATTTAATGTTGAGTGGGGTGTTTTTTTTTTGCTCTGTGTTGTTGTTGCTGATTTTTCTTGAATACAAAGACGAAACAATACACTTATAATTTATATTTCTTATATGTATATTATTTTTTTTTATATTTTTTAGATTCCTTAAAATTAAAGTTGTTGGTTTGTGTGTGGTTTTTATTATTAAATTTTATTGATGTTTATTTTATTATTATATATTTTTCTTTTATATTTATTATGCCATTTTCACACAGTTTAATGGTACATAAATTACGACACATCCTGATCTTCAACATCTTGAATTTGTTCTTTCTGTTCGCCTTCACCTAAAATAAAAATAAAAATTGAAAACGAAAAATTATTAAACTGTTAATATTGTTGTATCAAATTTAGGTTATCACTTCTAAGGCCGACTTTTGCTTGAGTAAAATAGCAGTTAGAAATTAAGTGCACTCTGGTTAGCTTACATTTACTTTTGTTACCAAAAGCATATACAAACATAATACCAGAACTTTTTTTAAGAACTTTTAAAACACTTTGCAAGGTCCTGTAAAAATGTTGTTTATGGAAACTCAATTTCAAATGTGATTTTGACACACATCTTGTGTCAGTGAACTTGGTTGCTTATCGCTTATTAAATATTAAGCCGTCCATATTAATAGACGTTCATTGTGATTTTCTTTTTCCGCTTTGGTTTGCAGGCTGCAGAATAAAAAACCTGTTCTTCTGTAAAACTATTTCAAAATAGAAATACAACTCATTTATGCGGTTCAATATCCAAAAATTTGGCATCTAGTTAAGTCTTTCACGATAATGTCATAAATAATAGTCCACGTGGCAGAAAATATTTTGCATTCATTTTGCACACGGTCGGAGTATGGAATTGTCGTTTAAACGAATAATTTTAAAGGGCAATCATTTTGTGTCTACTTTAAATTTGCCAAACTCGCAGACAATCGCTTTTGTGATCTATGATTATAACTGAACAAAACAGACAAGATACTGACACTCTTGTGCACATAAACGACATTAGCGACGGTATAGTTATTTGTGGATTTTGAACGAAAGCTGAAGTAACTGACATTACTACAAGTTTTCTTAAATCTGTTTAGTGCAGAGGATATCTCGGCAAAAGCAGATTAACAAAAATACAACAAATATTGTTTACGTGACACGTATTATATGTCACAGCTATTGCTCGAATGTGTTTCATAAATATATCAGGCTCGGCTTACAACCAAGGCGACGTGCTCTCTGTTCAGTGAAATGTTTCTGACTTAGCTTTGTTAAGCCTCAAGTTATAAAATCTAGAGTAATTGCAAATCATAAGCACGTATATTCAATTAAAGAACATGTAGAAACCTCGCCTCCAAAGCTAAAATACGAAGGAACTTCGTACATGGAACTGCACAAAACACTGTTTCTGTTTGTGCGACGAAATACATATAGTTAGGTCGGATGTCAAAGATTTGACAAAATAGTGGCCGTTTTAATAATGTTACTGTTCTCGAGATCTTGAGATCCTTTAAAACACGACACTATTGAAATAAACCATCCAAATTCATATCTATTGCATTTGTTAGTGCCTTACGATTGTCTTAAATTATTATAAGCACCGTTATTGTTGTTTTAAGCACATAAGAGACATATTCGAATGACTGAAACAATTGTAGTACGGTGGACATTTGTTGGTACGGAACTAAACTCTTTGTCTTCTATAACCCTCAAAAGAGACATGTGTTTTACCGAACTCTCCTTAAATTATGCTTACATACGATGAACGTAGTAAACAAACTCAACTCCATATCTTTGAGTTAGCGAACCTGGTGTCAATGCCCTTTTAATTAATGCGGCATTCTTTTTAAATGTGGCACAAGTTGGTAAGAGTTGATTATAAGCACATTTTCAAAATCCATTAGGGTCAATTAGCTACAATTACACTGGAGCATAAAAAAATGCACATAATGTTAATCTACATACCATCAGCCTGCATATCGGACGTCCATAATGTAAGGTTGTCCCTTAAAAGCTGCATAATAAGCGTTGAGTCTTTGTAGCTTTCTTCGCTAAGTGTATCCAGCTCAGCGATGGCATCATCGAACGCTGCTTTCGCCAGTCTGCAGGCACGGTCCGGCGAATTCAATATTTCATAGTAGAACACCTAAAACAAATATAAGCAAAATAGAAACAAAAAGAAAACCAATAAACCATTGCCTTTGACGTGTCGCCTTATTTC
Organism: Cheilosia variabilis; assembly: GCA_951230905.1. Classification (NCBI taxonomy): domain Eukaryota; kingdom Metazoa; phylum Arthropoda; class Insecta; order Diptera; family Syrphidae; genus Cheilosia; species Cheilosia variabilis. Next base: position 142,818,722 of record OX579676.1, on the reverse strand, counting down.
TTTTTGAAGGCTTTCGTTTTAACTTACGGAGAAATTGAGAGCTAATCCCAACCGGATTGGATGTGTTGGAGGAAGATCATTCATGGCGATATCGCTTGCTGCCTTATAAGCGACCAGTGAATTCTCAGCGGCATCCTTACGATCTGAACCGGTAGCGAATTCAGCCAAATAACGATGATAATCACCCTTCATTTTGTAGTAAAATACTTTGCTTTCGCCACTGGTGGCACATGGAATGAGGTGCTTCTCCAACACATTCAATATATCCGAACAAATGTCACGTAATTCTTTCTCCACTTGTCCGCGATAGGTTTTGATCATTTCCAATTTTTCTTCGGCGCCTTTGTTCTCCTCCTTCTGTTCAATGGAGGTGATTATCCTCCAGGATGCACGACGAGCACCAATCACATTTTTATATGCGACCGATAGCAGATTCCTCTCCTCTACAGTGAGTTCAACATCCATGGATGCAACTTTCTTCATGGCCTCAACCATTTCTGTTGTAAGAAAAATTTAATATATATTTAATTTTAATGTTGCGACTTTAAAAAGGGTGTGGCTTCGTGGATTTTTCTCATGGAAGACGCAATAAAAAAAGAGACTTACATTCTCTCATAGCTAATGTTGTCCGATAGTGCACTATACCGAACCATAACTGTGTTTAGGATCCCAATAGCTTGCTGTTGGCTAAACTCGCTTTAAATCGAACAGTGTTTATTCATCAATTGTTTTTTTTTTTCTGTCAGAAAAGCCCTGCTTTTTGTATGTACATGCTCCGAAGTTAAAGACATTTGCTTCTGGGCAAATCTGACGTCACTCACCCCAATTATATTTCTTATTGTTTCTTTGTTGTTTACAGATATGAAAGTACAAAGGTGCGTCAGCTATTTACACAAACCAAACAGTCTATCATTTCTTCAACAGTGTGAACTATTATTGACTAGTAAGTATTAATTTAACAACGCTAGTTGGTCAAGAAAATCATTTAAACATAGCTGACATAATCTGTGAATAATGTGACTCAAAGTGTGCCAAAAAAATATAGACTTGGTTTTATTTTAGGATCGAATTTCGAGGCCGCTCAGACATTTATGTGCATTCAAATTTGAAAATATCACTTCTGTATAATTATTATGATGGTCAGAAGAGAAGGTAGGTATATTTCGGATTTAAATAGTTGAGTGAGTATATCTACATCGGAGCTCTGTTTTCTTTGGGCCCTAATACTTGGACTAATAATCATTTTTTACCTTCACACTAAATATTTAGTATTTCGTCATTGTGTGTTCGTTAAGTCTAGTCTGGAGTGCTCAGAAATATGATTATTACTAGTACAATTTTTACAACAACAGTAATTTACAAGAGATAAATCACCAAGTACGCAGGTGAAGATTTAAAGTAAAAAAGAAGACAGCCGCCTGCAATTAGCCAAATGAACATAATGTAAATTCATTGTCCAAACATAGTATGTTACTAGTGTAAATTCAGTAACGCATCACTGGCATCATGATGCTCATGATGCTTTGCAAAATGCAACTATTGGCATCACTTTCAACGTCAAGTGTTCGTTATTGCAAATTTGATCAAACTGATGCACAAACGTAACGAAAAAAAGCATCGCAGAAATACCTGATTCGCTGTTGATTCGCCGCCAAACAAGTAAGAAAAATGTCGGAAGCGGAAGAAAAGAAAGTAAATAAACATTTTTATCAATAGGTACATATAGGCGTTTGACGGAAAAATCACAAACAGTTATTTTTTTTTACATTAAGTATTTCAGCGCGGCGGATGTAAAGCTTTTAATAACGGCAAGAATAAGGCATGAAAACAAAATTGTCGTCTTTTACAAAACTTCCATATTGACATTAAAATGTTTGATGTGAACAATGCGTTCTAAAACTCAAGCGTGATATTCAATCAGCAACTCATCAGCATAAACTGTGCATCGCATCAGCATCGCAAATAAGCAGTGATGTCGCAGTGATGTCGTTGGCGCTAATAACAGACCTGTTGAACTGCAACAGTATAAGGTTTACTGAGTGCTCGTCACAAGGGCTGATCACGTCGAACAAACTTATTATTCCATTGGCCAAGTATGTTTGTTTGGCATGGTCAACTCTAGTACACACCGAGATGTGCCAGTGCATTTTTCAAAACCAAAGAATCTGAAATTCTGTTTCCATGTCAAACACGAAAATGTAGCTCTCTTAAAAATATAGCCACTTCGAAATATAGGTATAGGTTAGGATAACTATATATAGGTAGGTATAAAAGGCAATGCCTAAGATTTCGTTTGACAACATTTTAAATTATTGAAGCTATGGCAGCTCCCCATTCAAAAGTTGGTAGGTATATATAGGTCAATCTATAAGCAATGAATTTAAGGAGTAGGTATGAAAATAGATATATCTATATATTATAATATATATATATATATTATAATATATATTTTATTATAGATAATATATACAATTCTTTATTTAGTGACGTCACTATTTTCAATGTTTTTTTAATTTATACCTTAATCCAGAAATAAAAGATGAATAGATTGATGAGGTATCACAACCAATGTAGGCTGCTAATGTACGAGATTGCCACTGTCAGGTTGATCAAGACTTTTTAAACGAATTTGGGTCGTCTAAAAAATAACTATATAAACAGCTCTTTGAAGTTGGTGCATCATCAACATAAATCAATTATGCAAATGTAAGAACAAAAATGCAAATTAATCAGCTCCATTTAAAAGTAAGGTCTAGATTCCTAATGTATACCTACAGCATTACGCTTCCCCTACCCCAAATAACCCTCGCAAAGCGTCTGTATCCTTGACAATAAAATAACAATGACTAATTAAAACTGATATTCGTCATAGCTTTCCTACCTACTTACTTAGTTTTTCCAAAAAACAAAAATACACTTCTATATGTGCACTGTTTTAGTCACTGGTTATAGATACACACAATTATTCGATGTGTACCTACATAGTAACAATTACAAGCAACATAATGTAGGTACATCTATTATATTAATAAATTGTGACTAGAAGTGGAGTAACTTCGGTGGCTATGTCATCCACAAAGTGTGTGTAAATGTTGCAATGCATAAGTACACAAGCTTGAACAAATACGAAAAAAAAAACATTTATACCTACAATGAATTGAATGACATCGCTATGCGTCTAGACCAAGCACACTATCTTAACCACCCCCTAATCGTTCTCCAGTAGCCGCGTCATTGGACGATATACCGTACACTATAAAATTCGAAAATTTATAGAAGTTATTCCCCTTTTAAAAAATATTTCACACCAGAGGTCATGACAAAAAGATGTAGATAAATGATAGGTATACGAATATAGTATACTTCATTCAAAGACGTTGGGTGAGGGTAAATGCAACATTTTTTGAAAGTATTACACATATTCTTAAGTGGTACCTACGTCGTGAAACGCGACAAAATGCCCTGTTCAGAGAATAAAGACAGAGCAACCCAACCACTCACTGTAAATGAGTTAAGCAAAAAACGCCAATTTTATGGGAATTCGTGTGAATCACAGCAAAAATGAGCTGAATATACGCGGCGGCAATAGAATTGTCGTGGTTTGGATGGATGAATCATTTTCCACAAATGACCGACGACGACGCAGCCGGCGTAAAAGGCAAGCATACGCAGAGAGATAGAGACAACAACATCGACTGAAACCAAATCGGACACCAACGAAAGAAACTCCATTCTCCAGCAAAAAAAAAAATGCGGATCTATGCTCTACTCGCTCTTTTCCATGTCGATTCCTCAATTCTTTGCATGATTTGTTGTCCTTGTCTATTCCATTTCCAAACTACACGAGGAAAGAAATTTTATTTTAAAGAATGTATTAGTAGGTGGTACTACGTACATGTTGTATTCGGAAAATTCAATGGAAAATTGCAAGCAATAAACGAAACAAAAAAAAATTGACCCTAAGGCAGAAGCCAAAAATATACATACAGACGCCACGGTGCGGATGATGTGGGTATAACGAATGTACGCCTAGTAATTTGCATTTGTGTTGTGTACACACTCAGGCTTCTCCGGAACTAAGCGGTGAGAAAACTAGACCTTACTTGTTATCTCCCTCATATATATACAAATGTGAGGTTTATAAAAAGGAAAAAAGACATTTTGCTTGAATTACTTTTTTTTTGACAAACAATTATTGAGGGAACTAGTAGCACTATTAAATCTACAAAATCTGGACCAATTTGTCAAAGAAAATTAAAAAACGCCTCGACACCACTGAAATATAAGAACCAAACCATGTGATCAGTGAGCATCGAAAAGAGACAACAATAAGTAGAACAGGACAAACAGTCCAACGAATCTATAAAGCTGTGTGTATGCGGTTACTATCCAAACATTTTTCTTCGTAATAAAAAATAAAAAATAATGAAGCCTTTCTTGATGACCCATTCATTATTGAAAACAAATTTTATAAACAATTTTGAGGACAGGCGGTTATCGAAAAATTTTTTCAATGAATTTTTGCAAAACTTTTGCCGTAGACCTTTTTTATTGATCCATTCATTGATTTTTTTGTATTCCACAATCTGTCTATCTCTCTTTGAATGGCTCTCGCTCACTTTTTTCTCCATCCATTTGGAATCGTCGGTTCCCCCCTATTTTTTCGATAATGAGAAAACAACGAAAAGGAAAAAAAAAACTAAAAAGGCGGCATAGCAACGCAGTTTTGGAGAAAAAAAATGTATATATATACTTTTTCGTAAATCGAAAATCACGCAATTTTGAAGTGAGTCCAAAAATGCCGGTAAATGGAAATTTGAAAAATGAAATCCCTTGGCTAAGGAACACTAGCGAATTTTTTTTTCTTCTCGAATTGCCACAACCTCTGCGCTGACCTTTTTTTCTTGTTCCTCCTCTTCCTTCTTGGTCTTACATATACTATAGATACATATATGAATAAGTTAGGAGAAAAGTCTCGAAAAAAATTAATCCCACAAGAAAAAAAAAATATGAATTGCCGTAAAATTTCATACGATTGGGAAAATCCCGAATGTATATCTTTCTAGATCATTCCATGAGAAAATTGAAGATGGAAGCAAAAATGGAAAAAAGAATAGTTGCTTGCCACTTACCATCATAGCGCTCCGCTTGTTCAGCCAATTTAGCCTTATAAACATTATTCTCGCGTTCAGACATCGTGTTGTCTCGGTAAAGGTTGCTTTATAATCCTTGAAAGTAATTCAAATAAAAGAAAATCTGCGAATTAGCTGGCGACTCAAACTTATTTGACACAGAAAAATATATAAGTGAAAAGAATCGAATGGAAGAAAAGCTGTAGAATTTTTTTTTTCTTTACTTTTTCAAAATCTATGGAGTGAGGGAACTTTTTTCGGTATTACACGTTTCTTCGTGGACTCGTCGTCGTCGGCCTGATCGAATTCAATACTGAGAGGAATAAATTGTATTTTTTGGCCGCTTCTCGTTTGGTTCGCCTACACGGCGACGGAGGAACGTACGCACACAGAAAGATAGGATAAATGGAATATAATGGAATAGAATGGCGTGCTATCTTTTTCTTGAGCGCGTGGTTCATGGAGAAGAATGGAAAAAAACTATATTCTGCGCTTAATCAATATGGCCGCACCTTTTCTTGTCTCTCGCTTTGACAATAGACAAGAGTTAATTTGTCTTCTTTTTCGTTCTGCGGTAGGCGTAGTGTAATGACACATGGATGAACGCAGAGTCGCAGAGTTGAAGAGAGCGAATCGGAGACTGCGTCATGCGAGCGTCGCGTCAATCAATGCAAGGCCGCAATGGAAATGGAATGGAGCTGGAGGTAGGTATTTAATGAAACGAAAATGGCGATAGGCGACAGGGATAGGGAGTTTATTTTAGTTCGATTTCGGTTGGTTCCGGTAATCTGCTGTCGCAGTGCGTTGAAGAACTTTGCTTTATTAATTTAAGGCCTCAGTTATACCCGTAAATGCAAAAGTTGGAGCAGTATGAAAATTATTTTTTTTTACGTTTAGGTCATAAATGTCAAAAATGTGTGAGAAAAAATGTTCCCTACAAAAATTAATAGATTTTGTTTCTAGAAAAAGATCTTTTTTTAAAGAACTAACTTTGCAAATCATAAACAACATTTTAAGATCAAGATTGAGTTCAACTATATGGCTTAGGCGGTCAAAAAAAGCAAAAGAAATTTTTTACGGTTTCCTTTTACATTAGGAATTAGGAATGGTATATGGCAGTGGAACGTTGCCGCAGCCGAACAGAATAGTATTAATTGTAAATAAAAAGAAACTCCACATTGTGGAAGGTAATTAAATGGCAACTTTGGTGTTGCCAATTTGGCTTTTGTAAAGATAATTCCTACAATGTTGGCAATTTAAACAAGAGATTGGTAGCACTTTTGACTTAGAGAGAGAGACAGTTATCGAATTCTCAGAGCTCGGCGACTTCCTTTGGAGGTTGGGGTTGGGGGCTGTGAAAAAGATAATAGAGGAATAATAGATCTAAATGAAGTTCTTTAATGTGATTTACAGGCAAGCTCACGACGATTATCGTCGAAACGATAGACCTCCAAAACAATTAAGGGCTAAAATTACAAGTTTGAGAGCTTAATCCAGTTCATTTTACACAAATATTATACATAGGTCTGTTCCTTTACTTTTGTAGTAATAATGGAAAAGACTTTCAAAATGGCAGTGGTGGGGATAAATGCTTTCACAGAGAGAGACACGACGAAAAAGTTAAAAAAAGCTTTTGTAGTAATCTATGTAAACCCACAGATCCATAAATCAAAAATTAAAAAAAGTGGTATGAAAGTTGTTAAAACATCTGATAAACTCGAAGAATTTGCTGATTTACGAAAAACATTAGTTGATTTATCTACCTAGCGATGAAAATGATTCGGAATTCATGAATCCGAGTATATGGAAGAGTTTGTACTGATTGAACAACAAGCATTCGAGAAGAGGAAAAAGCGGCACAGCATTAAAAATTACGAAATTGTCCTTTCTTACTCCTTACAGCGAGGATGAATCTCGTCGCCAAGTCTAATAGAATCTGAGGAGAACTTTCAATGTTATTTTTCCGCCTGTCGATACCATTTTAATACGCAAGAAATAAAAACAAATGCACTGATATGTCAAATAGGACAACAAATTTCAAATCAGCTGTTAATTGTAAGGTGACTGACAGCTTCTCCAATTCTTACACCAAGAAATTAGTTGAGTAAAAATTCGTAAGATTCTCAGTGGAGGGGTAATATCTTGCTCTCTTGATGACGCTCTCTTTTACGAATTTTTCGAGTTAAGGAACAGCATTGAGTAAAAATTCGTAAGAATTAGTAATAACTCGTAAGATTTAAAAGTAAAGGAACAGACTTAATAAAATCTGACGCTTGTCAAAAAAATTCGAGCAGAATAATTATGACTTATGTGGTATTCGATTGGGCTTCTTCAGATTCGCTCTCAGATTTCAGATTTTGGGTGTCTAATCAATCATAAGAACCAGAGACAATACTAAGACCACCAACTTCGGCCGATTTCCCGTTACTTAGTCTACAACATAAACTAACTAGTAAATAGACTGACAGCTTCAGCCAAAAAAGAGAAATCGGCAACAAGCTGAATTTGACCTTGGATGTAGCCCAGTTTTAATTCATGTATTTTTGCCTATGTTACTCAAAGGGGCTCACTCATACTTGAAAAAACCCATCCTACTTCCAGCTAAAACCGGATGTCGGTAGCCTAAGGTGGACTTTCATTTCGTTATCGTGTTGCGGCTGTGTTGGGCAAATAACAATTGTTCTTATGTCGTTTTCGATTTGGCTTTTCAGATTTCTGCTGCTAAATCGAACATAAAATCCGAATTTTATTGATTCTTGTGTGTAATGAGTTGGCCTGCAAAAAATATTTGTTTTCACTTGCACTGAAGATTTGTACACATTTATAATAACTCATTTCGAAATAATTTAATATAAAAAAACGTTTCCATTCCCGAAAAATTAATAATTCAGTTAAAAAAGCAATCCTTCCAACGATACAAAATTCGTAACCGCCAGCTGTGTGTCATACACATTGGTATTAGTGAAAGTATGTGTAAGTATAAAAAAAAGGTGATTTTTTTGGCAAATCGAGCATCAAAAGCAATCTCGATCAAAAAAAAATGTACCTTTTTGCCAAATCGAAAACGACATACGAGTTTATAAAGTTTATGAACTTTATAAAATGAACTAACACGGCTTCTTTTTACTTCTGTTAAAAGAGATTTTGTAACTTAAAGTTTTTTTTTGTATATTTTAAAGAAAACACACTTTTTTGTTGATTTTAATGCTTTAAGTTTCGAAATCATTTTGAAACAAAATATTTTAACACCGTTTAGGGAAAACATTTCTTTGTAGTTTTAGCATAATTTATAATCTGTATTAGTAGGTACGTAAAATGAATACTTGCACATTAATATAATTATGCAAGTAGGGTAGAGCGAGGAGGATTTGTCGAAAGGAGGCTTTGTCATTTTCAAATATAAGGTCACACATAACGCGAAAGAGAGCAAAAACTCGAATTTGCAGTGCCTGCTGTGTTATGAGTAGCACAAATGAAAACGTCAGTTGTACCTCCGCCTTACGACCCAAAGCACGTGTTTTTGTTTTAGGTCGACTTTTTTGGTAATATTGTACTTATATTTTCTTTGTTGGGATACCATGTGTAAATACCAATTTTTTTTTTTTGTATCTTTAGTGATTGTGACTATTAATACATGCATTTTAAATATAACAAAGGTGTTTAGTGAAAATACTGCAACATTTTGGTAAGTTGAAATATAAAGTTAAAGTGCGATTAAAGGAGGATTTATCAACTTAGAAGTAGGAGGATTTGACAAATTGTTAAATGGAAATGGAGGGACTAACACTAAACAAAAACATAGTCGCTCACCCTGGAGATTATGTACTCATACAATTTGGCAATAAAAAGGAGTTCTATTACGTTGGCCTGGTATTAGATGCTAAGAATACCCCTTTACCATACACAATTAAATATTTTAGGAGACAAAATAAATCAAATATCTTTAGTGGAAGACGTTAAACTTGCACTTTCAACTGACTTAGTAGCAAAACTTCCAAGCCCTGTGCAAATGCCTGGAACCTCCAGATCCAAGGAGAAACTTCAATTTAATATAGATTTTGCTAACCTTGATATTCGCTAAATTAATATTTTTTTTTTTTGATAAAACACTTGTTGAATTTATAATAACTTATGGCAACTTAATTTATGAACTTTTCTGTACATTTTGTTAATTTTTTCTAAATAAAGTTATCTTTGTGTTATGTTTTTAAATAAAAGTTCGTCGACTGGCAAATTCTCCTACCTATTGTTAAAACCTCCTAAGGCAATGTCAAATCCTCCTATAAAGTGGGAGGATATGTCACTTTTACTATATTTCTTTTTCGCTTCACATCATGAAAACCCTTTAGATTACACTATTGGAATAAACACAATTTTTAAGTCAAATATATAAGGAAAGTTTCATACCCCCACATTTATAACATTGCGCTAAATTATGGTTCAAAATGACGTATCATCGTTTTTGTGTCAAATCCTCCTCGCCTTACCCTACACATGCATTTGGTAAATTAAAAAAATGAATTCTATGTTTTTATTGTTAATAATATTGCTGTCAAATTTGTATGCGCTTGGTTTTTTCTTGTAAAGGCCATAATACAAAAATCGTCGTAGATCGCCCTATATTTATGTGAAACAGTTAAAATAATATGATGTTTTGATCACTTTTTCTATTCCCAAAGCACGAAGTGCACTTGTTTTTGTTAATTAATTAATAGCATTTGCATTTTTACTGTTCCTAAGTAACATTATTCAACACTGTTCAGTGTTTTTAAACGACAGAATTTCCAATCATATTTTAATTTTGTACAAATATGGTGTTAAATAAACGAATTTGGAAACATTCACCAAGCCTAATAGAAATTTATTCAACGTTCATGAAAATTTTCTAAAATTCACTTATGCCCTTGGAAGCTTGGGTTCAACTTGCATGTTGCTAACTCATTTTAACAACCCCCACGGATTTCATTTATGCAGCTGCATGAATTTTGCTGTCAAAAATAGAATTCATACAAATAAAACTAAAAAACAACTGAAATGTGAATGGATAAACAGTTTTTGGTGCAGAATATGGGTAGAGAACAAGTTATGCTACCTAAAAAATCCATAATCAACATGTTTTTTTTTACATTTATTGTTATAAATCTATTTAGAATTTCTTTGTTATTGAAAGAGTGCCACCCGGCGGCCATTAATACACGTATTCACAGACAGGAAAAAGAAGAGAGAGCCTCTCTTTCGAAATTTGCGGGGAAAATCGGGTAGGGGCACGGAAGCTGTCAGTCTATTTAGTAGTTAGTTTATGGTCTATAAGAACAATGTATTTGGTTTTGGCTTCGCAGTAGCGTCACTCCAATTTTCCAAGACCTTGTTGTTGGTTTCGGGCTGTAGCTAAAGGATTGCTTGGATGATATTGGCCTTAATTACTTGAATTGTTTCCGGATTGTTGGCATAATATCGGTCTTTCACGGCTCTCCACAAAAAAAAGTCCAAGCTCAAGGTCAAGTCACAGCTCCGAGGTGGCCAATTTACATCGTCAAGACGGCTGATAACACGATTTGGGAATTTGGTGCGCAAAAGATCGATTTTGGCATGGGCTGTGTGGCATGGCGCGCCATCCTGCATGAACCAGAGGTCGTCCAAATCCATACCTTCAATTTCAGTAAAAAAAAAAGGTTAACATGGCTTTTTAACGACCACCGTTGACCGAAACGTTGTTCCCAGCCTCATTTTCGAAGCAAAATGGTCCAATGATGCCACCACTCCACAATCCGCATCAAAGCATCAAACTGTCACTCTCTGTGGATGCATTGCCTTCTCGACGGCGGGGACCATGAGTGCTGTCCACTAGCATACCAGTCTCACAAACTTTTTGCACAAACTTGCGTACAACAGGCGCGGTGGGTGCTTTATTTCGGCCACAACTTCTTTCCAAAAAAACGCACTGTTTGGGCTCACAGCACTCACTTTGGAAAAATGTTTTCAATATTTCCCAACGTTGTTCAAGCGTAAAGCGACTCATTTCGTTCCACGGAGGTATGATACTAGATCTGTTCCTTTACTTTTAAATCTTACGAATTTTTACAAATTCTTGCGAATTTTTACTCAATGCCGTTCCTTAACTCGAAAAATTCGTAAAAGAGAGCGTCATCGAGAGAGCAAGAAATTACCCCTCCACTGATAATCTTACGAACTTTTACTCAACAAATTTCTTGGTGTAAGAATTGAAAAAGCTGTCAATTAACAGCTGATTCGAAATTTGTTGTCGTATTTGACATTTGTTTTGATTTTTTGTATATTAAAATGGTATCAACAGGCGGAAAAATAAAATTGAATGTTCTCCTTAGATTCTTTTGGTGGCGACGAAATTCTTCCTCGCTGTAAGGAGTAAGAAAGGACAATCTCCTCCACGGGAATTTTAATGTCGTGTCGCTTTGTCCTCTTTTCGAATGCTTGTAGTTCAATCAGTACAAACTCTTCCATTACTCGGATTCATGAATTCGATTAATTCCCAATCATTTTCATCGCTAGGTAGATGAATCGACTAATTTTGTTTGTAAATTAGCAAATTCTTCGAGTTTATAAGATATTTTAACGACTTTTCGTACCACTTTTTTGAATTTTTGAATTATAAATCTGTCGTTTTTCATAGATTACTACAAAAGCGTTAACTAACTTTTTCGTAAGTGTCTCTCTCTGTGTGAGAATTTATCCCCACAACTGCCATTTTGACAGTCTTTTCCATTCTTACTACAAAAGTAAAGGAACAGACCTACTGACTTTCTTTCAAGATTTCGAGCGGGAAACAGCTGTCAATGACAATTATCTATGATTTAAAAAGAAACCAAAAGATGGCCCACCCTTCACTATTCAGTATATTGATGTTCATGATTTACAGCAACACTACGAGTTCTCATTGTTGTTGTAAATAATAATATCAATGATCAACAGATGTGATCACACCTTACTATAATCGTGATTAATGAAAATTAGAAATTTGCGAGAATTTTGTCTTTTTAATGGAAATTTATTATGCGGCGAAAATAAATTTAGGCTGCTTTTTTTTCAAACGTTAGCTAACGCCTGTCGTCATTTTGACATTAAAGTAAAGAACTTTCTTCGTCCTAAGGAACTTCCTTTCTTCATAATCCCCATTATTTCCTTTGTCAGAAATTGTTCTTTAAAGTATTCACAAAAAGCGTAGCTTAGAAACAATAAGCGTTTTTTATTTTGCCTCTCTGATCTGTATAGATCATTGATTTCCACGATTTTCAAAAAAAGTTGGATCTTGTATTATTGTTGTTAACCATGGATCATGTGTAAAATAAAAAAAACCTAATTTGTAGCAGTGATAAGCTACCTAAGGTGGCGCACTCAGTTGGAAAAAGACCTCAACCAACATGATAAGTGCACCTGCAGGCATCTATCCATGGATTGATTGAGTTGGCTAAGGAAGGCAAGTGGGTACATTATGTGCGAACCAGTCGTTTCCGGACACAAAAACTTACTAAAACGCAAACTTATTTTTTGAAAAGAAATTTTATTTCATGTCTTGCGTATACTAAATCTTATATTACAGACGTACGAAAAAATAATAAATTATGTCTTTCCTTAAAACTAATATCTACATATGTTTGTGTTGCATTCTTCTTATACTATTCACAAAATCGCATAAGACTATTTACATTTACATGACTCTATATCACAATAGAGCGGACAAATTAAAAGCTAATCTATTGCTATAATATTTATTTCAACTAGTTGCAATCTCTTTTTTTCTTCCTCTTCCTCCGGTAGTCGGTTTTTCGGGAGCAATGTAGTTATTGTTGTAGATGTATGGTATGATATTCGCTTCAATATCCAATTCTTGTTTTAATATGGAACTCAAAACAAACTCTGTCGATAGGATCCAACATTTGGGCTTACCCTGACGAATGATGTCCACAAGAATCGGCAAATCCGACGGGCAGGTTATTATAAAATAATTATCTGGCGATTCAGCGCACGTTTCGTTGATTAGCTTTAGAGAGCGTCTAGTCTCCTCAACTACACCGCCCGAGCTTACAATCATTCGAACGATGTCATTCCGTGATGGAAATACATCCGGTGTTACGTAGAAATCTTTTCCGGCGAATAACGTTCGTCGTCGCGATGACATAAGCGCTCGTTCCAAGGGAAATTTAAGGTTATCGTCAACCTCAATGTGATCAATTTTATACTGTTCTGGAGAGAGAAATTTACCAGCTTTGGCACTGTCCACAAGCCAGTCGCTTTTGAGAACATAGCTTACATGACAAATGGCATGTATAAGCTTACAGGTACGACTCTCACGTGACATCACTAGATAATGGGCTTCTGTCGGATCTTCAACAACAATGCCACCAAGGCACCTACAACAAAAAATAAGAAAATTGATTTCTTTCAAGTTTAACCCAGGATGATTCAAATTATTACATAACAGCTTTCTTAAGTGAGTCCGCGTTGAACACTTGGGAAAATATAATTTTCGGTGGTTTCTCCGTGTCTGGATACTCCATGCAGATAATGTTTTCTGGTATCTCTTCTTGGAATGGAGATATTTTTTGCCTTTTAGACCGCGACTCATAATGTGGATCGGAGAGACTTCGTTTGACCCTTTCGTGTGCGTCTTGAGTAAGATTAATGGGTGCTTTCCAAGGAGCTGAAATTGAAAGCAAACATTCGATGAAGTTAAGCAATTGGTTTACAGAGCATAGGTCTGTTTCCTAACGATAACGCATTCGAACACATTAGTCAAACTTTGTTCCCTTCTAAAATTGTTGGGTGGAAGGAGCGAAGTGACTTAATTTGACGAATGTGTTCAAGAAACTTTACTCAATAACAATTAGCCAATGGAGGGACGGGGTCCAAGTGTCACAAAGACATCTTTCAACACTGTCTGAAATGTAACTTGCTACTTCCCAAAAATTGAATTGATATGTTTTCCCATGATAGAACTCGATCCTTTAAGGAAATTAATGAACAAAACAAGCAACGTCTTAAGAAAGACGTTTCAAATTTAAATGTTCATGTTGAGCTAAAAAAAAGTGTAAGATACTTCGATTCTGCACTGTTGACAACAACTACATATATTGGTATCTCCGATTCCAATTTGCATAGAAGTTGCGACAGTACTAGGTGACGTTTTTGAGAAACATATTTGATTCTAGACCCAAAAAAGTGACGTAGTACGTGGATGATCTTTTTGCTATCATAAGGCATAAGTTGAGATTGGGGTAAATTCATCAGCCTTAGATGATTTCTACCACTGTATACAATTTCCTATTGAAACTGGACGGTAGACGGTAAGCTGACATATTTTAAGGTGGTTATAAAATGTGGACGTATGAAATTCGATTGCTAAAGAAAATCAAAAAGTGATGCCAGCAAAACACATGTGAATTTATTAGTGACACCCTGTTGTCACACTCTTTCCCCATTGATAAGAAATACAGATTCGGGAATGAGGTTAACAGAGACACTGTAAATCGTCGCTCTGACTGTGAAAATCCCAGCAATATTTATAGTCAACTGATCAAAAAAGGCGTAGTAGTTTAGTGTGCTTGACAAATGAACGAGAGGTCTCAGAACTTTAACTTTGCCACCGATCGCGAACTTTTGAAAAAAACATTGGAGCTGTTCGAATCGAACTCGATAAAAAAACGCAAACAAACGAATGAGAATTTTTTTTGAAAAGAAACCGAGTAGAAATTTGCTTTTGGTAAATAAGTGAATAAATATCTGAGCCATTTGGAAACACGTTTTAAGAGATTATAGAACGAAACCCATATGTGCCGCTAGACAAAGGCTGTTACGCAGGTGAGACTCAATTGATAAGCACAAACGGTTCTTGTTGCTTATTCAAATATAAAAACATTACATTATGGCATGTCCCTTAAACAAAATTAATTTTTTATATCAAGGTCCTATATAGATGAACAAATACTCTAACGGACAAAACATTATTTGTCTACAACAACTTACACCAAGAAAGCAAATAATTTTATGAACAGTGACTGCAAAACTTACCCATCAAGTGTCCAACTAGCATGTAATCAATCCGAAATGGAACTGCGAGATTATATTGTTGATACTTTTGATTCTCATACTGATGCAGACCACTTAGATTACCAATCACAATGTCGCTTAGCCACAACGAATTCACAATCGGTATTTGTTTCTCCTTTGCCTTGGTATACTTCTCGCCTTCTGAATGACGGCAGATTAACACGGTGTTCATTTCGGACAAATACGATGTGAAAACAGCTCCCATTTCTTCAACCATATTACGCAAACGAAACTCATCGTCATCATCAAATCCACTAACAGTGATAATATGTTTCTGCAGTGGCTTTTGGATTCCGAATATACTCGGAAACGGTAAATGTAAACATTGCCAAGGCGGAAGAAGTTGTTTCTTTATACACGTGTCATTTAGCCAAAATGCTGTGATACAGCGTTTGGAATCACGTATGGCTTGCATGACGACCCCATGGCGTTGAGTACGACAAAGAACATGCGTCACTCTAGGACCGTAATTGGATTCAACTTCGCCGCCAAAATGCTTGATCGTCTCAATCCATTCCGGCAATTCATACTCGTCAGTCTTATCGTATTCCACAATGTGGAAATGACAGCCCAGGAGAAACAAGTCTGGTGGAAGTTTAAGGTTGGGGTTGTGCCCATAGAACTGTGGTCGTGGAGGCAGTGGAGTTCGTGCCTGCACAAACTGTGCACTAGGCATCATGGCGGCATTTTGCTGGGGCGCCGCAACCGGGGGTCCTACTATTTGAGCAGCACCAGCGACAATTGTACGACGCTGTTGTTGCTGCTGCTGTTGCTGTTGTTGTTGTTGTTGCTGCTGCTGCTGTAGCATTAAAAGCTCCTGCTGCGATCGTGCTACTGGTACACCTTGATTGAGAACAGCATTACGCTGTTGTGTCATAAGGCGCAGTGTACCCGCTGCTGATGGTTCCGCTGGGGGAGTTGCAACCATAGGCGATGCATTCGCATCGGCAGTGACTATCGGAGGCACATTGTTAACCATGGTGGCGCCATTGTTACTCAGTCGATTGCTAAGCATGTTGGCTAAGGCTGTTTTGGTTTTGAGATTCATTTGTTGTTGTTGCGTTTGTAGTACTGAATTCTGAACTTGCAAACTGTTAGCATCTTGAGATAGCATTAATGTCTGCTGCTGCTGTTGTTGTTGTTGTTGTTGTTGCTGCTGCATTGCGCTTATCATGGGTGAAGCACCACCACCAGGTACTGGCGATTGAAGGCCTTGAATTTGTGAATCTGGCAAGGTAGTTCCAACTACGCCGCTACTGCTGGGTACAGCAGATGATTGTTGTAGTTGCGGAGGTTTCGGTTGTTGGTTCTGCTGCAGTTGTATTTGTTGAACTCGCAACTGTTGTCGCTGCATTAACATTTGTTGGTTCACATTGTTTGGATCAACAACGTTAAATTGCTGTTGTTGCGCTTGCGGTTGTGGTGTACTAGGCGGTTGAGGTTGCTGAGATTGTTGGGTAATAGGACTCAATCCTGGAGCAGCGCCTGGAATTATTATTATGTGATGTTGTTTTTTGTTATGAAACTAAGAACACGTTTACATACATATACGGAAATAAAATAAAAAGAAATCTCTTCTACATCTGCGATTCCAGTTTATAGCCAAGAAACGCAAATATTATCAGAAACAAAAACAGAAAGATGCCAATTATAAGATAAATCTGAATTGTTCTTTTTTCGTGCATTGTGGTTAGAAAATATTTATAGGTATGGTTTAAATGTCTCGGGCATTCGCATTCGCACAACGCTTGATTAAAGCGAAGGTGGACTTTTAACAATACACAGCATATAACGGATGAACAAAGATGCGAAAAGGTAAGCTTAAGAAAAAAACTGAATCTAATTGAGAGCATGACAGTATTGAGAACTGTTTCCAGATGGACCAGGCACATTCTTCGCAGCGGACGGATGCAAGAAAGGTATAAGCCAGCGAAGAAAACCAAAAAGGAAAGTGTTCCAATATATAGGAATTGAAAAGGTTCTGACGACAAAAAATAAGGAAATATGGTGTAAATTTGGGCAGTTAATAAAAGGTAAGGGGATAACACGCAGAGTCGGCCACCACTTTGTATTTTAATAAAATTTCTGTATTTTACGGATATTAGGCAATGTATGCAATTTCCTCGAGTTCGCTTTCAAAAAAATGCTTTCGGTTCTCCTCTTCTTTAGCATGGTAATATATTTACTTTTGTATGCGTTGTGGACTATGCGAAACTTCTAATTCCCAAGTTAAGTTAAGTAAATTTTAAGAAAAAAACTACGCAGTCTTGTTTCAATTGTGAACTTAACTTGAATAACTATATCAGTTGCAGCTGTATAAGCCGTTTTATAAATAATTGTGTAAAGCCATTCATATAAAGACACAAATCCAGGCTACTCATTCAGTTGTTAGATGGCGCTTAGTAGACTTAAATATGCGGATCAAACACTTTGCTATCTGATTGAAAGAACCTTTCTATCTGGACGATAAAAGGCAATATTTCTGTTTACCCGACCAAAATGGAGTGAGGTTACCAAACCGGATGTGTATAAGAGGCACACAGAAAATACAGGACAAATTTTGGGACATTACGTTACAAACTGAGTTGGCGAACAACAGCCTGTATCTTTGTCGCAGTTAGTTGCGCATATAAGTCGTATTTAGCTAACAAATAAAGAGCTGTAAACGACGTCTATTACTTACCAGTAGTTCTCACAAGGACTTGTCGCGTGCCTTGCTGCTGCAACCATTGCATTTGCTGTTGCTGCGTCAATCCAGCTGGCATTTGACTCTGCACGATAATATGTGGCGTACCAGACGGGCGTGGTGCACCTACATTATTTGCAACAACATTTGGCGCTCCAGGACGTGGTTGATTGTTAACCGGCTGTCGCAACATAACTCGCTGCTTGCTCTGCAACTTTGCAATATATTCGGCTTTCTTTAGTGGATCAAGTGACATGAAATGCGCATGCGTCTTATCATCCAGCTGAATTAACTGCCTCTGTGGGGGGCCTGGGATTCCAGAGGACGTTGTTGCCTGCCATTGACCTGGTCGAACTGTTCGAATGAATTGTGTTTGTTGTGTCACTGCTGGATTTGGAGTTTGTGAGCCTGGTGGTACTTGCAGAACCTGCTGTTGCTGTTGTTGTTGTTGGGGAGTCAGTGAAGTTTGTGAAGTCCAGTGCTGTTGTTGTTGCTGCGGCGATTGTTGTTGAATGATGATTTGCTGTTGAGGTGATTGTGGAGGTGGCGTCTGCTGGATTTGCTGTTGGCCGATGATTGCCTGAGCATTTTGCTGCTGCTGTTGTTGTTGAATAAGAACTGTTTGTGTTGGAGTGACCTGAGTTTGAATTATTTGTGGTGTTGTCTGCTGCTGTTGTTGCTGCTGCTGTTGTTGCTGCTGTTGCGATTGCTGTTGAAGAGTCACCTGATGTTGACCGATAAGGGGATCGCCTTGCTGCTGAAGAAGCTGTTGCTGCTGTTGTAGCTGGAGCTGCTTGTGCTGTTGTTGCTGCAAAATGATTTGGTTTTGTATGGCAATGGTTTGGCCCTGGCTTGTAAGTATTTGTTGTTGTGCCGGAGGCTGCTGTTGAATTTGTTGCGGCGACTGAGGTATTTGCTGCTGCGGACTTTGCAGACTCGACGAGGTTTGTTGATTTTGTTGAATGATTATATGTTGTTGTGTTGGTTGCTGCTGTTTGTTTTGCAGAATTTGTTGTTGTTGCAAATACTGCAGACGCTGTGGATTTATAATATGCTGTTGATTGATGATTATCTGTTGCTGTTGCTGCTGTGGCTGCTGCTGAGGTATCGCATGTTGTTGAACCTGCTGTTGGGCTCGGTGTTGCGGAGAGTTTAGTATAACTTGTTGCTGTTGCAGTTGTTGTTGTTGATGTTGCTGTTGTTGTAGTAAACTACTTTGTTGCATATCCACTTGTCCCACCGTAACGTTAGGTGTGTGAGGGTACATTGGGGGCGGGGGTTTCTGTTGTACTCGACTAATGGTCCCATGTGGTGATTGAATGTTATTCAATTGCAATTGTTGAAGTTGCTGTTGCTGCTGTGGTGATTGCTGAAGTTGCTGCTGAAGTATTTGCTGCTGAACTATTGGCTGTTGTTGTGTAACCTGTTGTTGCTGTTGTTGTACTTGTTGCTGAACTTGTTGAAGGTTGCCTTGGTTCACGAAAAATACATTTTGATTTTGGCTTTGTAGAATCTGTTGCTGTTGCTGAGGTGTAAGTTGATTAAATTGCTGCTGGCTTATGATAAACTTCGCTGGAAATTGCTTGTTTGTCGTTTGAGAGCCCACATTGATTTGCTGCTGTTGCTGTTGTAGTTGCTGCTGTGGTAGCTGCTGTTGCTGTTGAATTTGCTGCACAAGCTGTGGATGCTGCTGCACCTGCTGCTGTTGAATAATCTGCTGTTGTTGTTGTTGTTGCTGCTGAAGATTCTGTGAACCAATGATTTGCTGCTGTTGGGGTTGCTGAGACGATTGTTGGTACGGTGGGGATTGCAACTGAGAAACAACCTGCTGCTGCTGCAGTATTTGCTGTTGACCACCTGTCACAGCTGGCTGCTGTACAATTTGTTGCGTTACGCCCAAACCTTGCTGTTGTATTATACGCACTTGCTGTTGCAAGCCCGGCTGCTGCTGCTGTTGTTGTTGTTGTTGTTGTTGTTGTTGTTGTTGTTGTTGTTGTTGTTGTTGTTGCTGCTGCTGCTGGGAGAATTGTATTTGCTGGGGTACAATTGTAGTACTCTGCTTCTGCATCAGCTGCTGTTGCTGTTGTTGCTGCAACTGCAGAAGTTGTTGTTGTTTCTGTTGTTGTTGTTGTTGCTGCTGTATGTTAAGCATATGACTTTGGATGATTTGTTGGCCCTGGGCGGTTGAGGTATTGATGACGTGCCTTTGGGTAATAATCTGGTTATTGCCTTGGCTTATGACTATTTGCTGTTGCTGAACTGGGTGTTGTTGCTGAGGGTGGGGAGATTGTCGAGGTGATTGCTGCTGTTGCTGTTTCTGCAATTGCTGCGCCATTTGCTGTCGCAGGATAATTGATTCGTGGTTGGGACTTTGCGCGGTTCGACTGAGGACCTGAGCAACTTGAACCGGGTCCGTAGGGTCGATTGGCTTAGATATGATAATTTGCTTCGTCTGCGATTGCTGCTAGAAGTAAACAATGCCGTTATATATATGACAAAAGAAAAGCTATAGCTATGGGACATACCTGGACAGAAACATTAGAAGACCCCCCATGCTGTGGGGACCGCTGCAGGAGCTGCTGCTGCTGCTGCTGCTGCTGCTGAATCTTTTGCTGCTGACTGAACGAAAGCAGCTGTTGCTGCAGCGTTTGCTGTTGTGTGGGGGTATTCCCACCACCGGAACCAGCAGCTATCTGCTGTTGTGTTACTATCATTTGCCTGTGCTGCTGTCCAGCGGGGGCATGCTGCTGCTGCTGCCGCCCTTGCTGTAACTGTTGCCGTAATTGATGATGCTGCACAGTCATTGAGTGCTGGGGAGATTGAGGTGGTGGTGTCATCTGTGGCGCTGGTGAATGCAAAGTTCTGGGTGACTGTGAGGAAAGCAGGCTTTGTAATTGCGGTTGGGGTGAGGGCGACTGCAGAACAATTGGTGATTGATTTTGTTGCATCCTTGGACTTTGCTGGTGTATTTGCAACTGCTGTTGTAACGATTGCTGTTGCTGGATTAATTGAGCTTGCTGATGCTGAATTTGACGCTGCAAACTTTGCTGATGTGGCGTTAGGCTCTGTCCACTTTGTTGCTGCTGTTGGAGTAGCTGTTGCTGTTGTTGCAGAATTTGTTGTTGTCTGAGAATATGTTGTTGCAGCATTTGCGGTGACATTGGAATTGATTGAGTTTGCGGCTGTGGCGGCTGCTGCTGCTGCTGTTGAGGCGGTTGCGATTGTTGTGGCTGGGGAGACATAGGCACCGACTGGTGTTGCGGTGATTGCTGCATTTGAGGCTGCGGTGTGGACGGTTGGGAAAGCGACTGTTGTGGTGTACGCGGTTGAGGTGTGTGAGGTGCACTTATAGACTGGGGTGTTCGCGGCTGTTGAATAGGTTGTTGTGTTTGTTGTGGTTGGGGCGTACGTGGTTTCTGCAACGGGGTGGTACATTGTTGCGGTTGCGGCGTTCTTGGCGGACCGGTTGGTGTTTGTGGAGTTCTCGGCTGCTGAGGTGTATGTGGTTGAGGTGTAAGCGGTTGTGGAGTTCTTGATGGCTGGGGTTGCTGTTGCAACTGCTGCTGCTGCTGTGCCAATTGATGTTGCTGTTGAAGCTGCTGCTGCTGTTGTTGTTGTTGCAACTGTTGCTGTAGTCTTTGTTGTAACTGATGGTGCAACTGAATTTTCTGCTGAATTATCTGTGTTTGCTGTTGCTGCTGAAGTTGCTGCGGTTGGTGCTGCAGTGGCTGCTGTTGTTGTTGGTCAATATTTTGTGCTGGTTGCTGAATTAGCTGAATTTGAGATGATGGGGTTGATGAAGGCTGCTGTAATTGCTGCTGTTGTTGCTGCTGTTGTTGCTGCTGAAGTTGTTGTTGCAGCTGCTGCATTTGTTGAAGCGAGGGACTTTTTAGGTTCCGTTGCACTGGGACGTTGACTATCTGCGGCTTAACACTAATGGGCGACTTTGTTAGTGTAGATGTCACAGCCTGCGGTGGGGTTTGAGTTTGCGTTTCGCCCATTACCGCATTTGGCTGTTGTATGATTTTTTGTTGCAGTATGATCTGCGAAGGTTGCTGAATAGTAGTAGTATTTCCGCTGGGAGTTTTTCCTTGCGTGATAGATCTTGGACGCACGAATATAATTGGAGATTGTGTGGACTGCGGCTGCTTGTTGGCTCCTATTTGCGAATTTGGTATTGTCGTTATAATAATGTTGTTCTGTCCTGTAGACGATATTGAACGAATTATTTGCGCAGGTGCTGGAGATGTTACCATTGTTTGGGTGACAGACGCTGTGATTGTAGGTTGCTGCGATTGAGGAAGAGGAAGTTTTGGGGGTAGCGGTTGTGTTTGCTTTTGTACTGACAAAGCCAATGATTGTTGCAGGGACTGTTGGATTGGCTGCTGCTGTTGTGGTTGTTGTTGTTGTTGATGATGTTGTTGTTGTTGTTGCTGCTGTTGTTGTTGTTGTTGCTGTTGTTGCTGCTGCTGATGTTGTTGCTGTTGTTTTTGCTGCTGTTGCTGCTGTTTTTGTTGCAATAGCTGTTGTTGATGCAACTGATTAATCTTTTCTTGCTGTAGTACCTGCTGTTGTTTTTGTTGTTCTTGCTCTTGTATGAGTTGCTGCTTAATCTGTTGAATCTTTTGCTGTTGTAATAACTGCTGGGCTTCCTGCTCCTTCTGCAACTCCTGTTGTTGTAACTGCTGTTGTTGTTGCTGCTGTTGCTGTTGTTGCTGCTGCTGTTGAATCTGTTTGACTTTCTCTTGCTGCATTTGCATTTGTTGTTGTTTCAACATTTCTTGTTGGTCTTCCTGTTGTTTTTGTTCTTGTACTGTTTTCGGCAGTTGTTTACTTACAACGGCGTTGCCTTTCTTCTCTACATTTTCGTCAAAGCCAATAATCTTTGCTAAAGCCGATAACGATGGCTTTTCCAAGTTCGATGTAGCTGGGGTGGCAGCTACAGCTGAAGCCGGAGCCATCGCAACTGGTGTCGTAATCTTTGAGAGTTTAGGTTTATCCAATATCTTAAGCAAACGCGGGTGGTACGGTTCACACGGAATTATTTCCCTTTTCTTGATGCATTCTACAACCCAATCAGGCGAAACTAAACTTATTCGTCCCTTTGCCAATGAATTCGCTTTTATATATGCGTTGCCCGTAGCTGTGCCACATATCAAATGCGTCGTTTTCGTATTAAAATTCGGACTTATCTCAGCGCCATAAAATGTTAGCATAGCGTACAATTTGCGACGATCAGTCGCACTGACTTGTGATAAAGACGCTCGGACGCCAGTAAATAGCCGTGATTTATTAGGATCGAATGCCTTTGTAGAGGCCAGGCGACCAAGTTTTACACTGTGGGTTATCCAATTTTCAGTAACAGGTGTTACGCTGTACAAATCGATAAACATGCCAAGTTCTGCTTCTGTGTAATTGTTGCCGCAAACGATATGGGTAACAAGTTCGGTGACATATGGTCTTGATTGTGCGCCACCATTTTTAAGAAGTGATTCGACCTGTGAATAAACAATGTTTCCTTTAAACACTGAATTATAAAGAAAAAGCAGTCGATTTTAGATACAAGAATCAAAAAAAGAAGAAAATTTTACGATTTGGTTTGTGGCTGTGACCCCAAAGCTGTAGTAAATAAATTTCTGGTAGCTCAGTGGTTGGTGTGCTCAAATCAACAAGGGGTCTCAGGTTTTAACCCCGGACTTACGTTGAGTTATTCAGGACTTGATTTAACGGCAACTTTATAACAAGTGAATTACCCGCTAACATAAGGAAGTGGCATTCAACCGATTCCAAAAAAAGATTGAGATACATCGTTCCATGCTGTACAAAGGTAATGGAAAAGGTGATGAATAGTGAACTAATGTCACACGTATCCATTTTGCTGTAGTTTTTGTATTCCGGATCTGTTGAATGCTTTTGGCAAAACAAAGACAATTTCTTGTCTCCTTTTATATCAATGAACTTATATTATCTTCGATTTTTTGCTGATGATGCTCAATTGTGTAAACTTTCAGTCAATAGACAATACGTAAAATACTGTTCTTTACACTTCAGTAAATAACTTCCGCTTGCAAACCAGAGATTGTCATCAGTATGAAGTATACGTTTTTAATACACTTCAAGAAAACAATGTAACGCCAAGAATTAAACCTTTCGGAATACCAATATTGACAAATCATCAAAGCCGCCTTCGACAGCCTCAATAGAGACGAGCTACACAGGGCCATGTTTAGTTTTGGTATTTTTATGAAACTCTTGGGTCCGTGTATGCTTAATACTCTGCTGCGCTGTGTCCAGAGGGTTTGATCCGCTTAGGACAACGTAAGATTAAGCATAAATTTGTACGAGCTGGACTTCTACCTGTTACGGAAAGTAGACGTGAATCGGGAAAAATGAGAAGGACATGAAGAGCAAATGTGGATACTAAAGCTCCGGTCTAGAGTTTTTAATTCCAATTGGGAGACAACGCAGTAAGGGGACACCAAGGTGGCCTACGGCCAACCAAAACTTTACGGAGTTAGCCCTAAATTCGAATAATGCGCCAAACGTATTAGTAGAGAGTTATCTACGTATTGGAAGACGAGAAGAGGTGGTTTGATATGGTGCCTACTAGTCATATTTGCAGATTTCAACGAAAGCAACAAGTAGGTATTCACCGAAAGGCACTATTCTCACGATAAACATTTTTTAAATAAACATTTTGGATTTCAAGTAATCAAAATAAGTTAAAAACACCAACTTATTTCTACTCAGCAAAACTCCAAACGACTTTGAAACCATTTTTACTTTAAAATGTGTTTTTCTTACAATTCGCCTTCTATCCAAAGTTTTATTTGCAAACACTAGGGGCAATTTTGCGAAGACTATTCGATAAGATAATGTTCGGAAAAATCAGCTTTACCCAGTTTAATGGGTAAACGCTTACAAAATTATCCGCCGTTGTGCTAACCTAATTAGGTTTCTGCTATGTAGATTAGAAATGGAAAAATAATATAAATGTAAGTGTGATAATTTTTGTTAACCTGTTCGTCTAAATTGCCGCTTATGAAGTACTTAACGCTGGAGAATAGATCCTCCCGAACTTGAAGGCTCTCCATTTTTCACGTCTTTTTGGTGTATGCCAATGTTTTTTCCGTGATGTGCTTTTAAATTATTTTGTTTTTGCACATTATACATTAGTTTTGCCTTTTTCCTACCGTAATTTCAAAAAGCGCATATACGACACATAAAATAATCACACTTTGTTGGTATAATCCGCGGACTAGATTTTAGATTATTTTGAGTTTCACATAAAACGTTTTGCACAAAAACCAAAATTAAATCAATTTATTATCATTCGAAGAAATGAATATTAATGAAGAAAAAGATTATGGAAACATAGGAATTTCTACATTTTCAATCCCAGAAGAAATTAACGCAAAAATGATAAGAGTGTAAAAAATCAACGCCACAAAAACCGAAAAAATGAAGTTTTGAGCAATAAAAAAAAGTGCAAACATGGCTGCCCGGGAAGTGATGCCAGGTTCCGATAGCTTATGACAGGCATTCCATACACATGTGTTTTGTTGAACAAAACTTTTTTTTGAATAGTTCCTGGTCATTGACTTATTAGGTCCATTCGAGTAATTTCACGAGCCAAGCACTAAAAATCTGTCAAACTCCAAAAATGGAGCGAAACTCTCTCAGAAAGCTGAAAATATACTCCAAGTACGTGGATACGCTTCTAGCTACTTTGAGCCACTTACATCTTTGAAATCTAACCCATATCACGAATAAATTTATTACTAACCTTTTTGCAACGTTCTAGGAGAACATTCGACCACCACCGAATTTTCTTTATTTTCAGATATTTTATTTTTGTGTACAATTGATTTTTAAAACGGATTTTGAATGTTTTTGCTGTCAATTTTGCGCATTTGACATTTTTATCAGTACTTGCCGATTGAAATTCTCTGAGCTGTTTCGAGCCAAAAGAGGAACTGCTCATGTTATACACGTACTCATCATTTTTGATGAGTACGTGTATAACCTTTCTGCGATTGCGATCGATTTATATCGATTGCGTTCGATTCAAACCGCGTACGCGAACGAACCTATTATATATGGACTGCTAGTGAAATGTCACTTCCATACAATCTCTGCCCAGAAAATGACGCCAACATAAAATGTTGTGAAACAAAATGACAACCATCTTTGATTTCTCCATAGAATACTAGAGCCACCTATTGGGCGTGAGTGTATTTGCCAAGTGAAACGGTTGAAATTCAAATTGCGGCATTGTTTACAATAGATGTCATCTCGAAATTGAGCTAGTTTAAATAATTAATAATAGATGGAACCAACAAAATTTGAATAAAAAATCCTTTTTCATTGTCCCATAAATTGCACAATTTTCGTATATTTATTGCGAACTAGTTTTTTATGTTGTTTTTCATTATTAATTTTAGAATTATGATTGTCAATAATATCACATTCAAGTACATGAGACTTTAATTCATCATATAAATTGCTTACATCTATATTTCTTAAAGTACTATAGGCTATCAGGCTATAAATCTTATTGCACCCTAATTTATTTTGTAATTCATACAAAAACACAGTTTTCTGGACAGTTTTACAAATTTTGATTGCGTCCTTTTGTGTGTTTCTCAGGAAACCTTTAGATTTTATATTAATAAAATTTGATTTTTCTGTTCTACCAGAAATAGGAAAAATTGTCGGTACCGGGAAACAATTGCACGCCAAAGCCAATTTTTTTGTAGCAATTTGCTTCGAAATGTTTGGAGCAAATTCTTGTCAATGTACTGGTCATTAAGACAAAGTATCGCTTCAAGTCAATCTTTGTTAAATCCATTTTTTTTACGCAATCTAAATAAAACAAAATGAGTTTTCTGCCTCATCTTACCTATGGAAACAGACTTGTCCCTTTTCAGAGAAACTTAAATCATTGCAAATTGCAACCAATTATACAACACTGCATTTTTAAATTTTAAATCTTTATTCAATTAATCGCAATAACACAGTGAGTTTCCAATTTATTCCACTCCGAACCACGAGAGCTAGCGCTTATGGTGGAACCAACGCGAAGTGGTCTACTAGCAGCCCATATATAATAAGTCAATGTTCCTGGTAATATATTTTTTGTTTTGTAGGTACAATTAGGATGAGGTTAACAATGGCCGCGTTCCACTGCCCTCCATAAAAAAAAAACTCCATCTAGCGCGGACGTTCCTTCATCTGGGATATTTTGTGCTAGACATCTAGCGGGCAATGGATCGCGGCCAATATCTAGTACGTACACGAAGTAAATAAAGTATGGTCGCACTTAACCAAAGTTGTTGGATGCTGGGGCAGTGTTATTAGCACTCCCTTCATTTATCCCACGAAGCGTGGTCATTTTTCCCTTTTTACTGTACTCAAGTTCCCTTTTAAAATCTCACTATTCTATTTTGCGGCAAAGTCCATTTTTTAAAAGTTTTTTTTTGTTACACGGAAAGAAAATCACGTTAAACTTATCTTTAAGCATATTATGCTGCTCGCGCTTAAGTTAAGCTTCCATACAAAAATGTTTCCAAAGATAAAATTAAGCAAAGCAGTTAAGCAAAGCCGTACGCAGTTAAAGCTGACAGATCAGGGAAAATATCGGTATTTCAAACGAAAGGAAAAAAACTGTATAGAGAATGGTAAGTTCAACACAAAAAAATCGTTGTTGTTAATTTAATTTCTTTTAGAAATGGAATATTTTAGCGAGGAGTACCTGGAAGATGTTTTTTGAGGAAGTAGAAATAAAAAAACCAAAAAAAATTCCAACACAGTTTTTTTTTGACCGAAACTACACTGCCAATATTAATGTCGTTTTCGATTTGGCTTTTCAGATTTTGAACTAAGATTTCAGATTTCTGCTGCCAAATCGAACATAAAATCCGAATTTTATTGGTTCTTGTGTGTATTCAGTTGGCCGCAAAAAATATTTTTTTTCACTTGCACTGGAAATCCATTTCAATTGCTTTTTACACATTTATAACAACGGTTAATTCAGTTAAAAAATCAATCCTTCAAACGATAAACAATTCTTAGCCGCCAGCTGTGTGTCATACACACTGGTATTAGTGGAAGTATGTTTGAAATCTGAGAAAAAAGAGATTTCTCTAAAGAGAGTCAGATAAAATTGTATATAGTGTGTTTCTTGATCTCAAGAGAGCATTTGAGACAATCGATAGACAATTACTTATTGAAAAACTCAGTAAATACGGTGTCAATGGTCAAGAGTTAAATTGGTTTCAATCATACCTATCTAACCGAACCCAACGCGTGAATTTAAATGGAAGAATGTCGGATTCAAAAGAAGTGCTGCTGGGTGTACCACAAGGCTCGCTGCTTGGAGCACTTTTATTCGTGATTTATATAAATGATATGATCAAATCAGTGAGTGATTGCCATCTCGTACTGTTTGCGGACGACGCACTGATGTATGTAGAGGGAAATGACCTTGATGAATGTCACCGCAAGATACAACAGGACTTGGACAGGGTTTACTATTGGACGTGTCAAAATAAGCTTAAGATAAACACTAAGAAAACAAAGTGTATGATTACTAAAACAAGTATGAATATAGTATCTGATTTGTATATTGATAACGAAGTAATCGAAAGAGTAGATGAAATAAAGTACTTAGGCATAGTAATTGATTACAAATTAACGTTTGAAAGACACATTAATTACCTCTGTAAGAAAATAGCTAAAAAAATAGGTTTTATGAAAAGAATTCGTAGAGACGTTACAACTTTATCAGCAATAAAAATATATAATGTGATTGTAAAACCTCATTTCGAGTATTGTTCATCTATTTTATTTCTATGTAATGAAGGCCTAATTTCAAGACTCCAGCTATTACAAAATAAGGCAATGAGAATGATTCTAAAGTGCAATATATATAGTCCGATTAATTTTATGTTAAATGCTTTAATGTGGTTAAGTGTGAAACAGCGGATCGTCGTAAATATTTTAATGTTTATATTCAAAATTAAAAATAACTTAATGCCAAAATATCTGTTTAAATATATTCACTTTATTGGCGATATGCAGCCATATTCTCTTAGAAATGCGGGCGATTTCCGTCTGCCAAACTATATAAAAGCGGGTGCACAAAATTCCCTAGTATATAAGGGTTTTAAATTATATAATACTTTACCAGCGCCCTTAAAAAGCATTACTAGTATGAGGGAATTTAAGAAAAATATGATAGAATTTGTTAAAGTGAAATTCCAATAACTGAAATCCCTTAATGAAAGTTTTGTACATATATTTTAATTAATCTTAAATAAGTCAAATGGAAGTACACATTTTTAAATAACTTATTGTAAACTTTATTAAATAGCAATTTGAATGCTAAATAAACTTACTTACTACTACTAGATCAAAAAAAAGATTGATTTTTTTCAAATCGAAATTTTTTTTTTTTAAACTGATGTTTTTTCCAAATCGAAAACGACATTAGTTTGTTGATAGTCATTTCATCGAAATTAATAGTTTGAATGCATTTTAGTCAAAATGTTTTCGCATTCCCTTATTCACAGAGGGCCTTTAGAATATCGAAATTCCCACATAAAGGAAGAAATCTTACGATCTATAAACACTGACTGTACAAATCATCCGTAAGCAGTTTCACCAACCTTAAAACTAAAAACTAGGTACAAAAAGAAACACTTTTTTGGTCGACTGTCAAATCAACTGACACCGTATAATTTTTGAGGAAGAATCCCGATAAATATAGGAAATAGTTCAATTTTTTGGGCGATTTGTATAAATATCTACTTAAAAGAATTACTACTGTGTCCACCATGAGAATCTTCTCCCTCGCCAAGCATGGTAAGATATGTAATAAGTGACAAGTGGAATATATTGTTTTTGTTTGCTGGGTTGATTTATAATAGGTTATGAGATCTTATGTCATCAACAAACCATTTCTCTGTAAAATGTAACACTTTCTTCAAATTCTATAGGACGTCGTTTTGTTCCTCAGAACGTCCGGATGTATGCCTTAGAGGGTAAAGACATTATCACACCGGCTAAGGGCTACATTTATGTTAATAACAAGGAGGAGAGTATGGAATTGAAAGATGTTACAGACAGGGCTGCTCAAAAGATTTTCTTAACTGAACTTATGCGTGGCTTTGGTGTTACCTTGGCGCATATCTTCAAAGAGCCGGCTACTATTAATTACCCTTTTGAAAAGGGACCATTGAGCCCACGTTTCCGTGGAGAGCATGCACTTAGACGCTATCCAAGTGGAGAAGAACGTTGTATTGCATGCAAGCTGTGTGAGGCTATCTGTCCGGCGCAGGCCATTACCATTGAAGCGGAGGAACGTGCTGACGGAAGTAGACGAACAACACGATACGATATTGACATGACCAAGTGCATATACTGCGGATTTTGCCAGGTATGTAGACTTCGTTAATTTATTAATTCAATGTCGGGACATTCATTTAAAAGGATCGCGGGTGTATGTACAATTGCCTTAAGTTTATTTCTTATTAGAATATAATCAGCAATGGGAACACTTTCGCATTTTATAATTGTATTTTTGTATTTACTGGAGTAGAATGACTTCCACACTATCCGATAACAATGTAAAATGTAATATTTCAGATACAGCTTTGTTTTATCATGTTGAATATAAAAGACCATCCATCATGGTCTGTAGATCTATATCCAAAACTATTTAACTTGCATCAACTTGTTATGGGCGCAAATTTATTACTTTTATTATACGACCGACCCGGTGGCAGGTATAAATACGCCGCTAATCTTAGAGTCTTAGAGAAATCGGTATTCAATCGTTACATAAATAAAATGAGTTTACTACCAAGTTTTGTTGTTTAGTTTTGCTCTACACTTGATTTTTAAGGAAATATTTTCGAGCTGTGTTTGTGCAGTTTCGTGCAATATAAAATAGCTCTTTAAGGATATTGTTCTGCATAAATTGTAAAACTAACAACTTTAATGAAAAGAAAAACTCCACCCACTGAGTGCGGACAAACTCTCTCTCTCTCTGGATATATCCAAGGGAATATAGTTAGATAAATTGTTTCTTCGGTGGCTATTAGTTATGTTATCGCGTAGATAATTTTAAACAGAAGGCACAAAAAATTGCAAAGTATATTGAAAACGTATTAGTTCCGCATCCATCATGTATCTGGTTTATCTGAATATAATATACATTCTTTCTTTGCTTAACTATACATTTTAACATCATTCCCATTTTTACAGGAAGCTTGTCCCGTTGATGCCATCGTAGAAGGTCCGAATTTCGAATTCTCCACAGAAACACACGAAGAACTCCTTTATAACAAGGAAAAACTCCTCAACAACGGCGACAAATGGGAATCAGAAATTGCCTCAAACTTGCAAGCTGATCATTTGTATCGCTAAATTGACAGACGTCGGGAACGAAGGATAGGTTTAGAGATATATTTAACCAAGGAAACAAGAACTGGCAGTTTAAAAGAAATAGCTACCTTATTCCCAATAGTTGTCTAGTTGAAGTAATGTTACTAGCATAATAAAACCACTTCTTTTCCAGTTTGGAATTAGATAAAACAGTTGTCTCTTTATTTTAGTTTAACTCTTTTCTACATATAGACGAATATAAAATGCTTATTGGCCCGGACCAGACAATGACTTTTCCATGAACTTCTTTTTTGCAAAGCAGGTCCACCATTTATTTGGCTTTCCATCATCGGAAAATACTTTGTCACACACTCGACTGCCTGTCTCATGGCGCAATTGAAGCAGATACTGTCTCATCAGATCTAAAAAATAACATTAGGAATTAAGTTAAGAAATTAAAAATCGATTTGAAGTTGCTTCAAGGAAATAAAATTAGTCCGTGAAAGACATTCTACATTTCTGGTGAACCAACAACAAAATCACACAATTTAAAGTTTAAGCGATGAGGATGATGAAACACAACTCAAACAATTAGTTATTTTCTGGATCTAACCTGCATCGGTAAGCCCCGGCTTAGCGTAGACAGCATTTAATGGAAAACCGGCATCGCCGGGAATATCGAATTTAGATATGGCTAAACTGTACATCTCCTGTTGTCCCTGATTTTTATTTGAACACCTCTGGAGTTTCTTCAAGCACTCCGTAATGTATAGTGTTATATATATAAGAACACGATCAATTTCGTTCTATAATAATATTAAGGTAATTTTTTAAAACAACGTAAAAGGTAGCAGGCATTCCTACCTTCACTTCGTAAGTTCGGAAAAATACATTCGCCTTGAAGTAGTACAGTGACTCATCAATGATATCAGTATCGATATTGGCGCTAGGAGCAGGTCCACGAAATTGTGTACGCAGAGGCAGGATAGCCATATTTCCAACTGATTGTTTCCATTCCTTTATTTGTGAATGATAGGCCTAGGAGAGAAAAATATTTTTTAAATTGTATTGCCGATTGCCTTATCAATCAAATCGGTAAACCACGCCCAAAGAGGCACCCATAGAAATTATTTTAAACACATTATCTTACCGGCATTGTGAAATATTTAATACTTTTTCTTAATCTTGTAAACTATGCTTAGCAATTTATTAAATTAACTATTTTAAAGTAGAAAATGTTGGAGCAATTTTCATTCTTTTGATTTTGACACATTTACCTATCAAAGTTCTGTTCGCTTCGAGTAGTCAGAGTCCGGCGAAGTATTTGTTTTCGATTAGTGGGGAAGTTCAATATCTGAAAAGTCTGATCGCTGTCTGACTAGATGTATCTCGGTTTTCATTGGCTGAAATCGGTCATATGAGCAGCTGTTTCAGTTGACGTTTATGAAGGGGGTAGCCGGCGAATCTAGTCAAGAAATTCGTGACTGAGCACTAAGTTCACAGTTCACATATGCTGCTGACGTAGGAAAAGTGACCTTCCCGACCAATCTAGTTTTTGAGTTCAGGTTATATCTATAGTCCAGACCAATAATCTAGTCGACTTAAGATAACTAGATTTTTGAATGATGAGTTCAGGATGAGTTCGCATCGTAGGTACCTAGTACCTACCATTAATTCGTAGGTAGGTATCTCCGTTATTAATAAATGAAACATAGGCATAGTCTTCCGCATTTTTATTTAGGAGGATAATTGAGAATGCCGACTTCAATGGTTAATACCATAGACAAACCATACTGAGATCCTCAACTCACAATCCTCTTGCCGATGGCCCCCTCAGTTTTTTTTTTTTCAAATTCGCCATTTTGCTTTCCTATCGGTGTTATGTCAAAAAAGAATCCGTGTGACATGCAAAAACATACAAAAATAAATTCTGCCAACCGCGAAAACCGTGGGGAAATGTGAAAGACTTCGGGAATTCCACATTTTTTTATTACTGAATGCCATTGGTTAGTTATTATAAATTGTTTAAAAGGCGAATAATTTGATTTGTTTGCTTAATAAAACTACCTAAAGGAGATGTTGTATATACTAGAAACATATTAGGATAAACATGGTTGTGTATTTTCCACTTTTGGATATCAATAACTTCGATTTAGTGTGTAAATTTTTCTTAAAAAATAAAAAAAAATTGCTCAAAATGTTTTCATTTTCCCTTAACCAATCTACATTGTTAATTTTTCATGAACATTTTAAGCAAATGTGCACTTATTCCCAAAAAAAAATATTATCCACACGTAACGAACAATTTCAAATTTAACGGATAAAACTCTATGAACTCTGCCAGCAACTTTGCCTACAGCGGAAGTGTCTCATATCTGCTGGGAGTGTGTTGGTGAGCCGGAATTTTTGAAGTTTCGTGACATTTGTCAATACGATTTTCTATGTAACAATACTAGCGCACCAAACGTGAACACTCCATAAAAATATAGCTTGTAGGCTAAGTAACGGGAAATCGGATGGAGTTGGTGGTCTCAGTATTGTCTCTGGTTAATACTTTACCAAAATCCATTTGAAACGTATTTTGTTGCTTTTTTTTCGTTGGACTTCTGCTCAGTAGTTAAGCAGAATAGATACTGAGCCACTGCACTCATTTAATTAAATAAAAAAAAATAGTTGGCGCCTCACAGCCATTCATTTTGTGTTTCTTTTATTTTTAATTTTTGGGATGAATGGAAGGGATCTTCGATATTATGCCGAGTCCAAACGGCCAATGAGAAGCTCTTTCATGACAGTTATACTCTTGAATGTTTGTCAGACGCTCGCGACAGGTGACGCAGTGGAAAAACCAATATATTATTGTGTGTCTGACGTCGACGGTGCTTTTTCTATATAAATATAAACACTCAAAAATGTATACCTACCTGAGTAGTAGTTTGTGTTGCTACCTTTTGTATTCTGTTACAGGCTTTAAATAAAAAGTCTACTACATTTATTCTATCTTTTTTTTTTTGCAACAAAATGTTGTGAGCAATGAATATAAATATCAAACAAGTTGATTCAAAATAAATACATATTTTTTTGGGAATAGGACATTTGGGAAAACGTTTTTCAATTTTATAATTATATTACATGATGACCGAAAACAAAGATGATCCATCCAATATTGCACATCGACTGGAAAAACTTAACCAATGGCAAGAAGAGCAAAAAAAAATTCTATTCGAACGACAAAACAACCAACGTAAGCTCCTCGGATTGGAGCACAAGAAAATGTGCGAAATGTTAGGTATTTTCCATACTGATAATAGTTTGCTTGATGATGAAGATGAGGTAGTTAGTGAAAATAGTGATGCGGATACTACTCTGGGTGTAAGTATACTTGACCAGACTGCGAATGAAAACAAATCTATTCAACAGAATCAAGAGCATCAGATTGCGAAACCAAAACAACCATTTCTCCGACGAAAACAGGGTTTAATAAACCGTTTCAGAATGGATCCGGATCTATTCCGCTTGAACAAACTTCCTTCTTATAAATTCTCTTCTACACATCCAAGTCTAAAAGAACAATCAGAGAAAAACAAAAATTTGAAATGCAAAGTTGTGGAGGTACAAAAAGATCGTGAGCCGCCGTTGATCAAAGGCATATTAAAGCTAAAAGCGAAAAAACAATCAATCAATACAAATATAGATTTTTTAGAGGAAAACTTCAAAAAATCGCTCATTTCATCCAAAACTGCCTGTAATTCGACACCAGACGTAAAGTCACAATCGTCTTCCATAAATGAGACCCCAGAACCAATATCCTGGGCGGCAATTCTTGATCCGCATAGTATAAAACCTATTGAAAATCGGGGATTACATTCCAGCTACCGGGTGTCTCAAGATGAAACTGATAATCTCAGTATATTTGAGTTGCTCGAGGAGAAAGCCAAGAATGGAAGTTTTGACTTAAATTCCAGCTGTATCAAAAAATTTCTAAAAAAGTGTCAAAATGATTCGAGTGAAACTACGCCTGAGACGTCATCGGTTTCAGTTAAACTTCCTCCAATTCCTTACGAAGTCTACCAAAACTCCAAGTCAATAGTTTCTGATTCATCAGACACGGAAGGCGATGGGGACGTTACACCGAGACCCTTAGCTAACGTTCGTTTTGCGGACCCTCTGCAACCAGATGAGGCAGCACCGCACAATTCGCAAACATTAGATACCAGCGATGCAACTCAAGTATTTACAGAATTCAAAAAAATTCTATTCGCCAATCAAAGTGATTTCACAATCAATGATAGCTTTCAAGGTGGCGGTGCACTTACTCAGGAAATCCTTCAAAAAACTGAATTAATAAAAGCACGCGTGCACGAACTGGAGTCAGAAATAACAAATTTCAAGGAAAACAACTTGGAGCTGGTTAAATCTAAGCAAGAACATGAACTGGAAAAGGCGCACTTTGAGCAGGAGCGCATTGAATCAATTGAGAAACTTAACGATGAGAGGATTCAGCTGGAGATCTATTTGCATGATGAACGCATGAAAATCGAGGCGGACCGCAGCAAGATGGAAAAACAGATGCGAAATCAAAAATCGATGACTGCCTTGAAAGATAAGAAGGAGATAATAAAGTTACGCGAAGAAATCGACAGTTTACAAAAAGAACTGAAGAGGAAAGATGAAGCTCACATTGCCGCACAATCCAGACTTAGGGCTCAAGTTAGAAATCTCGAAAAGGATGTGCGACAATTAAACTTGGAGATCGGTGCTGTCAACAAGGAAAACAAACGACTAGAGTCGGAGAATCTTAAAATTAACAGGCAGAGCAACAATAAAATGCTCCAGGAGATCAACAGAAATATCGCAAAGCTGGCACCAAAAGGCGTAAGTTCACTTACTTCTAGCGCATTTATTAAATTTTAGAACTCGTAAGAATTTTGCTAATTCACTCAAAATATTTCACTTGAAAATCCACACATCACGAATGTATTTAGTATTAATAATTATCCAAGTGTCTAGTAGCCTGGGGTGTCAGCACGTAACTTGATACAATCGAGTTCAGTCGATACAATCGAGCTCTGGCAGCATCGGGGATGCTGCAAATTTCGTGGATGGAAGACTTTATGAAGCTTCAAAAAGTTGAGCTGGATTAATTTTTTATTTTGTTAAATATATTAAGTGAATCTTTAAGCAGACATTTCTTTAAAACTCGTTGAGAAATGCAATATGTCCCTTATCTTGTTGATACAGTAAATAACTTTTTAATGTTTTTTTAGACCTCTTTTGCGTACATTGAAGAGGACCCACCCGAAAAGATTTCTACTATTGTCCAGCAGCAATCCAAACCGAAACCAATAGCTCGCTGCAGAAGTGACGAAGTAAAACGTAAGGCCAATTCAATGAAACAACGCGACTCGCCGGTACACAGTTCGGATGAAGATTCTAGTAACACGTCATCTATGGAGGACCAACGGTCTTCAGTAAAAGTTACCTTTGCCAAGTCACCAACAACACCAAGCCAAAAAGAGTCTAATGACAAATTAAATTTAAGTGAAGCACTAACAAGCTCCGCTGATGCCTCATTTAAGCGTGAAATCCGCAACCCCGATGGCAGCAAAGACATATGGTATCCAAACGGAAATCTAAAAAAAATGTCTGCTGACGGAATGGTGATACGGATGCTTTACTTCAACAAGGACATCAAAGAGACAAATATTAACGAGGGTACGGTTAAGTATTACTACGCTGAAACGAATACGTGGCACACCACTTATTTGGATGGCCTGGAAATTCTAGAATTTCCAAATGGACAAACCGAGCATCGCTACAAAGATGGACGCATCGAGGTCCACTTCCCAAATAATTCGATCAAAGTAACAAACCCATCAGATGAGCATAAACTGGAAGAGTGGCGATTCGCTGATGGAACCAATTTGATTCAAATGAAGAACGGCGACAAAATACTTTTGCTATCCAATGGACAGAAAGAGATTCACACTGCGCTCAGCAAACGAAGGGAGTATCCAGATGGAACAGTGAAGTTGGTCTATCCGGATGGTAGCCAAGAGACGCGATACTCCAATGGTAGAGTTAGACTGAAAGATAAGGATGGCAATTTGGTTATGGATACAGAAAATTTTAAGTACTAGCGCGGTGGCGCTAACACGCACACTAACTTCGTGGGATTTTTTATTAATTGTAAAATGTTTGATAAAATAACCATAACTTAAGTTTCCATTTGCATACAGTCGTAATTGCATTGCGCAAACTGACGAAAATTGTGATCGCTTAATCAAAACAAAAGCCTCTCTTCAAATGTAGTAAGAAATAAAATTAACTGATTTAAAATACTGATTTTGTTCTTAAACAAATATTTTGCTATTCCGCTATGGTAGCCTTTGCCTTTGTTATTTCAATAGCAGCCCAAGGTTTAGGCGAAAAAGGAATTAAGAATTAGTTTATCAAATGCCTGCAGAAATCTCAGGATGTCTTAGGAAATAAACATGGACATTTAAAGTGACTTTATTCATCGTCTTCCTCACCTTCAGGTGGATCAAAATCACGCATTTTAACATCAGCGTCTTCCCCATACTGTATGACGTTATCGATCTGCATCAGTAAATCCTGTACGCTTTCTTCATCATCCACATTTAATGGAACAAAACGCACTAAACTAAAATCCTCTATCAACGAGCCGATTGCCTCCGATAGCTTGCGATGGTTTCGGCCCCACGATGATTCTTGTGTAATATCACCCAACAACGATCGCGCATCGGGATCCAAGTATTTATCTAACTGGTTGCGAGCGGTTTTACTTAGCAGATCCATTTTCGATAAAACATTCACATGCGGCATCTCCAAATTAGCCATAACGCTGAGGGCTGCCATTGTGCCTGAAAGAAACTTGGCGCCATCGATCATGAACTGGGAATCCACAAGGAACACGGTGCATATTCGGAAGTTCCATGACTCGAGTAGTTGCACCAGCTCTTTCCCCATTGTCAAATGCGTGAATAGTTCTATTTGGCCTGGCATATCGAACAGGATATAATCGTCATCGGGCTCCCCTTCTCCTTCATCATCGGAACCTCCACAAAGTTGACTCTTCAGCCAGTCTTGGTTTTGAATAAGAAACTCTAAGCAAAAGACTAAGCCACCGTTGGGCCCGTAGTGTAATTCTTCGTCTTCCATAGCATCATCCAATTGAATTAGATCCCTAATATCCACTAACGGTTGATAATCAAAGTGTTCCGCCGCTGGGTCGAGATTGACCACTTCGATGGTCCGTTTGCTATCCTGTCCATGGCGCTGCATAAACGCACAGTATGTGGACTAGAAATAAATTGGGCGGTTTATTAAAATAAATGAATTTACATCAAAAAGTTCAGCACAAACCTTTCCACTACCCGCTGGGCCCATTACAATCTGGGCATAACGCATTTCGGTAGTTTTATTATTTACAAATGAATACAAACGTTAATATTTGTGGTAGCTTCTCGCATGTGTGAGGTGAAACATAAAATGTCATTTACGGTGAAATTCCTTTTTTTTATCATACTGTCAGACTTGTAGGTTGTAGTAGATTACACGGCAGATATGGCAATTCTACCAAACTCGCGCTAACAAATTCAGTGAAATAGATGCAACCATTGACTTATTATAATATATGGACTGCTAGTGAAATGTCACTTTCATGTTCCATACAATCTCTGCCCAGAAAATGAGGACAACATAACTAGCGCTCGTGGTTCTATGCGAAAAATAAGTGAAACAAAATGACAACCATCTTGGATTTCTCCATAGAATGCTAGAGCCACCTTTGCCAAAATTTGCCAAGTGAAACGGTTGAAATTCAAATTGTTGCGGCATTGTTTACAATAGATGCCATCTCGAAATTGTGCTAGTTTAAATAATTAATAATAGATGGAACCAACAAATCGTTTTTCATTGTCCCATAAATTGCACAATTTTCCTATATTTATTGCGAATTAGTTTTTTTTGTTGTTTTTCATTATTAATTTTAGAAATATGATGTAATAACACTTTACCGTATATTTCAATCACATTTCTGATCAATAAATACTTATGATTGTCAAGAATATCACATTCAAGTACATGAGAATTTAATTCATCATATAAATTGCTTACATCTATATTTCTTAAAGTACTTATATCTGCAACGAAATGGTCAGATGTGAGTTTCCAATTTATTCCGCTCCGAACCACGAGAGCTAGCGCTGTTGGAACCAACGCGAAGTTGTCTACTAGCAGTCCATATAAAGTCAATGGATGCAACACACAAGGCATATGGATTTTTATTTTCCCCGGTGGTTTACAACAACGGTGGGATCTCGTACCTACAGTTTGTGTAAATCATGGATATCAATGATCGGTTCCGTCTTTATAGACTGTGAATGAAGGATGAAATAAAGCGATATCGACAGAGCCAAAAATAATAGTGGTGAAGTTCCAACGCGACGACTGAGGTGGCTGTGTCATGTAGAGCGAATAGACACGAATGCTCCACCCTGAAAGGTCGTTGAATCCACACCCGAAGAACGGTGCAGGAGAGGAAGACCGCGACTCAAGTGGCGTACGCAAGTGGAAGGGGACCCTTGCAACTTAGCGTGCAAAACTAGAGACAGCTGGGCAGAGATCGTGTTGGAAAAAAATGTTTCCCCGCTGTACAAAGTTTCTTTACAAACTTTAGGCTTGCATTTAAATGCAAAATACATTTTTTTAGCTTAGTTTTATCAGATAAAGCCTAGTATGCTGCTCGCGCTTAAATTAAGCACCCATACAAAAATGTCTTCAAAGATAAAATTAAGCAAAGCAGTTAAAAATCCAAAGTATATTTAAACATTTTTTTTGTTATGGACAGTGTTTTTATGATAGTGCCGTTTTAGATTGACCTTGAAGATTTTACTGGACTCCTTGATTTCTTTCCATGTTTTTATTTTGTAAGAACACATTTAGAGAAAAATATTTAAAAACTGTATTCTACCAAACTGAATTTTATTTAAGAACTTTTTCTTTTGTTTGTCCAATCTAAAATGACGTACTTAAGCCAAAGTTCGAACGATACAAATCGTCTGTATTTGCACAGCGCGAATTCGATTAAAGCCGAGTAGGTAGCTAGTACTTCTTTTTCGTGTTTAATTTCACAACATTCGGTCTACCATAGGAACATACCTAGCGCATGTGAAACTATTACATTTGTAGCTACAGCGATGAAGATTTTTTGAAACAAGTGAACAAGAAACAAACAGAAAACCTAAAAAATACGACAGCTGACTGCAAAATTAGCTCTGCAAAGGAATTTTTTAATAAATATTTCACTAAAATGAAGTAAACTATTAATTTAAATCGTAATTTTTGTCTTTTAAACAATTCACTTAATTTTTAGACCTACTGGCAATCCACATTCGATGCCTATGCCATCAAATACCCCCTGGAAATCTGAAAGTATGCCTTGGTCCATGACTTCAA
Organism: Cheilosia variabilis; assembly: GCA_951230905.1. Taxonomy (NCBI): domain Eukaryota; kingdom Metazoa; phylum Arthropoda; class Insecta; order Diptera; family Syrphidae; genus Cheilosia; species Cheilosia variabilis. The sequence continues at coordinate 142,777,955 of OX579676.1, read as the reverse complement.
CAATGCAAAATGGTGTGATGCAGTTTTCTGCTCCTAATCTTGTATCTGAACCTTTTTACAGACGTTCGCTCAATCATCATAAACGAAAATCGGAGATAATTCCCCCTCTGTAAGTAAAAATAGCTTCTCCTAAATTATATTACGCTTTAAATGCGTGTTTTTTATTCCAATCAAGTCCCAATAAACAGTACATTTCCGAAGAGAAAATCACCGCTCATTTTAATGGTATGCACATCTCAACTAACTACGCACGACAAAGTGGTCCTAGCACAAGCAATGAATCTTCTATGGAATACGACTTCAATAACCCAATTACGCAGAAGGAACTTGAAGAGAAACTAAAGAACGCCAATCGAATAACCGTATGCGATGAGATCAAGAAAATGCACGCAGCACATTCAAACTTTATACCAAGTGCATTGCTCAACCGAATAGAGAGTCCATGCACAGCTTTAGTTCTATGGCAACCGCCAACAAAGTTAGAAGGTCTTATACCAGGGAAATCCAGAGATGAATATAGTAACAACTCAATTGACATCAACATCAACGAAGAGCAGGAGGATGCAGAAAACAACAACACAACGAACCGTGATATGAACTACTCGGATGGAGCTCCAACAGATGGCATGGACACTGATTTGTAATCGATTTGGAGCCATTTGGTTAACGCGGATATAAACAATACAATTATTATAAGTAATATCCAAGAAGTGATAAGATATGCGATCAGAGAAGATGATATATATTTATATGTAGAGTTTAAGTTGACTCCAGCGAAGGGAGTTGGATAGTTGAGATTTTGTTACGTTGTGTTTTAAAAAAAAAGAAGACTATTTTACAAAGTCCTCGTGCGTCGTCCTATGGGAGAAACTAAATTGTTAGAACAACCCTGCAAACGATATAGTTTGCCGTTTGATCAATTCCTCATAAACACTTACATCTAACCCAGTAGTATAAATTAATGTTTATAATATTGTATGTCCATCTGTGAATTGTGAAAATAATAATCAAACATCCTAATTCGCAAACAGTATTTATTTTATGTTAACCAAAGTAACAATGGTTTGTCTAGGTCATGGGTGCAGCCTTGTAAATGCAATAGTTCATACAAGTTCTGTCTGACGACACGGCTCTCAGCTCCATTTAGATATAAACAGATTTCCCTGGCATCGTAAATTTTCCTTGATGTGCCCCTTACCCTTCTCCAACCCAAAAATCGACCAATATTACTGTGACTGTGGGCTAGTGGATGAGCGATATACGAAATTTTCTAGATACAACTTAAGTTCACACCTTGAAGGCGATAGATCCCGACAAGTCCTATTTATTTATGTAGTAGAACATGTAGTTTCTTGATATCTCTTTCCAATCATGTGTTGATATCAATTTTATTACTTTGAAAGCGAAGATAAAACCAAGCAGATGCTGTCACCAAGCGCAAAATCATCACCTACCTTAGACTTAGAAACACAATCCCTATAAAGGATTTGACTAGGACCTTCCCTAGGAAAAATGTTATTTAACGAAACTAATGGTTTCAGACTTCGAACTCCAAAGTTTTAAAAATGGTGGCAAAATGTGTCGGTGAGGGCAATATGTGCATAAATACGATTATGAGCCTCGCTCAGAAATCGAGATTCGCAAAATTGCAGTAACTCTGAAGTGTTTTTTTTGCGGCCAATGGAACATGCATTTTGACAACCATGGGGACGTTCAAGTATCTAGTTTAATAAGTCTGACAGCTGTATGACTAGGTGTATCTTGGTTTTGATTGGCTGAAATCGGTCATATGAGCAGCTGATTCAATTGACGTTTATGAAGGGGTAGCCGTCGAATGTAGTCAAGAAATTCGTGACTGAGTACTAATGTCGTTTTCCATTGGGCAAAAAGAAGCGTCCGGTAGAGTCCGGAATCGAAAAAATCACTCCTGAAACCGTTCCATTGGCACAAAAAATACTCGTCTGGTGATTCTGAGGAGAGAATTTCGCTTCTCGATTTGAAGTCAGAATCCACTCAAGAAGCACTCACACAAGTGAAATTTATGTATTTTATACAAGTCAGCTGACAGCAGCCGTAGATTATTTTTTGGCATTTCACCAATACTTTTGTGGATTCTTTCAGAAGTTTTGTTGTTCCATTGGATTTCAGAATGGGTGGATCCCCCAATGGAAAACGACATAAGTTGACAGTTCTCATATGTGACTGACGTAGATTAAGTGACGTTCCCGACCAATCTAGTTTTTGCGTTCAGGTTACGTCTTATCCAGATCAATCTAGTCGACTTAAGATAACTAGATTCTTGAATGTGGTCCATTTGATTTCTAGAACAGAAAAACCGATCTGAATCTGAATCATCCGTCCCAATCGAAAACGACATTAGTTTTGCTCGCACGATCTGTCAAAATTAGAAAGCACTCAAATTCAATGATGCGATTCCGAATTGCGAACACAACAAAAACGCACCTGGATGAGGAGGCGTACTTCGTAAATCAATCCAATAAACATGCTTATAAAATTTGGTTAATGTACTAAAATCTATTACTTTACTACTTCTGCACATTGCAGACAAAGAGCAGACAGCGCCACACACGCCATTCGCTGTCGCTCAACGCAACTCTTGGTTCTTTTTCTTGGCTGTCATTAATGGCGATGCCATTGAAAGGTGTGGACGTATCTCGTTTCGTTCCGTGTAGTGCAACGCGGAGGAAAAGAATTTTTCACGATTAGATTTTAATTATTTTCTTCGTTAAACGGCTCCAATTTTTGTTCACATGCTCGTTTAAGTAAATTTTACTCTTATCGAAAAGTTTTAGTTTGTGTGTAAAATAAATAAAGTAGCGAATTAGAGAATATTTTTGGAAATAATATTGCGATTTTTCGGCGAAACACTCCCAGTTAAAGAAAATTAAAAGTGAAAAAAACTGATCGTTTAGTGCACAAATGGCAAATAATTGATAAAAAGACGACGAATAAAACGTGAAAACTACTCAACTTATTTTTTTATTGTGTTTTTATACCTTTTGTGTTTGTTCGGCGTATGTTCGCAAGCACATAATAATAGCTAGAGCACTAGCATAGCAATCGGTGTGGTTTGGGATAACAACGCGACTTTTCTGTGGACGACGCCGACGTGAGGTTTTTTTTTTTCGTGAGTGATTTGGTGGAAAATTGCAAAAGAAAAAATATATCAAGTTTTTGTTCTTTGGATTTTCGTGATTTAAGCCGGCGATGTCCGAATCCGGGTCGTCAGCAAAAAGTCAACAAAGTCGCCGTCAATTGGTAAGAAAAAGATACTTTAAGCATATATGTTAATTTAATAAAATATTTGGAAATATTTACTTTTCGGCAATCATAATCTAATGAACAAATTCATTCACATTACTGCCCGCGAAACGCATGATTGGTATTGGAATGGAAAACGGAATTGAAGCAATTCTCTTTTCACTCTTTAGTTTCCGATGAGGCGATGCCGATGACTAGTCCCCTCTTTTTTTACTTTTGCTTTAAATACCTACAAAAAAAAAAAAACAACCAGCCTGACTAGTTCTTTGAAATTCAAAAGGAGTCAAAACTAGAATCGTCTCCTTTTTATGGCCATCGTCATCGGGGGGAAATCACATAGTCGTTTGGCTTGGAACATTGTATAGATCGACATCCAAATATGAAATAGAAAAAAATGCTAAGCAAGCAGACTAGCATAGAGTCATAAGGATGCAGCAGCTTAGCACCAAAAAAATTGAAAAATTACTCAGTAACTCCTTTTCCTACTACCTATGATAGTTTTTTCTGATTCGATTACATATATGTAGTTAAGATAGTCCTGCACGGATGTACAGTACAGTTCAAGTCAAAAAGTTTCTTAAAGTGTTCCGGAATAGGATTTGGCATTCTTAAAATTATTTGAATATTGGATCATTATATTTGTTTTGCTATAAAAATAAACACGCTGGTTGAGCATTTTTCTCTGCTCTAGTTCGCTCCCCCGAGTACGAGGTACGAGTTGCGAGATACGAATAAGAGTCGAGTAGTAGTTCAGCTGAGAACAAGCTCATATTCATAATCCAGTGTTGCCCCTCTCAATGCGATTGGAATGTAGCGGGGCGTCTTTAAAAATCTGGTAACTAGGTACAATGTAGTAGATTCAAAAAAAAAAAAACTAATCAAGTCAACATTATTTATTCTTATTTCACAAGAGATATTTATTTATGTAAATTTAAATTTGGCGGCAGCGCTTTCTGATACTGTCATAGGATCTATCTATTTTTCATTTTCTTAAAACTGAAATTATTGTAGTAGCATTTGCGCTCATTTTAAGTAGGTACCTACTCGCATTTGTTTTGTGATGAACAGTTATGTAGTACAAACCAGAGACAATACTGAGACCACCAACTCCGGCCGATTTCCCGTTACTTAGCCTACAAGCTATATTTTTTATGGAGTGTACACATCTGGTGCGCTAGTATTGTTACATAGAAAATCGTATTGACAAATGTCACGAAACTTCAAAAATTCCGGCTCACCAACACACTCCCAGCAGATATGAGACACTTCCGCTGTAGGCAAAGTTGCTGGCAGAGTTCATAGAGTTTTATCCGTTAAATTTGAAATTGTTCGTTACGTGTGGATAATATTTTTTTTTGGGAATAAGTGCACATTTGCTTAAAATGTTCATGAAAAATTAACAATGTAGATTGGTTGAGGGAAAATGAAAACATTTTGAGCAAATTTTCTTCATTATTTAAGAAAAATTTACACACAAAATCGAAGTTAATGATATCCAAAAGCGGAAAATATACAACCATGTTTGTCCTAATATGTTTCTAGTATATAGAACATCAACTTTAGATAGTTTTACTAACCAAACAAATCAAATTATTCGCCTTTTAACAATTAATAATAACTAACCAATGGCATTCAGTTATGTAAAAATGTTGAATTCCCGAATTCTGTCACATTTCCCCACGGTTGCCGCGGTTGGCAGCATTTATTTTTGTAGTTTTTGTGTGTTTTTGCATGTCACACTGATTCTTTTTTGACATAACACCGATAGGAATACAAAATGGCGAATTTGAAAAAAAATTGAGGGGCCCAGCGGCAAGAGGATTGTGAGTTGGGGGTTTAGTATGGTTTGTCTATGGTACAAACGCTACAATACAAGAAGGCAATGTCTTAACTCTTAAAGCTGTGAGCAATGTTGCCGCAGCTTTTTTTTTTTTTGAAATGTAAAAATTTTTTTCAAAAAGTGTAAAAAATGGAAAAAAAAATGTTAATAAAGCCCGTACGACACTACAATTTTTCCTCATTTCTATAATGTTGAAGAGTCAGCAGTGTGTAAAAGAGACTAAAAGTGTATTACGAAAGTGGTAGGTAGCAATTGTTTGCAAAGCAACCGCAAATTTTCGTTCTAATTTTTCGTACTGCTCTAGTTTCATTTTAAAAGAAGAAAAAATGCAAAAAAAAATGTAGTGTCATACGGGCTTAATAAAAACATCGTTTTTCAACTCAACAAAAAACTTTATTAGGAACTCTTTATCACATTTCGAAGTCAATTTCAATTTCTTTTTCACAAAATTTATTTACCACGAGATGTAGAACATTGTCAACGGCAACGCGGCGAGACAGAAAAATATTGTTCTATTTTCTCGTTCCCTCCCATTCCCATTCCCATTCCCACTCGCAGTTTGACGTTTTGCACAACTTGTGCTCTGTGTAAACAAACAAATACATTGACAGAAATTGGTAGAAGCTTGTTCGAAAGAAAAAAGTGCTGTCAGTTAACTTTCAATATTTTTTAACGAGAAAAAAAAAATTTATTTAATGGGAAAAAGTGTAACAAAGCGAGAAAAAAAAAACATTGTAACAAAATTATAAAATAATTAAAAAGTGCTTTTTTACACTTGTATCATTGTGGCAACGCTGGCTGTGAGTCTGTAAACCAGCCTATTCAGCAATCCCAATGCCCAAACATCCAGTTGTTGCAGTTTGCAGAAGCTGAGTGACTGAGCTCTGAGTAGTCAGACAGATCCATACACACAGCAAAGCAAAAGCACACCCCACTCACCTTCAAAGTCACTCACAAAGTAAGAGAGAGAGAGTTCAAGAACAACAGGCCAGTGTTGCCACTAAAAAAATTAATCCGGCCAAATATGACCGTACGACCAATTTTTATTTTTTTTAAATTCGGTCAGAAAATCAAAAAAGGACTTCTGACCAGAAGTCCGGTCAGAAAGGGAATATAGTAATATATTTTAACTAAAAATAGAAAGCAAAAATGAAATTATATTACATATATGCATGTAGTTTCTTATCTTAAATCTAATAAAACAAAAAAACAAACAATTCATTGAAAAGCGTTTGCAGAAAAAGGAACTTTCCACTCCACTTCGGCGATTGAAATTGGTAAATGCAACACCAAAATTGCAAAATATGCTAAATCGTCTTCAGTTCAGTCTTGTTTGAATGCACACACCCAATCACAGTGGGGGAAGCATTAGTGGCAACACTGACAGGAACATCAGGAAAATAAATAAATTATTATTTTTTTTCCTTGGAAACTGGTATATATATATGTATATATATATATTACGATGACGAGTCGACTATACAGATTGTGCGCCTCTCCGTCTTTCAAAGCTTTACGTGCGTATTATTTATAAAGGGTGATTTTTTAGCTGGTTTGGTTTTGGCAACACTGGTTTTGACAGCTGACGTGTGTTTAGTACCTTGTGTCACTGTCAAACAGCTTCAGTTTGGTTTGCAATTTAACCATGGATCGTCTTACAAATGAACAACGCTTGCAAATTATTGAATTTTACTATCAAAATTCGTGCTCGGTTCGAAATGTTCATCGCGCGCTGCTTCCATTTTATGATCGGCATTCTCGACCTTCTGAGCAGTCTATTCGGAAGATTGTGACCAAATTTCGCACCAAATTTACTTTGTTGGACATTAAACCACCACCGTTTACGTACTGTGCGTAGTGAAGAAAATATTGCGGCCGTATCAGCTAGTGTGACAGAAGACCGCGAAATGTCGATTCGGCGCCGTTCCCAGCAGTTAGGCCTTTGTTACAGCACTACGTGGAAAATTTTGCGGAAGGATTTGGGCGTAAAGCCTTTTAAGATACAGCTGGTGCAAGAACTAAAGCCAGCCGACCTACCACAACGCCGAATTTTTGGTGAATGGGCTCTTGGAAAGCTGGCCGAGGATCCGCTTTTTTATCGAAAAATTGTGTTCAGCGATGAGGCTCATTTTTGGTTGAATGGGTACGTAAATAAGCAAAATTGCCGCATTTGGAGTGAAGATCAGCCAGAAGCATTGCAACAGCCACCAATGCATCCCGAAAAAGCCACTGTTTGGTGCGGTTTATGGGCCGGCGGCATTATTGGGCCATATTTCTTCAAAGATGATGCGAATCGCAGCGTTACTGTCAATGGTGAACGCTACCGAGCGATGATAACAAACTTTTTTTTGCCCGAAATGGAAGTTCTTGACTTGCATGATATGTGGTTTCAACAAGACGGTGCCACATGCCACACAGCACGCGAAACAATGGCGCAATTGCGAGGCGAGTTTGGTGAACAGTTAATTTCACGTTTCGGGCCGGTCAATTGGCCGCCTAGATCGTGCGATTTGACACCATTAGATTATTTTTTGTGGGGGTATGCCAAGGCTAATGTGTATAGGGACAAGCCCGCTTCGATTGACGCACTGGAAGCCAACATCCATGCATTCATTCGTGAGATACCGGCCGATATGTGTGAAAGAGTATGCCAAAATTGGACTCAGCGGATGGGCTACCTGAGACGCAGCCGCGGTCAACATTTGCATGAAATTATCTTTAAACATTAAATTGCAAGGTTCAAACTATCGATTCAAGTAAATATTTCATTCATTTTTTCGAATTTTTTGTGTTTTTTTTTAAAAAAAGTTCTAAACCTCTTAAAAAATCACCCTTTAGTATGTATTACTATACCCGTCCTGCCGAATGCTTAGTTTAATAGGTACTTGATTGTAGCCTTAAAGCAAACAGGCTCGCTACAGATTGGATTCAGTGTGCTCTAAGCTTAGATTCACAGCCATTTTAAGATGAGCAAATAATAACACAAACATTATTAAGAAGCCTTTTCATTATTCCCCTTTTGTTAACAGTTCGATAGTCTATTAACGCTGTTGTCGAACCTGCAATACTAGCAAGATTTGATCGTATGGCAAAGAAATAAGGGTTTTCCTTCGCAGTACAGATTCTCGAAACATTTGAATTAGTATTTATCACAAGCTTTTTGTTTTTTTTTTTTATCTTTTCAGACTAGTAATTGTAATAGATGCCTACTGATTTTTTGTTTTGATTTTCAAATTTGCCACCATATTAAGAAAGAGTAAGGAATAAAAGAACTGCGTACCTACATATAGAAAGACCTATTTTATGAATAATATCAAAATGAAATGAAATGAACAAGTTTTTTATGCGGTACTCCATGATTCGGTAGAAAAATTCACTTTTTTTTTTTTTGCTCGAGAAGTCACTTTTTATTTATGTTCGACTTTTTGGTATCAGTTTTTTTTCAGAATTGGTCTGTGACGTTTTCAATCGGCAAAAAAAAAAAGAAATCGTACGGAGTAGCCCGGAATTAAAAAAAAAATCATCTTCTAAAACCGTTCCATTCGCACCTGATTCTGAGAAGAAAATTTCTCTTTTTGATTTCAAGCTCGAATTCACATCATCTGACTGAATCTCTTTTTCCATTTCTATATCTCCTTATGTGATATTGTTTTGTTTGTCCTTTGAAGCAAGTTTTCAAAGCAATTCCGGCTTTGTGTTGAGGTATTCAAAGAAATCAACGCGTGATCATAAGTAACATTACGCATTATTTTTTTTTTTTAAGTAAAATTTGTATTACACGGAATGAAAATCACGTTAAATTAACCTTTAGTTTGTAAAACTGCTATGATAATTTTTTGGTACTAGAAAATTTTGATAAAAGACGATTTACATGCGCTGTTTTTATATGGACGTGAAATACAGGTGTTTCGATAGACTTTCGCCAAAAATTTATAGTTGGAATGTTTTTTTTGTTAGATTTTTGAAATTCCTTTAATTTGGTTCCCACAAAAAGGGATAAATTGCACTATATAAAAACACTGGCTGAAAGTCACTCAACTAGGTGACGTTACTCAAAGCTTTTTCATGTATGCCGTTTATTTTCGAACTTTATTGTAGGTGTTATCATTCTATTTCTATCAACTAGTTGACTTGAATCTCGGAATCGGACGCAAGAGGTTAAACACATTTTATAATACAATATAAATAATTAAATTAGTTTTGTGTTCTGTGATTTCTTCTCATTTTTTTCTTCAATGAATATTTTTTTTTACCTCTTGATTCCAGAAGAACATAATGAGTGTATCTACTTTTACTTTATGTTTACTATCAAAGGCATGAATGACTTGTGATTGCTAACTTAATGAACAAAATTTGACATAGGTATTTTTGTATTTTTATTATAACAAGAATCGCGGTAAGCGTGAAGTGGTGAACTACATTTTATCATAGACAGGATGTCGATGATCATTATTGATTCTCATAAATTATGCGGTGCAGTGGGCTTATTTTAGTTAAAATTACACAGAAAATTCGAAAATCTCACAAATGTGAGTCCGTGCAGGACAGGGGCTATGCCGTATTTAAATATGACCTATTTCCTGTTGACAAGTTTTCCTTCAGAATATTGTAGTGATTTATTTATACTAACACCCATTCTTTGCATCAATTGTTTTGCAGCGCGAAAGAAAACAGAGAAAACAATACTTGGAAGAATGTTCATTGGGTGATGATGACGGAGAGGGGATTCGGGGATTCAGCGTTGCTGAAAAGCTGGAGTCTCCAAAGTTTGCCCAAACCGGTATGGTGCGCGAGATGAGAGGTGCCGATTTGACAGTTGCGTAAGTTGTATTATTTTACTAGTGTCGCTGTTTGTTTCGTGTTCCTTAAGATTATATAATTGATGTTTTCTTGCAGTTTCCTTCAACAATATGGCTTTAATATTCCATTGCTGTTTCGAGATAAGGCAGGTTTGGGAATACGGATGCCATCGCCTCTGGAATTCGAGGTGAACGATGTTCGACTATGTGTAGGCTCACGTCGAATGCTCGATGTCATGGATGTGAATACGCAAAAGAATCTAACGATGACGATGAAAGAATGGGAGCACTATTATGAAAGCACAGAAAAGAAAAGGCTGCTGAATGTGATCTCCTTGGAGTTTTCTCACACACGTTTGGATGCTTTTATTCAGAGCCCAGATATTGTCCGCCAAATAGACTGGGTCGATGTGGTGTGGCCCAAACAGCTAAAGGATGCACAAAAGGAGGGCACAAACGTGCTAGGCGAAATGATGTACCCAAAGGTTCAGAAGTACTGCCTGATGTCGGTGAAGAACTGCTATACGGACTTCCATATAGATTTTGGCGGCACTTCGGTGTGGTATCACATATTGAAGGGTAGCAAGGTGTTCTGGCTGATACCGCCATCAGAGAAGAATCTCCAGTTATACGAAAAGTGGGTGCTGTCTGGCAAGCAGTCGGACATTTTCTTTGGTGATACTGTGGAGAAGTGCGCACGAGTTTACCTTACAGCTGGAAATACGTTTTTCATTCCAACAGGTTGGATACATGCGGTTTACACGCCAACAGATTCTCTTGTGTTTGGTGGAAATTTTCTACATTCGTTTGGCATAGTCAAGCAGCTTAAGACCGCGCAGGTCGAGGACAGCACAAAAGTGCCACAAAAGTTTCGCTATCCGTTTTTTACCGAAATGCTATGGTATGTGTTGGCGAGATATGTTTTTACTCTGCTTGGTAGATCACATCTTGATGGAGAACCGTCCATAACTGAGGAGGAAATGGCACAAAAGGCACACATTCACCTGACTCATTACGAACTGTTCGGTTTGAAGGAGATCGTTATGTATTTGTATGATTTGCCACCACAGAAGAAGAATGTGCCGGAGTTTGTGCGAGATCCGGTTGCGCTTATAAAGGATGTACGAACTTTAGTTGAGCGTCACTGTAAAGACAGGCCGGAGCTGGCCATATCTGGAGTTCCTGTGCTGAAACCTCTTAGCGACATGCAACCTTTGTTTCAGATTTACGACCGAATGAATGTAAAAGAACAGATAAAACTGGAAATTGCACGAAATAATAGTTTTCTACCAGAAAATGCTCAGCTGACAGAGTCTCCCAACTCAGTTGCGACTTGTGAAGAGGACAAGCCAATTGATGTGCCCAGTAAAGAGGAAGGTTTTTCTAATGGGCATTTCGATAATTTGGCTGTTTCTAGTAGTGGCAGCCAGTATGCCCGCGGTAACACGCCTTCTGTTGAGGAAATGAACTTCATATCACCTTCCATTTCCAAAACAAAACCTCCAAAGAAGATGATAGCTGCAGCAGTTGCAGCCGCTGCTGCGGCTACAGCCAATGCTGTTTCTTCCGCCGCTGCTTCTTCAGTTACTAACAATAGCAACACTGCCGCCTGTGCCACTTCAGATCTGCCATATACCACTACGAGCGCGGGTTCAAACCACGCCAATTGCGGCGTGATAGTCAATGCATCGTCCAGTCAAAGTAGTTCCAACGACTCCAAGTCAAATCAAAATGTGACAGGTGGTGGTCAGCCGAGAAGACGACGCACGCGCTGCAAAGTCTGTGCTGCATGTCAGCGATCCGACTGTGGAGAGTGTAGCTTCTGCTTAGACATGGTCAAGTTTGGAGGACCAGGTCGAGCGAAGCAAACATGCATGATGCGCCAATGTCTTTCTCCGATGCTTCCGGTGACAGCACAATGTATTTACTGTCATCTTGATGGGTGGCGACAGACTCCCGTTTCACCGCAAGCAAAGTTGCAAGCCGCTTTGGAAGGACCTTCTGCATTGATGGAATGTTCTGTGTGTTATGAGATTGCACATCCAGATTGTGTGGCAGGTACCGGCCAGACAGAAGACGTTAAAGGAGTAATAAACGAAGATTTGCCCAATAGCTGGGAGTGCCCAACTTGCTGCAAGTCGGGCAAGAACACAGACTATAAGGTGAGTGTTGATTTACATAATTTCTATAGGTTTTATGTCAAAGATGAATTCCTTTGCAGCCACGGCACTTTCGCGCTCGACAGAAGTCATCGGAAGTCCGAAGAATTTCTGTTAGTAGTGATGCAAACTCTACCGCTGACGGTAGGCACTGTCACGAAAACAATGGTGCATCTAATTCAAGCACCAACACCAACAACAACAATAACAATAACACACATCACGATTTCGTATTCTCCAGCGAGTCTGAAATAGAAACAAACAGCAATAACAAAAAAGAGCTGAAACGTCCATCAACTGTTGGGGACGGAAGCGGTTACTCATCGTCCATTAGTGCAATTAAACTGGAAAGAGCAGTGGATTCCAATGATCATCACAGCTCCGACTGGAGCAATTGTCATATGGCACCCAATTCAACGAAGCGAAGAAAAAGTGATGAAACTAGTGTAAGTAGTAGTACACACGATCATAACATTCATCACCACGAATCAATGGAAGCTTTATCAACGCCATCAACAGGGATGCCTACTGCAGCGGCGACGTCTACCACATCTTCGCAGCCACGTAAGAAAAACTCAATACGCTCGCAATTGGCTCAGCAAATGCTCAACTCTTCGACAAGAGTCCTCAAAAAGCCCCAATATGTCGTACGACCTGCCCCATTACAGCCGCTTACGCCACAATCACCTTCCAACTTAGCTCTGGATGCCACCCTACTGAAGATCGTTTTTCGCTTTTTGCCTCCCGAATCGTTGGTGACTTGTAGTTCTGTGTGTAAGATCTGGTCAAACGTCTCCGTAGATCCGGACCTCTGGAAGTGCATGAACTGTGCCGAACACAAACTGTCGGCATCCCTGCTTACGGCGATAGTACGCCGGCAACCCGAGCACTTGATACTGGACTGGACGCAGATAGCTAAACGACAATTGGCATGGATAATAGCGCGTATGCCAGCGTTAAAAAACCTCAGTCTGCAGAATTGCCCCATCCAAGCTGTTCTGGCACTACACACATGCCTTTGTCCGCCGTTGCAAATTCTCGATTTAAGTTTTGTACGAGGACTCAACGATTCGGCGGTTCGTGATATTTTATCGCCACCTAAAGATTCGCGGCCCGGACTTACGGACTCCAAGTCCCGACTGAGAAACTTGAAAACGCTTAAAATCGCTGGCACTGATGTTTCAGACGTTGCCTTGCGTTACATTACCCAAGGCGTCCCGTCGTTATATCACTTGGACTTATCTTCTTGCCAGCGGGTCACCGATGCAGGTGTAGCGCAAATTGGCACATGTTCGAGTGCAATCAGCGCACTTGTCGAACTAAATCTGAGTGGATGTCGATTAGTCACCGAGCTTTCTCTGGACCATCTCAGCAAGTGTGAAATGTTGGTTTGGTTGGATTTGCGACATGTGCCACAAGTATCGACGCAAGCGGTTATCAAGTTTGCGGCGCGATCAAAGCACGACCTGTGTGTAAAGGATGTCAAACTAGTGGAGAGGCGGAGATTTGCTTTAAAACAATAATAGACAATCGCATCATAACAGTGCTTTGGGTTTATTAAGGTTAGTGGACTTTATATTTTGTACAGTGTAATATACTTGCCATCATTTTTAAAAATCGATTTTTTAATTTTACCTTAACATTTTTTTCAATAATGCTGACTTAAAAACATTTTAAACGTATTTGCATTGGCTTAGAAATTTGTACTGAAGTTTCATTCTGTTAACGAAACAACTGGTTGTAAATCCATCAATCCATCCGTTTTTGCAACGCAATATCCGAGGCTCTCCTCCGTGCGTCTTCTCTTGTATCCATAAAATTGCACCTTGTTTGCGAGTAGTGCTCCTAAATGGACTACATAATATCGGCGTTGAATTCGGCTAACATGGCTCGCGGTTCAATAGGTATTCCAGTGAACGACTTAAAGCCAAAAATGGCATGACTCGTGGTTTTTGAATTCAAGTCGTGTCATCTCAAGAATGTTTATACGACTGAGATGCAGATTAGACTCCTCGACGCAGTACGCACTATATGCGACCCGTCCCTATACCGTATCATCAGATAGGAATCTACATCTTGACAGCTTAGTCAAGGCATCCGCATGTAACCTTGCTGGACTATCATAACCTAGACAATTTGTCGTTACGATAGCATCAGGCGGTAACCAGCCTGTCGGAAATGGGATCCAATCCCCATAGTTCTTGGCACTCGAGTTTACCCCAAGGGTGTGTTTGAGCCTCCGCGAGATGTATGTCGACGGATAGGTCTCATATACGTTGTGGTTGGCCGCAGTTGGTATTCCAAAACTTCTAGCATCACAATTAGCGACGGTGCCTTGCGACGCAAGCGGCCCTTTCGGAAGACCGACCTGTGGGTAGTTGACCCTAATTCTTTCTCCGGTTGGGGTGATCCCGCAACAAATGGAATTAATTTAATCCCCAATTACTTTTGGTGCAGTTACGTCTCTACCCACAATTACTTTTGGTAATTACGTCTCTACCCCCGTCACTTGCTAGTGGATCCATTCGACTACTGAGAAGTGAGTCTCCATTCTCAATCTTCTGATGGTTTATAAGCCTAGTGTGTAATAAACCTTGGGTTTTCGGCAGAGGCAACGGTATAAAACTCTATAACTAAGATGATATATCCGGAAAAATCTACGTTTTGACCGTAGCGCGATGTTTTTGGATGGGTAGCTCTACATGGTCCTTCATAAAGGAGATCATCCTTTGGAGGATTCTCGACGGTGGATGGTATGGGCTCTGCTCCTCTATTTTGCCGTTGGCGCGGCTCTTTATAAGGCATTGTAGCTAGTGCTTGGTACAACCGTTCCTGGTTCTGATCCATCAGGGACCAATCTCCATCGAAAAAATGTTTGCGCTCATTGAACGCATTCATTCTTTCATAATCCCTCCGTCTAGGAGCGCGGTAGCATCGACAATTTTGCAGTCTTTTCTTCTCTTCAGTATTTTCAAGTTATTTTGACGAACAAATTACATTTATCTCTGACTTAGTACAAATTTAAATATCATCACAATATTCTTTTCTCACCTCTTCGTATATTTGTTATGGCTTACACTATTGTTACTTTTATTTCGTTACACAGTAATTTCTTATTAAAAATGAACAACAAGTTAAACGCATTATGGGTTTGTATTTACAAGTTTAAATTAAAGAAAAATCGAAAACAAAAAATAAAAAATGGATAACATCCCTGCAGCTGTTTAATCTACGTTCTCCTCTAAAATTCTTCAATACACGTTAAACCTAAACTAAAAGTGTTGTCATGAAAGGGCTTTATTTATTCCTCATCTGCCTTCTTAGCCAGCAATTAGCAAGGGTAGTATTTTGATCGATATTCGCGGTGAGGTAACAGGCGGGTTGCGTCCATTTGTAATCCTTAGTATTTTACAAAATCCGCTGTTGATTGACTAGTTGGTCAATCGTTAACATTTCCGGCGTAAAAACTCACTTCCGTACTTAAATCAACTATAAAAAATAAAGTACAGGATAAATGTCCCATATTGTATGATGTGCGTTTATCTCTTAGGCTCCATATTTGTACATAAGTCAAAAATAAATGATATCGTACTTGATAAATTGTACAACTTCCCCAGATTGTGTGATGAGCGTTTGATTTCTGACACTGCAAGCCGAAAGTGTTTCTATTGATTTGCACAATCATTTGGTAAATAGTGCTGCTACCCCATATTGTATGATGTGCGTTTGATTTTTTCAACTACAAGCTGAAAGTGTTTCTATTGATTTGCACAACCACTTCGTAAATAGTGCTGCTACCCCATATTGTATGATGTGCGTTTGATTTCTTTCACTACAAGCTGAAAGTGTTTCTGTTGATTTGCACAATCACTTAGTAAATAGTACTGCTTCCCCATATTGTGTGGTGTGCGTTTATCTCCTAGTATATTGTAATAGAGTCAGAATCTTAGGCTCAATTTTTGTACTAAAGTCAAAAATAAATGATATCGTACTTGATAAATTGTACTACTTCCCCAGATTGTGTGGTGCGCGTTTGATTTTTTCCTAGTATATTGTAATAGAGTCCAAATTTTAGGCTCAATTTTTTGTACTAAAGTCAAAAATAAAAGATATCATACTTGACAAATTGTACTACTTCCCCAGATTGTATGATGAGCGTTTGATTTCTGACACTGCAAGCTGAAAGTGTTAGCTAATTTACACAACCACTTCCTAAATAGTACTGCTTCCCCATATGGTGTGGTGTGCGTTTGATTTTTTCCTAGTATATTGTAATAGAGTCCAAATTTTAGGCTCAATTTTTTGTACTAAAGTCAAAAATAAAAGATATCATACTTGACAAATTGTACTACTTCCCCAGATTGTATGATGAGCGTTTGATTTCCGACACTTCCAGCTGAAAGTGTTTCTATTGATTTGCACAATCATTTGGTAAATAGTGCTGCTACCCCATATTGTATGATGTGCGTTTGATTTTTTCAACTACAAGCTGAAAGTGTTTCTATTGATTTGCACAACCACTTCGTAAATAGTGCTGCTACCCCATATTGTATGATGTGCGTTTGATTTCTTTCACTACAAGCTGAAAGTGTTTCTATTGATTTGCACAATCACTTAGTAAATAGTACTGCTTCCCCATATTGTGTGGTGTGCGTTTATCTCCTAGTATATTGTAATAGGGTCAGAATATTAGGCTCAGTTTTCGTACTAAAGTCAAAAATAAATGATATCGTACTTGACAAATTGTACTACTGCCCCATATTGTATGATGTGCGTTTGATTTTGTTAACTACAAGCTGAAAGTGTTTCTGTTGATTTGCACAATCACTTAGTAAATAGTACTGCTTCCCCATATTGTGTGGTGTGCGTTTATCTCCTAGTATATTGTAATAGGGTCAGAATATTAGGCTCAGTTTTTGTACTAAAGTAAAAATTAAATGATATCGTACTTGATAACTGTACTACTTCCCCAGATTGTGTGATGAGCCTTTGATTTCTGACACTACAAGCTGAAAGTGTTTCTATTGATTTGCACAATCATTTGGTAAATAGTGCTGCTACCCCATATTGTATGATGTGCGTTTGATTTCTTTCACTACAAGCTGAAAGTGTTTCTATTGATTTGCACAATCACTTAGTAAATAGTACTGCTTCCCCATATTGTGTGGTGTGCGTTTATCTCCTAGTATATTGTAATAGGGTCAGAATATTAGGCTCAGTTTTCGTACTAAAGTCAAAAATAAATGATATCGTACTTGACAAATTGTACTACTGCCCCATATTGTATGATGTGCGTTTGATTTTGTTAACTACAAGCTGAAAGTGTTTCTGTTGATTTGCACAATCACTTAGTAAATAGTACTGCTTCCCCATATTGTGTGGTGTGCGTTTATCTCCTAGTATATTGTAATAGGGTCAGAATATTAGGCTCAGTTTTTGTACTAAAGTAAAAATTAAATGATATCGTACTTGATAACTGTACTACTTCCCCAGATTGTGTGATGAGCCTTTGATTTCTGACACTACAAGCTGAAAGTGTTTCTATTGATTTGCACAATCATTTGGTAAATAGTGCTGCTACCCCATATTGTATGATGTGCGTTTGATTTTTTCAACTACAAGCTGAAAGTGTTTCTATTGATTTGCACAACCACTTCGTAAATAGTGCTGCTACCCCATATTGTATGATGTGCGTTTGATTTCTTTCACTACAAGCTGAAAGTGTTTCTATTGATTTGCACAATCACTTAGTAAATAGTACTGCTTCCCCATATTGTGTGGTGTGCGTTTATCTCCTAGTTTATTGTAATAGGGTCAGAATATTAGGCTCAGTTTTCGTATTAAAGTCAAAAATAAATGATATCGTACTTGACAAATTGTACTACTGCCCCATATTGTATGATGTGCGTTTGATTTTTTTAGCTACAAGCTGAAAGTGTTTCTATTGATTTACTTCTCGAATAGTACTGCTTCCCCATATTGTGTGGTGTGCGTTTATCTCCTAGTATATTGTAATAGAGTCAGAATCTTAGGCTCAATTTTTGTACTAAAGTCAAAAATAAATGATATCCTACTTGATAAATTGTACTACTTCCCCAGATTGTGTGGTGCGCGTTTGATTTTTTCCTAGTATATTGTAATAGAGTCCAAATTTTAGGCTCAATTTTTTATACTAAAGTGAAAAATAAAAGATATCATACTTGACAAATTGTACTACTTCCCCAGATTGTATGATGAGCGTTTGATTTCTTACACTGCAAGCTGAAAGTGTTAGCTAATTTACACAACCACTTCCTAAATAGTACTGCTTCCCCATATTGTGTGGTGTGCGTTTGATTTTTTCCTAGTATATTGTAATAGAGTCCAAATTTTAGGCTCAATTTTTTGTACTAAAGTCAAAAATAAAAGATATCATACTTGACAAATTGTACTACTTCCCCAGATTGTATGACGAGCGTTTGATTTCCGACACTTCCAGCTGAAAGTGTTTCTATTGATTTGCACAATCATTTGGTAAATAGTGCTGCTACCCCATATTGTATGATGTGCGTTTGATTTTTTCAACTACAAGCTGAAAGTGTTTCTATTGATTTGCACAATCACTTAGTAAATAGTACTGCTTCCCCATATTGTGTGGTGTGCGTTTATCTCCTAGTTTATTGTAATAGGGTCAGAATATTAGGCTCAGTTTTCGTACTAAAGTCAAAAATAAATGATATCGTACTTGACAAATTGTACTACTGCCCCATATTGTATGATGTGCGTTTGATTTTTTCAACTACAAGCTGAAAGTGCTTCTATTGATTTGCACAATCATTTGGTAAATAGTGCTGCTACCCCATATTGTATGATGTGCGTTTGATTTTGTTAACTACAAGCTGAAAGTGTTTCTGTTGATTTGCACAATCACTTAGTAAATAGTACTGTACTCTAATAGAGTCAGAATTTTAGGCAACATTTTTGTACTAAAGTCAAAAATAAATGATATCGTACTTGATAAATTGTACTACTTCCCCAGATTGTATGATGAGCGTTTGATTTCCGACACATCCAGCTGAAAGTGTTTCTATTGGTTTGCACAATCATTTGGTAAATAGTGCTGCTACCCCATATTGTATGATGTGCGTTTGATTTCTTCCACTACAAGCTGAAAGTGTTTCTGTTGATTTGCACAATCACTTAGTAAATAGTACTGCTTCCCCATATTGTGTGGTGTGCGTTTATCTCCTAGTATATTGTAATAGAGTCAGAATATTAGGCTCAAGTTTTGTACTAAAGTACAAAATAAATGATATCGTACTTGATAAATTGTACTACTTCCCCAGATTGTATGATGAGCGTTTGATTTCCGACACATCCAGCTGAAAGTGTTTCTATTGGTTTGCACAATCATTTGGTAAATAGTGCTGCTACCCCATATTGTATGATGTGCGTTTGATTTCTTCCACTACAAGCTGAAAGTGTTTCTGTTGATTTGCACAATCACTTAGTAAATAGTACTGCTTCCCCATATTGTGTGGTGTGCGTTTATCTCCTAGTTTATTGTAATAGGGTCAGAATATTAGGCTCAGTTTTCGTATTAAAGTCAAAAATAAATGATATCGTACTTGACAAATTGTACTACTTCCCCAGATTGTGTGATGAGCGTTTGATTTCTGACACTGCAAGCTGAAAGTGTTAGCTAATTTGCACAACCACTTCCTAAATAGTGCTGCTACCCCATATTGTATGATGTGCGTTTGATTTCTTCCACTACAAGCTGAAAGTGTTTCTGTTGATTTGCACAATCACTTAGTAAATAGTACTGCTTCCCCATATTGTGTGGTGTGCGTTTATCTCCTAGTATATTGTAATAGGGTCAGAATATTAGGCTCAGTTTTTGTACTAAAGTAAAAATTAAATGATATCGTACTTGATAACTGTACTACTTCCCCAGATTGTGTGATGAGCCTTTGATTTCTGACACTACAAGCTGAAAGTGTTTCTATTGATTTGCACAATCATTTGGTAAATAGTGCTGCTACCCCATATTGTATGATGTGCGTTTGATTTTTTCAACTACAAGCTGAAAGTGTTTCTATTGATTTGCACAATCACTTAGTAAATAGTACTGCTTCCCCATATTGTGTGGTGTGCGTTTATCTCCTAGTTTATTGTAATAGGGTCAGAATATTAGGCTCAGTTTTCGTACTAAAGTCAAAAATAAATGATATCGTACTTGACAAATTGTACTACTGCCCCATATTGTATGATGTGCGTTTGATTTTTTCAACTACAAGCTGAAAGTGCTTCTATTGATTTGCACAATCATTTGGTAAATAGTGCTGCTACCCCATATTGTATGATGTGCGTTTGATTTTGTTAACTACAAGCTGAAAGTGTTTCTGTTGATTTGCACAATCACTTAGTAAATAGTACTGTACTCTAATAGAGTCAGAATTTTAGGCAACATTTTTGTACTAAAGTCAAAAATAAATGATATCGTACTTGATAAATTGTACTACTTCCCCAGATTGTATGATGAGCGTTTGATTTCCGACACATCCAGCTGAAAGTGTTTCTATTGGTTTGCACAATCATTTGGTAAATAGTGCTGCTACCCCATATTGTATGATGTGCGTTTGATTTCTTCCACTACAAGCTGAAAGTGTTTCTGTTGATTTGCACAATCACTTAGTAAATAGTACTGCTTCCCCATATTGTGTGGTGTGCGTTTATCTCCTAGTATATTGTAATAGAGTCAGAATATTAGGCTCAAGTTTTGTACTAAAGTACAAAATAAATGATATCGTACTTGATAAATTGTACTACTTCCCCAGATTGTATGATGAGCGTTTGATTTCCGACACATCCAGCTGAAAGTGTTTCTATTGGTTTGCACAATCATTTGGTAAATAGTGCTGCTACCCCATATTGTATGATGTGCGTTTGATTTCTTCCACTACAAGCTGAAAGTGTTTCTGTTGATTTGCACAATCACTTAGTAAATAGTACTGCTTCCCCATATTGTGTGGTGTGCGTTTATCTCCTAGTTTATTGTAATAGGGTCAGAATATTAGGCTCAGTTTTCGTATTAAAGTCAAAAATAAATGATATCGTACTTGACAAATTGTACTACTTCCCCAGATTGTGTGATGAGCGTTTGATTTCTGACACTGCAAGCTGAAAGTGTTAGCTAATTTGCACAACCACTTCCTAAATAGTGCTGCTACCCCATATTGTATGATGTGCGTTTGATTTCTTCCACTACAAGCTGAAAGTGTTTCTGTTGATTTGCACAATCACTTAGTAAATAGTACTGCTTCCCCATATTGTGTGGTGTGCGTTTATCTCCTAGTATATTGTAATAGGGTCAGAATATTAGGCTCAGTTTTTGTACTAAAGTAAAAATTAAATGATATCGTACTTGATAACTGTACTACTTCCCCAGATTGTGTGATGAGCCTTTGATTTCTGACACTACAAGCTGAAAGTGTTTCTATTGATTTGCACAATCATTTGGTAAATAGTGCTGCTACCCCATATTGTATGATGTGCGTTTGATTTTTTCAACTACAAGCTGAAAGTGTTTCTATTGATTTGCACAACCACTTCGTAAATAGTGCTGCTACCCCATATTGTATGATGTGCGTTTGATTTCTTTCACTACAAGCTGAAAGTGTTTCTATTGATTTGCACAATCACTTAGTAAATAGTACTGCTTCCCCATATTGTGTGGTGTGCGTTTATCTCCCAGTTTATTGTAATAGGGTCAGAATATTAGGCTCAATTTTTGTACTAAAGTCAAAAATAAATGATATCCTACTTGATAAATTGTACTACTTCCCCAGATTGTGTGGTGCGCGTTTGATTTTTTCCTAGTATATTGTAATAGAGTCCAAATTTTAGGCTCAATTTTTTATACTAAAGTGAAAAATAAAAGATATCATACTTGACAAATTGTACTACTTCCCCAGATTGTATGATGAGCGTTTGATTTCTTACACTGCAAGCTGAAAGTGTTAGCTAATTTACACAACCACTTCCTAAATAGTACTGCTTCCCCATATTGTGTGGTGTGCGTTTGATTTTTTCCTAGTATATTGTAATAGAGTCCAAATTTTAGGCTCAATTTTTTGTACTAAAGTCAAAAATAAAAGATATCATACTTGACAAATTGTACTACTTCCCCAGATTGTATGATGAGCGTTTGATTTCCGACACTTCCAGCTGAAAGTGTTTCTATTGATTTGCACAATCATTTGGTAAATAGTGCTGCTACCCCATATTGTATGATGTGCGTTTGATTTTTTCAACTACAAGCTGAAAGTGTTTCTATTGATTTGCACAACCACTTCGTAAATAGTGCTGCTACCCCATATTGTATGATGTGCGTTTGATTTCTTTCACTACAAGCTGAAAGTGTTTCTATTGATTTGCACAATCACTTAGTAAATAGTACTGCTTCCCCATATTGTGTGGTGTGCGTTTGATTTTTTCCTAGTATATTGTAATAGAGTCCAAATTTTAGGCTCAATTTTTTGTACTAAAGTCAAAAATAAAAGATATCATACTTGACAAATTGTACTACTTCCCCAGATTGTATGACGAGCGTTTGATTTCCGACACTTCCAGCTGAAAGTGTTTCTATTGATTTGCACAATCATTTGGTAAATAGTGCTGCTACCCCATATTGTATGATGTGCGTTTGATTTTTTCAACTACAAGCTGAAAGTGTTTCTATTGATTTGCACAACCACTTCGTAAATAGTGCTGCTACCCCATATTGTATGATGTGCGTTTGATTTTTTCAACTACAAGCTGAAAGTGTTTCCATTGATTTGCACAACCACTTCGTAAATAGTGCTGCTACCCCATATTGTATGATGTGCGTTTGATTTCTTCCACTACAAGCTGAAAGTGTTTCTGTTGATTTGCACAATCACTTAGTAAATAGTACTGCTTCCCCATATTGTGTGGTGTGCGTTTATCTCCTAGTATATTGTAATAGGGTCAGAATATTAGGCTCAGTTTTTGTACTAAAGTAAAAATTAAATGATATCGTACTTGATAACTGTACTACTTCCCCAGATTGTGTGATGAGCCTTTGATTTCTGACACTACAAGCTGAAAGTGTTTCTGTTGATTTGCACAATCACTTAGTAAATAGTACTGCTTCCCCATATTGTGTGGTGTGCGTTTATCTCCTAGTATATTGTAATAGGGTCAGAATATTAGGCTCAATTTTTGTACTAAAGTCAAAAATAAATGATATCGTACTTGATAAATTGTACTACTTCCCCAGATTGTGTGATGAGCGTTTGATTTCTGACACTGCAAGCTGAAAGTGTTAGCTAATTTGCACAACCACTTCCTAAATAGTGCTGCTACCCCATATTGTATGATGTGCGTTTGATTTCTTCCACTACAAGCTGAAAGTGTTTCTGTTGATTTGCACAATCACTTAGTAAATAGTACTGCTTCCCCATATTGTGTGGTGTGCGTTTATCTCCTAGTATATTGTAATAGGGTCAGAATATTAGGCTCAGTTTTTGTACTAAAGTAAAAATTAAATGATATCGTACTTGATAACTGTACTACTTCCCCAGATTGTGTGATGAGCCTTTGATTTCTGACACTACAAGCTGAAAGTGTTTCTATTGATTTACACAATCACTTAGTAAATAGTACTGCTTCCCCATATTGTGTGGTGTGCGTTTATCTCCTAGTATATTGTAATAGGGTCAGAATATTAGGCTCAGTTTTCGTACTAAAGTCAAAAATAAATGATATCGTACTTGACAAATTGTACTACTGCCCCATATTGTATGATGTGCGTTTGATTTTTTTAACTACAAGCTGAAAGTGTTTCTATTGATTTACTTCGTGAATAGTACTGCTTCCCCATATTGTGTGGTGTGCGTTTATCTCCTAGTATATTGTAATAGAGTCGGAATCTTAGGCTCAATTTTTGTACTAAAGTCAAAAATAAATGATATCGTACTTGACAAATTGTACTACTGCCCCATATTGTATGATGTGCGTTTGATTTTTTCAACTACAAGCTGAAAGTGCTTCTATTGATTTGCACAATCATTTGGTAAATAGTGCTGCTACCCCATATTGTATGATGTGCGTTTGATTTTGTTAACTACAAGCTGAAAGTGTTTCTGTTGATTTGCACAATCACTTAGTAAATAGTACTGCTTCCCCATATTGTGTGGTGTGCGTTTATCTCCTAGTATATTGTAATAGGGTCAGAATATTAGGCTCAGTTTTCGTACTAAAGTCAAAAATAAATGATATCGTACTTGACAAATTGTACTACTGCCCCATATTGTATGATGTGCGTTTGATTTTTTTAACTACAAGCTGAAAGTGTTTCTATTGATTTACTTCGTGAATAGTACTGCTTCCCCATATTGTGTGGTGTGCGTTTATCTCCTAGTATATTGTAATAGAGGCAGAATCTTAGGCTCAGTTTATCTATCAAAAATAAATCATATCGTACTTGATAAATTGTACTACTTCCCCAGATCGTATGATGAGCCTTTGATTTCTGACACTGCAAGCTGAAAGTGTTTCTATTGATTTGCACAATCATTTGGTAAATAGTGCTGCTACCCCATATTGTATGATGTGCGTTTGATTTCTTTCACTACAAGCTGAAAGTGTTTCTATTGATTTGCACAATCACTTAGTAAATAGTACTGCTTCCCCATATTGTGTGGTGTGCGTTTATCTCCTAGTTTATTGTAATAGGGTGAGAATATTAGGCTCAGTTTTCGTATTAAAGTCAAAAATAAATGATATCGTACTTGACAAATTGTACTACTGCCCCATATTGTATGATGTGCGTTTGATTTTTTTAGCTACAAGCTGAAAGTGTTTCTATTGACTTACTTCTCGAATAGTACTGCTTCCCCATATTGTGTGGTGTGCGTTTATCTCCTAGTATATTGTAATAGAGTCAGAATCTTAGGCTCAATTTTTGTACTAAAGTCAAAAATAAATGATATCGTACTTGATAAATTGTACTACTTCCCCAGATTGTGTGGTGCGCGTTTGATTTTTTCCTAGTATATTGTAATAGAGTCCAAATTTTAGGCTCAATTTTTTGTACTAAAGTCAAAAATAAAAGATATCATACTTGACAAATTGTACTACTTCCCCAGATTGTATGATGAGCGTTTGATTTCCGACACTTCCAGCTGAAAGTGTTTCTATTGATTTGCACAATCATTTGGTAAATAGTGCTGCTACCCCATATTGTATGATGTGCGTTTGATTTTTTCAACTACAAGCTGAAAGTGCTTCTATTGATTTGCACAATCATTTGGTAAATAGTGCTGCTACCCCATATTGTATGATGTGCGTTTGATTTTGTTAACTACAAGCTGAAAGTGTTTCTGTTGATTTGCACAATCACTTAGTAAATAGTACTGTACTCTAATAGAGTCAGAATTTTAGGCAACATTTTTGTACTAAAGTCAAAAATAAATGATATCGTACTTGATAAATTGTACTACTTCCCCAGATTGTATGATGAGCGTTTGATTTCCGACACATCCAGCTGAAAGTGTTTCTATTGGTTTGCACAATCATTTGGTAAATAGTGCTGCTACCCCATATTGTATGATGTGCGTTTGATTTCTTCCACTACAAGCTGAAAGTGTTTCTGTTGATTTGCACAATCACTTAGTAAATAGTACTGCTTCCCCATATTGTGTGGTGTGCGTTTATCTCCTAGTATATTGTAATAGAGTCAGAATATTAGGCTCAAGTTTTGTACTAAAGTACAAAATAAATGATATCGTACTTGATAAATTGTACTACTTCCCCAGATTGTATGATGAGCGTTTGATTTCCGACACATCCAGCTGAAAGTGTTTCTATTGGTTTGCACAATCATTTGGTAAATAGTGCTGCTACCCCATATTGTATGATGTGCGTTTGATTTTTTCAACTACAAGCTAAAAGTGTTTCTATTGATTTGCACAACCACTTCGTAAATAGTGCTGCTACCCCATATTGTATGATGTGCGTTTGATTTCTTTCACTACAAGCTGAAAGTGTTTCTATTGATTTGCACAATCACTTAGTAAATAGTACTGCTTCCCCATATTGTGTGGTGTGCGTTTATCTCCTGGTATATTGTAATAGAGTCAGAATATTAGGCTCAAGTTTTGTACTAAAGTACAAAATAAATGATATCATACTTGACAAATTGTACTACTTCCCCAGATTGTATGATGAGCGTTTGATTTCCGACACTTCCAGCTGAAAGTGTTTCTATTGATTTGCACAATCATTTGGTAAATAGTGCTGCTACCCCATATTGTATGATGTGCGTTTGATTTTTTCAACTACAAGCTAAAAGTGTTTCTATTGATTTGCACAACCACTTCGTAAATAGTGCTGCTACCCCATATTGTATGATGTGCGTTTGATTTCTTTCACTACAAGCTGAAAGTGTTTCTATTGATTTGCACAATCACTTAGTAAATAGTACTGCTTCCCCATATTGTGTGGTCTGCGTTTATCTCCTAGTATATTGTAATAGGGTCAGAATATTAGGCTCAGTTTTCGTACTAAAGTCAAAAATAAATGATATCGTACTTGACAAATTGTACTACTGCCCCATATTGTATGATGTGCGTTTGATTTTTTTAACTACAAGCTGAAAGTGTTTCTATTGATTTACTTCGTGAATAGTACTGCTTCCCCATATTGTGTGGTGTGCGTTTGATTTTTTCCTAGTATATTGTAATAGAGTCCAAATTTTAGGCTCAATTTTTTGTACTAAAGTCAAAAATAAAAGATATCATACTTGACAAATTGTACTACTTCCCCAGATTGTATGATGAGCGTTTGATTTCCGACACTTCCAGCTGAAAGTGTTTCTGTTGATTTGCACAATCACTTAGTAAATAGTACTGCTTCCCCATATTGTGTGGTGTGCGTTTATCTCCTAGTATATTGTAATAGGGTCAGAATATTAGGCTCAGTTTTTGTACTAAAGTCAAAAATAAATGATATCGTACTTGACAAATTGTACTACTGCCCCATATTGTATGATGTGCGTTTGATTTTTTTAACTACAAGCTGAAAGTGTTTCTCTTGATTTACTTCGTGAATAGTACTGCTTCCCCATATTGTGTGGTGTGCGTTTATCTCCTAGTATATTGTAATAGGGTCAGAATATTAGGCTCAGTTTTCGTACTAAAGTCAAAAATAAATGATATCGTACTTGACAAATTGTACTACTGCCCCATATTGTATGATGTGCGTTTGATTTTTTTAACTACAAGCTGAAAGTGTTTCTCTTGATTTACTTCGTGAATAGTACTGCTTCCCCATATTGTGTGGTGTGCGTTTATCTCCTAGTATATTGTAATAGGGTCAGAATATTAGGCTCAGTTTTCGTACTAAAGTCAAAAATAAATGATATCGTACTTGACAAATTGTACTACTGCCCCATATTGTATGATGTGCGTTTGATTTTTTTAACTACAAGCTGAAAGTGTTTCTCTTGATTTACTTCGTGAATAGTACTGCTTCCCCATATTGTGTGGTGTGCGTTTATCTCCTAGTATATTGTAATAGAGTCGGAATCTTAGGCTCAATTTTTGTACTAAAGTCAAAAATAAATGATATCGTACTTGACAAATTGTACTACTGCCCCATATTGTATGATGTGCGTTTGATTTTGTTAACTACAAGCTGAAAGTGTTTCTGTTGATTTGCACAATCACTTAGTAAATAGTACTGCTTCCCCATATTGTGTGGTGTGCGTTTATCTCCTAGTATATTGTAATAGGGTCAGAATATTAGGCTCAGTTTTTGTACTAAAGTAAAAATTAAATGATATCGTACTTGATAACTGTACCACTTCCCCAGATTGTGTGATGAGCCTTTGATTTCTGACACTACAAGCTGAAAGTGTTTCTATTGATTTGCACAATCATTTGGTAAATAGTGCTGCTACCCCATATTGTATGATGTGCGTTTGATTTTTTCAACTACAAGCTAAAAGTGTTTCTATTGATTTGCACAACCACTTCGTAAATAGTGCTGCTACCCCATATTGTATGATGTGCGTTTGATTTCTTTCACTACAAGCTGAAAGTGTTTCTATTGATTTGCACAATCACTTAGTAAATAGTACTGCTTCCCCATATTGTGTGGTCTGCGTTTATCTCCTAGTATATTGTAATAGGGTCAGAATATTAGGCTCAGTTTTCGTACTAAAGTCAAAAATAAATGATATCGTACTTGACAAATTGTACTACTGCCCCATATTGTATGATGTGCGTTTGATTTTTTTAACTACAAGCTAAAAGTGTTTCTATTGATTTGCACAATCACTTAGTAAATAGTACTGCTTCCCCATATTGTGTGGTCTGCGTTTATCTCCTAGTATATTGTAATAGGGTCAGAATATTAGGCTCAGTTTTCGTACTAAAGTCAAAAATAAATGATATCGTACTTGACAAATTGTACTACTGCCCCATATTGTATGATGTGCGTTTGATTTTTTTAACTACAAGCTGAAAGTGTTTCTATTGATTTACTTCGTGAATAGTACTGCTTCCCCATATTGTGTGGTGTGCGTTTGATTTTTTCCTAGTATATTGTAATAGAGTCCAAATTTTAGGCTCAATTTTTTGTACTAAAGTCAAAAATAAAAGATATCATACTTGACAAATTGTACTACTTCCCCAGATTGTATGATGAGCGTTTGATTTCCGACACTTCCAGCTGAAAGTGTTTCTGTTGATTTGCACAATCACTTAGTAAATAGTACTGCTTCCCCATATTGTGTGGTGTGCGTTTATCTCCTAGTATATTGTAATAGGGTCAGAATATTAGGCTCAGTTTTTGTACTAAAGTAAAAATTAAATGATATCGTACTTGATAACTGTACTACTTCCCCAGATTGTGTGATGAGCCTTTGATTTCTGACACTACAAGCTGAAAGTGTTTCTATTGATTTGCACAATCACTTAGTAAATAGTACTGCTTCCCCATATTGTGTGGTGTGCGTTTATCTCCTAGTATATTGTAATAGGGTCAGAATATTAGGCTCAGTTTTCGTACTAAAGTCAAAAATAAATGATATCGTACTTGACAAATTGTACTACTGCCCCATATTGTATGATGTGCGTTTGATTTTTTTAACTACAAGCTGA
Source organism: Cheilosia variabilis (assembly GCA_951230905.1). Classification (NCBI taxonomy): domain Eukaryota; kingdom Metazoa; phylum Arthropoda; class Insecta; order Diptera; family Syrphidae; genus Cheilosia; species Cheilosia variabilis. Next base: position 142,748,704 of record OX579676.1, on the reverse strand, counting down.
AAGTGTTTCTCTTGATTTACTTCGTGAATAGTACTGCTTCCCCATATTGTGTGGTGTGCGTTTATCTCCTAGTATATTGTAATAGAGTCGGAATCTTAGGCTCAATTTTTGTACTAAAGTCAAAAATAAATGATATCGTACTTGACAAATTGTACTACTGCCCCATATTGTATGATGTGCGTTTGATTTTGTTAACTACAAGCTGAAAGTGTTTCTGTTGATTTGCACAATCACTTAGTAAATAGTACTGCTTCCCCATATTGTGTGGTGTGCGTTTATCTCCTAGTATATTGTAATAGGGTCAGAATATTAGGCTCAGTTTTTGTACTAAAGTAAAAATTAAATGATATCGTACTTGATAACTGTACCACTTCCCCAGATTGTGTGATGAGCCTTTGATTTCTGACACTACAAGCTGAAAGTGTTTCTATTGATTTGCACAATCATTTGGTAAATAGTGCTGCTACCCCATATTGTATGATGTGCGTTTGATTTCTTTCACTACAAGCTGAAAGTGTTTCTATTGATTTGCACAATCACTTAGTAAATAGTACTGCTTCCCCATATTGTGTGGTGTGCGTTTATCTCCTAGTTTATTGTAATAGGGTCAGAATATTAGGCTCAGTTTTCGTATTAAAGTCAAAAATAAATGATATCGTACTTGACAAATTGTACTACTGCCCCATATTGTATGATGTGCGTTTGATTTTTTTAACTACAAGCTGAAAGTGTTTCTGTTGATTTGCACAATCACTTAGTAAATAGTACTGCTTCCCCATATTGTGTGGTGTGCGTTTGTCTCCTAGCATATTGTAATAGAGTCAGAATTTTAGGCTCCATATTTGTACTTAAGCAAAAATAAATGATATCGTACTTTTGATAACTGTACTACTTCCCCAGATTGTGTGATGAGCGTTTGATTTCTTCCACCGCAAGCTGAAAGTGTTTCTATTTATTTGCTTCGTGAATAGTACTTGTTGCCTCGCAGCAATTCGCCAGTGAACAGTTTGTAAAACCAACGCTAAATATCAAATTTTCCTGACCCACTAGATCCTTCGAAATAGAAAAAAACCCAGGTGAACTATTCGAGTGGGAAATTCAATTTTATTTTCTGAAAAGATGACACAATTATATATATACTACCAGTGCAACAGAAAACAACTTACATTGGTCGGGGCTATTCTAAAAGAAAACTGGGGATCACTGACAGGGCGACCACTGCTGTACCATTGAGTATCTAAAATTACAATTTTAGTTTTTTAATCGGCTTATCGATACTTTACCTACAGTATTTTTCTTTTTAAAAACCTCACAAATTGAACAGAACTCAACTAGTTCAACAGCTTTTACTTTTTTTTGGTTTTGACAGAACGCCTGAACTAAGGTTATTGGCCAAGGGCAACGAATTCGCCATTACTCAATAATGACAGAAACTGCCTAAATTCGCCAAACCTTGAACAGTGATGCCAACATATTAATGACCCGACTTATTATAAATTGATTGAAAAATTCAAAAATATTTAAATTTAAATACGTAAAATAAACTTAATGAAATAAAAATAGTTAAACTATTAACTTAAATATTTGGCTCGATGACAGTACTGCTTCCCCATATTGTGTGGTGTGCGTTTATCTCCTAGTATATTGTAATAGAGTCAGAATTTTAGGCAACATTTTTGTACTAAAGTCAAAAATAAATGATATCGTACTTGATAAATTGTACTACTTCCCCAGATTGTATGATGAGCGTTTGATTTCCGACACATCCAGCTGAAAGTGTTTCTATTGGTTTGCACAATCATTTGGTAAATAGTGCTGCTACCCCATATTGTATGATGTGCGTTTGATTTCTTCCACTACAAGCTGAAAGTGTTTCTGTTGATTTGCACAATCACTTAGTAAATAGTACTGCTTCCCCATATTGTGTGGTGTGCGTTTATCTCCTAGTATATTGTAATAGAGTCAGAATATTAGGCTCAAGTTTTGTACTAAAGTACAAAATAAATGATATCGTACTTGACAATTTGTACTACTGCCCCATATTGTATGATGTGCGTTTGATTTTTTCAACTACAAGCTGAAAGTGTTTCTATTGATTTGCACAATCATTTGGTAAATTGTGATGTGCTTTTCTCTACGGCTAGGGTATGCTCGTCGGGTCCAGGGTTGCCCGCAAAGAAACACTAACTTTGGTGCGTTATTTACTTCCGCCTTTTATTGTGGTTCTACTTGGCTTAGACTAACTTAACAAACAATCCATACTTAATCTCTAGATACGTTAGGAAAGAGGTGATGTGGTCGATCGGATAACTCGCAATACGGACACACAGTGATAAAGGAAAGGAATAGGCTGTGGTCGATCGGATAACTCACAATACGGACACACAGTGATAGAGGAAAGGGATAGGCTGTGGTCGATCGGATAACTCACAATACGGACACACAGTGATAGAGGAAAGGGGTAGGCTGTGGTCGTTTGGATAACTCACAATACGGACGCACAGTGATAGAGGAAAGGGGTAGGCTGTGGTCGATCGGATAACTCACAATACGGACACACAGTGATAGAGGAGGGGGGGGGGGGGGGAGAGGCTGCTGGTCGATCGGATAACTCACAATGCGGACGCAACAACTTCTATATACCTATGGCCAATTCTGCTAGCAGAATTCAGCCGCCAAAAGGATGGTGCAAGTCTCTAGAGGACAGGGTCAGCATCAGGTGTATTGCACCAGGAACTGAGTGTACTGTCCCCCGAATCAGTTTCGCCTACGGGTACTCATGGTTTTTGTATTGAGTAGTGAGTGTGAATTATAATTTCCAGTGCAAATTTGTCCCTTGTGTTGTTGTTTCTCTGGTCCGGCGGTTGGTACTGGGTTTCGTGTTGGTGGTCGGTGGTTCTGGTTATCAGGTGATCAGGGTTGGGTGGCGTGTTGTAGTGCTGGATTTCGTAACGGATCGTTACACTCCCTTCTTTCTTCGGAAGACGAGAACCTTCTCGTTGAGATCCTATGGAAAATAAAAACCATACGTGAGACAGGGGAAATTAAAATTTTATTCGTTCGTTGTCCTAAATTAAACTTGCCTCCAGCGGCTCTTGATTTTTTTTTTTTTTTTTGTTTCCCGCCTTCAGTGGCTTACTTAAATTAATAAACTAAATCTACAAACTAAATCTACAAACTAAATCTACAAATAAGATGACATCTTTTTGTCCCGGGCATTGTGGTGTCGCCTGCGGTTGAGCTGGGCGTAGTCCCGGGGTCATAGTCGGCTGCGTTGTCGACCGGGCTCGACGGCCGGTGTGGGCGTTGGGTTCGGCTGGACGGTTGGTGGCCGTGGCGTCATGGTCGGGACGGGGTACCGGATGCTTAATACCTCCTGATGGAGGATCTGTGGGGACTGCGGCAAGGTTCTTCCTGGGGTTGCTGGGGGGTCCGGATGTCGGCCAGTGCGGGCGTCTTCGTCATCACTGTCCACCAGTATCACTTCGATAGGCTCTGCCTGGATGCGGTGGGTCGGAGAGGCCCATGGCCTTTTGATCCGGACGGTCCGTTGGGTTCTGGTCGTTGCCACCCCTGGTCGTCCCTTCCTCCAGAGCTCCTCTGCGTGGTCCCTCCTGGCCCGTATTGCGGAAGTCGGCTCTTCCTCCTTGACAGCCGCGGTGATCGGCATGCTGGGGGCACGTTGGTGCCGGCTACGGGGTTCTTCCTTCCGTGGCGCGGTGGTTACTCGGCGGGGTCGGGTTGGTCGGCGGGTGGTTGGTTCTTCCATGCTGGCTGGTGATGTGTCCTCTACCGTGGTTGGACGTGAACTCGTTTTGTTATGGTTATTGACGCTCCTTTTATACTCTTTTAAATCCCGGACGTGGGCTCGTTGCGTAGTACTACCTTGTTTAATTTGGCTGGTGAGTCGGCGGATAACGGCTATTACTGGGGAGTCGTAACGGATGACCTCGAACGGGCCGTCATATTTTGGCACGAGTTTTTCGGCGAAGTAGTTGACGCCTGAGGAGAGAACACGAGCTTCGTCATAACTTTTTTGTTTTGCTGCTTGTGTTTGAACTACTCCCAAGAAACTAATTTTAAAACGGGGGTCAAGAAAAGTGGCAAGCAGATATTTATTATCACCATTGAAGTTGAATCGTGCTTCAAGTTCAGCTTGTAGTGAAGATCTCATTCTCAATAAGTTTGGTGTTCTCTGTGCAGTCTCGTCTTTTCCCAAGTATTTGAACAACGTGACAACATGTGGTATCACCTCAGAAATGCAAGAAATACCCGAGCTTGATATTTTGGTGATTTCCTCGAACGGTTTGAGGAGTTTGACACATTGTTCCAATAAATCATATTGAGTGGGTGTTAAATTGCTTACAGAATCATGGTCAGTTACATACCAAGAGATGGCTCGCTTTTGTTCTAACAATCGCTCCATTAAATAATATGTTGAATTCCAACGTGTGCTTACATCTTGTACTAATTGGTGATCTGGCAATTTAAGTTCTTGTCGAATGTATTTCAGCTTTTCTTGTGCTATACCTGAGTGGTTAAAATGAGTTACGATTCGTTTTGCAGCGGCTATCATTTGTGTTATTTCCAGTTGAGATTTAAGCGCTTATTCGATTCGTTGTAGTAAATGAATAAAACACTTGGCTGAATCGTATTCTGCATCTCGCACTCCTTTGATCATATTGGCTCCACTATCATGGACAAGAATATGGATTTTACTGTGTAAGATATTCCACTTTTCTGCAATAGCATTAAGCTCTCTGGCAATATTGATACCAGTATGTGAACCAGCAAACGGCTTCATAGCTAAAACAGCATGTTTAAGTATAAAATCTGGATATATCCAGTGCGCAGTAAAACTTAAGAAACTTTGGTTGTTGTTTTGGCATGTCCACATATCAGATGTTACGGATACCGCTATTGCTAGTGAAATACTAGCCTCGATTTTAGAGCAAATTCTCTTATATATATCGGGAATAATTTTGTCTGTCATATAAGTACGACCAGGCATTTTGTATTGTGGTACTGCTATTTCCATAAGCCTGTTAAAGCCGACTCGTTCAACAAGTGACAATGGTTCGTTATCTAAGGCAATCATATCACCGATTAAATAATGATATTTTATTGATTTCGGATCATTAATTCCCCAAAGCATTTTTCTTTCGGTTGTCTCCTTCAAAGTTAACTGCTTTAGTTTTGACGTGCCTGGTACTGTCAGTATCTTAGCAGAACCGTTAGAAGTGAAAGAACCATCATTTTTGCTCCCACTTGCTGACGAATTTGCAGTTAAAGTAGCGTACAGATCACAATGCTTGTTTTGTAAATGGTTTTTCAAAGAAGTTGTAGCTGGAAAAACAAACAATAATTTAAAATAATGTTTGATTCTGATCTCTAAACAGGGATAACAATAAAAAAATTAAAAACCGTACGTGGGTCTGGGAGATAGGTTAATATGATTATTCAAACTTAATTTTAGAAAATCTAACTATCAGTCCAGTGATTAAAATAAATCGCTTGGATAAAATAAACTTGTTAACGTTTTTTAATCTATGTGAATAAGGTAAGCTACTACGTCGAAATCAAAGGAACACCTACAAAAAAAAGGGGTAAAATATTTGAAGCCCTAGGTAAAGTAAAATTAAATAACTAGAACATATACCTAATGTACTCAAAGATAATATTACTTACTTGCTTTCTTTCCTTCTCCTCCACGCGAAATCTTGCTGCGACACACTAAACAAACTGCTAATTTATTGTCTTCACTACATATTTCATAATATTTCCAAACAGGTGATTTTTTATTAAATGAAATCATTTTGCTTTTCTTTAAGTTATATACTTAGTTTACACTCAGTACGTTAAGAAGCACCAACAGGCAACAAATAACAACAAATAATAAGTGTTATGACACGACCGCGACCTAATCGCAAATGAAACAAAACTGGCCGCGCTTACATACGTACAACTTCAGCGATACAAGTTTAAACTCATAAGTGACGAGTTGTGACTTGTCAACAAAACTGGCCCCGCCTACATACGTACAACTTCAGCGATGCAAGTTTAAACTCGTAAGTGACGAGTTGTGACTTGTCACTCACGGAAATTACTACAAAGTGTCGCCGAATATTCGGCGCTTCGGCCACGAGCCTCGCCGAATATTCGGTATTCGGCCAAATTACTATTCGTGGCATCTCTAATAAATTGTACTACTGCCCCATATTGTATGATGTGCGTTTGATTTTTCAGTTCCAATTTGAAAGTGATTCTATTGATTTGCACAATCACTTGGTAACTACTACGCTAGATGGACGGTTGATTTCTTTCAGTGCAAGCTGAAGTTCAGGGGTCAGATTCTGTAAGGCGAAACGTCCAATTTGCCCTTTGTTACACAACCAAATTTCTTCGTGCGCACGCAAACGTTTGCACGTTTCGCCTTACAGAATGCCGACCCAGGTAACTTCAAATCTAGATCGCGTTCTCTTCTCATAACCACTCCGAACATCAGCTGAAATGGACTCCTCTTTGTACTTCTGGACACCGTAGAATTCAACGTCGCTTCCAAGTTGCTGACAGTCCTATAACATTTCGTAGTCTCTTCAATAGTTCAAACCTCGATGAATATGGGGTTTATTCTTTCCACCTTCCCGTTGCCCTTTGGAACGCCTGTTGTCGTCAATATATAATAATAATAATAAACTATATTAAAAGGTTTTAGGTACTCTATTAAGCTATCCGGAAAGGGTTGCCAAAAGCATGATTACATTAGTAACAAGCCAATGATCTGTTCATTATTTACCACTATTTAGTCCTTGTTACTGTTGTTACGTCACTTGTAATGGTTTCTTGCTTACGGTGCGATTCTCCAAAAAGAGCAGAATACATACCTCCTGCGTACTCGAGCGGGCATGCACGCCTAGTGTTGCTCTTGCTTAGCTCGCCGGATTGGGGGGGTTCTTGCTCTTTAATAATCTTGCATTAATAAAACAATGTGAAATAATCTACGATCTTTCTTTACCGCGGGTCCGGTACCGTTAGTAAAGACGTCCTACTGATCATCCTTTGTTGCTCCCACACACATTTAACTTCGCCCTAGAGATGGCATGCATAGATGACGGCGCACCCTACCTAGGTCACCTTTTTAAGTCTTAGTCACCCCACGTCGCATGTAACTTATAGTGCATGTCCACAAAACAACAAGAATTCTCTTTAATCAAGTGCAAAATCAAAGGTATAACTAAAACCTTAGTCAAGTTAAATTAAAATAAATGAAAATACTGAAATGATACAACACTGAAGAATGTCATATGGATCTCTCACGTCGTTCCGTTATATAGGCATCCTGCTGGGTCGGATACGTCCATTAGGGTGGAGCGTCAATGTATGGAGAAGAAAAAAAGTTGATGTATCAGTTTCGAATATCTCCATTTCGCTGCATTTTTATGAGTAAAATAATTTGACATAAATTTTATTTTTTTTGATAAAGTCTTTAGCCCTCTACCTTGTCTCAAAGTTTTGAGGTTTTGAAAAAAAAGTTTTTTTTTGCTAAAAAGATTTGCCCACAAGTTTGAAATACCTTTATATTATATCATTAATGAAATAAAAAAACAAAAATCAATATATCTGTTGCCACAAGGAAAAACAGCATAAGTCACTTTTTGCAATTCTTCAGGAGAGCGGTTTGAATGTTTACCTTACGATCACAAAAAAAGTATAGAACTTATGTAAAAAAAGATGATGCAAATTTATAAGAGATACGGTTAAATTTATATTTTAAATCAAAAAAATAGTTTTTTTGATTAATTATAGGTGATTTTGCTGAAAACAAGACTTATGCAGTTTTTCCTTTTTTCAATTTTTATATAATTCCTTGCTGGATTCTATACAGTTATATTTTTAAGTAAAGTTATGTTGCTTTTCCTAACAAGACTTTGAATAGTAGGCTGAGTTAAGTCGATTTAAGTCCTTTTTCCAAAATATATTCATGGTATGTTAGGTATTAAGTTAAATAGGCACAACACAAAAACTAACTTCTGTTCAATAGAAGTTTTGAAATAAAATTCAATTTGATCAATATTAATAAATATAACACATTACATCGAAACCTCCTCTCGTCATAAGTAGTAAAGAGAAACAAAAAAATACTAAAAACAGATAGGTAATATTTTTTATTTTAAGGTAGGAATAACTATTTTTTTATTCATCGGAATCGCCTTCATCGCTGTCATAAAAATCTGGGTGAACGTCGGAGTTTGTTATTGTGTGAACGACTAAACTTCTGTAAAAACCGTGAAACTGGGGATCAATAAAATCCAGTAGAAAAAGAAGGTCCTGGGCTTTTTCCTTCGAAATTGGGGGGACATGTTGAATTTCTTTAATGTCGGATTTCTTAATACAATTTACGCCACGTTTTTCCAAATTGATCATTTTGAATGGTTCATTCTCGTCTAAGTTGTTTTTATAGAACAATGAACCGAATTCATTTTTTTTGTATCGAAGCCATCTAAATTCCCTCCACGAATATTTCTCGCCGTCGGTGTTCACTTTTCGCCAAGTGAATTTTTCCTTTGAGGTAGCTGCAAAGTCTAGAAAACTCGATTGCTCCATTTCTATTACTTTGAAAGGATTTTTGTCCCTTATACTTGCAATCAAGTTTTACCAATCCCTAGGATGGTGGATTTTAGCAGACGTTTTCTTTTTCTTCCTTTCAATGACGGAATGATCGACATCACATTCCATATGAGTATGCCCCGGCTCGAGGAATTTGTGGTCAATAACTTCAAGTTGTTCACTGTTAGCTAAGGCGGTTATGAACATACAGCTCACATGTGAATTTTTATTTTGACCCGGACAGGAATCACTATAAAAAATTATGCTTTTGTTGACAACAGGAACATTTTCGTCTATATGTTTAAAAAGGCAACACGCCATCTCATTGCCACCCCTCTTCGCCACTCCTTTATGCCACATATAGCAAAATGGTTGGTTGATAGCCAAATCATGAACAGTTAAGTTGTAGTAGGTCCAATTGGCGCTTATAAAATGCAATATTTGTTTTCAAAAATGGTGTAGGCAGGCATTGCTGAAGATCGAATGCATATGCTGCAACATTTGCTTTCACTATTGCCAAATTTTTATCATTTCGTTTGCAAAATCAGCTTTTTCTTGGTGGTTTCTAAGCTCATCTGTCAGCTTTAATTAATAAAAAGAAGTCTTGCATTGTAGCTTCCCAAAGCCCTGTAATTATTGAATATCATTTGATGATTTTGAAGTGATATTTTATTATAGCAATTGTTTCGGCATCGGGATAATGGTATTAAGTTTCTTGCCTGGACGTTTTTTTCCCTTTTTGTAATGTAAGGTAAACCCTTATTTCTTTGAATTTGTCGATACTTTTTAGCGTCTTTAATTTTTACATTAGAAGGTCCAGCTTCGCTTACTTGAGTCTGTTGAGTAATATTACTTTCCAAAGTATTCACATACCCTGGTGACTCATGATTGATCACCTCTAAATCCTGAGAAACGTTCTGAACTGAACTTTCAAAAACCTTACCCCAATGTTTTAAGCTTTCGTCATCACTTGAGCTGATTTGATAATCCGGATCTTTGGTTGAATCATCAGAGTTTTCCCAAATCGGAAGATCTGAACTATTCAAATTAAAATGACGATCTCCTTTGACAATACCAGCTAAAGAAATCGAAATTTAAAAATAATAATCTTAGCGTTCCGATCATTTGAACTTACATCCTGAAGGTTCTTCGCACTGTTCAACGTTTTTCAATTGGCTCGTTTTCTGATTAACGGATGTGTCTGAAACCAAAATTTGTGGGGTTGAAAAAAATACTGGTTACCTATTGGTATTCACAAAGGGGAAACTATGTAGGTATCTAACAATACAGACACTATACAAAATAAACAAAGCCACTTAAGTAGGTATTTAATGTGCGAGATTTATCTTCAATATTTTCAAAGTCTATATCGTCGCTGTTCAAGAAAACCGACATAACTCAAAAAACTTGATTTTTCAGGAGAGCTGTTTAAAGTTTCTGAGTTGCAGAAATTTTCACACTTTTAATTTTTTCAAGTGACTATCAACCTTTTTTTTTAAAAACTTCATTTGAAAGGGCCAGCTCCATTATTTTATCTAATGGAAACTGAAAAAAAAAAGGTGAAATAATATATTAGGTATTAAAATTTTAGCGTTTTTGCATCCCTTTCCAACTTAGGTCACTTTTCCCGAAAAAAAAACTTTTGTATATAGTGAACTTTTTTATTGAGTCGTATTTAGTTCATCTTGGATCGGACAAAGAAAAACAAGAACACAAACAGTTAAAACGAAATAAAATCATTATTTATTCTCAAAAAAAAGTATTACAAAGATATATTATTACAAAGTTGAAAAACTATCCGATTTTATTCTTAAAACTTTGGAAGTGAATCAAAACTATTTTATAAGTAAGCTTAATAGTTCACAGTCTTTGCTTTTTTGTACTTTCTGGTAACATCAGTTTATAACAATTAGATTGCGTTTCTTAGCCTAAAAATGAAAATTCACATTTCTTGTTCAGACTTAAAATATAAAAAGAAAGAAAGAGCCATCCTTAAAGCTACAAATTCTCATAAAACGGACTGTAGTATTGCGGAATTAATTTTTTTTCAAGTAGCATCATCAACCCCTTCTTTTTTTTTATCGTTAATTGGCAATTTAGACGCATATAATCCAGTCAGGCTTTCGTTGACATTCTTGTTTTTTTCTAGAAGGTCTTACTTCAATTCTAGAAAAGTTCTCCTCCGCAAAAGTTTTTTTTAAAAAAATAGTATTCGGATTTGCCTTTTCAAATTTAATTACTCGTATATCAGTAACTTTGACACTATGTGTCTGATTCTATTTTTTTTATGTTGAGAAAGTCCTTGAAGCACATTTCAGTGACGTTATATGGTCGTCCACTTTTCTTAGCACTACGAATAAGTGCGTAATACTGTTCTGGCTTGTAAATTGGCCCGTCTCGCAGTGAACGACTTATGTGCCCCTCGGTTACAGAGTGAACAGAATCACCTTCATTTTGAGTGTGGCCCTTGACCAAAAATTGATGGGTTATGCTGTTTATGAAGCTATAATAATGTACTGCATATCGGTATAGTGCAAACATGAATTGGTTTTTATTCTGCCCACAACAGTTATCGGTATAGAAAATAACGTCAATAGGCTTGCCACACCTGACCGATAATTCTTCCAACTCCCCTATTTTTTTCAAAACACAAGTTCCAATTTCATTTACACCACGTTGCCCATCACCTTCACACCAAACAAAGCAACGCACATCATTTTTGTCTTTAAGGTTGCAAATGGTAAAATCGTACACCGAGAGCTTAGACGTGTAATAGAAACCAGAAACATCTCCCTTGGGACACGGCAAAACGGCTTGAAGGTCTATGCTCCAACGAAAATATTATCCGCGACTGTTTTTTTATCTGCATCTTTTTCTTTTCTTGACCAATCTTTTTCTAGTAAATGAGCGTCGTATTTTTCCCGCAGAATCTCTTTAGCTTGTGAGTCTCCATTGTCGAATGCCACACAATCCTCACATTGGTCCTTTTTGGGCCGGAAAAATGAAATATTAAACTCCTTTTTGAAGATCTTTCGGTAGAGTTGGTAATTTGCGAATGGACGGTTTTGAGTTTCACGATATAAGCAGTAGTCACGATGTAAATCAGCAAGGCTTTTGGAACCTTCAATGTACTCACGGGTTGAGTTTTGACGGCAATAATGGCTTTCAATTCTAGGTATATTGGCAATGTGATCTCGGACACTGTGCTTGACTTCATCATCTATCTGAGTATGATTAGGATGTTTACCCCGTTTTTCATGTCCAAATATGCCCCCAACCAGTTCTGTGTCACTTTTTTCTACAACAGTTCGTATTGCACGCGCCGTCACCGCCAGTGTATTTTGGAAAAACAATTTGCAAACCCGAATTTCTTTATCTATAACTTTAAAAAAGAAGCACTGGTTTTTCTTTCGCGGTACTCGCTTTGGCTCTTCCCTGATGTATCTGTATTTTGGTGATAAGGGTTTCATACTACGAGCGAGAAATTCTCGTTGTTTTTCAAGGTCTCCCAGACCCCAGTAAGCTGAGAAAATTGATGCTCTATCGTCTTCAGTAATTGTTGAGGGTAGCTGTACTAATTTCACTTTTAATTACAGAAAAAAAGAAAAGCAACAAGAAATTCGTTTTCTTTTCGGTTTTATTTCACTTGAAGATTAATTTTACACATTTTACACGGTCGAGCGTCGAGGTATAACAAAAAAAAAAAGGGAAGAATGACTATTGCTGAACAACGCACTTATATATTCTTGCTGTCACAAGAAAAAAGAAAAAGGCAAAAAAAAAGATGGCTGACTGGGTGGTATCAGTCATGTTGTGGTCGATGATCGCTCGCACCGTCGCTTTTTGCCTTGTGGAACAAGAGGGGGTAGTGGTTGTGGGAAAGCCACATAATGTTCGTGGCGTCATCTAGGGCCAGCTGGCTGAGGCTCAAAAGGAGGCAACACCTATGTGAACAGTAATTTTTTCGGAACATCGTAGTCTGCATTTATTGCCACAGGGAGGGCCAATTTGTTTTGCCTGAACAATTTTCTGTGACTTTGAAGTAGACGTATAAGACTTACCGGAATTTCTTAAGCTTTTTACCAGGTTTTTTCTCCATTGGCTCGGATTAGCAATTCGCCTTTTTTTCTTGGAAACCAAAACATCTGCAGATATATCTATTGGTACATCCTCATTAGAGCTTGAGCTGCTCGCTAAATGTTCTTCAACGTAGTTGGGATCGGCTTCACAATCGTCTGCTGAGAAGTCTCCCGATGTATTCGACGACGTCTCATTCTCCAAATCTGCAGCTCTAGAACAATGTGCAGCAGGCGTATCCTTTTTTTGCATTGTGTCCATTTTGGAGCCCTGGGAAGGATCTTCTGCCGAATCGGCAGCATCAGATACACAAATATTCGGCGCACCAATTTCTTTGTATATTGAACAAAAAATACCCATTAATATACAAAATAAAACAAAACAAAATAGGGCAGCAAAGCTTACCGATTAGGGGATCGTTATCACAAATGACCTTAAACCATTTTTCTTTCGGACAAGTCGTTTCTTTATTTGCCTTGTTTTCCTTGTCCTTTTCTCTTGCTAATTTAAGTAGTAGCTGCGTACGCTGTGACATGACTTTAGCTTATGTATCTACATTATAAGTAAATCGTTATGAGTAAACGGTCGAAAATCATACATACTAAGATTATAACTGTAGGTGCACAAAATTGTTCAAATTCAAAAGCCGAAAAAGAGTTAATAGGTTTTTACCAAAGTTTTATATGGAAAATCGATTTAACTCAAAAATAAAAATTATCAAAAATTATTTCTCTAAGAATTGTGAAAAATTATTTTATGGAAAAATGGCATAAATCATTAAAGTGTCACTGCAGAAAACAAAAGTTTAGATTATTTCAGGAAAAGTGGCACAATTCGTTTTAGTGCAGAAAACAAAGATTAAAATCATACTTACTTTTTTTTGAATAGCAGTCTAACAAAAAAAAGTCCGTTTTTCTCTAAACTTTGAAGCAAATCAACACGCACAACTCAAAATATTTCACTTTTCCGCACAAAACACTGGTCCAACCACTTTGAACATCTGCACGCTACTAAGTTATACCTTTATTGCACATAAAATAGGAGAGAAAAGAAGTGAAAAAAAAATTGACAATATCCATCTAGCGAGATTTTGAAGAGCTACAGTTATGCCGATTTTACAGAAAGATAGAGAATTTTTTTCTCATTCGAGTGGCATTATTAACTCAAAATTCGTATTTTTTGAGTTATGCCGGTTTTCTTAAACAGCGACGATATCTGATTCTTGAGGATTCTGTGGTTCAATTTGAACAGCAGCTCTGATAGCCATAGCTAAAATTCTGCTGGCACGCGATATCATTATGTTTTTTTGTAATTAAACTTCACCTTAATTTTTAGTTTATCTACACAATTTTACAACATTAATAATAAATTACAGATAAATTCACAATTTAAACTCACTTTTGACACAACACACAATAATTAAAAACAGACAACAATTGAAACAAAATTGCAACACAAAACCTTCCAACGCGGATTGTTTATACGAAAAATCGACATAAGTCACTCACTGGACTACCATTTGTTCTGGGAATAAGGGCACAAGTATATTTATTTTCAAGGATTTTCGTAACGTCTTTTGCAATAACAGCATAAGTTTACTTGTGCTTAGTTCTCTCACAAAAAAGGAATAAGGAAAAACAGCACAGGTCTAGTTATTTCTGTATCACACGCAATTTGGTTTTGGAAAAACGACACAAGTCGACGTATGTTCTCAAAAAAAAATATTTTAATTCTGGAAAAAGAGCGAAGGTCTTCTTATGTGTGTTTTGAGTTGATATGCTCTTACAACATAAGAGCATAAGTAAATATTAAAAATTTAAATTGTATTCTTATGCTGTTTTTTCTTGTGCATAGTTAATAGGAAATGACTTATGTTGTTTTTCTTTCTTCTATAATTCAAAAACCGTAACAGATAAAAATAAAAAAAAAAATATGGCAAAGAGAATGGAATATTTCGCATACGATGGTGTAAAAAACTCAATTTCGACATAAGTCAAATTATGTTGTTTTTCCTTGTGGCCACAGATATATTAGCTTTATTAGGACAAGATATTTACATAAACTTAGAAATAGAAACCTAAAAATTCATAATAAATAATTTTAAAGGCTACCAATCCGTAGATCTTTAATTGTTCACGTTATATATTTTTTATAATAAGTTTAAAAATTCTAGCTGAACCCCCAACTCGCTGTTTTTTTCTAGCTGAGATGAATCTTCTCAAGCCTAAATCTCTGATATGTGGTCTTTCATCGCTTAGCATTGCCATCAATATGTTTTCTGGGTGTGCAAAATATGAATTGCGTTGAATAACGGGGTGTATTATTTTCCTTACAACAGAACTAAAACAGCTTGACATATTTATTAGCTTGAATACATGCTTTGCGCCATTTTTAAATGAACTGTCTTTTTTAATATTGAACCAAACTGGATTATACACTTTTAATATATATTTAGCAAGTATTGTCAAGATATCATTTGGGTTCGATGTGGCTACATAAAGCCGCAATATCCTATTGGCAGTTGTTAACCATCTCGAGTGCGCCATTTTTCCCGGGTTTCTGTTGGAGAGATCTAAAGGACAGGAACCTTTGCTTATAGCGTCACAAATTTGAAACAAATATTTTTGATCCGTACTTAAGGAGTCTTGAATAGTTTTGGATAAAGTAGGTAGAAATTGGTGAAAACTCAACAACGGGAAGGTCAGCACGATTTTCCAACGCTTTTCCAATGGGTCCCGAATAGAGTTGAGCTCCTAATGTAGCTCCATCCAATTTAATAAATAAATGACGTAGTGGCAATTCGTTGGCATGTAGTTGACATATGAACCATTGCAACGGTCTCCCCAATTTCAACTCCATAAGCCGGATAAACCCACTTCTCCATCCAGTGTTTGTAGCTGTACCATCGCAACCAATAACAGATAATTTGCTCAAGTCTAGGTGTCTGTCCAAAAGAAAGGAGTTTATCGAGTCCACTATAGTTTTCCCTGTTGCAGAAGGTGTGATTATAGTTAAATGTCCTAGGTAGTATGAGCCCGGCTCTGTGACTAGTGAAATATACTTTGGTCACTCTGTGAACTCTGTTCGGGAATATTACTTCCGATGCGATCTATAATGTCCAGAGAATAAAATAACGAAAAGCAAGAATTCGATCTATCACACTTTATTACTTTATAATTATAATCGTACAAGAATCAACCGCCACGGGTAAGAGTTTTGGAAAGACTGCCCAGAGTCCAAGTCGACTTCCCCATAGGAAGCCAGCGCCAGACGACGCGCCAAGCTGCGTCGTCATCAGAAATCCCACACATTCAGTGCATCCAGCACTTGGTACCAGGCCCACGCCTTGGATACCCATCGAAGTAGATAGACGAACGCACCGACCCCCGCGACCATCACCAGTATCTTCCTTGTGTCCATGTTCTGTATTGCTTGTTTGTGGTTTGGCTCCGCTTCCATTCCAGCTGCCGTATATATTCCCCATAGGAATTGGGTCATTATGTTCGGCGCGAGGTATCAGGTGTCCGAGCACCATGGCAAGTAGATCGATAGGCGACGATATGCTCCCAGTGCCATATCGCTCGCCGTGTCCCATATCATTGATACTCATATGCCCAGTGCATCGCCATTCGATTTGTTATCGTTGGCGGCGATATGAGTCGTTGGAATGCGGTGATTAACACATTGTCGTGGGGGACAATGATCATGGCATGGCATTGGCATAACCGCAACGTTAGCAGATCTTATGACGACAATGTCATGATCTGGGTGTGTGCTCTAGTTGGCTCATCGGGGGCGTCGTACCAGCGGGGGTGGGACTCTCGTGACGCAACATTCGGTCTAGTACCGAACATTCTGCCCGGTCGAACCATTCGGTTCGAAAGAAGATGTGATGTGATGCGGAAGATTTGGCGCAAACGTTGTAGTCCAAGCTAGCCACTATTGCGTCATGATGGAACCAAAGTGGTCGATTTTTCAATATCGTACCGGCTCCGCTGTCGTGAAAGGGCCGGAGGGCCACTCTAGAACTTCTAGGCGAACGTATAATGGGAGGAGGCTCAAACCTCTAGTAGACGGCACAGCTTTTGTACCGGGCGTCGGCACTCGCCAGCCTGAGTGCGCAGGGTCACGTTGCGGACCAGGGCGTCGCTGCCCGGGTGCACAGCGATAACTCTACCCAGTCTCCAATGACTCGGGGGTAGGTTCTCATGTCGAACCAAGACGACGTCGTTGAGTTGAATGTTGGGCTCTCGGTTAGCCCATTTGTTGCGGGTCTGAAGAGTCGCCAAATACTCCTCGCTCCATCTCTGCCAGAAGTCTTGATGTACCCTTCGGATCCATTGGTACTGCTTCAGCCGGTTCAGGGGGACGTCACTGATCGGGGGCTCTGGGATGGCGATGAGGGGGGCGCCAATGAGGAAGTCGCCTGGAGTGAGGGCCAGCTTATCCTCGGGATCATCATGGAGTGGGACCAACGGACGAGAATTAAGGCATGCTTCGATGCGTGTGGCCAGCGTGTGTAGCTGATGGTACCAGAGAGCTTGAGACCCGATCAGTCGGACCAAGTGGTGTTTGGCGGACTTCACTGCGGCTTCCCACAAACCACCTTGGTGGGGTGCAGCAGGGGTGATGAAGTGCCATTTTGTCCCAGCATGGGCCAACGCCTGCTGGTTGTAGTGGGACTGGAAGTTGGCAAGATCTTCTTTGAGGCACCGGTTCGCTCCAACGAACGCGGTCCCGTTATCGCTGTAGAGGTTAGGGCAGGGTCCACGCCTGCTGACGAATCGGGTGAAGGCATCCATGAAAGCCTGTGATGAAAGGTCTTCAACGACCTCGATGTGCACAGCCTTCGTGGCCATGCAGACGAAGATCGCCAGGTAGGCTTTGACAGTGGTGCGAGAACGCTTTGTCCCAACACGGACCGTGAAGGGACCACAGTAGTCCACGCCGGTAGCTAGGAACGGGCGGGCTTCGTTGACTCGATGAGTGGGCAGGGCGGCCATCTGCTGTCTGAAGACGGCACCTCGTTGCCTGCGGCAAATGGTGCACTTGTGTAGGTGCGTGCGAACCAATTGACGACCATGCAGGATCCAATACTTCCGTCGTAACGTATGCAGCATCAATTGCACACCACCATGCAGGGTTGTCTGATGTGCATGGAGAATGAGGAGGCCCACCAGGGCTCCTGTCTTCGGCAAGACGATGGGGAACTTCTGCTCCTGAGGTAACGCCGCATGCGTGAGTCGACCTCCGACCCGTAGAAGGCCTCTTGCATCCAGGTACGGGTTCAATGACAGCAACGGGCTGGAACTGGCCAAGGGTGACCGATTCCGCAGCTGATGGATCTCCGGGGCGAAGTGAGCGGCCTGCTCGATGAAGATCAGTCGTTCCATGGCCTGGTCGAGCTCATCCGCGCCGACCACAGGCTTTCGTAAGAGATGTCGTGCGGTGCCCCGCCATCGGAGCAGGTAGGCTACGGTCCTGAGGAGCGGTGATAGCGAACCAAATCGTTCGGTCAGTGGGATGACGACCCCATCTCGACGCCGGGTTGTCAAGACAGGCCTAGTGATGGCCACTCCTGTGAAGGTGGACTGCCGGAGCTCAGCGGCTACCTGAGCGTGCTCCTCGCCTCGGAGCTGCCCGGTTGGGCTGAGGGGAAGCGATCCGCTTGTCAGCCAATGAGGACCTTGCCACCAGAGTGAATGCTGCAGCAGTTCTGCAGCGCCTAGTCCTCGGCTTGCACAGTCGGCTGGGTTCTGAGCGGATCGCACGTGATACCATCGCTCTGGGGACGTTAACTCTTGCATCTGCCGCACGCGGTTCGCAGCGTACGGCTTTAGTGTGGAGGGCTCCTTCCGCAACCAACACAGGACGATGCTGGAGTCAGACCAAAGATGGTAGGGGGCTGCTTGTAGCCCCATAGCAGTGCGTACGTTGTCCAGGGTGAGAGCCAGCAGGCTTGCAGCGCACAGCTCTAGGCGAGGGATGGATGCGCCCTTGAGTGGGGCCACCTTAGTGCGGGCGGTCAGCAATGAAACCTTGTAACGTTAAAAATTTATTTTAGAATTCCACCCACCAGCTAGATAGAAGGTATCCTGAAGCGTTGTACAAATTTTCAACCAGGACCCGAGTTATCCGTGCCATCTTGGCACGTCAAGAGGAAATAAAAATCAAAAAAACCCGAGATCGGATTCATTTTGTTACCAGCTATCTACTGGGTGGTGAACCATATACATATACCAGGTATTTCTATATGGGCCGTGAGTAACACAAGCGAAAGATGACAAACACGGCTGTCTAATAAAAACCTCCTACTCTTCATGACCCCTATGACCTCCGCACTACAGGACCTGCGAGAGGGCAGTCCGGGCCACTAAGTAGGAGGGTGTTCGAGCGAAAAGCAGCGCAGGCATGCTAGTCGGGCTCCGTCCTAAGCTCGTCGGAATGGGGGGTTCTTGCCGCCTACACGCGAACGTTGTTACATTGTTTACATGCCTGTCTCCGGTTGGTGTTCGAGAATTTCTGTTTACTAAAGAGTGGCTCGAAATGTCGGTTTATGAATTTCGTTACGGTCGCGGGATTATATCCTCTCGAAATACCAGTCTGAATCTAACCCACAGAAACTACAAAAGGTATAACGGATCTCTCAATCTTCGCTGGCTCTCTCTTACTGCGTTCCAGAGGGAGGGGGCTAGTTGGGGAGGCTCCCTCGGAAGATAACCCACCCCTATGGTGTCTGGGTAGAGAAGCCCAGACAACCACCTTGGTGACTACGGTCTTCCAAAATATCATGTTGATAGTCACCCCTATTGTATACAATGGGATTCGATTCCCTTTTACACCCTCTCAATCACCATCCTGCGTCTGCCGACGTCATCCACACTTCCAAAATAAATAAATACTTAACCGCGCATCCTGTTTCGCATGGAGATCAGGTAAGGTATACTACCATCGGCCAGCTTATGCCGGATACCTATTTCTGCTATCCTAAAGAAATGTCCGATCGAAATAAGAAGCCAACCAGGTATTCATTTGTATCGGGATTCCCAAAAAGCGATTGGGATAATTTAATTCACAAAGAAAAATATAAAGAATATTACGATAATCTCAGGTTCTTACTACTAAGGGTGGCAACCTAGTACCTAATACAACTCCCGTAGATAAACTACACAAATACAGGAGAACATGAGCTCGGGAGTGGTATAAACGATTCCTTAGGGGAAACTTCAAGGCTTACAGCTAGATCAACACATTGAATTTAATCCTAGGTGAAACTATGGAATTCAACAAATGGAAAGAAAAATTACGAAATTAGAGTAAAATATATATATAATTATAATATCTCCTCTGCCTCGTTGTCGGATCAGTCCGTGGTCTATCGAGATATTCGAAGCGTAGTGAACATAAGGGATGATCACCAGGTAAACAGTATCGCGGAACTAATATACGTAATACCGATCACTTCGTAACCACGAGTGTATTAATATAGTTAATAAGGGCATGTATATACATATATATAATATTCAAAAGATAAGGCGCCAAGTGCGTTTATGACTTACCACGTCTTAAATGCGGGATTAAACCCTTACCCGAATTCCTCTGCAGGGGTAGATGCTGTGCACAACGTCGTCCTGAGGAGTTAGATGAGGGCTACGCGGAGCTAAAGCTAGAGGTGGACGCTTGAAGAATAAAAGTTATCCAAATGGTATATATATATATATATATTAAAAATTACCCCGGTACGAATGGGTTCTCTACCGAAAAGTAGGTGGAGATACGACGCGTCCGTAATTAATTTATAGACCGCGGAGATATGACTGAGGGGGGGGGGGGAATATTACTCAAGGGTAATGATTTTTATTTTATATCAAAAAAAAATTAGTACTATTAACAAAGAAGAAGAAAAAAAAAGAGAAAAAAAAAAAAAAAAAAAAAATAACAACAAATCGTTTAAAAACTATAATTATAATGAAAAATACAAGAAGAGCAAAACTAATCCTATGGTTGAGTGGAGTAGCCGGGGGGGAGGAACAGCAAGTAAAGATGATGAACGCCGCATGGTCGGTCCTGGCATCGCGTGGTGTCCGGATCATGCCACGTACACGTGGCCACGTTTTACTATTCCCTCTGTGTTGGGGTAGCACTGGATGGGGGGGGGGGGCCTTTAACGGTCTCTGAATGTTGGTGCACACAATAGTTACTGTTACCGGCGGTGGTATACCGCAAACCGGGGGGGGGGGTGCAGGCTGGGGGGGGGAATTTTACCCTTCGGGCCTGGTGCTCAAAGCACGTGTTAGACACATTCCCTGTGGGGGTGCAGGGGTTACGGATCGGTGCCTACGATGACACTGATAGTTGGTATGGTGTCAACAGGCGAATTTATAGAACGCACTAAATATCTCTGGGTTCAGTTTTGGGGCAAGATCACTTTCACTTCTCAAGGTGCCGATACAATTGCATGCGGGGGGGATGGGAGGAACACAAAACTAAATGTCACTGGGTGGATCCACAAGACGAGATGCCACGTGAGATGTTACTCCGTGGTGTAAAAATCACTTAAGTTTTTGCAGACCGTTATTGGAGTGCCTTTTTACACGAGATATATATGGTTTGTTTTATTTTTCGTCAAACTTTTGCGCGACACAAATCGACCCCACGACACTGGAGATATATCTGTGATCAACCCCATTTAATTACGAGTTTTTTTTTTTTTTTTTTATTTTTGTTATATCGCCAAACGAAGACGAGCACATTTACTAAGTTTTATTTTATTTCTGAACATAATTGTCCACCGCACTACCGCACACCCAAGACGACCAACCGCGCTTGCCCACCGCCCAAAATCAACTCTCTGCTCTCTAACGAGCTGAAGCAAAACTTGCGAATATGCAAAAACATGCAAAAACAAGCACAAGTGACGCGCCAAAGAAATGGAACATGCCAGAACAAGGTACCGTAGATGTACGTCTATATGACCTCACGCGACACTCTATACAAAAAAAAATCCAACAAGAACACTGTACGGTGAAATATGGTGATTCTGCTTCTCAGCCACACAAGAAAGTCCCACTCCATGCGACAAACCAGTTTCCCTACCCCCTTGCCTCTTTCAGAATCGATGATGGTTACCCACAGCCAATGAGCATTTACGACGCAGATTAGTTGTAGGTATACCAACGACGCCAACCGCTTTGTTCACGGTGGATTGCCTTTGAGGTTTGGGGCGAAACTACAGCATTTACCCAATCTTCACACCCTTCTACCACTTTGTAATGATTATAGCACATCTGGCGATCGGTGGTGAACTTGGTAGTGGAGACACCTACCCTTGTTTCCTGGTTCCGAGTAATAGGTGCACCATCGGATATCATTTTATATCCGCAAACAGGTTTCGGAGAACATTATGAAGTCATTGGTGAAACCGTCAGTATTATCTTTGGAATACAAAGGTATTATGCGAATTTGGGTTTGGCAAGATTTGAAAAGAAATAACGATAACCGCCGTTTCCCACAAAACTTATTACTTTTGCGCTTGCGAAAGGGCACAAGGGATAAGAGAAGAAACGGCTGAAGTATCGCCTTCCCGGTAGTCTCATGCTCTACCGACTGAGCTGGGCGGACACTTGCGTGCATTACGCCGGAACTACGTTCTGAGATCTTTTGAATGAACTACTCCCACATCCTTTCCGTGCATATCGTGTAACTCATATAGGTTGTTACCAACAACTTTGTGGACTTGCATTTTCAGAAACTTAGGGCATAGCTTTGCATTCACCCGTTTCGACGCGTCGCTGAGAACGAAATTACGCTTGTATACTAGGTCCCCGACGCGGAACTTTCGGCTGGAGCTACGCAGGTTATAAACCTTTTCATATTTATCGTGAGCTGCGGCTAAGGCCTCTTTCAAATTAGAGTGTAAGATATTCAGCTTATCTTTCCTAGCTAACACCTGCAGATCAGAGTGGTTTAAACCGTCGAGACGTCGAAGCAAATCATAAGTAGAGCCGTGTTCTATCATAGGGTGCCCAAAGAGAGCTTCGTAAGGGGAGACTCCAATGGCGGCGTGCACAGCCGAGCGCAGCGCGCAGCCAATAGCAGGCAGCTGCTCGTCCCATTTGGTATGGTCCGTGGAGAGATACGATCTAATTGCGGCTAGGAGGGACCGATTGACCCTCTCACTGGCATTAGCTTGCGGAGCGTGCGAAGCGGTTCTGATGTGGCGAATTCCAAAGCTGGACAAGAATTTTTCGAACTCTTGACTGGTAAACTGTTTTCCGTTGTCGGAAAGTACGGATTCAGGCACGCCGAAGAGACAAAAGATATGATCACGCATAAACTTGACGGTGTTATCCGTGGTCGCTCTCTTGAGGGGCTGCAAGAGCACGAACTTCGTTAGCTGATCCAGTACGATGAGTATATGAGTATTGCCAGCCTTGGAACGCGGGTAGGGCCCTAGGAAGTCGATAAAAATGTGCTGGAATGGACGTTCCACCACGAAGGCCTTTCCCATCGGAGCTCGTAGGACGGTGTTAGGGGCCTTGGATGATTTACATTCTTCGCAAAGGTTTATAAATGCTCTTACTTGCGAGGCCATATTTGGCCAATAATAGCTCTCACGTAGACGGTGCAAAGTTTTGGTTATTCCGCCATGCGAGGCTCGCGGGGGGCAATGGGCTAGGGTAATTAATCGTTCCGTTATCTGTGAGGGGATCCACAGTTTCCAAGTCCTGTCCTCTGGTAGGAGTTGCCCGAAAACGGGCCTGACCTTCTTGTAAACTAAATCGTTGGAGATGGTGAGGTCAGGCAGTTGAGCGCGGTTTCTCTGAACAGTGTCCAACAGGTCGCGATATTCCTTCGAACGAAAACTAGGGTCAGAGAGTTCCACATGTAGCACGCCTGGGGACGGAGCTAAAGGCTTGGACTGGGTCGTATCAACCGCATCCACTCCGTGGATTCGAGAAAGCGCATCGGGAACCACGTTCAAAGAACCTTTCCGATGTTCGATTTCAAAGACGAAGCCTTGCAACTTAAGGCTCCATCGAGCTAACCGGCCATCCAACTCTTTCTGGTTCCTGAGCCAACGCAGGCTCGCGTGGTCAGTGATAATTTTGAAGCTATGCCCTTCCACATAGGCGCGGAACTTCTGCACTCCCATCACGGCGGCAAGGCATTCGCGTTCCGTGACGCTATAGTTTCGTTGTGCAGCATTTAACTTATGCGAATAATAGAATATAGGGCGTTCGGAACCGCTATCATCAAGCTGACACAGGACGCAGCCAATGCCAGTGGCAGAGGCATCGCAGACTATGATGAATTCTTTATTATAATCTGGGTTTACTAAAACGGGGGCGGTGGTTAGCAGGGTCTTCAGTTGGTTGAACGAGGCGAGAGCTTCAGGGCAAAAATGAAATTTTACTCCTTTTTTGAGGGTGTTCGTGAGAGGGGTAGCTACCGCTGCGAAATCCTTCACAAACCTACGGTACCAGCCGGCCATCCCGAGGAATCGACGGACTTGGCGAGGCGAGCTTGGTACGGGGTAGTCGAGGATCGCTGAAACCTTCTCGGGGTCAGTCTTCAGACAGCCTTCTCCTACCACATAACCTAGATACTTCAGCTCCCGGAAACAAAAATGGGACTTTTCCATATTGATCGTCAACCCAGCCTCTCTCAATTTCCTAGCTACAACTGTCAACAACTTCAGATGTTCCTCAAAGGTTCTCGAAACTATTAGCAAGTCATCGAGGTAGACAAACACATTTTCTCTCATTTCGTGAGGTACCACTTTGTCCATCAATCTGCACATACGCTGGGGAGCGTTGCAGAGGCCAAAGGGCATTACTTTGAAATGATAAAGTGGACGACCGGGGACGGTGAAGGCGGTTTTCTCCCTTGACCTTTGCTCCAGCGGTATCTGCCAAAAGGCGTCCTTCAAATCCACACTCGAAATATAGTGTGTATCTGAAAGGCGCCCCAGCAGTCCCTCAATGTGCGGGAGCGGATAGGCATCCTTTTTAGTGACTTGGTTCACCTTCCGAAAGTCCAAGCACAAGCGGTTCTTACCAGGCTTTCGTATAAGTACGACTGGGGAACTCCAAGCGCTTGAACTCTCTTCAATGATCCCCAACTCCAGCATGCGATCCAACTCCTCGTACAATAGGGTTTGTACCGCCGGAGAGACGGGATAATGCCGTTGTTTGACGGGTTCAACGTCTCCGGTGTCAATTACGTGTTCCTCTAAGCTTGTCTGTCCTAAGCCAATAGTGGCGAAGGACGGGAACAAACTCATGGTGTGTCTTAATCTTCTCGCTTCCTCACTAGATAGTTCGCAGAACAGGTCGTTCGTTCGCTGGTCAGATGGCAAGGTCAGCTCAGAAATCAAATGGGGAGCAAGCTGGAATTCATGCCAAAAATCCACCCCTAAATATAGGGCTTGCTTTAGAGACGGTACCAGCAAAAGGGTTACTGGTTTAACACGGCCCTTGTAACCAATGTCCAGGGTGACCTGACCTGTGACGGACTGATGATGCCCATCAGCAGTCTTTACTAACGAACGAATTGGTTTAACGGGCAAGCGTTTTTTCTGAAGGAGCCGACATCCCTCTTCGCCTAGGCAGCTCATGGCCGCCCCACTGTCTAACAATCCTAACATATTTTGTCCCATGATATTCACCGACGCATAAGGGCGTGGATCATAGTCTGGGCTACAGAGGGTGGTGGCGGCAATAGAACGGTAGATGTGCTTCTTTTTATTAAACTTTTCCCGTAGATGGAGTATTCGAGCCGACACAGGGGGAGGTGGGCCTTTGAAGATTCTTTCCCTCGTGGCATAATAGGTCTGAAACCGGTCACGCAAGGTTCTACCTGCGAGGTTATGGGCTTGTACGGGCGGAGGAGTAATTGGTACCTCTCGGTGGAGAATCGTGATCTTATTATCTGCCAAATCTGGTCGAAGGACTGTGGTGTCGCTGGGTGTAGGGCTAGAAATTAGTGAAGGGCCGGGTTTCTCTCCTGCGAACAAGTCACACCGGTGGACGACCTGTTCGTGCGCGGGTTTTCCGAGCAGTTTGAACATTTGGGGGTGGTGGTGTTTTCTTTCCCGCACTTATAACAGAATAAGTTCCTTTGGGGACTTTCACATTCATAGAACGTGTGGCCAACCCGCTTGCAGTTCCAGCAGGTGAGGGTATTAGAACTTCGGCGATTATCCACGCCTTCTACCTGAAAGCTTGCGCTGCTGCAGGAGGGTTCTTCTTCATTAACTACAAACTCGCTAACATGCCGCCTAAAACCAGAAGGTGGAATTGTACGAGTTAGTGGGGTCCTATGGTCGCTGAGATATTTCTCAATCGTGCGACACACGTATACTAATTCGGGTAGGCTACCAGGGTTGAAAGTTATGAGGAGCTCTCCCATACGCTTACAGACGTTTTGCTTGACTATTTCGATCAGCTCGCGATTCGGTTTGGGAATTCTCAACCGGGAGTTTAAGTGCAAAATTTCATTATAAAAATCGTCGAACGGTTCCGAGAGACCTTGACGTCTATCAGACATCTTCCGGAAGAGTTCGGAGTCGGTTTCGAGGCTTCGGAACTGCTCAATGAGGGCGTTTTTCAGAGTGGACCAGGAGACATGAGGGTTGGACTTCAGGTAAACCCAGAACCAATTTTCGGCTGGCCCCTCAACAAATTGATGGAAATTTAGAACAATATCTTCCCATGAGGCTCCATAGCCTTCCTTAACTCGCTGTAAACGGAATAAGAAATCGTCTACCGACATCCGACGGTTATCGAACTTGATACCCCACTTATGAAAATGATGGGCATTCGAGGCTGTCGAGAGAGGGGTTCTAGTCCTTCCCATGACTGATGGAGTTGCGGGCTGGTTTAGAGTCATGTTGCCTAACTGGGCGATAAAGTTGTCCACGTTGTCACTGCGGACATTGGGCGGAGGAACCGTCATGTCAGGCAAGCGAGACGGGATCTGAACAGATGGCACTGGCGGAGGAACAGAGACGTTTGCGGGAGCAGGAGTACGGTTAGGGGTTTGCGAGCGCAGCAGGTCTTGGAAGAGATTAGTTATTTCGGTTCTCGTCGATACCCTATTCTTCTCCAACTCCTCCCTGATCACGCGTAGATCGTCGGTACGACTGAGGCCTACCGTTGCCGTCACAACTTCTTGAACGTATTGGGCCAAATCGACTGCCTCCGGGTTTTCGGCATCCGACTCGACATCAGAGTCGGCTGGTATATTAGAAGGACCTTCCATGTTAGGCGGATCAACTTGGCTGGCATTCGCGAGGCGACTAAGGGCTTCACGGGACGTAGACGGAGCGGGGTTGAGACTGGATGTGCGGGCCTTTGAGCGAGATACTTTTGCGACCGGGCCTAACGATATTCGCGTGTCCTTAGATCTTTTATCCTTCTTGGGACGTAGGAGCCTATCAGACGGCGGACTAGGCTGCGACATCTCCAAATAAGTGAAAGATGCGATAACTGACCTAAGGGACGACCAATCTGGGCACGTGCTAACTGAACCGCTTGATATCTAACCACCACAACAACCAATTTAAAAAAAATAAAAATAAAAAAAACTAATACTAGACTCTTATCTAACTAACGGATTCGTAACCTAAAGTTATACTGGTAAATTAATTGGTAAGACTGAGACAAAAGATTTTCATACAAATTTCGGACGTGTGGACTTCGCTTACAGACTAAGGTGGGATGAGTCAGACACTCCAGAAGCAAGAGAGAGAGAGAGAGAGATGGAATGGGATTCCGTAAGATGGAACAAAGCTACCTTACGTGTTAAATATATATATAGCACATCTTGGCGCAACAGCAACAGACATCAGCGCGGACAGAATCCGATGCTGACCGGACGGAGCGCTAGGAAAGATTTTGGCAGGAGGTTGATATCTGCTATGAGTATGTTTAGTACGCACGAATGGTGCAAGGGTTGAAAGACAGTCGTGCTTAATTTTTTCGATCGGGTGGCAGCTACTTCAGCGTCCCTACAGATCGATACAATCAAAGAAGGTACGAGTGCTTCTGCTACAGACGTAAATCAGGAACAAAATCACTAATCTACCGGTCAGAGCTACCAAACCTTCTATGAGCTAAAGTCTTAAAGGCGCTTAGTAAATCTGCAGACAGTCGATCTACTTACCCTGTCCAAAGGGATGCATAGCTTCAGGCGCAGGTGTAAGGCTAAAGCGATCGAGGGGAGAACGGGTCCGTATATTCTTGCTGGCAGCAAAACGTAATTCTGGGCTACACGCCACGAAATTGAACGGACCGCCAATACAAGATACACTAAAGGAAGAAGCAGAGGGGAAGGGGATAGACCCTGGTGTAAATTCCCACAAAGGACAATTATATCCGAAACCACTTGAGAGCAAGCTCGATCAAAGGTAGCAAAAAAAAATTAAAAACCACGCAAAAATATGAGTTTGGGTAGGTCAGCTGATCCTGACCTATTCCAATATAATTTGGCATATCGAATTGGATATAGACTGAGAAAACTTGGTCGAGGTCTTGCGTCGAACGTCTCCGACATGGACCTAACGAGAATAACGAACTCAACGGGACATTTCGGGCCCCACGTTGGGCGCCATCCTGTAACGTTAAAAATTTATTTTAGAATTCCACCCACCAGCTAGATAGAAGGTATCCTGAAGCGTTGTACAAATTTTCAACCAGGACCCGAGTTATCCGTGCCATCTTGGCACGTCAAGAGGAAATAAAAATCAAAAAAACCCGAGATCGGATTCATTTTGTTACCAGCTATCTACTGGGTGGTGAACCATATACATATACCAGGTATTTCTATATGGGCCGTGAGTAACACAAGCGAAAGATGACAAACACGGCTGTCTAATAAAAACCTCCTACTCTTCATGACCCCTATGACCTCCGCACTACAGGACCTGCGAGAGGGCAGTCCGGGCCACTAAGTAGGAGGGTGTTCGAGCGAAAAGCAGCGCAGGCATGCTAGTCGGGCTCCGTCCTAAGCTCGTCGGAATGGGGGGTTCTTGCCGCCTACACGCGAACGTTGTTACATTGTTTACATGCCTGTCTCCGGTTGGTGTTCGAGAATTTCTGTTTACTAAAGAGTGGCTCGAAATGTCGGTTTATGAATTTCGTTACGGTCGCGGGATTATATCCTCTCGAAATACCAGTCTGAATCTAACCCACAGAAACTACAAAAGGTATAACGGATCTCTCAATCTTCGCTGGCTCTCTCTTACTGCGTTCCAGAGGGAGGGGGCTAGTTGGGGAGGCTCCCTCGGAAGATAACCCACCCCTATGGTGTCTGGGTAGAGAAGCCCAGACAACCACCTTGGTGACTACGGTCTTCCAAAATATCATGTTGATAGTCACCCCTATTGTATACAATGGGATTCGATTCCCTTTTACACCCTCTCAATCACCATCCTGCGTCTGCCGACGTCATCCACACTTCCAAAATAAATAAATACTTAACCGCGCATCCTGTTTCGCATGGAGATCAGGTAAGGTATACTACCATCGGCCAGCTTATGCCGGATACCTATTTCTGCTATCCTAAAGAAATGTCCGATCGAAATAAGAAGCCAACCAGGTATTCATTTGTATCGGGATTCCCAAAAAGCGATTGGGATAATTTAATTCACAAAGAAAAATATAAAGAATATTACGATAATCTCAGGTTCTTACTACTAAGGGTGGCAACCTAGTACCTAATACAACTCCCGTAGATAAACTACACAAATACAGGAGAACATGAGCTCGGGAGTGGTATAAACGATTCCTTAGGGGAAACTTCAAGGCTTACAGCTAGATCAACACATTGAATTTAATCCTAGGTGAAACTATGGAATTCAACAAATGGAAAGAAAAATTACGAAATTAGAGTAAAATATATATATAATTATAATATCTCCTCTGCCTCGTTGTCGGATCAGTCCGTGGTCTATCGAGATATTCGAAGCGTAGTGAACATAAGGGATGATCACCAGGTAAACAGTATCGCGGAACTAATATACGTAATACCGATCACTTCGTAACCACGAGTGTATTAATATAGTTAATAAGGGCATGTATATACATATATATAATATTCAAAAGATAAGGCGCCAAGTGCGTTTATGACTTACCACGTCTTAAATGCGGGATTAAACCCTTACCCGAATTCCTCTGCAGGGGTAGATGCTGTGCACAACGTCGTCCTGAGGAGTTAGATGAGGGCTACGCGGAGCTAAAGCTAGAGGTGGACGCTTGAAGAATAAAAGTTATCCAAATGGTATATATATATATATATATTAAAAATTACCCCGGTACGAATGGGTTCTCTACCGAAAAGTAGGTGGAGATACGACGCGTCCGTAATTAATTTATAGACCGCGGAGATATGACTGAGGGGGGGGGGAATATTACTCAAGGGTAATGATTTTTATTTTATATCAAAAAAAAATTAGTACTATTAACAAAGAAGAAGAAAAAAAAAGAGAAAAAAAAAAAAAAAAAAAAAATAACAACAAATCGTTTAAAAACTATAATTATAATGAAAAATACAAGAAGAGCAAAACTAATCCTATGGTTGAGTGGAGTAGCCGGGGGGGAGGAACAGCAAGTAAAGATGATGAACGCCGCATGGTCGGTCCTGGCATCGCGTGGTGTCCGGATCATGCCACGTACACGTGGCCACGTTTTACTATTCCCTCTGTGTTGGGGTAGCACTGGATGGGGGGGGGGGGCCTTTAACGGTCTCTGAATGTTGGTGCACACAATAGTTACTGTTACCGGCGGTGGTATACCGCAAACCGGGGGGGGGGGGTGCAGGCTGGGGGGGGGAATTTTACCCTTCGGGCCTGGTGCTCAAAGCACGTGTTAGACACATTCCCTGTGGGGGTGCAGGGGTTACGGATCGGTGCCTACGATGACACTGATAGTTGGTATGGTGTCAACAGGCGAATTTATAGAACGCACTAAATATCTCTGGGTTCAGTTTTGGGGCAAGATCACTTTCACTTCTCAAGGTGCCGATACAATTGCATGCGGGGGGGATGGGAGGAACACAAAACTAAATGTCACTGGGTGGATCCACAAGACGAGATGCCACGTGAGATGTTACTCCGTGGTGTAAAAATCACTTAAGTTTTTGCAGACCGTTATTGGAGTGCCTTTTTACACGAGATATATATGGTTTGTTTTATTTTTCGTCAAACTTTTGCGCGACACAAATCGACCCCACGACACTGGAGATATATCTGTGATCAACCCCATTTAATTACGAGTTTTTTTTTTTTTTTTTTTTTATTTTTGTTATATCGCCAAACGAAGACGAGCACATTTACTAAGTTTTATTTTATTTCTGAACATAATTGTCCACCGCACTACCGCACACCCAAGACGACCAACCGCGCTTGCCCACCGCCCAAAATCAACTCTCTGCTCTCTAACGAGCTGAAGCAAAACTTGCGAATATGCAAAAACATGCAAAAACAAGCACAAGTGACGCGCCAAAGAAATGGAACATGCCAGAACAAGGTACCGTAGATGTACGTCTATATGA
The DNA here is from genome assembly GCA_951230905.1 of Cheilosia variabilis. Lineage (NCBI taxonomy): Eukaryota > Metazoa > Arthropoda > Insecta > Diptera > Syrphidae > Cheilosia > Cheilosia variabilis. Next base: position 142,717,465 of record OX579676.1, on the reverse strand, counting down.
CCTCACGCGACACTCTATACAAAAAAAAATCCAACAAGAACACTGTACGGTGAAATATGGTGATTCTGCTTCTCAGCCACACAAGAAAGTCCCACTCCATGCGACAAACCAGTTTCCCTACCCCCTTGCCTCTTTCAGAATCGATGATGGTTACCCACAGCCAATGAGCATTTACGACGCAGATTAGTTGTAGGTATACCAACGACGCCAACCGCTTTGTTCACGGTGGATTGCCTTTGAGGTTTGGGGCGAAACTACAGCATTTACCCAATCTTCACACCCTTCTACCACTTTGTAATGATTATAGCACATCTGGCGATCGGTGGTGAACTTGGTAGTGGAGACACCTACCCTTGTTTCCTGGTTCCGAGTAATAGGTGCACCATCGGATATCATTTTATATCCGCAAACAGGTTTCGGAGAACATTATGAAGTCATTGGTGAAACCGTCAGTATTATCTTTGGAATACAAAGGTATTATGCGAATTTGGGTTTGGCAAGATTTGAAAAGGAATAACGATAACCGCCGTTTCCCACAACCTCAGTTCGTCCGTCAGCATGCGTCGTCTTCAAGTAGATGACAGCGGCATAGGCTCGCACACTGGCATCGCAAAACCCATGGATTGTGGGGACATGCTGGCTGTGCATGCCCAACCATCGTGGTATCCGAACTCGGTTGAGTGCAAGCAGACCCTGTCTGAATGCCGTCCATGCAGTAAGCAGCTCGTCCTCGCCGTTTCGTGGCAGTTGGCGGGTTGGCTTCGGTTTCCACACGGAAGAAGAGCTCGTCAGCAGCTGGCTCCCAACGCAGCCCAAGGACAGTGGCCGTTGGGCACTCGATGACAAGCTCTGTGGAAAGAGAAGAAGGAACACCATTGTTAGTTACCAAAGAGATTACCTGTGCGCAATTCGAGTTCCACTTGCGCAACGAGAAGTGTCCGGCCATTAGGACCTTCTTAACGTCAGCAGCCAGTCTGACTGCGTCCTGGATGCTGTCACAGCTCGTGAGGAGATCATCCACGTAGAAGTCCTTCTCGATCGTCAGTCTTGCTGCTCGGGCTCGCAGCGGGTTGGTCACCAAGTGTTGATTATCCTGTGCACACTGGATCATCGAGCGCACAGAGGTGTATGGACTCGAGGCCATGCCGTAGGTAACCGTCGTCAAGCGAAAGACCACAAGCTCGTCGGACGGTGACTCTCGCCAGAGAATTCGCTGGTAGTCGCGATGCTCGGGTGCCACCAGCACCTGCCGGAACATCTTCTCCACATCTGCGGTGAGCGCAACCTGGTAGCGCCTGAACCGCCAGATCACGTTGACCAGGGAGTCCTGTACTGTCGGACCTACCAGCTGGACGTCATTGAGTGAGACGCCAGTAGTGGTCCGAGCTGATGCGTTGAACACCACGCGGAACTTACTGATGACCGCGTGATGTGGGATGTAGTAGCATCGCGGATGGTCGCCGTGTTGACCGACCCGCTCCATGTGTCCCAGCTCTTCGTACTCCCTCATGAAGTCGATGTACTTCGCTCGTAGTTCGGGGTTGCCCTGGAGACGTCGCTCCAAGCAATAGAACTGACGCAGCGCGCCACGGTAGGATGCACCTAGCGGCGGTGCATCGTTTCGGAATGGGATCAGCACCACGTATCGTCCCTGTGATGTTCGAGAGTGCGTGGCAGCGTAGTGACGGCTGCACTCGTCTTCTCGCGTCTCGTCCGGGTGAACCTCTTCCAGCTTCCAGAAGTTCCGGACGAGTTCTTCCAGTGTATGTTCCGGAGATGACTCATCTGTCACCTGGCTATGGAGTGCTTGGATCGAAGGCGATCGCCGCTCCAACGCCGCTGGCCCGAATATCACCCATCCAAATCGAGTGAGCTGAGCGTGCGGTTCGTGAGGTCGCCCATGAATGACCTCGTCTTGGACCAGGAGGCCCCAGACATCTGCGCCCAGTAGAACGTCGATGGCTCCAGGAGTGCCAAAGTGTCTGTCTGCCAGTGGGAGACCACCCAGATGTGGCCATTGGGTGACATCCACTGCCTCGCCAGGTAGCATGGATGTGATCGTCGGGATGACAAGTGCCCGAATCTGGATGGCGAACGTAGTCCGGGTGGACCTGAGTGACAGCGTCACTTGACCTTGGACCTGGTCGAGGTTGGAGGCGCCTATGCCTCGAATGGCGACTCCTAGCCGGGATGTGCTAAGCGAGAGAACGGTTGTTAGTCGGGTGGTGACAAAACTTACCTGCGACCCGGGATCGCAGAGGGCTCGGGCGAGCCGGTTATGTTCCGAGGCGTCACCGTACGCATGGACAAGCGCCGTTGCCAGCAGTACGGTGGAGTTGCTGCGAGCCAGTCAATGCTCGTCTTCCATGAAGATATCCGGAGGGCCATACGGACGATTCTGCCAGGACTGCCAGCACGATGGATCTGGCATGGCTGGATTCGCTGAATTCCGTGCCGGCTGCTCTGCGTTGTCTCTTCCAGTCGGTCCAGTCGGTTGGGGACCAGACTCTCTCTGTCTAGATTGCCGTGGCTGAAGGGCAGCTGTCGAACGGCACAGCAAAGTGTGGTGCTTACCATTGCACCTCCGGCAAACCACCGTTGAAGGACAGCTCGTGGCGTTGTGCCCGGGAGTCAGGCAGTTGAAGCAGACCCCCGTGGACCTAGTGACCTTGAGGCGCTGGTTTACCTCCATGTGGTTGAAGGATGGGCATTGGTATAGGCGGTGCGCTCCCTTACATAAGACGCACCTCTTCTCATCCACCGCGGCAGCCATGGCCCGAGCGGTGGGACGTTGCCTAGTAGGCAGCTGGGGTCGGACCTCCTGTCGACGTGGTGTAGAAGGGCTGATGATCTGCGTCGCCAGACTATGGGCTCGCTGTAGCAGGAACTCCATTAGATTCGCTAGTCGTGGAATCTCCTTGGCCGGGCTATTCATCCGCCAAGCTTGTTGTGTGTTGGATGGTAGACGGGATACCACCAGAGGGACGAGGAACACGTCCCATGTCGCGTCTGACTGCTTCATGACCCGAAGAGCCCTCAGTGTTTCTTGCACGGTATCCACAATCCGGTGCAGTGCAGCAGCGCTTTCCGTGTGCTCTGCCTGGAGGTTAAGCAATCGGCACGCATGGGTCTCCGCCAGCACCCGTGGATTGTCGTAGCGATCGGTGAGCTCCTTCCAGAGCTCATCGTAGCCGCCCGAGTAGATGTTACCTACCAGGCCGACGTTGCGGACGGCTGCCCGCAGATGTTGGAGCTTGAATGCCTCCGGGTATTCTGTGTGGTGCACCAAGTGCTCGAAGGCGTCTTTAAAGGCGAGCCAGTTCTGCGCCTGTCCATCGAAGGTTGGGATGGAGATGGGATCCAACCGCATGTCCATCTTCGTCGTGCTCGTTGTCGCCAGGTCAGCTGGAGCTGTGGTAGATGATTGGCGCCCTGACGGTCCAGGAGCCGTCAGCGCTTTGAGCTGCCGATGCAGCACCACACTCACCTCGTCGAATTGGCGTTCCACGCGTTGCGCCAATAGTTCGTGCGCAGCCAATTCGTCCGGCTTGGCTGTCGCCACCAGGGCATCCTGGTTCACTGTGAACCTTGCGAACTGCCCATCTATCGCACGCAGCTCTTGCTCGAGCTGGGCCTCATCGCAGTCTCTTAGATCGGCGGCCATGATCCGCGCGTGGACCCGTTGAATGGCATTGATCGCCGTCGCGCGAAGGTTTAGTTCAGCCATTTGAACTGCTCACGCTCACCAAGGGATATATTACCACCGGAGGATAAAGTCACTCGAACAGAGCACAACACAATAAATCGAGCGCAGCTAATAGCGCTATTGCCGCACAAACTGTGGTGAAACCGACGGCTATACTGAGCCAAAAACCGCCGCACATCTATTTCACAGATCACAAGTTCGCAAGGGTTTGTACCGCGAGGGGCAATCACGAGGGTAATCACGAGGGGTAATCACGAGGGTAATCACGAGGGGTAATCACGAGGGTAATCACGAGGGGTAATCACGAGGGGTAATCGGTTACACAATAACTCAGGTCCTCACAGGAGGCACCAAATGTTCGGGAATATTACTTCCGATGCGATCTATAATGTCCAGAGAATAAAATAACGAAAAGCAAGAATTCGATCTATCACACTTTATTACTTTATAATTATAATCGTACAAGAATCAACCGCCACGGGTAAGAGTTTTGGAAAGACTGCCCAGAGTCCAAGTCGACTTCCCCATAGGAAGCCAGCGCCAGACGACGCGCCAAGCTGCGTCGTCATCAGAAATCCCACACATTCAGTGCATCCAGCACTTGGTACCAGGCCCACGCCTTGGATACCCATCGAAGTAGATAGACGAACGCACCGACCCCCGCGACCATCACCAGTATCTTCCTTGTGTCCATGTTCTGTATTGCTTGTTTGTGGTTTGGCTCCGCTTCCATTCCAGCTGCCGTATATATTCCCCATAGGAATTGGGTCATTATGTTCGGCGCGAGGTATCAGGTGTCCGAGCACCATGGCAAGTAGATCGATAGGCGACGATATGCTCCCAGTGCCATATCGCTCGCCGTGTCCCATATCATTGATACTCATATGCCCAGTGCATCGCCATTCGATTTGTTATCGTTGGCGGCGATATGAGTCGTTGGAATGCGGTGATTAACACATTGTCGTGGGGGACAATGATCATGGCATGGCATTGGCATAACCGCAACGTTAGCAGATCTTATGACGACAATGTCATGATCTGGGTGTGTGCTCTAGTTGGCTCATCAGGGGCGTCGTACCAGCGGGGGTGGGACTCTCGTGACGCAACATTCGGTCTAGTACCGAACAAACTCGTTGTCCTCGTTTTTCACAAACCAATGTCTTGTCTTTTCTTCCATCGAAATAAACACTTTCTATGGACGAAAGACATTCCTCAGTTTGGAGAACCTCACGTTGCCGTTTTCTGGCCCTGCGAACTTTACTTCGATCTATTACGTTTTCGATATTATCTGCGGTTACCAAGCCAACATCTTGTAACACTGCACTCGCCACTGCTGCTGCTGATTGATCCAAGATGCCGAACTGATCACAAACTCTTGCTTAATTTGGAAGATACAGCCGATTTCTCTCACTACGCTCATTACATTTTGAAGTACTTGGCTTGGGTTCAGTATCAGTATTATGAGTAGTTGAAGACGAAAAAGCAGGAGGATTTGATTGAGATCTCGGTCTTGTTTTTGCTTGAAGTGATGACGTTGGAGTTTGGTGTATTAAAAGCTTTTCATTTGTTTTCTGCTTCCTCAAATTTTATTCTTCAAGTTTTTTCGTTTCCAAAAGGTCCAACCCTCCTATAGCCATTATTCTTTTATTTCTCTGATCGGTGAGAAAAGGAACTTTCTTGTCCTTAGGACAAACACAATTATTTAAATTTACGCATTTCGTCGGCTTCATAAGAATAACTCGTAACTCCACCTTGGGAAATTGCTTTTTAATGTCATCTTATGGCATATTTTGTAGCGCATTGGTCTAGAAATCCTCGCAACTCCCTGAAAACTTTAAATCAGCTTAAATTTAATTTCTGTGAAGCTTGTAACTCCACTGCAATACATGCTCCGTAGGACATTTTCGTTCCTCCTGTAAAATTTCAAATATGTGAGTTACGAGGTATTCTTATGAGGCCGACGATTTGCAGGAACAAATGTCAAATAGTTCAGTAAGAGATCTATTTTTCCACACTTCTAAATTATTCTTATAGTTCTCATTTTGTTTGGATTTAGGGTATCTCAAAAAATGCAAGTACTTATTATAAACACTTTTCATTTGTTGTTTTACGCGTTGAATTGTAACGAAGGGCAGAGATGCAGTCCTCCAAACATTGGGTACATCAAGTCCTAGTGTTTCAAATATTTGAGTAATAGCAGGCTGCTTTCTATTATACATATTTTTACGTTCATTTCTCACAAAAATGATATGTTTTATTACGTCAGCCTTTGTTGGTAACACTCTTTTATTTATAAGGCACGGTGCTCCAAAGATAGGGCAGTCCAATTCTTGTCGCGTCACTCGCTTCAACATTATTTAAACTTTTTTAATAAGAGGTAAATAAAGATATATGAACCTGAAAACGTGTTGCTTCTTGGCAGCTAATTGAACGACTAGGTGTTAATTGCAAATCCGACACACCAGATCAGAACCGAACTATAATATTCAGTAAAAGATAACGGTATCCTAGACCGGCGCGGGAAAAACATTTTTCATGGACCACAAGTAGCAAGTGGGACCGACACACCAATCAGAATCGAAGTGAAATATTCTGTAAAAAGTAACGGAATCCTAGAGCGGCGCGAGAAAAACAATTCCCCTCGATCAGGTGCATTTAGGACGCAGACAGCGAGCAACAAGTGCAACAACAAACCATTAGCCTTTTTTGTCGTCAACTGATATTCTCGTCGGCAGACAAAAAAACGATTTTCATATTGCAAAGATATACTGTCCTTGTGTCCTTGTGGCGCCTTTTAATAAGTATCTCGAGAACGGCTTATCGTACATTAAAGTTTTTTATGTCTTTTTCATAGGAAATTGAATTATCTCTCTCTTTTGTTAAAAATATTTTTTTTTTTTTGACTTATACCTTCAAAGTTAAAGAGCCGACAACAAAAGTTAAGGTTTTTTTTGCCAATTTTGCAGGTAGAGGGCTAACAAAAGTCAAATTTATTTTTTTTATTATTTTTTAGGTTAGTTTCCGTAATTATGCAACTTTTTAACGCTATTCCAAAATGAAAATCGAAAAAAAAATTTAACGCTCCACCCTAACGTCCATCCGTGGGATCTCAGTTAGCTGAATCCTCTGATCATGAAAAGGTTAATTCTAGTTGCGGCTGGTATCGCCGATTTATAATCACGGTATCAATTTTTAATTATGTTTGCACTGATTTTCGAGAGTTTGAGTTTTACAGGCACTGAGTTTACAAGAGCTGGAATTTTACAGGCACTACCGAACGTTCAAAGGCTGTTCAAGACAGGCGGTAGCAAGAACCAACATAACGGGCTTACCCCGGGCACACAATTAAAATTTATTTGCCCAAAAGGCTAGATACCTAGCACACACACACGGCTTAAAAACACAAAGGAATCACGCACGTGGCGGTTGAGTCACTCGGAGGAATTGCTTCCTCTGGGGTCCCGGAGGATAAAGTAAGATGTTAAAGTTAACACGGATTTAACCGTTCTTCGCACACTTTAAGGAAACGTATGCCCTTAATACAATTGTGTCTTACGCGGGAAATATAATTAAATCGCCTGGAAACACGGTTTGATGAAGTCATTTAAACTTGTTTAAACACATGTGTGTGCCCACACTTCACGAACTTTCCTTCTAGGAATTTTTCCCTTAGCACGCGGTAAAATATTCAAACGAAAAACTTTATACCGCGTCAGTACCATGACTGAATAAATAAATTTGTCAATGCTCGCGGGATCAATTTCCCGACCTCTGGGTTCTGCCACCAGGTACGCTTCGGCCACTCGCTTCCAAAACTCAACTCCGACTGACTATCATCCCGCTTGAATATCACAATTACCCAAGCCTCCTGGAGTTCGAAAAAATGTATAATGCATGCACAAGCGACTGCAGTTGTTAAAATTTTTAAAGAATTTATAGAAGAAGGTCCGTCATTGGCTTGCCAATGAGATGCCCCCTTTTTATTCAAGTGATGTGTCCATCTGGTGGCAAAATTCAAAATTGCTCTTCGGTGCTGCCAAGTCTACATTACAACTGGGCCTAAGCTTAATTATAACATAAATGCTTTCCTATTTCAAAAAAAAAAAAACACGTGATTAACTTTTTTTCGCAACCCCGCTAGGAGATCAGGTATTATTGTTAAATTGCTCACCGATCTATCATTTACTGCTTACGTTCCGCTCAGAGCACCGACTTCTTCCTTCGCACAGATATAAATTCGGCTTCCATTGCGAGCCGAAAGGATACAAGCAATTTCGTATCATCATCAGACCTGATTTTTTGCTCTTGTGCATTCCTATATAATTAAAATTATTCATTTAATGTTTTAAATGCGAAATAAATAGTTATTTCTACAAATCTGAGTGGAAAATTATATAAATTGCAAAAGTTTTACTTACTCTTTCTCTCCAGTCATTTTTCTGCAGCTCGGCAACAAAACAAAAACACATGCACAATTGACAGCATGCTGACTGTCAATTTTCTTTTATGAACACAGGTGCTGCCAAAATGCTGCAATGAAAATGCAGTCTTTTACAATAATGAACGCGGAATTTGCAGGCATGCAGCATTTTTACTATTATAAACTCACACCTACTGAAGTAGAGGATGCCGTGTCGTAGAGTTGGGCGGTGGGGAGGAAACACCAAAAAAATATATTTTTACCGATCGTGGCACCCTAATACAAAAAAAAAAATAAAAAATAAATTCCGTCACGCGGCGCACGAATATTTACGGGTTACTTTCGTTTATTTAAGTATCCATTGCTCGAATGCAATTTTATGCTAACGCGAACCAACTTGCTACTTGCCACTGGTATCAAAATTAAAATCAACCACAATACATCCTTCACCCACATGGGGCCAAAAAGAAACTTACTCCACCACCCAACCTTCCTTACTCGATGACAAATGCTGACTGACTCTCCAAGAACAGAAACCCGCGCCAATGCTACAGCGCAATAATATTTTCCATCGCCTGGTTTTACTGCCCCCCAAAGGTTCGTCAACCAGCTTGGGTAGGAGGCGGGCTATTTGTCATTGGAACCTCAGCTCTTATTTCGTTTTCGGCAGATGGTCACAAAAGAGGGTGCGAAATCAAGCTCAGTGAAGAAATAGCGATTAAATGGGTATATTCCAGTTTTTCGAAACCAGGATGTTATATTTGTCGATGTTAGCGCAATTGGCATAGCCGATGCTATAATTCCAGGAACATCGTAGATCGTCATTGTTTTGCCTGAATGAGAAATCATCCAGGCGTCATAGGTCGAGTTCACTGCTTTTTTGAGTGGGCCGAACTATCCAGAGGCTGCCGTTCTCCTTGCAAAAACTGAGCGAATTGATGTAGACGTGGAGGGCTTTTTTGTCAAGGACAAGTACAATTTTGTGTGAAGTGGAAGCATTTGTATGTTTTTTTTAAATGCATCCCCATCAGCTGTTCCAAAAAATGGTAGAATAACATTCCCGGCAAAGGGACACTAAAGTTCCTCTTTCGGCAGAAGTCACAGATCCAACTTGACGAGCACCACGCCTGGCCTGTGATGCCGGTTCATCGGCGTTGTAAATGGTGGGCCATCTAGTGGTTTCTAAATAAATCATACGTTATTTTGCCACTGACAGCCGTTTCCCGCTCGAAATCTCGGCAGAAAGTCAGTATTATACCTCCGCGGAACGAAATGAGTCGCTTTACTCTTGAACAACGTTGGGCAATATTGAAAACTGTTGTGTAGCCCAAACAGTGCGTTTTTTGAAAAACCAGTCTACCCTACTTTGAAATTCTCCCAAATTTTGTTATTTACTTTAATTACTTATATATTAATATATGTTATATATTTCTCTAAGGACTCGTTCACGATCTTCTTTAGTTGTTTCTCTCGCTCCGAGTTCATGGAAAGCTGCCGTCATAAGTTGTGGTTGGACCTGGAGTTCTTGGATTTCTGCCATTCTGAATTCCGGTCTCTTCTGGTCGTATTGTCAAGCTATGCTTCTTGTTATTGGCATATAATTTTTGTTTCTCTAACACCACTTTTATTATTTTATATATATTTTGTTCCTTTTGTTCAATATTCCCTGCGCTTTAAGGAACGATTTTATCTTTCGTTTATTACAACTATTACCATGCGACCGACTCCTAAAAACCAACTCCACTTAAAGACTTCTTCCAGTCCACGATTAACGATCGAATTTATATCAAAAATGTCTATTTGACACTTTTTCATTTTGTTGCTTATCTGCTTTATTAGTATTATTCCGTATGGGAAGACTTCCAAACGAAATTTAATGTGTTATTTCCCGTGATGAGATGCTGACGTATACATAACTCATAACTATACAATTGGACAGTAGTAAGAACAAGCAAATATGTTTATATTTTTGTCAGCACTATTTATTATTCTTTACAGCGTACACTGCAAAAAAATAACAATTTATTTACATTTTGGCAAGTAATTATACTATTTATAAAGTCCACATGGTATGTATTTATAAATCGAATATTTTAATGTACACAATTAAATAAAATAGTTATGCGGTTCTTGTTTTTTACCTTTAATAAATGATTTCCCTTCATTATCTCTCGCTCAACAAGTAAGTTTCCACGCAATTTAATTTAATTAAGTTTTTGTAAGATAATTCAAAATAAGCATGTAACATTAATATTATTAAAACAAGAAATCGTATTTTTTACAGTACATTCACATATATTTTATATCTGTTTGCATTACATTAATGACTCTTTTATTATAAGCTTTTTCAACAATAGTATACATAATCACTTAATTTAGTATTTAATGTTGTGCTAAATGCAGAGTTATACAGAAATCAACAATAAGCAATTTAAAATAAAATAAATATAACTTTAAAGTAAAGTAAACCAGTAAATGCAAGTTTTTCGAAGGAACATGTTAACAGAGCTTTTTAATTTCCTGCTGAAATATTAAATCGATGATGCAAGTTTGCATTTTAAAATCAAGTTTTTCTATCTTTGGTCAATATATATGTTGTGTCACAAGATCTGCAAATAATATTATCTAAGCAACATTTTGTAAGTATTAGTTTTTGTTTTTTAAATATTGCATCTCATAATATTTTAATATGTCACATTTAATAAAATGCGGTCGTGAGAAATTCAATATTAAACCAAAGATTTTGTGCGTTGAGTCTTTATCAACACATGGATTTATTTACTCTACTTGATGTGGACGGATGTATATATGTATTCAGTTTAGAATAATTATTAAGCTTAATTGAAATAATTTTAAAATCAAATCTGTATATGGGACGCGTGCTTCTAAAATAAACATTATATAGGAATATTTAGTTTTACAAAAGATATAAAATATATTTACATTTTCAAAAATAGGCATATTGGAAAATTTAAACTGTTTGTATAAAAAAAACGGATTGTCTATAATTGTAAGCTAGGAATAAAATTAAAAATAGAAATACCTATATATATACATATTATATATACATAATAAATAAATAAAAAGAAAATGTTTTATAATAGCTGCAAAGAAAAGTGGCTTTCCTTCAATGAATTTTTGTCTAGCACTCCTGAAATCGATTAAATCTAATCCAATCAAATGAAAGGCGGCTAGGAAATGTCATGATATTGCCTCAACTATAGTAAGTCCTTCAAACTTCTATATGGTTCGTGTACCTCCCTGTAAACTCCGATTTGGTAAGCTAAAATAAACCACAACCATTTCTTCACCTTCTAGTTCTACGTAGGTTGAGTTCCAAAATCGAAATATCCTTCACTACGCTTCAGAGTTTACATAAATCATGTGTAGACATTTGTCGATGTTTAAAAGTCTATCCAACAAGTTCAAAGAGATTGCCGTTTACGTTTAAATCTGACCATTAAATCATTGCTGCAAAGTGCGCCTTTCAGACTTGGCAATATGGTTAGTAGCTTTAAAAATATCCCAGACACTTCTGTCGTGTTCAGAATTGGTAGTGCTCTTTTTCCTTCAATGAAACTTAGAAAGAGGACTTCTAGATTTGATCTTTTGATAGAAAGCGCAATTCTTTTCTTCAATCGAAAACGCCATAAATCTTGTGATCTTGTGATTCGTTATGACCAAAGAGCAAATTTAGAAGTGCTCTTTCTGTGTTTGATATGTTTCATTTAATAAGAAAGTGCACATCCATATCAATGCTTAACGCCACAGAAGTGTCCGGTGTATTTTAAAAAAATTGCCCTGAACTCCTTGAACTCACCAACACACTAGCAAATTATCGGATTGAAATGTGTGTTGTGTTGTTCCAAACAAATTTTGCGATAACTGATCTGAAAATATGCAATCAAGCGTGCAAATGTAAACTTTAATAGAAATATGTTTATTTGGTCCATTTAAACATTCATATTTACTGTAAAAACTAAATAAAAGTAGCAACGCAAAACCAAAACTCAATTAATGATGTGCATTTGATGTCTACCACTGTTGCAAAACTACTCCAACGTATTTTATGGATTAGAGCAATTTTGAATTTCGGTGCAATTCTCTCGGATCTTCAATGAAAACACCATTTTAGTCATTGCTTTGCTAGTCCTTCATGACAAGGAAATCAGCTGCTGAGGTAGCTTTAACCTCACAAACGTCAACATAAAATAAAAGTTCAAGACAAATGTGTTAAATCATTTTAAAAGTGACGTTAGTGGTCATCAGTTAAATGAATAAATAAGAAAACAATCGATACCATTCACATTCATATGTAAAGGGTTTTTCAACAGGGACGCTACAAAAGTAGAGCGACAGGGACAGCAAACGACGCCAAATTTCTTGCCGCTCTTAAGTAAGGTTTGCCATTTCATGATGGAAAGATATACGACACGAACCACCAACGAGTCGAAATTATTAAAATTTACTACCGAAATTCGGTGTCAGTGGCCTCAACGTTAAGAGCGATACGTCCAATTTATGGTCGTCATAATCGTCTTAGCAGATCAACAATTGAGCGTCTAGTGGAAAAATTTGAATCCACAGGCACAGTTCCCGTGCCAGTGAGACAAAGAAGTGCCCGTAGTGTCGAGAATATTGCTGCCGCTGAGGCTTCAGTTGAAGAAAGCCCAAATGTGTCTCTCACACGTCGTTCTCAAGCGTTGGGCATCTCTGTGACGTCGTTGTGGCGAATTTTGCAAAAAGATCTTGGCCTACATCCTTACAAGATTAAATTGACGCAAGAACTGAAGCCGCTTGACTACCAGAAGCGTCGTATGTTCGTGAATTGGGCTGAGCAACAACTTGAAAATGATTCGGATTTTCATCGAAAAATCATCTTCAGCGATGAGGCTCATTTCTGGCTGAATGGCTTCGTCAATAAACAAAATATGCGGTATTGGTCAGGCAGCAATCCACACGTACTCCATGAGTCATCATTGCATCCCGAAAAAATTACGGTTTGGTGTGGTTTATGGGCCGGCGGCGTCATTGGGCCCTACTTCTTGCAGCAGTATCGGCCGATTTATGTTTGAAAACCGTCGAAAATTGGGTTCAGCGTGTGGACTTCTGCAACCGTGCCCGTGGTGGCCATGCAAAAGAAATCGAGTTCCATACATAATGGCATCGAACGTACTTTCACAGGAATAAAGAATTTCATTGATATCCAACACCGGTTTTGTTTTATTTAAAGAACTTTTGTAGCGCTCTTATTGAAAAACCCTTTAGTTACATTTATATGCATGGAATGTCTCTGCATTTGTCTGCCTTATCCGAACAGCTAAATGAGGAAGCATTTTCATGCTTAACAAGTCTTGCATTCATTTGTTTCTATGATGCACACCTGATCTATATAGATCCTTGATGGAAGTTTACAACAATAGTTGGATCTGGTACTATTGTGGAAATCATAGATCATTGACCATCATGTAATAAATAATCCCTCAAACAAACAACCGAACCCATACAAAAAAAAAAAACTCCGCGAACATTAATTCTCAGATCTTAAAGTAGAATTATTCTTTCGGCACAGTATTGGCCATCAATAAAACATTTAAAAGCATCCACTAAAAACTCCCAACACTTAACCTTTACAACTATACTAATAATAATTCGCGTATAAAGCATAAGCCTTTGAAGTTTCATTTGAACATTTAAACTCCAGTATTCGAAGATAGAACATGTCTCGGGCAATAGTTCTACTTGTTGTATTTATTTTTGCAACAGCAAATGCAAAATTTCGTAGTTCCTTCAGTGTGTTGTGTTAACAAAAATTAAGTGAGATTATATATTTTTGCAGCCGACAACCCTAAGCCATGTGCACATGAAGATGTGAGCTCCATCAAAGATTTTTTTACATTTTTGACACAGGAAAAGACCAGTGGTAATAAAAAAAAAGTGCACGACTGGGTCGAACGTAACTTACTCGTTCATCAAAAGTTTGGTTGGTTGTTTTCTTATTTTATTAGGTAAAGATCTGAGAACCGATGCTAGATAAAAGAAATGGGTACAAATGAAGTGGGAGTTTCTAATTGTGAAAGGAAGCAATTATGGCTGCAATTATTTTAAGGTGCATATATCAAAATCGTTAGAGCGGTTTTTGTAAAATTTCGCAGACAAAACGTACAAAATATTGCAATGTTTAGTTTGAAAAATACGATTGCTTAACTATTTAGCTGAAAACCGAGTACAAGTTATTGTTCGGGATGTAAGCATTACTTGGTTTTAAGGGTTTTATCGAAATCGAAAACGGGGTTTTCGAGATTTGAGCAGTTTTTAAAGTGAGCGTTTCCATGCCGTTTTGAGGTAAGCCAGGGAAAACTATATTTTTCAAAAATGACTTTTTTCAAAAATCCATTTTACGATAATACAGAGAAAAACTGAGTTTTCCATTAAGTTAGAAATGGCCATATTACCTTAGAAATGAATTTTTGTTACAATCGTATGGACCGTTTTCAAGATATGTCCAAATTTCAAAAGTACCGTTACTCGATTTTTTAGCGGAAAACTGAGTATGCAGTTATGTTTACCAGAGACAATACTGAGACCACCAACTCCGGCCGATTTCCCGTTACTTAGCCTACAAGCTATATTTTTTATGGAGTGTACACATCTGGTGCGCTAGTATTGTTACATAGAAAATCGTATTGACAAATGTCACGAAACTTCAAAAATTCCGGCTCACCAACACACTCCCAGCAGATATGAGACACTTCCGCTGTGGGCAAAGTTGCTGGCAAAGTTCATAGAGTTTTATCCGTTAAATTTGAAATTGTTCGTTACGTGTGGATAATATTTTTTTTTAGGAATAAGTGCACATTTGCTTAAAATGTTCATGAAAAATTAACAATGTAGATTGGTTGAGGGAAAATGAAAACATTTTGAGCAAATTTTCTTCATTATTTAAGAAAAATTTACACACGAAATCGAAGTTAATGATATCCAAAAGCGGAAAATACACAACCATGTTTGTCCTAATATGTTTCTAGTATATAGAACATCAACTTTAGATAGTTTTACTAACCAAACAAATCAAATTATTCGCCTTTTAACAATTTATAATAACTAACCAATGGCGTTCAGTAATGAAAAAATGTGGTATTTTCGAACTCTTTCACATTTCCCCACGGTTGCCGAGGTTGGCAGCATTTATTTTTGCATTTTTTGTATGTTTTTGCATGTCACACGGATTCTTTTTTGACATAACACCGATAGGAAAACAAAATGGCGAATTTGAAAAAAAACTGAGGGGGCCAGCGGCAAGAGGATTGTGAGTTGGGGGTCTCAGTATGCTTTTTTGTCAAGGACAAGTACAATTTTGTGTGAAGTGGAAGCATTTGTATGTTTTTTTTAAATGCATCCCCATCAGCTGTTCCAAAAAATGGTAGAATAACATTCCCGGCAAAGGGACACTAAAGTTCCTCTTTCGGCAGAAGTCACAGATCCAACTTGACGAGCACCACGCCTGGCCTGTGATGCCGGTTCATCGGCGTTGTAAATGGTGGGCCATCTAGTGGTTTCTAAATAAATCATACGTTATTTTGCCACTGACAGCCGTTTCCCGCTCAAATCTCGGCAGAAAGTCAGTATTATACCTCCGCGGAACGAAATGAGTCGCTTTACTCTTGAACAACGTTGGGCAATATTGAAAACTGTTGTGTAGCCCAAACAGTGCGTTTTTTGAAAAACCAGTCTACCCTACTTTGAAATTCTCCCAAATTTTGTTATTTACTTTAATTACTTATATATTAATATATGTTATATATTTCTCTAAGGACTCGTTCACGATCTTCTTTAGTTGTTTCTCTCGCTCCGAGTTCATGGAAAGCTGCCGTCATAAGTTGTGGTTGGACCTGGAGTTCTTGGATTTCTGCCATTCTGAATTCCGGTCTCTTCTGGTCGTATTGTCAAGCTATGCTTCTTGTTATTGGCATATAATTTTTGTTTCTCTAACACCACTTTTATTATTTTATATATATTTTGTTCCTTTTGTTCAATATTCCCTGCGCTTTAAGGAACGATTTTATCTTTCGTTTATTACAACTATTACCATGCGACCGACTCCTAAAAACCAACTCCACTTAAAGACTTCTTCCAGTCCACGATTAACGATCGAATTTATATCAAAAATGTCTATTTGACACTTTTTCATTTTGTTGCTTATCTGCTTTATTAGTATTATTCCGTATGGGAAGACTTCCAAACGAAATTTAATGTGTTATTTCCCGTGATGAGATGCTGACGTATACATAACTCATAACTATACAATTGGACAGTAGTAAGAACAAGCAAATATGTTTATATTTTTGTCAGCACTATTTATTATTCTTTACAGCGTACACTGCAAAAAAATAACAATTTATTTACATTTTGGCAAGTAATTATACTATTTATAAAGTCCACATGGTATGTATTTATAAATCGAATATTTTAATGTACACAATTAAATAAAATAGTTATGCGGTTCTTGTTTTTTACCTTTAATAAATGATTTCCCTTCATTATCTCTCGCTCAACAAGTAAGTTTCCACGCAATTTAATTTAATTAAGTTTTTGTAAGATAATTCAAAATAAGCATGTAACATTAATATTATTAAAACAAGAAATCGTATTTTTTACAGTACATTCACATATATTTTATATCTGTTTGCATTACATTAATGACTCTTTTATTATAAGCTTTTTCAACAATAGTATACATAATCACTTAATTTAGTATTTAATGTTGTGCTAAATGCAGAGTTATACAGAAATCAACAATAAGCAATTTAAAATAAAATAAATATAACTTTAAAGTAAAGTAAACCAGTAAATGCAAGTTTTTCGAAGGAACATGTTAACAGAGCTTTTTAATTTCCTGCTGAAATATTAAATCGATGATGCAAGTTTGCATTTTAAAATCAAGTTTTTCTATCTTTGGTCAATATATATGTTGTGTCATAAGATCTGCAAATAATATTATCTAAGCAACATTTTGTAAGTATTAGTTTTTGTTTTTTAAATATTGCATCTCATAATATTTTAATATGTCACATTTAATAAAATGCGGTCGTGAGAAATTCAATATTAAACCAAAGATTTTGTGCGTTGAGTCTTTATCAACACATGGATTTATTTACTCTACTTGATGTGGACGGATGTATATATGTATTCAGTTTAGAATAATTATTAAGCTTAATTGAAATAATTTTAAAATCAAATCTGTATATGGGACGCGTGCTTCTAAAATAAACATTATATAGGAATATTTAGTTTTACAAAAGATATAAAATATATTTACATTTTCAAAAATAGGCATATTGGAAAATTTAAACTGTTTGTATAAAAAAAACGGATTGTCTATAATTGTAAGCTAGGAATAAAATTAAAAATAGAAATACCTATATATATACATATTATATATACATAATAAATAAATAAAAAGAAAATGTTTTATAATAGCTGCAAAGAAAAGTGGCTTTCCTTCAATGAATTTTTGTCTAGCACTCCTGAAATCGATTAAATCTAATCCAATCAAATGAAAGGCGGCTAGGAAATGTCATGATATTGCCTCAACTATAGTAAGTCCTTCAAACTTCTATATGGTTCGTGTACCTCCCTGTAAACTCCGATTTGGTAAGCTAAAATAAACCACAACCATTTCTTCACCTTCTAGTTCTACGTAGGTTGAGTTCCAAAATCGAAATATCCTTCACTACGCTTCAGAGTTTACATAAATCATGTGTAGACATTTGTCGATGTTTAAAAGTCTATCCAACAAGTTCAAAGAGATTGCCGTTTACGTTTAAATCTGACCATTAAATCATTGCTGCAAAGTGCGCCTTTCAGACTTGGCAATATGGTTAGTAGCTTTAAAAATATCCCAGACACTTCTGTCGTGTTCAGAATTGGTAGTGCTCTTTTTCCTTCAATGAAACTTAGAAAGAGGACTTCTAGATTTGATCTTTTGATAGAAAGCGCAATTCTTTTCTTCAATCGAAAACGCCATAAATCTTGTGATCTTGTGATTCGTTATGACCAAAGAGCAAATTTAGAAGTGCTCTTTCTGTGTTTGATATGTTTCATTTAATAAGAAAGTGCACATCCATATCAATGCTTAACGCCACAGAAGTGTCCGGTGTATTTTAAAAAAATTGCCCTGAACTCCTTGAACTCACCAACACACTAGCAAATTATCGGATTGAAATGTGTGTTGTGTTGTTCCAAACAAATTTTGCGATAACTGATCTGAAAATATGCAATCAAGCGTGCAAATGTAAACTTTAATAGAAATATGTTTATTTGGTCCATTTAAACATTCATATTTACTGTAAAAACTAAATAAAAGTAGCAACGCAAAACCAAAACTCAATTAATGATGTGCATTTGATGTCTACCACTGTTGCAAAACTACTCCAACGTATTTTATGGATTAGAGCAATTTTGAATTTCGGTGCAATTCTCTCGGATCTTCAATGAAAACACCATTTTAGTCATTGCTTTGCTAGTCCTTCATGACAAGGAAATCAGCTGCTGAGGTAGCTTTAACCTCACAAACGTCAACATAAAATAAAAGTTCAAGACAAATGTGTTAAATCATTTTAAAAGTGACGTTAGTGGTCATCAGTTAAATGAATAAATAAGAAAACAATCGATACCATTCACATTCATATGTAAAGGGTTTTTCAACAGGGACGCTACAAAAGTAGAGCGACAGGGACAGCAAACGACGCCAAATTTCTTGCCGCTCTTAAGTAAGGTTTGCCATTTCATGATGGAAAGATATACGACACGAACCACCAACGAGTCGAAATTATTAAAATTTACTACCGAAATTCGGTGTCAGTGGCCTCAACGTTAAGAGCGATACGTCCAATTTATGGTCGTCATAATCGTCTTAGCAGATCAACAATTGAGCGTCTAGTGGAAAAATTTGAATCCACAGGCACAGTTCCCGTGCCAGTGAGACAAAGAAGTGCCCGTAGTGTCGAGAATATTGCTGCCGCTGAGGCTTCAGTTGAAGAAAGCCCAAATGTGTCTCTCACACGTCGTTCTCAAGCGTTGGGCATCTCTGTGACGTCGTTGTGGCGAATTTTGCAAAAAGATCTTGGCCTACATCCTTACAAGATTAAATTGACGCAAGAACTGAAGCCGCTTGACTACCAGAAGCGTCGTATGTTCGTGAATTGGGCTGAGCAACAACTTGAAAATGATTCGGATTTTCATCGAAAAATCATCTTCAGCGATGAGGCTCATTTCTGGCTGAATGGCTTCGTCAATAAACAAAATATGCGGTATTGGTCAGGCAGCAATCCACACGTACTCCATGAGTCATCATTGCATCCCGAAAAAATTACGGTTTGGTGTGGTTTATGGGCCGGCGGCGTCATTGGGCCCTACTTCTTGCAGCAGTATCGGCCGATTTATGTTTGAAAACCGTCGAAAATTGGGTTCAGCGTGTGGACTTCTGCAACCGTGCCCGTGGTGGCCATGCAAAAGAAATCGAGTTCCATACATAATGGCATCGAACGTACTTTCACAGGAATAAAGAATTTCATTGATATCCAACACCGGTTTTGTTTTATTTAAAGAACTTTTGTAG
Organism: Cheilosia variabilis; assembly: GCA_951230905.1. Classification (NCBI taxonomy): domain Eukaryota; kingdom Metazoa; phylum Arthropoda; class Insecta; order Diptera; family Syrphidae; genus Cheilosia; species Cheilosia variabilis. The sequence continues at coordinate 142,697,719 of OX579676.1, read as the reverse complement.
CGCTCTTATTGAAAAACCCTTTAGTTACATTTATATGCATGGAATGTCTCTGCATTTGTCTGCCTTATCCGAACAGCTAAATGAGGAAGCATTTTCATGCTTAACAAGTCTTGCATTCATTTGTTTCTATGATGCACACCTGATCTATATAGATCCTTGATGGAAGTTTACAACAATAGTTGGATCTGGTACTATTGTGGAAATCATAGATCATTGACCATCATGTAATAAATAATCCCTCAAACAAACAACCGAACCCATACAAAAAAAAAAAACTCCGCGAACATTAATTCTCAGATCTTAAAGTAGAATTATTCTTTCGGCACAGTATTGGCCATCAATAAAACATTTAAAAGCATCCACTAAAAACTCCCAACACTTAACCTTTACAACTATACTAATAATAATTCGCGTATAAAGCATAAGCCTTTGAAGTTTCATTTGAACATTTAAACTCCAGTATTCGAAGATAGAACATGTCTCGGGCAATAGTTCTACTTGTTGTATTTATTTTTGCAACAGCAAATGCAAAATTTCGTAGTTCCTTCAGTGTGTTGTGTTAACAAAAATTAAGTGAGATTATATATTTTTGCAGCCGACAACCCTAAGCCATGTGCACATGAAGATGTGAGCTCCATCAAAGATTTTTTTACATTTTTGACACAGGAAAAGACCAGTGGTAATAAAAAAAAAGTGCACGACTGGGTCGAACGTAACTTACTCGTTCATCAAAAGTTTGGTTGGTTGTTTTCTTATTTTATTAGGTAAAGATCTGAGAACCGATGCTAGATAAAAGAAATGGGTACAAATGAAGTGGGAGTTTCTAATTGTGAAAGGAAGCAATTATGGCTGCAATTATTTTAAGGTGCATATATCAAAATCGTTAGAGCGGTTTTTGTAAAATTTCGCAGACAAAACGTACAAAATATTGCAATGTTTAGTTTGAAAAATACGATTGCTTAACTATTTAGCTGAAAACCGAGTACAAGTTATTGTTCGGGATGTAAGCATTACTTGGTTTTAAGGGTTTTATCGAAATCGAAAACGGGGTTTTCGAGATTTGAGCAGTTTTTAAAGTGAGCGTTTCCATGCCGTTTTGAGGTAAGCCAGGGAAAACTATATTTTTCAAAAATGACTTTTTTCAAAAATCCATTTTACGATAATACAGAGAAAAACTGAGTTTTCCATTAAGTTAGAAATGGCCATATTACCTTAGAAATGAATTTTTGTTACAATCGTATGGACCGTTTTCAAGATATGTCCAAATTTCAAAAGTACCGTTACTCGATTTTTTAGCGGAAAACTGAGTATGCAGTTATGTTTACCAGAGACAATACTGAGACCACCAACTCCGGCCGATTTCCCGTTACTTAGCCTACAAGCTATATTTTTTATGGAGTGTACACATCTGGTGCGCTAGTATTGTTACATAGAAAATCGTATTGACAAATGTCACGAAACTTCAAAAATTCCGGCTCACCAACACACTCCCAGCAGATATGAGACACTTCCGCTGTGGGCAAAGTTGCTGGCAAAGTTCATAGAGTTTTATCCGTTAAATTTGAAATTGTTCGTTACGTGTGGATAATATTTTTTTTTAGGAATAAGTGCACATTTGCTTAAAATGTTCATGAAAAATTAACAATGTAGATTGGTTGAGGGAAAATGAAAACATTTTGAGCAAATTTTCTTCATTATTTAAGAAAAATTTACACACGAAATCGAAGTTAATGATATCCAAAAGCGGAAAATACACAACCATGTTTGTCCTAATATGTTTCTAGTATATAGAACATCAACTTTAGATAGTTTTACTAACCAAACAAATCAAATTATTCGCCTTTTAACAATTTATAATAACTAACCAATGGCGTTCAGTAATGAAAAAATGTGGTATTTTCGAACTCTTTCACATTTCCCCACGGTTGCCGAGGTTGGCAGCATTTATTTTTGCATTTTTTGTATGTTTTTGCATGTCACACGGATTCTTTTTTGACATAACACCGATAGGAAAACAAAATGGCGAATTTGAAAAAAAACTGAGGGGGCCAGCGGCAAGAGGATTGTGAGTTGGGGGTCTCAGTATGGTTTGTCTATGATGTTTACCTCACCTACTTAAGCTGAAATATCAATTTTTGTTGAAATCGTAAGTAAATTTGTTTCGCACAACCAATTCTAAAAAAGAAATTGTTAAATAACCAAATCGCGATAAATCTCCTCAATGATATCCGAAATGATTTTAAGTGTGTGCTTATAATTCTGGTTTGTAAACTTTGTTTGCAACTTGTTTAATTATCATTTTAAAAAATTGTCCTCATCCCCAGACCTAGTGTCACATACAAGATAACTTGAACCAACAAGTATTAGCTTAAAACTTTGTTGATCTTGAGATTTTTCCAATAATGTATCATCGCTAGATTCTGAAACATCCCAGCTTCAACACAAGTGGCTATACAAGCCTTCCGAACGCATTCAATCTGAGATGATTTATTCACGACGTAAGAGCAAAACTTTTTAGTCACAACCTTTGGAGCTTGCCTAGTTGTTTCATTTATTTGCATATCCAGAGCACATTATGACAGTCATTGCACTTACACTTTTGGGCAGACTTTAAAAAATCCGGCCGATCTGATACCTTTTCATCGCCAAAATAATTTCCTCTACCTTGTGATTTTTCGGGGCTAACTCAAAACGTTGAGTCTTTTTAATACATCTACGGTAACATAAATAAAGTCTGCTCAAAACAGCGATAGTTCTACGGGTATTTTTTTCCACAAAAGGTAATACATAGCTCCAAAAATCCAACATTTTCACATCATTTCATCCAAACTATGATCAGGATATAGGTTAGGTTAGGTTAGAGTGGCAGGCCGCCTCAAGTGCAGCCTCACTTAGGCTAAAGTAGGCCCATTGTGATACCACAGGATCAGGATATACGAAACTGAAACCTTTTCAATGACTGTTGGCTGTATTACCTCAGAGAATTTTCATGTAAATCAAATCATAAGAAAATAAGTAAATATTGTCTATTATAAATCAGTATGCAACTCTGTGGTCATGTACCTACCGAAAATCGTCGAGATTTTAATTTAAGTAATAAATTTTTCGCAATTAGCGTTTAATTATACCTGTTCATAAGTCACAACAACAGTTAGGCAACTGCATGCCCCCCAATTATAGCACATGCCTTCATAACTGAACTGTAACGAGAATGAAAAGTTCAAGAACTTTAACTACGGGTCAGGGGTCAGTGATCCCTATAACCACTATAAATGACATAAATGTTGTCTACCACAAATTGAACCCCTTTATACATGATGTAGCTTACTCACGGTTATTGATTTGGTACCGAACTGAATTGTCTAACAAATTTTAGCAGAATATTTATGATCGAAATAACCGGTACGGCTGGACTTAATACAAACGAGTTTAACATGTTTTAATGGCCCCCTCAGAAATGTCAAAAATCTTTCTCGCACCTATTTTTTAATGGCAGAATTAATTCACTAATTACACCGAAACTGATTTCAGTTCGTATTCTTGATAATATGTCAACTTAAAGTTAATGTAGCCATGACTTTGAGTTAAGTGCATTACAACAATTATTCTTACACAATTAAATTTATTGAAACAATAAACAACGGTTGAATCATTCTTTGACTGCCCCGTCTAGATTCATCTTGAGATCATGTATATAAAAAGAGATTGCCACTCATTGGCAGTTCTAATCAATCTCGAAAGGTTAGTCGGTCATTATTCGGAATTCGGAAAGGAAAAAAAGTGATTTTGATTTTTTTCTTTTCTGCCAAAAACACAAACAATATTATGTATCGTGTGGGACTAGTTTTCATTTGTTGGACTGTTTTTATGTCCACTGGCGTAAGAGCTAATAGTTTTCGTGAGCATCTCAATAGCAAATAAAATAAAACTGTTTTAATAGAAATCCGGATAATTTCAGCCTCCGATGTGCAGAGATGCACGTTTTCTGATAGTGATTGTATAAGCGCTTCAGTGACGCAGATCCTTCAAACACATTACAAAAAGGGTCATCGCGGTCTCAATATTTTTCCGATTGATCCTTTGCGTATAAAGGGTCTAAGTCTGGGCCAAATTCCAAACAGTCCTGTTAATATTAAGCTTCAGTTCAAGGATATCGAAATAGCTGGGCTTAGTAAGGTGAAGGTGCTTAAAGTAACGTGAGTATTTGAACGCTAACACCGATATGTTTTGGAGATATTTTAAGGTGATTATGTGGTTGTGTTTAGCGGATTAACGAAGGAGCCGTCAAACCTTGTGTTTCAACTGCATGCTTATTTGCCAGAACTCATTCTAAGTGGTCCCTATAAAGTAGACGGTAAAGTCCTAATATTGCCAATTGTTGGACAGGGAAACAGCAAAATCGTATTTCGTAAGTACAATCGTTTTAGTTTTAGTTACTTCGACGAGGATAAATACTAACTTAATTATATTGGGCTGCCGACCCATGAACTATGCTCCGGGAATATTTAGTAAGTGTAACAACTAACGTAATTTTGCGTAATTTCTTGTGTGTTCAAGGAGACGAAAGTCATTAGACTTTCATTATATCGCAATATCACTTAGAATGAATCCTTAATTATGCAAAATATCGTTATTTGGGCTTTTCTAAAAAAAAAAACTCATAACGCTGATCCTGTTCAGTTGTTTCACCTGTAACCATCGGACATGAACTCTTCAGCTAAAAAAGAGGTATTAAATTCACGCATTTGTTCCCAAGTTAATTGAAAGGGGCATACTTGATTAAAACCAGCGTACACGATTTCACAGTCTATTGACAGGGTAAAGTTTCCATTTACACTTGAGTTGATGGTTCGGAGTTAAACTATTGAGTAATAACCGAAAATAATATAAGATAATTGAAAAACCCTGCATATATTTTTGGTATTTTTTTTTTAATTCGTAGGAAACAATATTTTAATTATTATTTATTTATTTGCCATTTCAGAGAAAATGACCGCAATAGCAAAAGTCAAGTGTGAAACATTGGAAAAAGATGGTAAAATATATCTGAATATTGTTAAAATTAATTTGGACTTGCAGCCAGAGAATATGTTATTCGATTTGGAGAATCTTTTCAATGGTGATAAGGCTTTGGGCGATAATATGAACAAATTTTTGAATGAAAACTGGGCGGATATATACCCGGAAATGAAACCGGCTATAAGTGAAGCTGTTGGCCAAATCCTTGTACATATCGCGAATGGCCCATTTTCAAAGTTTGCATATACTGATTTATTTTTACCTTCTTAAGTTGTGTTGTATACCTAATTACTTGATTAAAAAAAATTTAAATTAAGGTTTTGATTGTATGAAATAATTCAGATATTCTCCCAGTCAGCTTTTTAGTTTTTCAATAAAAAGTGAAATAACCGGACAAATTGTCGCAAGAATTTTTGTTTATTTAAGTTACTGGTGCGTATACGTTACATGTATTTTCAGTAAGAACCTAGTTTTTCAAGAATGTAATAGTCAATAGAAGTATTCTTGTGCTTTCAGATAGTCTCTTTCGTGCACGAAATTGTGAAATTTCTAAAGTTTCACTCGACGAAAACTGCTTGTGGTTAAGAAAAGCTAAATAATCACTCCAGGTGATTGACGCTTGATTATTGAATTTGACGTGAGCGTGCATATATTAACGATATTTCGTGCGTTTGTGGCATTCGATTGTACAAGAAGAAAAAAATGCAATATTCTATGCTAAAGTATGAATGTTATTATTATTATTTAAACTATTTACTATTAATGAATTAAGAGTTATTAAAAATAGCTTATAGAGCTAGCTACCAGGGCTTAAAGGTATGAATGTATTTTGTGGAGTTTTTCTAGACTTGATGTTCACTCGATCCTTTTTACCACTAAATTGACCGAAGATTCGCTTGAGTTTTGTTTCCGCAGTAATTATGCATACAATACAATAGAACTGTTCGAAGCACATACTCTTAGGCGCAATTTCTAACTTCACACTGCAAATATTTTCAAAAATGGATCTTGTCACATGATGGATTGTAGCTCACGCAGTAAAATATATTATCACACAGTACAGACCAGTGTTCTTAACTCGTGGGAAATTTACCTTTTCGTGGGAATTTCGATGGTAAGAAACCGTCTCGTGGGAAAAAGGGAAAAAATAAGATTTCGGTATGATTTTGTGGGAAATTTGGTCAACTTACAAAAAAAAAAATATGTCCATCAAACTTCAACCTAATATCATATTTCTACTACCTTATTCTGTGTTCACAAGCAAGCCTATCTAAATGACTTGTTGTGAAATAAATCTACTACAAATTACAAAAGAAACAAACAAAACGTAAGAGGCTAAGAGTATCACATTTTTGGTTTCTTCATTATCGAAAAGTTTCTTATTATAGAGATTATTTGTGCTATACACAAACAATATGATATTATAATGTAGTTTTTATTTTCATGAATTGTACCAATGTGATTTTTTATGTCTGTATACTTTATATCTAGTAATGAAATGACTGTTTATCTTATTCTTCCAATGACATTCTTTAATATAGAATATTTTATTGCCTTCTCTTTTTTTTTGTTTTTTGTTAATATTAATATTGAAAATAAACTGTTTTTTTTTTTTTTAAATTAACCAAGTGGGAAATTTGTGGGAATTTTGACTAGGTCCACAAGGGAAAATTGGGAAAAAAAATTAGCTTCCCGTGGGAAAAACCATCTCAATGACACATCAACACTGGTACAGACAACAAAAAAGGACCGCTATCTAGCTGGCGATCAGTTTATACAGTAACATTACAATGTACACGCTTTAATAATGGTCTGCAATGCTACGCCGTCCAATAAATGTGAGCAGAGGTGGAAAATGGGCATGTATATGTATGAATAAAATATAACGTACGTAATTTATTTATTAGAAAATTAAAATTAATACAAATTAAATATCAGCCTCAACATTAGTTTTAAAAACTGGTTACAAATAATAAGAAATCTAAACCGGGACGCAAATTTCTTACAAAAAAAAAAAAAATTACATTTCACACCGGAGCTGTTAATTCTTAAAAGCTAGAAGACATTCAACCAATGTAACGTCGAGCAACTGCCGGACGATTTGCAGCAGGCACTTCCAATGGCTCTCCTTTAACTATCGGCTGAGCAGGCTCTTCACAATTATTCACGGCAACATTTTCAATTTCCTTCTTACGCTCTTGTATTGCCCATTCAATAACCTGAATATACATTCGGCTATTAGCGACATTTTCGATCACCTCGGTCAAGGCATCAATTAGCGGTTGAAGATTTTCTATAAAAAAAAATATAGGAAATCATAACATTTCATATAAAAAAAAAACTAATTATGATTCATACCGCGCCCTTCAGGCGAGACAAATTTGCCCCTCCGATGTTCTAGAACACAGTTTTTGAAAGTATTGAGCTTCATAATGGCCATTTGCAGCTTTTCCAGGGATTGTTTGCATTCCTCTATGGGCCCATGGTAGTCCGATGTTACCAGGACGTGCGCCTTCAAAGAATCGCGCAATTGGCGCAGGAGCTTGGTGCTACTCCATATGGCATGTTTTGTTTGAGCAGAAGCGCTTAGAGTGCTTGGAAGTGTGTTTTCCTCGTAAATGCTTTCGAATATGTAGTCTGCATGAATGTAAAACGCCAATCTGTCATACATAGAAAAAAGTCTGTATACTTCGTTACTTGTGAGTCTGCAAGAAGTTTACGTGAATTATTTTTACAAATGTATATTTATGAAATTCTTACGTATCTGGCGTAAGTCCTAAGTCTGCCATAGTTGCATTTATATCAATATCAGTATTTGGCGCTGTTTGTGCTTGTTTATAGTTTCCCATTTTTCTACCTCTTGGATATGAGGGATTGACAAATCGCAAAGATGAATTGCTGTTTTCACTAGAAGAAAATACGCTCGCCACAATGGGAGATTTGAAAGGTTCCATATTACTGCTAGAATTATGAAACACAAATGCGTTATTAAATTCTTAACTAATTTAGTTAACAAAATTCTGCCTTACCATTGTGCAGTTTTCATTGTGAGCTCTAGCGGTGGAATATAAGACATGGATGGTGTTTGCATTTTCAAATCGCATATTCCTACAGCTTTTTTGGTAGTACTTGGACAACTGTTTGGGTCTTTTTCTGTGTCCATTACCATTTCCTCTAGGTAAGTAGACATTTTACAAATATGACTCTCTAAATCGCAATCACGACCGGATGAATGGGCCATTTTAAGAATCTTGTTAAAAGTACGCTGTTGCACAAAATCTTCACAACACTTGATAACTACTAATTGGTGGCGAAATATATATTCATAAATGGTTAAGAAGCTCGACTTCTTTGACTCGTGTTCGTTTTGGAAATGCAAAGGACGCCCAAGTTAACCAGAAGAAATCTGCAGTTTATTTTTAAAAAATTTCCGAGAATTGCAAAAAAATTCAAATGAAATGTAGACATTTCCCCGAACCCCATCCCCATCATTTCCTACTTTAGTCCGAAATCCTAAGTGCGTTCGCAAATATCTTATCTTTTTAAGGGGCGGCAGATTTTGTCGAAAGGATTACATGAGCCAAATTGGTAATCAGCAACTGACATCTTTTTTTTTCAATACATTTTCACTACTTTCGCTCTCATTTTAGTGAAAATATCTCTAATTTTATAAATGGAACTCCGCAAATATAGGGGTATGGACTTTATATTTTCCCCTAACGATTTATAATGATCTATAGCCTATAGATATTTAAATATTTTCTTTCTAGATGAGGTGATAGGTGATTGTAGGCCTGATGACAAAAATGTAAACGAAGAATTTAGTTGTTGCGATCGACTAAAGACTATTTAATGTTTCATTATGCTGTAAGTCGAAGACGTTGCTTAATTGAAATTATACAATTTGTCAGTTTATTAATAACTACACATTGAATTTTTTTTTTAGTTCTGCCTTTCATTTTCAGTCTATTCGCTCACGTCCGTTTGCAATGGTCAAACAATTTTACGAACATGACACCAATTCGCATATATAATATAATTCGAATGCGAGCAAGTCCGCCTGAAATTTCGGCATTGGAAACAAACTGGTATTCTCATAGCTTTGTGGTTGTTTTTTTTTTCATCTACCTATGCGAAAATTATTTCAGCTGTCAAATGAGGTAGAATTTTAAAGCACGTCAAGTAAACCGTTTTGACACGTTGTGATAGAATCAAAAAACAATATTCATATTTAAATGGTTTGATTTACTTTAATTTGACTCTTATTTTCTCCCACACAAATAAAAAAACAAACCGTTCTTTGAAGCATCAAACTCATAATTCCGTATACGAGATGCAAATCCGCATGGAAAACACAGACGAGTAACATTTGAAGAGAAATTCTCGTATGCGGATTTTCTGAATTGTGAATTTCAGTTTTTCGCATCGCATCGAATATTTTGACAGGTAAAGGTATGCTTGAATTTTTGATAATTGGGGTGAGAATAAAGGTAATTGGAAAGTGCTTGAAAAACAACTTAGGTCCGCCTTTTCTTTAGGTACCAAAATTGTGTTCAAAATGTTGGCTCATGTAACACTTGATAAGGAATTCGATGTCATCGCACTCGCCAGTGTTCTCGTGCCCGAACAAAATTCGGAATAATTTCCCCTTCGGGTTTGGATTGGTGGATGGTGTGGGTGTTGTGCAAGTACAATGTAGAGATGTAGCATGCTACCATAAGCCAACAACGGTTACATTCTTGGAAAAACAAAGAATCTAAACAAGAGAAATGTCTTGTTTTTTAAGTTTTATAATAGCACTTACTACAAGACGTAACGTAATACAGACATAATATACCTTTCCTCTGCTAACTACGTTTTTACAATATACTTAACGAACCACATTCTGAACCAATTAAAATCGGAATATGTAATACACACATAGAAGCTGCTAGTTGTCTGTCAACCAGCAGCTGTTTCTTCTTTACTTTTAAAAAGTGAGGTGCGTGGGTTTCGCATGTCTAAATCGTCAGCCTGCTTCATTAACACGGTAGGTATTAAAACGGCTAATTCATTCTCCAAAATCTTGAATTTGTAAATTCGTCCAAGTGCTTCGAAGGCGAACAAAGATTCTACACACACTATTCCGATACAGTAAAGTGTAAAATGAGTCTAGGCGTCTATTTGCCTCCAAAGGCTATAAAGGAAAGAAAGGATTGCCCAGTATTATATTTTCTCAATGGTCTGACGGCTACACACGAGAACTTTATCTTAAAATCAGGATTTCAGAAATACGCTGCGCAATTGGATATTTGCGTTGTGTCTCCGGATACATCACCTAGAGATGTGGATATTCCCAAACATGAAACGTTGGGGCCAGGAGCTGGTTTCTACATAGATGCTATTCAAGAACCCTGGGCAAAGCACTATCAAATGTTTAGTTACGTTACGAAGGAGCTTATCAATTTAATCAACAATAACTTTCCGGTGATCAAAGATATGCAAAGTATCTCTGGATTTAGCATGGGTGGCTACTGTGCGTTGCTCTGTTTTATTAAAAATCCTGAGCTTTACCAGTCTATCTCAGCATTTGCACCAGTTTGTAATCCCATAGAAAGTAAGCTGGGCCAAATAGCATTGCATGGATACATCGGTAACGACAGAGAACAGTGGAAAGATTGGGATCCAACTGAACTTGTAGCGACCTACACCGGTAAGCCGGTCGAAATATTTATTGATCTAGGAGAATGTGATGAATATACCAAAGGAAATCATCTGTTGCCTGAGAACTTTATTCGTTCGTCGGCAAAGAATGGCCGCGTTAAAACAATATTCAAAGAAAGGGAGGGCTACAATCATAGTCATTACTATGTCTCTACATTCGTTGCAGAGCACATGGAGTACCATGCGAAATTCTTAAATGCTAAAATATAACCAAAACATTTGTTATTTCTTTCTAAAATAAAAACAATTTGTATTATGCAGCATTGTATTCTCAAGTATTAACGAGAAGTATTTTTTTTTAAGTAGTATCAAAAAAAGCGCATGCACTTCTAGGCATCCATAAGAAAGTACCTATAGACGCAACAAGTTAAATTGACCATGTACAAATACAATCTCTAATTTAAATTAGCGCCGTACTATTAGCCAATGTTAAGACTTCAAGTTTACCGGAGCTCACAACTGCAAAATTTTAATGAAAAATTATAGCCACTATTTGTATGTTTATACTACTAAAATTTAGAGTCAAAATTAAAAATGTTTATTGGTGAGGCACATAGTCTTAATGACTGCCGTACACCATATACCTACTATCATAATTTATAAACTCTGTCTTTGCAACCTTTTAATACCATAAAAACAATGCCTAGAATGTCCACAAATTTCTCAACATCTACTTATTATATCTTCTTGCACCTTTGTTCTAGTGCACATCTTCTATCGCACATCTTCGATCTTTGTTTGGATACTTATACTTGGAAAGTTTGTATTGCAGTAAGTATTTGCTATCGGAACAAATTTATAAATAGGATGCTTCTTTCAGAAAAATTAAATAATTTTTTTAGAACCGAATGCTTCTAGAAAAGTTCGGTTTAGAAGTACGAAGTTAGTAGCATAACCATCTACAAGGGAGCACAATAATTTAAACTATCTGCTTGTTGGTGTTTAATAAGAACCTCGAATATTTATTTCAAAAACTTCAAAATATTTTAGAAAGATAATGCATCTTTCAATTTAAGTTAAGGAATTTTGAATGGTACTCTATGTGTTCCTCAATAAATGTAGAAACAAAATAATGGCTATGGTTGTAGCCCTCCATTTCCTTAAAAATAGTTTTCACATTATTATTCTTTGCTGAAGAGCGAACAAAATTCTCAGGCAATAAATGTTTTCCATCAGTTAATTCATCACACGAGCCTTGTACAATAAATATTTCCATTGGATTACCAGAATATTTTTTTACCAATTCACTTGGATCCCACTTCTTGAGGTCGTTCGGATCATCGCCAATTAATCCGTCCAATACTGTTTTAGCGAGTCCACCCTTCATTGGATTACAAGCAGGAGAGAATGCTGAAACAGACTGATACAGTCCAGGATTTTTAAGTGAAGATATTAGTGACCCGTAACCTCCCATACTGAATCCAGATATACTCTGCCAATCTTTGATCACTGGCAAATTGTCATTGACTGTAGTAATAAGCTCTTTCGTTATGTAACTATGCATTTGATAGTGCCTTGCCCAGGGCTCCTGAATAGCGTCAACATAAAAGGAAGCTCCTGGGCCCAGTATATCATGCCTTGGAACTTCTACATCTCGGGGAGATGTATCCGGGCAGACAACACATACACCAAACTGCGCCGCAAACTTTTGAAATCCTGACTTCAGGATGAATGTCTCATGTGTGGCTTTAAGTCCTTCTAGGAAGTACAACACTGGACAATGAGTTCTCTCTCTTATAGCCTTAGGAGGCAAAAATACGCCTAGATTCATTTTACATTTTACTGTATCGGAATAGTGAATATATAATCTCTGCTCGCCCTCAAAACACTTTGCTGAGTTGACCAATTCGAGATGGTGTATTGGTTTAGAATGAGCTAACCGATTGAACACGGTATTAGAGGAGAAAACTAAGAATGATTTGAACATTTCGTTAATTAGAATATTAGATTTAGATTAAAAAGAATGGTACATAACTACAAATCAAGAACCCAAACCGTAATCTTTAAATAAAGTTGTTTTATAAACCTTAACAGCGAATTTATAACAATTGCTGTTTTCTGGTTTTCCAGGAAATAAATAAAAATAATTAATTAATGACGGTAATGGTACGTTTACATGTTGACACAAAAATATCACATCAGATGTCAATGTCATAAAACAAATGCAATTCCTGTGTATGACAAATATTTTATTTTAATGTTGTTTTCGATTGGGCTTTCAGATTTGCTCTCAGATTTCAGATTTCGTGTCTCTAATGGAACATAAAAACATCACTTGCTCTTTTTTGTGTTGATATTTGTGCGATTGGAATATGTGTAGCCTTCGACACTTTTCAGCGTTAAATTTTATAAAAAAAACATTCAAAATGCTCGCCCAGATTAATTTCATTGGTACATAAATAATTAACAAAAAATAGATCAACCCGATGCAATTCGTTTCTTTTCAGTTGAAAATGTTCACGAAAACGTAAACAAACTCCACTAGTTGTCAAACTCAAACGTTCTTGGATTGGTAAATCGTCACTTTTTCTACATCAGCCACATATGCGAACTGTCAACTTAGTAGAATTTCTTGACTAGATTCGTCGGCTACCATAAACGTCAACTGAAACAGTGCTCACATGCAGTGTGACCATCAGCTTCTTTCAAAAATATTCCACTTGCTCTGAAAAGTGGAATATTTATATAAATTTATATTCCACTTCAGATTTTTTTTTTTTGAAATACAAATTAAAAAAAAAATAAGTAAAAACATGTTTTAAGCTAAAAATATAAAAAAATATAATTCAGTAGGTCCTATAGGTACCAGTCATTGCACCACTCCCCTCATCAATCTAGGGCAAGCCCTTTCATATGATACCCATATTGAGGGGGTTGTGAGAAAATGTATGTAATCCGTCATTTTGTAGTGGCAACCATCTTATATTTACAATGATACTGATTACCATAGACAAACCATACTGAGACCCCCAACTCACAATCCTCTTGCCGCTGGGCCCCTCAATTTTTTTTCAAATTCGCCATTTTGTATTCCTATCGGTGTTACGTCAAAAAAGAATCAGTGTGACATGCAAAAACATACAAAAATGCAAAAATAAATGCTGCCAACCGCGGCAACCGTGGGGAAATGTGAAAGAGTTCGGGAATTCCACATTTTTATATTACTGCATGCCATTGGTTAGTTATTATAAATTGCTAAAAGGTGAATAATATGATTTGGTTGGTTAGTAAAATTATCTAAAATATATGTTTTATATACTAGAACATATTAGGACAAACATGGTTGTGTATTTACCTCTTTTCGATATCATTAAGATCGATTTATTGTGTGAATTTTTCTTTTATAACTGAAGAAAACTTGCTCAAAATGTTTTTATTTTCATGCAACCTTTCTGCATTGACAATTTTTCATAAATATTTTAAGCAAATGTACACTTATTCCTAAAAAAAATACTATCCACACGTATATAAATAATTTCAAATTTAACGGACAAAATTTTATGAACGCTGTCAGCAGCTTTGGCCACAGCGGAAGTGGCATATGCAAGGTGCGAGCGTGGTGGTGAGTCGGAATTTTTGAAGTTACGTGACATTTGTCAATACGAAATTCTATGTAACAATACTAACGCACTTAGCGTTTGCCACCCCATGAAAATATAGCTTGTAGGCAAGTAACGGGAAATCGGCCGAAGTTGGTGGTCTCAGTATTGTCTCTGCTGATTACATTAGATTGTATTGTCATCAGAATTAAAGGTTAACAGGAAGGGGGTTAATTTTGTAACTATGTTATTGCTGTACTTCGGTATTCGGCTCGGTAAGAGCTTTTTCGCGTAAGTTTCCATGGTGATATGAAACAAACCAACTATACTATTATGGAAAAAAAAAAGTAGTGTTACCAGAGCTCAAAACTTCGTGAGTTTTGCGATTTATATGTAATAAAATCAATTTTAGCTGAGAATTGAACTTTAATTTATGGAGAATATTTTGGTATCTAAAAATTCCTTTTGGAGAACAAAATATTCCACTTTTATATGCGAATATTTTATGGAAAAAATATATTCTCTGCAGCTTAAAAATATTCCACAAGTGGAATATTATATTCCACTATGGTCACACTGCTCACATGACCGATTTTGAGCAATCAAAACCGAGATACACCTAGTGAGAGAGCTACCAGACTTACTAAACTAGATACTTTAACGCCAATGCCAATCTGAGAAAAACAAAAGTGCTCTGCGAGCAAAAATAGTGCTCTTTGCAGATCTCGATATTTTTTCAGATTTACGCATACTACCACAAATACCAATATACTTTGCACAGCTGTTTTACGTCATCTTAAGAAGTTTGCTTTCAAAACAAATGCGCAAAATTTCGTGAAAAGTAAAATAAAGATAAACATGAATAGCAATGGATATAACTTTGAAGGAATTATTATCTTCATCGTCTTCCTCATCATCTGAAGACTACGAATCACCCATTTTTCAAGTCGATATCCATGCTTGATTTTTCCAAAAACGAGTGCAATTTGAACAGCTGATATTGCTGTCAAAAAACGCACAAATCTATTTACAAAAGCAGATAAATTTCGTTGCATGTTCCATGAGCCGCATTAAATCTGAGATCTGAAAAAGATTTTTGGTGGTGCCAATGGAAAACGACATTAATTATTTATTTCCACTGGAAAATAAATTGTAGTCTTTTTTTTTAATAATCTTTGGCAATTTGTGGATTTGCTCTCATACCAAAAACTAAAGTCATAGTGAAAACCAAAATTATTTGGCCGCGGTATTTGCTGTTATCATTCTCATCTCACATTTTGAATTGGAAAAGGTGCTGCCTCTTAAATCCTATAATTAACGTCAAATAACATATATATTTTTATCGTTTTATTTCATAGCCACTAGACCTATTATGGCTTTAAAATTGTTATCGTCTGCAAAGTGCTTTGCCGGAGAGCAGAGGGTTTATTCGCACTTTTCTGAAGTACTGAAGTGTGAAATGAAATTCGGTGTATACGTACCTCCTCAGGCGATTGAGGATAAATTGGAATGTCCAGTCTTGTATTTTCTCAGCGGTCTGACATGCACTCATGAGAACTTTATTCAAAAGTCAGGAGTTCAGAAATTCGCTGCAGAGAAAGGCATTTGTATTGTTAATCCTGACACATCACCTCGCGATGTTAACATTCCCGGAGAAGATGATAGCTATGATTTCGGCTCTGGGGCTGGTTTCTATGTGGACGCTGAACAGGAACCGTGGTCAAAAAACTACAAAATGTATAGTTACGTAACTAAAGAGCTTATCGCATTAGTCAATAACAATCTGCCAGCCGATAAAAACAAGCAGTCCATCATGGGGCACAGTATGGGCGGACACGGTGCTTTAATTAGTGCTCTCAAGAATCCCGGACTTTACCAGTCTGTTTCTGCATTCGCTCCAATATCTAATCCTATTGAATGTGCTTGGGGTCAAAAGGCGTTTACGGGCTATATTGGCGAGGACAAAAATGATTGGAAGCTGTGGGATGCAACTGAACTCGCAAAAAGTTACGCAGGCACTCCCATTGAGATTCTTATCGATC
The DNA here is from genome assembly GCA_951230905.1 of Cheilosia variabilis. NCBI lineage: Eukaryota > Metazoa > Arthropoda > Insecta > Diptera > Syrphidae > Cheilosia > Cheilosia variabilis. Next base: position 142,681,416 of record OX579676.1, on the reverse strand, counting down.
AAGGAACGGAAGATGACTTCCTGAAGACCAAATCTCTTTTACCAGAACATTTTGTTACTGTATCGGCGAACAACGACCATTTGCAAACAATTTACAAGCAAAGGGATGGCTACGACCATAGTTACTTTTACATTTCAACATTCATTGGCGAGCATTTAGAGTACCATGCAAAGTTCCTTAAGCAAAAATAAGTTATGCACTTTTTTTTTTGAATCCCTGTAACTAAAGTAGTGGCTTGTGGACTTGTATATACGTCCATGAGTTAACTTGATCTATATAAGTATACACTTTGTATTTTTCGTGCCAATTCTTTACAGATAAAGCAGACGCAATATATAAAATGCGTTTTATTTTTTTGGTAGGTAAATCCTAGAGTTCCAAACAAACAATCGGCAGGAAATTTGCTATGAAGTCCAATTAGTTGCCAAATATAAAGGCAATAATAAGCTCTAGCTCGCTTAGCTTATCCAAAAATGTCGCTCATTCACGGCACACTCATTAATAATTCGGTAGATGTTACATTTTTACCGTAACAGAAAAATATGACAAACGAATGGTTGTAAGAAGCTAAGCCTATCGCCAAGTGGCTAGCTATTTTATTTATTTAATCTTTAAATAATTTATGATTTCAAATTCACTTGAGTAATGTCTGATTTAATGGAGCTGGTATTACTCGAATGGGTCCGTTCATGTGACTTCTTATGATGCAGTTGGGTGAATTTCTTATCACATACCGAACAGCTGTAAGAAAAAAAAAATGCATATAATTTCGTCCCAACACGAACTTGCTACCAGATCAACCTGAATGGTTTTTCTCCTGTATGAATCTTTTGATGAACCTTGAGCACGTTCGAATACGTAAACGTTTTACCGCACTCCAGACACTTGAACGGTCGTATATTGGTGTGTATTCTAAAGTAGTTGGGTAGAAGCTTTCCAAAAAATTTTACGATCGTACCTTCTTACCTTTCGTGTTTGATGCATGTAGAAGGATCTGCGAAGCTACTCGGACAATATTTGCATTTGTATGGACGATTTCCTGTATGAGAGTTCATATGTCGAGACAATTGTGCGGCCTGTGCGAACTTTTTCTGGCAGATTCTATAATAAATGAATTAACGCAATTGGCACATTGACAAGTCTAGGAACTTACTCGCATTCATGTGGTTTCTCAGCGCTGTGCAATTTAATGTGTTGACTAAGCTTCGATTGACTTTTATAAAGATTTCCGCAACAGTAACAGATGTAATTCGAAATAGGATCTACAGGTCTGCCTTTTCGTATTTTTTTCGTCTCATATTTTGTACTTTTATCAATCTTTGACATAGTCGTTTTCGGACTGTCTTTGCTTATGTGTTGATTCTGGCATTCCAGTTTTATTTCAACTTCGACTTCTTCTTCTTTCTTTTCTTGTATCAACTCTTCACCTAGCAGTTCATCTTCACTTAGGTAAAACGATTCAATGGAATCCCGAAGTGGATTTTGCTGGGAACAACGGTATAAATAAGTAAACACCAAATTCAATAAAAAGCTTTGAACATACTTCGGGTGAAGCTAAAAAATTGGTGTTGTCTGTTTCGTGATCCCAAGGGTCTTTCTCCTGTTTTAATTCTTCCAAATATTTATCGGCTTGACTTTTTCCCTTCTCTTGGTCAACCATCAATTGATGAAGATGATGATATGATTCTTGGCAAGCGCTTCTAAACCTATACGCAGCATCAAGATCGAGTAAGCAGTAATTACATATTTTGTCCGGCATACCATCCGCAATATCTACCTACAAAAGAAAAAAAACATATTGATTTCCATATAACTTATGTGCCATAGAACCTTACCGGAATTCCACCGCATTTAATGATTTTTGTAACAATGTCGTCAGACAAACAGGGCTCACCAAATATATAGTTCATATCGAAATCTGATGTTTTTAAACAAATGCGACATGCTATTGTCCAATATCTTTTGCTTTTCTCTGCCATTTCAGGGCTTATAACTTGTAAACAAAGTAAATCGATTTGTTTGGCTTTAAGATGAAACAGGAAGCTGTAGCTGTTAACTGACAACTAACAAGTCATACGAATGAGTCTGACAGTTTTATGTGCTGCAAATGAGCAGTTTTACAAAAGAGTATTACGTAGTAGTAGTGTATTAAGTAGTGGCGTCTTGGGATGACTAGAATATATATATTGATATATATTCTTGTATTTTGCTCTTTATTATAAACTCTTAAACAGTTTTTCAGCGCACATACGCACTGTTCTGGCCATATAATGTATATATATATTGTGTTGTTTTCTACAAGTTTTTAAGCTGGTACTTGGACTTTTCTTTTTCTATTTCGACATTTGAAGTCGGAAACAATTTTTTCTACTATCGTTTGGCAAAATAAACGGTTCGATTAACACGAAAATAATCGTATCAATAATCACCATTTGTTGAAGGAACACTGTAATTACTTTTACTATAGACATTTCATGAGTGGAGGTGACCCAGGAACAGATTTTCAGATATATTTCAGGATGGAAGCCGACTTTAAAGTCCATGGGCACTTATCGTGCAAAATATATTTTCTAAACACTTCGCTTAGCCCAATGGAAAACGATATAAGATCGATGACGTAGAGAAATTTCCTGTTGACGTTTGTTGAGAGGCAACCGCCAAGTCAAATCTAGCCAAGCATTTTTTTCACAGATGTTCACATTTTGATTGCCTACCTGTAATCCTAAATACAACTGAGAAGCGATGCCATCAATTTTTTGAATTTTAAAGGAAGGTCTAGTTCAGATAAATCTTGCCGACTTTAAACAACTAGATATTTAAATGTGCTGCTTATTGTACCAAATCGATCACTACAGGTTTCCACCCTTAAGTTTTAAAAAGTAATGCCAAACCTTTGTATCCATCTGACATCTGACAGTTGGGTTTTTGTCAAAGCGTTTGCTTCTGCCAAAAATTTGTTATTTTGCATAAGAAGTTTTATTATTCCAATTGAAATTACGTTTAAACTAAAATGAAAGTAGATTTAACCGTTTGCCGAATATGCTTACAGAGTAGCGATGAAGAAATGAGCTCTATCTTCGAAGAGGATAACAACAATATAACGATATCTATGAAAATTGAATCCTGTGCTGGCATTAAGGTAAACAATTTTGTCAACAAACTGCACGAGTCCTTTTTGCATATACCCTGCCCTAAAGCACATGCACCTTGTACAATATATTATCATTCTTATTCTCGTATATATCAGATAACTTCAAACTCAGAATTCCCAACGAATATATGCAAAAAATGTAATGCATTTCTATCTATCGCTCACAAATTCCGGACAATTTGCCGAAACTCCGATGACTACCTTCACGAGTTTGTGGCTAAAAGTGAGAGGAACGATTACGATGAAGTTTTAGAATTGGTAGAAGACATAAAGCCAATAACTAAACTGAGTGTTAAACCATATTTAGTAAGTCTTAAGTATATATGATTTGTCTTTTACTCAAAACTCCATTTAGCTTTCTGACATTCAAGAATGTACGCTTGACTCTCCGAAGAATATTTCGGACAGAGAGGATAGGGACAGCTCGGATGAATCGTGTAGTGAGGAAAATGACAATGGTGTATATTCCGATAACAGTAATGTGGATACCAAAGATGATTTGGTACCGCTTAAAACGCTTGGAATGTCTGAAGATGGTTCGGCTATTATCGAAACGGCCCGAAAACAGACAATTCACATTTGTGAAGTATGTGGCAATACATATGAACGGCGGTACTCTTTAGAAGCACATATGCGTAGGCATCGTGGGGAGAAACCATTCGAGTGCGAGTATGTAATCAACTCATTTATCAATTGATATTTAAATAGTTTTTCTTTTCTTGGACAGGATTTGTAAAAAAGGATTCGCGCTAAACTTTCAGTTGACGCGTCATATGCGATCGCACACAGGGCAGAGACCTTATAAATGCAAATTTTGCGATCGAACATTTGCAGATCGATCTACAAATGTTAAGCATGAAAGGTAAGCCTAGTAAAAATTTGTTCTCAAGTTTAAAATATGCTTAACTAGCCGAAAACTATGTGCTTTGTCTAACAAGGAACACTGGAGCACACTATATAATAATCCAATTTGTTTAACGAAGCTTTTCAAAAACTTTAAAACCGCTCAAATTTGATTTTTTACTCTATTTTAAGGATCCACACAAATGAACGACCATATAAATGTGACACATGCGGAAAATCGTTTACCTATTCGAATGTTTTAAAAGTACACATAATGACACACACTGGAGAGAAGCCATTTACGTAAATGACTACTAACACGTGCTCAAAACAAACAGCTAAATTTCAATTTGTATTTTCTAGATGTGAGCTGTGTGGAAAACGATTTTCTCAACTGCATCACCTTCGTGCACATTTGCAAACACTTCAACATCAAAATGATCCAAACCTGAGCAGACTTCTACTGAAAAGCGAACCTCTAACTGTAGTTTAATATTAAGTGTAAATTTATTAATTTTCTTAGAAACCATTTTCTTTAAAGTAGGGTTCTTCATTTTTCCCTTGCATCGAATTTTTCGATTCCTATATTGAGCATAGAGGGATCGGAGGATACCTGAATCCAGTAATTAATTCTGTTACCGTTTTTTCTCCAATCTCAATTTCGATTCAAATCTCTGTATATTCGGAATAATATGATTGTTATTGCTATTTTATAAAGCGTTCTTGTTACAGTTACTTCTGATGTTGCTTTTTAATGGATATCATGTTTGATATACTTTTCAAAGTGGTATTATGTAATAGTTAGTGTAGATAGCCACCATAAAAAGCCCATAGTGATCGCTGGAATGGTTACATAGATACATGGGCTAGTTGCATAGATGCCTCGCCTATAACTTCTAGGGAACTGCAATAGGACAGCTAAAAGGTAATAACCATTTGAAAAATAAAACGGCAAACAATTATATGAACCCCGAAAGATGCAGGTCCTTTTTACCACTCCCACGCTAATATGTTCGCTCCTATTTTATTGGAAGCTTCGCCGATATTTTATGGAGAAACATACCTACTATGTTTTTGTTATAGAAAGTTCATCGGTGTTTAAAAAAAAACTATCTGCAAAAGTATTATAATTTGAATAAAATAAAGTTAGTTTAAGTTTGCCGTTTAAACAAAAAATAATGCGCAAACAATATTTATTTAATTGAATTTTATACATTTTATGTAACTGGATCACGCCACATTTAATATATTAAATAAAAGATTATGCTCCAAGGGTGGTTAGTATTCTATTAAGACTTACTTAATCCGGGTTAGATCTGGACCTCGGGAACGCGGTCTTTCTCTACTGCATTGTCCTTCCGGGTTGGAGTACTGTTTTCAGAATTAAAAAATAAACGCTTTCACCAAGGCTTGCCAAACCGACTTGTATGTTTTTCTTTCGTTTTTTTTTTGTAAGGTACCTAGGGATGCTAGCCTCTTTTGAGAGCATTTAAAGCAGTCTTGAAGTTCCGTCCGTTTCTGATAGACTCGCAGAACTCTCGCTGTTGTTCTTTTAGATTGTACTTGAATATACTTAATTGGTTTCTGCTTTCGCTATGGCTTTACAGTACTGTTAAGCCTTGAAGCCGACTCAGCTCCGCCATTAAGTTTTAGCCTTTTTTCGGTATTTTGGTTTGCGAAATTTGCCGTACATTAAGAAGCTATACCGATACTGTCTAATTAATTGGAGCATATTAAAATCTTCTACAATAATAATCGTAAACAAATTCAATTGCCCTTAATTTCTAATTTCCAAACGTTAGAAATAAGGATGGGATCCTTTTTTGTGACAAAAACGTTGTGCATACTTTTAACCTGCAACTTAATTTTATGTTAGTCACATTTGAAATAGAAAAGTTCACCTTTGCCACGGAATAACAATGAACAAGTCGACTCTTTAGAAAATTCTGTAGGTTTTTGCTTTTATTTTACGCTATCGTACTGCATGCAGATTGACTTAGATGGTAGATATATCTAAAAGCTACTTTCTTATAATTATTATTATGTTAAAAAGAAAATGTGGGCTAAAGGGGATTCAATTAACATAATTTATCAATAAATAGGACACTTTCTTTTAGTATTCTCAATTTAGCAGGGGACCACGGGAGAGCAAATTTAACCAAAGAAGAATCATCAAGACAAAAGTAAAATATAAATATCAACAAAATAAAAACGAAGGCATTTTTCTGACCTCCTTTGGCAAAACAAATCTATTTTTTCTGATTTAATTACAATCAATACTATTCAAGAACAGGTAGACAACCAGTTTTGTGATGCCTTTAATTTTTCCATTCTATTACTGTTTAAGTGAAATTTAGATTTGTAGTGATTAAGTTTAAAAAAAAAACGTCGATTCTTTTTTGTTTCAAATTGTCAACTCTCAATTTTCTTTATGTGCGGTGTGGTTGACTCCTTATCATTTGTTCACCATGCGAATTTTATCTTTGATCAGGTTTTTCAATTCTGTGATAGTTTGTTCGTGGCTGTCCTTAAATGTGACGGCTACTTCGTTAAGTAGACTTGTTTCCATGTCCGGGTTTAGTGACATATCGGCCATACATGTCACTAAGTCGGTTGGTATTTGTGGTCCCTTCCAACCGGCTGAAAGCGAAAAGAAAGTAAAATGAAGAATCACTTAATTTTAATGGAATGTTTTAAAAGAAATGCTTTTACAGATATCAGCTGAAGGCACCGTCAAAGATGCGGTATTGTTGTAGTAAGAGTCAGCTTGTTCAAGGATATGACATTTTGAGGTGCAGTGCTGAAGTCATTAGCACCGGAAGACAGGATGTTTATGACGGTTTAGAAGGAGAAAATGGAGATCAAGTTACACCGAAAGCGCTTGTAGTATTTATGCTGACAACGTGCGAATTCTACCAAGTGAATCATCCCACGGGAAGTGACTTAAAGCAAGATCTTTCCGAATGACAAAAACTAGACCATTGCAATATGTCAAAGCGAGTACAGAAGCGTAAGCAGCGCAACGTAAAGCGATTAGTTAAAATATCAGGTTAGCTTAGTCTTTATTTCGTTCCGCGAAGCAATCCGCATGAAGAGATATCCGTTGTCGTAATAAGCTACGATTACACATACCTCGTCATTAGGAGTTTTTCTTTTTTAGTTCAGAGCACAACCTGAACTGTTATACAGATACATCAGAGCTCAGAATTTATGTTGCTTTTTTCGTTCAGAGCACGATCCGAGCACGATCAGAGCGCGCTCTATGAGCTCAGAATAAATTGACTGAGCATCCTGAGAGAAAAGCTGATTACACACTTCCAGTCACATTTGACAGAAAAAAAAACAGGATAAGCAAAATAGTTGAAATGGCGGACGAACCTTGTTGTTCTGGAACTGAATATTAACCAATTTTATAAATAACAATCAATAAATATTCAATTTATAGATATATTTACAACAAATGACAGCTATGTGCTCAAGTGTGTTTCATAAATACCTCGGAACAATCTGAGTACGCTTGCTTCAGAGCGCGCTCATAATGCTCGAGCTCTGTTCAGAGCTCAGCTCTGAACTAAAAAAGAAAAACACCTAATATACCGTTCGCGAGCATTAGCAGTTTATGCCTCAGCGTTTTCTGTAATATACTAAGTTTATATATATTATCATTTGCTTACCAAGAACATTGTTACAGTTTTGCAGGTGATGTTTAACATGACGCATTAGCTCGACAACCAGCAACATTCGTTCCCGTTCGTTCATGATATTTGTACCAATCTTCTCATCGTTCTGCAAGGCTTTACCATCTTTCTTCTTGTTCTTCTTCGCTTGTGAGTTTTGTGATGATATCACGAATCGCTCATGGCACATTGATAAAATAAACGCGTAGAGAGATAAAATCTACACAGCAACAAATTAAATTTTTAAACACAATTTGTGGCACGTGAAACACCGACATACCTCAATAGCAACCGAAATAGACAGCTGCACCTCTCGTCGACACCACAGATTATCGTCGCTGCTGTTACTTGCCTTGATGGCGTCTAAAAATATAGATGCAACTGCATCTACATTGTTAGTAACAACTTTGCACTGTTCCATTTTAATACATCCCGTATGCAGATTTAAAATAAATTGTGCCAAATCGGTAAAGAATTTTTCATATGGCTGTTCGAGCATAACGTGCAATCGTGATGGAAGCAAATTGACTAGAAACTGATTAGAGATCTTTTTATATTTCATCAAACGTATCCGTTGAAAGAGTCCTTCCCAAGCTTCGCGCAGCAGCTCTACAGTGTCCGTGTCCTTTGCATTGGGATCTTTCGACTTGCCACCCGGAAAATGATACAGATCAACAAATGAAGCCACCAATCGCAACATAAGTGAACGAAGTTGCAGTGCCTCAAGTTCTTGTTCGAAGGTTTCCCTCTGATGTTGTTCATGATTTACAATATGAACGGGATCCCAACGAACTATCGCCGGTAGATCGCGATTATCTGACAAATCGTTCCAATTGATGCGATCCTTATGCGATTCTACGCTCATCAAATTGTATGTGTTGAGGTTCTGCTGAACAGATCCGAACAGCGAAACCAAATCAGCCAACTGTGCTTCCACGGAGACAGACACGTAGTGCAAACTGTTTGTTAGGCGTTCCTTGAAGTTGAGAAACTCTTGCAGTTTGGAAAACGAGCAGAAGCGGTATGTCAATGCTATGTACTCCAAGCGCTCCTTATAGCTATTGGTGAAGAATTTCAAGGTGGCATCGAACACTCCTCTGGCAACTGATGGCCGGCCGCACAGTGGCAGCAGGTTACAATGAATGTAGCCCATTGAATCCAGTTGAATGTGTTTTATATCGATTGATTCGTACATTTGTTGTGCACCCGTGATGCAACCGAATATGTGATAAATTTTCAAACACAACAGCTTGACGTGAAAGTTGCTGGGGCTGTTCTTTAGGACATACTGCAGCAAACACAGTGCTTCAAAGAGGCGATTGGATTTTTGCTCTCGTATACAAACGTCGTACATAACATTAGCTGCAGAAAGAGCAAGGTATATATACATATATGACGGTAAATTGTTGCTTAATAACTTACCAGCAAGCAATGCATATGGATCTGACGGCCCCATATCCGTAGGCAATAAATTCTTGCCAAAAGTACTTAGTCCGTGTTCGTAGTGTAAACGTAGAGCCGTATAAAAGGCGACCAAATGCTCTGTCTCAAGGTTCACATAGTGACCACAAATTCTTGATATTTGCAAAGAACAAATGTGCTTTTGCATTTGTTCTTTCTGAAAATTAAAAACAATACAATTATAAAATTCCATTTGAGGACAAATAATACGTTTACATTTTGAGGCAACGATGTTGATGAAATGCCAGTCTCCTGCAAAAGTTTACTTGCCAACGCTAGCCGCTCCTCTATAGCAACCGATGTCAGAAAGAGGGTTACGTCATGCGTACAACAAGATTTATCACCGAATAATCTAAAATATTCTATAATCAGTTGAATAAAATCGCCCAATAGCTCCTGCGCATTCATCTGATTAGCCCGCATGCGTTTGTGAAGCTCGAGTCGAGCTAGATATGGTCCTCGTACACGCTTTCCATCTCCTTCAATTAGCTGAGAAATATTTGTTTATGGGCATTAAATGACACAGAAATCAAGCGAGTAGTTTACCTGGCATAGAAAATCATGGCAGTCATCCATATTGGCAATACCATCTTCAGTGCTTTCTGTACCACTTTGCAATTTGTGCAGCTCAAAACAGCTGGTGAGAAAGTCTTGATAATAATCCCAGCGGTCGCGGCTGTAATAAAGTTTGCAGTCAGATTATTTGCTCATAATATTATTATTTCAGAGGGCAACAAAAGGGAGAACGGTAAAGTTTACGAAAAAAAAATGGGCCAATAGAAAGATGCATTTTTCAAACAGTACAATACCTAAATAAAGTTTGATAAACGTAACTAGTGTTACTAATATTTTATCGTTTTAATATGGCGTCATTATTTTTCACAGACAAAATCCAACAGGTGTACCTTGCAATCTTGAAAAAAGTTTCCCGATTACAACTATTATTTTTATACTTACTCATCCTTTAATAGATCCTTTAGCATGACATTGATTTCATCCCACATTTCCATTTTCTTCAGCAAGTTGATTTTCAAGTAAACCGGGGCTCCCGGATAGCATTTCTCGCAGACCGAACCATTGAGAAAGTTTAGAGCTTCTGCGTTTTTTCCTTGTTCCTCCAAAATTGTAATATATAGAAGGGCTTCTTGCTCAGCCTCCAACTTATCCTCGGTTATCATCTTATCGACCATACGTTGCGCCAGTGCTAGATACAATTTTCGTTTGTCCGGATTTTTGCTCTCTGGCCCGCGAATACCCTATTGTTTTTATAATGTTTCTTTTTAAGCTTACGAATATTGAAATATGTATACCAAAAACTCACCTGAAGCACTACACTCATAACGGCCCAGAAATAGTATGCATTAATGAGCTTCACCTTGTACAGCTGCAAGGCGACCGACTGTTGCGCCTTGTAGTCATCCAATCTGACATATGATATGAATAGATGAGCCAGGATCTCTTCGTTGCCGGGTGACTGCTTTGCAGCATGATTGTATAACTCACAAATTTTGTCCACTAAAATATGTACATAATAGGTAAAATGTTACTGCACTGCACCACACAAATGCAATACACACGAGGCGGGTATACATACATTGCTCCATCTCTTTGTAGCAGAAAGATAACACTTGCAGTGTCGAGTCGTCTGTTGGTTTCTCCTGGGATATACTTTTTAGCAGAGTGTTGCTTTCTTCATATTTTCCCAAGCGTAGTAGAGCCAGAGCCTTGAGAGCCTGGGCACATATCAAAGAAGGTTGTTTCTTTAACAATTTGTCGGCTTCTTGAAGCGCCTTTTTATTGTTGCCGACTTCGAGGGAATCTATTAAAAGTTACAAATTAAACACATCAGACACACTGTCGGCAAAAGAAACACTTGGATTTTTCATTTAATATTTATATTTTGGTACCGTAAATAGGCCGTAGTCTTCGCTCAAAGACCGTATCATGCACGTGGTGCGCCATATCTGCAATCTTCTGAAAACTGATTTTCGAAATAAAATATAAAATCATGAGATGAGATGACACAGATGTCAAAACTTAAGAAATGTCAATTCGCTGGGGGATTGATAGAGGAAGGTTCAGTTCAGTGCTGATTCTTGGAATATATGTATTTTAAATAATGTTTCACCAACGTTTTAAAACATTAGAGATCATTGCAGTCATGAGAATGCTTTTTTCCATCGCCAATACATCAGTCTTGCTAGAGATTAAAATAGTGTGTTCGTGATATGATAAAATAAATACAATTTCTCGATTTTGCTAGGCCTGTTATACCGAATCGTAAATACCCCTACATAAACTTGTTTTCTTTTAATGAATTCTTCTTCTTTTACTTTTGTGTACCTATTGCAATGTGGCTTCTAACTTTCGTGATAGGTTCCACAAGACGCTCGTCAAATGCAGAAAGCTGGCCACTTAAGCAAATTCAAAAACTATGATACAATTATGAAACTCCCCAATGAACTCTCCTAACTGTTTTTCCGATGTACTATTGAATTTTGACATGTGGTGGTGACACCAACCGCGACAGACTTCATTTTGAGGTGCGTTAACAGTTCTGATGACGTGGTTTAATTTTTAATGGCTAGATAAATGTTCTTGTATAGTACGTGGGTAATGTGTGCTTAAAATACAATGCTGTCAGATTTGTTTTGCTACTATAATCTATGCTATCTATTATGACCATGGAAAGAAAGGAAAATCTTTAAAATAGTAGAACAGTATAATGCCTTAATTTTTTATTCGAATTTTTAACGATTTAAAGCAATCTGTTTGGCACTTAATGTCTTTTTCTGTATGTACACAACAGTTTGGAGTCCTCAGGTGCAAGGTCTGCAGACGTCAAACGAAATGTCAATGTGGCTGTTCCTTTCCCCCGTCTTTCGGACCAAAATATTTTTCTCAGCTTCCAATCAGGTGAATAATATAAAAATAATGTAGTGCTATCCAAACTAATTAAATCTATATCATTCCAAACAAAAATCGTTTAAAACATTTCCCTATCAATACCATGGAACTGGTCTGACAACTAGGATTGCTAAATGCTGCCGTCATCAGCTGCAGCAAATGAGGGGCTTAAGGACATTGTCGAAATTTCTACCAAAAACAACAAAAATTTCGAACTAAATGCAGCCTAATCCATCCATCAACAATCGATTGACCGAATGAAATGAAATGAAATTTTCCTGGCACAGCGATAGTTTAACTGGTAGTAGCAGTAGTAGTAGTTTAACGGATCTGGGCACAGTCCTGAGCAATTTTTCTATTAAATCAGTATATTCATTTGCCTTGGCCACATCAACAGAAGCCCTGGAGCACATTATCTACATCGTTCTGGTGTACTTGCTGGTATGCCTTTCTCTCTACAAACTCACTTTCATGGAGACAAGCAGTCGATTATTTCGACTGCTAAAACTCAACAGTATCCGTCTACCTAAACCTCAGGGTAATAAGCGCGCTATGATTGTTACATCGCATCCGGACGATGAATGCATGTTTTTTGGGCCACTCGTAATGGCGCTGACCAAACGCTTAGACTGTCAAGTGTATGTACTGTGTCTGTCCAATGGTAATTGTTTCCATAGCCATTTTACTTCGCAAACATTATTAACGCCGTATATTTCAGGCAACTACGACAAACAAGGTCAGATACGACGTGACGAACTCTGGCGATCATGTAAACTCCTTGGTGTTCCCGCATCGAATGTAATTCTTGTAAATGCAACCCATTTGCCAGACGACCCAAATGTGGAGTGGAAAACCGAATCAATTGCAACACTAGTTCTGAATACCGTAGAAAGTCTTGATATTCAAGCAATATTTACATTTGATCGGGATGGAATTAGTCAACATCCCAATCACTGTGCTGTGTATTATGCTACGGCATCGTTATGTTTAGCAAACTTACTACCCAAAGGTGAGTAATCACGTTTGAATATATGAATAATTTTAATTGTACCCATTCGATTCCATGCAACCTTCTTCTTTATTTGCAGATTGTAAATTTTATACCCTTGACTCTATAAATATTTTAAGAAAATATTTATCTATTTTTGATTTACTTTGTACATGCTTAATGTCAACGCACTGGTAAGTTGATTTATGGAATATGAGACAAGGCCGTTGTTTGTTTCTAACATTTTTCTTTGTTTTCTTTTCTTATTCGGTTCGCAGGTGCATTTTGAGCTGGAAAGAGGCGTCGATTATACGTCACGCAATGCGAGAACACAAATCACAAATGAAATGGTTCCGATGGCTTTATATTTATTTTTCTCGTTATATGTTTATTAATTCGTTACGTGAGGTTAATTTATCAGATGTTGAACTTGAAATGCAAATTCATGAAAACTAGGTTGCAGTTGAGCTTTAAAGTTAATTGATTTAATTTTTAATCCTGTGTTGTTGCCATCTTTACAATGTTATCTTATTTCTGTCGAAAATAATTTACTAGGTAAAATTAAAAAAAAATAACAAAAACAATTTAAAAAAATTCGATGAAACCTAAAAAAGAACAATGTAAAGCTCCCCACCTTTTGTCATGTAATAAAATTTGTTTAAAAAAGGCTTAATTCCGAGTTGTTTTATTAAAAAAAAAAGTGACGAATGAACTTCACATTTGCATATACAATTTGCGGGCCTTGAGCGCGCTAGTGCTAACAGTGTACAGCTACCTAAAAAGTCAGATGTTATATTGAAAAACACGTCGGACTCAGAATTATGACATCAAAGTCTCCTAGCGATGCATAAGGGTTGTAAAGTGGTGGAATATACACAAATAAGTTGTAAGCTTTTCATGAATCTTGACATTGAAAGAAACATTTTCCAATGTGCCTATATTGAAAAAAAAATAGTGCCACACTTTAAGCTTGTCAACAACTAAGTAGTGCAATATGTTCCACCTTTCTCGCAGGTTTTGTGTAGAATTGATAGTTCGCTACCGATCCGTTCCATTGATACATAATGTCAATTTGCTTGTCAATCAAAAGCCATGGAATCTCAAATATTTGTCAGTTGTATTTATAAACTTTTACAATAAACTCTTGTTGAATCCGACTCTATAAAAGAAAAATGCCTTTCAGTTCATTCTGAAGGAATATTCTCCAGATCTATGATACCTGTTCTACAAAAATTTCACATTTTCAAATAGTCTTAGAAATACTGAAGCTTTACAATGGCTGAAGGAATGAGAGTTACAGTCAAAAGTTGGAAATTTTTTTCTGCTAATGAAATTCCAAATTTATGCTCATAGTGCCCATTCAACACATTTAAAAAGAGGAAATTTACTGTGAATTAATAGTTATCATTTACGAAGTAATGCGAAAAAAGCCTTCATTTGTAGAATGGTTAGCTTTTACATATTTTGTGTTGAAAGAAGTTGCTAAATTAGAGTACTTTTTTTTAGTGTAAACATAGCGTAACTCGAACAAATCTTGGCATATCCAATCAACACCAACTTCATGTCATTTTTTATGACATTTCGCCAATTGCCATTTTGGCATTTTCATTCAGTAGACATTTTTTGCTTGGCTCGTGTCGTGTTCTTCGCGAAGTCCATGTGTATTCGTTCGAGCAAAGTCTCTTCGCGGCTGTAAAAATTCTTCTTTTTCTAAATCCGCTATACCTAAAAACCCATTCAGTCTGTTGCCAAATCATACTCGTTTCCAGAAAGCAATTTGTGAAAGTTTTAATATAAACCCGAAAAACCGAACGATAACGAGAAGAAAATTCTGTGAAGTTGTGCAAAAATGCTAATCAAAGAATAGTAAGTAACAAACACACCTACATCTCATAGAAATTGGTCGTATCCGTTGGCCAGAAAAGGCCAAATAGCATTCCAACCGCGTTCGATAAAAAGGGACAACTCTACGTTGATTTGATCGATTTTCATTTCATAGTCGGGTCGAAAATACTGAAAAAGGGGGTGCGATCACCCTTCCCCCCCATTGTACCGAGAAGTGTTAAGAAAAAAATCAACTTCTATAATCATCCTTGATATCATCTCATCTTTGCAATTGGAAAGTCGTTCTTTACATGGTGAAGTTTGTCAATTTAATTGCACAATATAAAAACGTATGAATGTGGGTTTAATATCAATTCAGGCGACAAATTTTTCACATAGTGTTCCCGTGTCATAATTGACGATTGGATTTGTTGTTTTAATTGCCATCTCGCCAGCGGTTAGAGGTTCTGAAAGGGAAATTCTTACTAAACGGAGTTTATCGATATCGGTAGGACACTTTCATTTCATCTCGTTATATAAGTATGTAGTTTGTGTCAAGGAAGAGACTTCCTTTTCTATTTCGACCCATGCTTCATAACGAATGGCAGTCGAGCCAGCCCACCCATCCTATACCTATCATATTCTTGAAAAGGGAACTCTGTGCCAGGACACTTGGAAATTGCATTGACAAGAATGAATTAGTTGTGTGGTGTGTGGGGGTGAAGGTAATGGTACTGCTGCTGTTTCACTTTTTCTTTTGTTGGATTTTTATTTCCACATGCAATTTCTTGAGTCTCCTTTTAAATTACCACGCAACCAACTGACCTACAATCTAAGGTGGTGTGATGGCGCATTGATTTATCGGTTACCAACTTTGCCAGACAGCCAGCAAAGATTGTTGACGCTGACCAGTGAGGCAATGACTGCAGCACGTGGCACAGTATCAAAATCTCTGTGTTTCACTTTTAATTGATGTGTCATTGATTGTCATTGATGCCATAAAAAATAGAAGAAGAATGTGCGTGCCTTTTTGTAGTGTAATAGTAATGGGTAATTATCTACGAGGGCGTCGCGTCGAGGACATTGGCCAATGAATATGACAGTCCTCGTTGCGATTACTTATGGCAATGCTATCACATCGGCATTAATAACATATGATAAACTGATTGGTAAACATTTATAAAACATCGTTATACATTTGGACGACTCCAGTCTCTAATCACAATAGAGTTCGATTCGATTAAATCGCTGTCGTTAGGTTATGTGCTGTGTAAGACGTGTACGCTGTACACCTATCATATATGAACATTTATGTTGGTATGTACTACACTTTTGTACGTTTTGAAGAGTCGGCTGTTATGAATCACACACTGTTTAACCTAAATGATGGGTGAGATTCCAAGAATAATGGGCAAAGGGGAAATAATATAACCTGAAACGTGTCACTGGTGATGGAACAACATTTATAGAAAGTTTACGCTTTGAAATGGAGCGGTTTTAATCAGTAGCGGGGTGAATACGTATATATTCATAAATCAAATTTTTTGTTTGATCACTGTTACAGGGAATGAAACCATAGAGTTGGCGCTGACGATTAACTCTGTGAGATAATCAAACTGAGTCATATGCGGATCTGTTTTAAGTGCGGCCTATAATATGGGTAATAGTATATCTCATTATATGGGCTGTCCAAAGTGCGTTAGCCATGATAGTTGCTCCATTAACTACACATCATTGGATTGAGAGGACAACGTTCCTAGGTACATAGAAAGTTTTTCTTTCCAATAAATCGCCCAGTGTATAAAGATGCTAACCATGAAAATGAATATGTAAACGTTACAAAAAGCGTTTACCATTTTTGCCAAGGTTAAACAATAGCGTTTGAAGAAATCAAAAAATATAAAGCCAGACCGACAAATTGCCTTTTGTTTATGTTTAATGAATTTAAATGAAAATGAGTTCGTGAAGTCGATGCATCGCGGGTATAAGTATTTGACACACAGGCAGTATGACTTTATCAGCTCACGTTCGTTGAGTCATGATTTGACAACTATTTACGAAGGCTTGGAGCAACCGCCCTAAAGCTAAGCTTATTCTTGTTATTGGTATTAGCTTGTCATACCCATACACATGATATAAGTTTCATCGGGAGGTATATTTCATATAAACGTCAAAAGCAAAGCCAGCCCGGACTGACTGTTCTTTGGATAGTATCGCAAGCAGCAATTACATATTTCCGGATCATCTCTCAACATGTTTTGACTGAAAATCGACTTACAGCCACTTGGTGGAAATTGATTCACTGTTTACTGACTAAATGGTGAAAAAATGACTGAGCAGATTGACTGCAATATCTCAATAGACAAAAGTTCTAGCTTGTCGGCATTAGCTTGAAGTGTCGGTCTCCAAAGTAGTTACTTATGATGCTGACGTCCTTAAACGTAGGAAACAGAATATAACATCATCTCGCAGTCGTCTGTTAGCCTTACTAGTGCAGTTGCCTTATTTCGGATTCATCGAAATGGTACAGCGGCAGCAGATAAATTTGGTTTGTATAAGAAGAGCTATTAAGTCGAAGGAGTTGAACATTATATTGCCCTAAGCTGAGCCCTTCAAAACGCAGCCTTTCTGCGAACTAGAAAATAAACTTCCCCTAAGAGTCTAACACACCAGATTTGTATAAAATGCCTTAAATCCATAACGAACGATGTAGTGTTTACAATAAAAAAGATTGCTAAGAAAGTAATTCATATTTAGAAGACATGGTCCTCTGTTGAAGCTATAGCACACTTTCGAGGAGGACGAGACTTTTCATTACAACTTTAATAATCGATAATGTACGGAAGAACCTGCACAAAAAACTTGAAATGGTGATTCAATGGAAAAATACGTTATGTCTCTTGAAACTGACCAGATGTTAAATTGGGTTATTGTGTACTTACCTATTAATAAATTATGCATGCACCAGCTTAATTTGTTATTACACTACAATACTGGTAACACTCAATTTGAAGTATGCTTCAGCATTATTAATTATTTTCATGCGAACGTAAATTCTAAATTTATATTTTGTATTATACACAGTAGCGGTTTCAAATACAGCAAACAGTGCCCATGCGTAACTCATGCGATAACTTTTCGCATCGAAAACTTAAGGGCCCAACCCATAGAATCCGTCGCGTCCGTTGCGGCAACGTTTTCGACTGACAAGTTTATAGAATACACAGTAGCTTAAGGAAAGTGACCCATAAGCAGCGCACGTGCCGGATGCGACGGATAAAGTAGGTTTACTTTCTACTTTTCTGTCCGTCGCATCCGTTGAAAGTTGCCACAGCGAGAGAGGCAGCACTTTCATTGGTGGAAATATTGAGAGCATGAGAGAAACTGTTATTGGCTGTCGACAGTATTTTTATATGGTGGGATTTCTTCCTTTTTGTGGGAATTTCGATTTCTGAAAAGCCTTCCATGGGAAAAAATAAAAAGCTGCAAAAAATATTAAATTTTGAAATTTCATCAAATTGATATCTGCATTTCACCACGACTATTAACACACTGATTGTACATAATCAAATTTTAGTAAGATTTTCTTGTATCCAAATTGTGTAGTACAAAAAGGTAATCATTTATAAATATTAACAAACTGCGATATTTTTAAAAAAGATAATTTCATGTGATTATATTTCCGTAAAATATAAATTTTACTTTTGAAAGAAAAATTTATTCACAAAAAGTACCTTTCAATGTAATTATTTAAAAGGAAATTTGAGTACGATGAATAGGGAAATATTATTACGTTTCGTGGGAAATATTAGGACAGAGTACTTAAACCACTGGCTTTCACCGTATGCGACGGATTCTATGGGACTGCTCGTTCCGTCAAATACGTCAATATTGACGGATCCGTCGACGCAACGGATGCGACGGATTCTATGGGCTGGGCCCTTTAGGAACAAAACATTCCGCTGTTTATAGCATCTGGAAAATATTGGAGTTCTCTAACTCTATGCGAAAAATATTCTGTAGTAACTTTTCATCGGATTTTTGAAAAGATTTCCTGTCAAAATACTGCAAAACAAAACAATAAAAATTGAAAATTATTTCACACGGATTTTCGGTAACGATGTTTTTAAAATGTTTAGCTTTTCACTAATTTTGGGTGAAGAATACGATAGGCGTAACATGTTAGGGATTCAAAGGCATGTACTAAGAGATAGCACAAACCCTTTTGAAATGTCAGAAGCAAGATTTCGGGAGCTGTATCGTTTTTCCCGTGGTTCAGCTCTGATACTTATTGACGAGCTAAGTCCACATTTGTGCAACGGGCAAAGGAATACATTTATTCCAATCCCGATTCTTCCAACTGGTTCCTTTCAGAGAGATGTTGGCCATTGTTTTTCTGCGGCTATTAGTAGGACTATGGTTTCTGAAGTGCTTTCGCAGGTGGCTGAAGTTTTGCAAAACAAAATGATGTCCAAATAAATCAAGCTTCCAACCCCTCAGGAATACAATGAGATAAGCCAAAAGTTAGTACACGGCTTACATCTTTTATCAATTCAATTAGATTTAATGAAATGACTGGATTCCCAGGGATTATTGGAGCAGGTAGATTGTACCCACGTTTGGATTAAGAGACGTAAGCAATACCTAGAAAATTGCTACTTTAAACCGTAAGGGTTACCATTCAAAGAATGTACAATTGGTAATTGTAATGTGACATTTCTGATAATTTAACAATGAACAATATGGTCGTATCCACATTTCAGATATGTGATTACAATCTAAAGATTTTAGGAGGATTTGCAAGGTTTGGTAGAGCTGGTCATGATGCATACGTGTGGGAAGCATCACAAATAAACGCACTATTAGAACAGCGGTATGAAATGATTTTTTTTGTTTTAGTACTCTATAACCGCAAGCTTTGAGTTTCGTGATAAAATTCGACAGTTGAAGTGAATATTTAATCGCTCTTGATAGATACGGAACCTGAATATATCACAAATTTCCAGGGGTTTCATATCGAAATGTTCCATGTGATATAGTTTTCGATTCACACAGTTACAGAACGCGTCATGTGATATTATGGCATTTTGTTTCAATTCATATCGTTTTAGTGATAGATATATCGATGTGATAATTACAGAACATAGGCACAGTTTAACAAAAATATATCGACTAGTATTACTTGTATTTAAGGGAATTGGCCGGGAAAGTTTTGTCATCTTTGGATGTTGTATATGAGTCGCCTCTGCCTAAGTACTTACTTACTTACTTCGGTGGCGCGACAGTCCGGGGTGGAACTGGTCCTCAACCAATACCATTCTCCAGGAAGCGCTCTTTGGCTTACTTGAGGGCCCCTTTTAAGGTCTTCCTCTACTGCGTTATTTCTTTGGGCTGAAACGTTTCTGTCCATTCATGTCCTAGCTATCTAAGCCGACTAACGTGTACTTTTCTGATGAGCTCTATGTCGCTGTACAGCTCGTAGCTCTGTAGCCCGTTAACGCAAACGGGACCGAAAATCAGTCGAAGAATTCAGCTTTGGAAGCGATCAAAAAGATCTTCATACGCAATTCCTAACGTGCATGGTTCTGCGGCTTAGGGCAGAGCTGAGATAATGAGGGTCTTATGTGGAGTTTCCTTAGTGTTTCTTGAAAAGGCCCCTAACTAATCAATTGCGTGCTTAGGTTAAAGTGACAGACGATTGGCAAGTGTAGCTCTTCGCTTGATTTCTGTTAATATGTCATTTAAATTGTTATTACCGGAGGCAAGGTACGCAATGTCCCTAAGTACCTACAGTTAAAGCTGTCTATCGTGACGTTCTATCCGTTCTGTTCTGTAAGTACAAACGTATTTTTAAATAAATAAATGTCTATCTCAAATGGGCTGGCGGGATAGGAGTTAGACGGACTTTTAACGTTGAGCTCAAATACCTCGACTATGATCACATTGTATGCTCTCTTGTGTGTATACTCGAACGCACCTTATGTCCGCAAGTGTGGAAAGGAAAGCCTAGCAGCTTACAATCATCTGACCTACAATTTTATGTTGGATCTGAACGACTGAATTGAGAAGATTTTTCAGGATAGCTATAGTGTCGGATGTTTGTCGAGCGTTTGCGAAAAGTTGTACGATCAAAAAAAAACCTTGCGATCTTCATTTAGCCACATTCCATCCCAACTTTGACTTGTGTGATATAGCGGGAGAAAGTTATTTGCCAAAGTATAGGGTGATCATTAATCAACTCATTTTTCGTTTTCGAGATAGTAAAGCTATACGATTCGTTATGGACTGAATTATTATTATTGACTTACGGATTTTGTTGTATATACAAGGTGGGCTAAAAGAGATCACCCTATTGGAAGACGCTCTTATTTTTGCAAATGGCCGCCAATGTCAAATCTGTTTCGACATTTGTGGACTAGACAGATGTAGAATACATGTGAACAAGCCATGGAGCGATACACTCCCCAAGAACGCGGAATCGTGTCTATTTTTAGCGTAACAATTCGTCTGTAGTGTTGGCGCAGCGCGAATTCCGTCGCCAATTCCACGGCCGTCCGACACCGACTGCGCAAAGACTGCGCCGTTTGGCCACCAACCTTGAAGAGTATGGGACCACACGAGTTGCCAAGAGTGGCCGGCCCCGGAGCACCCGTTGTGCCGAGAATATCGCCGCTGTTGACGAGGATGTCGAGCTGTCACCGGAAACATCGACCAGCCGCTGTGCCTCGCAATTAGCCATCAGCCGGTCGTCCTTAAGGCGAATTTTGGTCAAAGTCCGTGCATCAGCTGCTGCCCGTCGACCGCCAAACGCGTGTTACCTACGCCCAAGCCATCCTCAATCTCGAGGACGAAGTGGACGATTTTTCGACCAAAATCATAATGAGCGATGAGGCTCATTTCCACCTCAGCGGGTACGTGAACAAGCAAAACTATCGCTTCTGGGGCACCGAAAATCCACGAGTAATGCACGAGGAGCCATTACACCCGCTCAAAGTTACTGCATGGTGCGCTGTTCACGCTGGAGGAGTCATCGGGCGATTTTTTTTCGAGAACGCTGCTGGTCAAACGACAACAGTGGACGGTGCGCGCTATAGGGCCATGTTAACCGAGTTTTTTCTGCAGCAATTGGACGAATTAGGACGGAGCTACTGCACACACTGCGCGAGCCACAACCGATATTCTGAAGGCGACTTTCGCGGGTCGCCTCATCTCTCGTTTTGGCGATTTACACTGGCCCGCAAGATCGCCCGATTTAACCGCTCCAGACTTTCTTTTGTGCCCGAGACCCTAGAAGCCCTCAAGGACAACATTCGACAAGAGTGAGAGAATCTGTCGCCTGAAGATCTCGCCGAAGTGATGAAAAATGCCATAAAACGAGCCCGTATGGCAATCAATTGTGACAGCGCCTATTTGGCCGATATCATATTCTCGACTTGACCAATAAAATTCGAATTCTAAAGGTTCAAATAAACATAATCAAAAAACAGAATCGAAGTTTTTCATTTAGAAAAAAAATGAGAACCAAACAACATCGGATGACTTCTTTTGGCCCACCTTGTATATAAAGGGTGATTTTTTAAGAGGTTTAGAACTTTTTTTAAAAAAAAAACTCAAAAAATTCGAAAAAATGAATGAAATATTTATTTGAATCGATAGTTTGAACCTTGCAATTTAATGTTTAAAGATAATTTCATGCAAATGTTGACCGCGGCTGCGTCTCAGGTAGCCCATCCGCTGAGTCCAATTTTGGCATACTCTTTCACACATATCGGCCGGTATCTCACGAATGAATGCATGGATGTTGGCTTCCAGTGCGTCAATCGAAGCGGGCTTGTCCCTATACACATTAGCCTTGGCATACCCCCACAAAAAATAATCTAATGGTGTCAAATCGCACGATCTAGGCGGCCAATTGACCGGCCCGAAACGTGAAATTAACTGTTCACCAAACTCGCCTCGCAATTGCGCCATTGTTTCGCGTGCTGTGTGGCATGTGGCACCGTCTTGTTGAAACCACATATCATGCAAGTCAAGAACTTCCATTTCGGGCAAAAAAAAGTTTGTTATCATCGCTCGGTAGCGTTCACCATTGACAGTAACGCTGCGATTCGCATCATCTTTGAAGAAATATGGCCCAATAATGCCGCCGGCCCATAAACCGCACCAAACAGTGGCTTTTTCGGGATGCATTGGTAGCTGTTGCAATGCTTCTGGCTGATCTTCACTCCAAATGCGGCAATTTTGCTTATTTACGTACCCATTCAACCAAAAATGAGCCTCATCGCTGAACACAATTTTTCGATAAAAAAGCGGATCCTCGGCCAGCTTTCCAAGAGCCCATTCACCAAAAATTCGGCGTTGTGGTAGGTCGGCTGGCTTTAGTTCTTGCACCAGCTGTATCTTAAAAGGCTTTACGCCCAAATCCTTCCGCAAAATTTTCCACGTAGTGCTGTAACAAAGGCCTAACTGCTGGGAACGGCGCCGAATCGACATTTCGCGGTCTTCTGTCACACTAGCTGATACGGCCGCAATATTTTCTTCACTACGCACAGTACGTAAACGTGTTGGTGGTTTAATGTCCAACAAAGTAAATTTGGTGCGAAATTTGGTCACAATCTTCCGAATAGACTGCTCAGAAGGTCGAGAATGCCGATCATAAAATGGAAGCAGCGCGCGATGAACATTTCGAACCGAGCACGAATTTTGATAGTAAAATTCAATAATTTGCAAGCGTTGTTCATTTGTAAGACGATCCATGGTTAAATTGCAAACCAAACTGAAGCTGTTTGACAGTGACACAAGGTACTAAACACACGTCAGCTGTCAAAACCAGTGTTGCCAAAACCAAACCAGCTAAAAAATCACCCTTTATAATCGATTTCACAATTCCACGTAAAAATTCATCTATTTCGCATGGCAATTAGCTTGTTAGAGTAGAGCACTGATTTATGAAGGCGGCTTTGTCCTTGTTATTTATAAACAAAATTTAGTTTGATCTTGTCGTGAATGACCCCAGTTGGCTGCGAGTTTTTTCAATTCATCTGTCTTAAAACTGTTATATGATTTTGTTATTTTTATTACTCGAAATTTTTTTTAAATGTTGATTTGATTCATATTTTTGCTTTCACAGTCGTCTATGTATAATATGCGTTTCTTTTTTAGTTCAGAGCGCAATCTGAACTGTTATACAAACATGTCGTGTTTCTTCTTTAGCTCAGATACATCAGAGCTCAGAATTCGTTTTCTTTTTTTCTTCAGAGCACCATCAGAACGCGCTCTAAGAGCTCAAAATAAATTGACTGAGCATCCTGAGTGAAAAGCTGATCCAGTCACATTTGACAGAAAAAAAAAAAAAACAGGATATGCAAAAAAGTTGAAACGGCGAACGAACCTTGTTGTTCTGGAACTGAATATTAACCAATTTAATAAATAACAATTAATAAATATTCAATTTATACATATATTTACAACAAATGACAGCTATGTGCTCAAGTGTGTTTTATAAATACCTCAGAACAACCTGAGATCGTGTTTCTTTTTTAGCTCGGATACATCAGAGCTCAGAATTTGTGTTTCTTTTTTCGTTCAGAGCACGATCAGAGCGCGCTCACTTAAGCTCAGAATAAATTGACTGAGCAGGCTGCGTGAAAGTCACATTTGTCAGAAAAAAAAGAAGAATACCTAAGCAAAACAGTTGAAATGGCGGACGAACTTTGTTGTCCTGGAACTGAAAATTAACCAATATAATAAATATAAATATATTCAATTTATGCATTTATGACAACTGTGTGCTCGGTTCAGAGCGCGCTCATAATGCTCGAGCTCAGTTCAGAGCTCAGCTCTGAGCTAAAAAAGAAAAACGCCTTATATCTACAAAGATACAATTTAGCGAGGGAGTTTAGCAAAGCAGTATTCTGCTCGCACGCTAAATTCTTATTTTCATATCATATAGTCTCCACTCATTTAGCTCGCGAAATAAATGTCGGTAAATTAAAAAAACGGAGGAAGAGGTTTGTGTTGCGTTTACTATGATCTTTTTTTGGAGGCAACCGCAGAGATCATTTGCGTGCGAAAGAAAAGAAAACGCAGAGCCAAAAAACCCTATTATAATGTTAATGGAAAAATTAGTTTTTTTAAGCTTCAAATAATCTTACGTCTTTTGAAAATCGGCAGCTTTTTTTTAAATACTGCGATGTCTTTGAAGTTTGAAATTCGAAAATTTTAAAAATTGGGCACATTAAGAGATGTAACCTGAACGCAAAAACTAGATTGGTCGGGTTTTTTTTTTACTAAACTAGATACAGTAAAAACTCTTTTAACCGGAACTCCAATAACCGGCAACCTCTAATATCCGGAATTTTTTAAGAAAATATTTGTCAAATTTACACTCCACTATCCGGAGAAACCTCTAATATCCGCAATGCTGTGTGCTGATGATTTTACACAAGCATGTAAATGTTCAAGCATGTTGCGATTTGCACAAGAATGCGTGCCTGAAAAGGAAAACAAATTTGCCGTCTGAAAAATAAGTTTACCGTTTGTCGTCTAGACTAAAAGGCAGACTTATAGTTTTGTTTTCCTTCACCAAATCTCTTAACCTCTAATATCCGGAAAAATCGATTATCCGGAACACTGTCGGTCCCAAGCATTCCGGATAAAAGAGTTTTTACTGTACTTGAACTTCCCCATTACGTTTACT
The DNA here is from genome assembly GCA_951230905.1 of Cheilosia variabilis. NCBI lineage: Eukaryota > Metazoa > Arthropoda > Insecta > Diptera > Syrphidae > Cheilosia > Cheilosia variabilis. Next base: position 142,655,866 of record OX579676.1, on the reverse strand, counting down.
GAATACTGTCATGACTCATGAACAAATTGTTTTTGTCCCATCTATATGACGTTTAATAATTTAGCGAGCATTAATCTTTGGTGTGGAGACTAGGGACGCTAAAGTTTAGCTCGAGCAGGATACTTAGGATATTAGGAGAAACGTTCCTCGAAAAACAATAATTATCGTATCTCGGGCTGTATATGGATGAGCGCCATTTTTTTTTGTACGGCCGACTAATAACCGTCTTGTGGTGGCTCTGAGTTTTGTATCGCAAATATTGCAAACTGTTTCTAAAAACTCTGCAAATCCATTCTTTGGCAATTAGAAGATGGCATAAGCGGTTCTCGGAAACGTCTCCCAGTTTCCGGAAACTTTATACAAATCACACGATCGCAAACGAAACTGCCCATTAATGATCAATAATTAGTTAGTAACTTTTTCATAATGAACCCGTAGCTGAGTTCAACCATATAAAACGGTCATCATAGCAGGTGATTATAAAGTGGACAATTATGATTCACTCATTTGAAGGAAATAGGTGTTTGGACAAGCAGACAAATCTCCATCATCATTTTATTACGAAGTTTTTATGTGTTATCCTCACCGATATGTTTATCCCCAAATCCCATATCTGGATAAGTCTGTTCACTATCACAGTCAGATATCATAGATTCTTCAGCGCCACAAAGTTTCAGATCCCTTTTCACATCAAAGGGTTGATTTCATAAACAAAATTCTCGAAACCCACAAACAATTTCACCGAAGTAAAGGCCCCCATTTATTGCCACGTATATAGAATTATAAACTAAAACTACATTATATAGAGCGGTTTGATTCCATAAACTGCTGGGAATTTGTGTGTACAGTCTATTTACAAAGAAAGTTTGCAATTTGAATGCGCTTTTAGTAATGGAGAATCGACATCACTTTTTTTTGCAATCTCACCTACTTTTGCGATGATGTATACCTGTGAGGATGGACTTGTTTTTAAACCCACGTATACTTTGCGCTCATCACCAAGTTGATGGAAATCCATTTATACATGCGATAGTAAGCAAATACAATTGCCTCGCTTTTGAGCAGGCAAGAGTATATAATTTGATAGGAGAACGTTCGCTGTCAATAAGTCTATTACTGTCTATAGCAGCATCCTGCTGGTACGATCTCTTTGAGTCGTGTCGATATGGATTTTAAAGGTAATTTCAATTTGTTTCCGTCTTGCGTTAATGCATTTTATCTCTTAGTCAGATGTACAGTTTATTATCCTTTATGATTATGAATCTTTTATGGGACTTGTATTATGCCAATAAATTCTTGCAAAAGCAAAGTCAAATGTTTGCTTTTTCTTATGTGCGAACGAGTATAGTATTTTGTAGCGAAATCAGTTTTCAATGTAATGAAATATTGAAAACGAATAAACTCTACACGAAAGAGGATGAACTAAAGCTATTTCGTATACGTTTCTCATTTTCGTTGGTGCATAGTATAGTGGGAACATAAAATATTAATTACGAGAGCAACCTTGCGAGAACTATCGCATATGGAAACCCTACCCGAATAAATTGTGCAGGTAGTTCTAACGCCGCTAGAAAAATTTTGTTTCAAATGCGTATATTCGTATTCGTACAGAATTTGCAATTGATGAATTGTAAACTGGATTTTATGTAGTTCTTTTATATTATTTTGCTTTTTTTAGATTCTCCTCCTCCTCTGTGTTTTACTGAATCCGATGGTAACATATTTTAAATGACGACATCTTTCCTTTCATATCCAGCCAAAGAAATGTCTATATTCTCAAGAGTCTGAGGCTGTTGATTTTAAAAATCCCCGCAAAAAGATGTCTGAAAAGGTTAAATCTGGGGCCAGATTTTGTAAGGCGAAACGATCAAATAATTTGCCCTTTGTTGCACAAGCAAATTTCTTCGTGCACTTCTTCGTTTGGTCGATAATCCGGGGTCCTCTGCGACATCTTCGGCCATAGCTGACATATTCTCAGCAGTACGGCTGCTCCGGCCAGTCCTAAAAGCATTCCTTTGTTGTCCCTTACTCTTCTAGGTGAGCGGCTAAACATCACAGTGTTTGCCTAGTTTGTTGCGGACGAACGGGAAATCTGCGCCGATACTCACGCTGCCCCAACGCCACCGACGAATAATTCCGCAAATAAATCGAAACAATGATTCCGTGTTCTTTAGAAGTATGGCGATTCATATCTTTTTGGCGTGTATTTTGTATCTGTTTACTCCACAAATGTCATAGTAGAGTTGATATTTGCCCCCATTTGCAAAAATTAAGAGCATTTTCCGATGGGGTGTTGACTTTTGCGCCACCTTGTATTTATTTAAAAAACACATTGGTATTCTGAGAATCCCACTGTGATCGTTGAAATACGATTAAATCGCAACTGTTGCGGTTGGATCTCTGCGCGACGATCAAATGAAAAACTCAGTTATCTGGGATTGATGACATAAATGTGGGAGACATATGGCTCCGTGGCACAAAAATGTCCGCGTCTGATTTGGCGAAAGACAACATCAATTGGCCAGCAATTTTATGTTTTTAGATCTGGTGGCCTACAAAAAGTATACTGAAGAAATAAAGTGCACAAGGAAACATTATTCAAGTGTAATTATCAAAAGCTAAGGAATTCTGCCAACAAAAGTAAAATAAGAAAAATTATTAATTTTTAAATTTTTACTGGACCCAACCTACGATAAGGCCGTTTTTTACTTCAAACATAGACTTACCGAGGAAGTGTGTTGTGTAAATACAAAGCAGTAGATTATGAATGTTCTTTTATGTACTCATACAAATAGTTTACTGCCTCGATAACAAAATATCTTCAAGAGCAGATATACCATATACCTACTTGATACAATGTTTCCAGCTTATGATCGTCATGTCTAATTAGGGGAATTTTTAAAGTTATTCATAATACCGAGATCAATCAATATAAAAATGACAAACGACACAAGAACATGACCTTTACACATGCTTTACACTGTGTGAAAATGGCAGCCAGTTTTCTGAAATGTACTTTAATTCAAATTAAGTTTGCAATCTTTTTCCTTGCTCTTTTTTTCCAATGTTTCCATTTATGTTTTTGTCGTTAGAGTTTATTTATTTTCTTTTTTGTTCGACTTAAAATACCTACAAGACGCCATAAACTTTGTGGCCAGACTATATGGGCGCGCAACAAGTGCTTGTGCATCCCATAGGTATGCATATGAATAACCAATACAACAACGCTTTTTAATCATTGATTGCTTTATTATTATCAAATAGATTTCGTTGATAAAATGTTTTCATATAGACATACAGAACATTCATTATGGATAGATTTGTATAGGGGAGCAAGAGCAAGTGGAAGATATCTTACGTAATTTTTTAGTACTAACTTTTGTTTTCTGTTTTCAGCCGAGTTACCTTGCCATTGACCGTTGAAGAGGTAAAGCATTTCAATTGTATTACATAAAATAAATAAGCGAGTTGAGTGCATTTTTCTTTTGCAGTATCAAGTTGCACAACTGTTCTCCGTTGCAGAAGCATCCAAGAATGAAACAGGAGGCGGTGAAGGCATTGAGGTGCTAAAGAATGAGCCCTTCACTAACTATCCACTTTTAGGTGAGGCTGAAAGGGAATATTTATTTAATTGTTTATTAATATCCGGGTGTGTGTGGTTTGTGTTTCTTTGGTTAGGTGGAAAATACAATTCTGGGCAGTACACATATAAGATCTATCATTTGGCATCAAAAGTTCCGGCATTTATAAGACTATTGGCACCAAAAGGTTCCTTAGAAATCCACGAGGAAGCTTGGAATGCCTACCCGTATTGCAGAACTGTTATAACGGTAAGGATTTTTATCTATTTTACTACATATTTTGGAATACTATTTAGTTTGCTAAATTAAAGGGGAGAACAGTTCGCACATATACGTCTTACGTAGGTATTCATTTAGAAAATGTGATCTGGTTTTGTAAAGAAAAGATACGCATTCGATATGGTGTACCTTGTGTACCTTGTAATTTGGTCGCGATTACAGTGTTCAGAGCAAGAAATAGTTTTCATGGGGATAAACTAGTTAAACAATTTTTCTCATGTCATTAGAAACAAAAATCGAATAGTTTTCTTGCCGTAGCTTTTCAGATGGAAACATTTGCACTTCCTCAAAGAAAAACGACCCGCCTCCGACACTTTTTCCTTTACGAGCAATCGCGAAACCAAACCGCCTTCGCAACTTCATTGAAAGTACCGACTGATTTAGGTATTAAATGGCTGAACTTTCTTTGGTAGCAGATCCAGATGATATCACAAAGGACAAATATTTGGTGTCTTTCAATCACGCACAAGACAATATTTGAATTTGAAGATGAAGTCAATACTGGGATTGACAATCTAAATAGAAAGAAAGTCTCTGGAGAAGAGCATGACAAAGCTCATGATATTTGGTATTGACAAATACAATTTCGATAAAATTCGTCGCAGGTAAGGTGTTAAATATGACAAAAACAAGTTTTCTTGTGTTTTTGTCGGAATTTTTTTTTTAATTGTCCAACTGACAAAGAGAAAGACAGATGTATGAATCACCAAAACGTTTGCAATTGTCACATTGAGCAACTAAACCGCCGATTTTGAGGCTCCACTAAAATATGAGGACATAATTCCAGCACCCAAAACCATTTGGAGGCTTAAGTGAATTGAGTGAACCGTAGAAAGAGTCTGTTTGGTTTTTTGGTGACAGGACACGTTCTCGCCGGAGTCCAACGTAAAGGTCTATAACATGAATTACTATTCGAGTTAAATGAGTAGGGCGTTTTCGGTCGTAGAGATTTCAAAATCCTATGTTTGTACACATATTAAAAAGTCGTCAACGGATGATTAATCATTTTCTAGGACGTAGTATTGTATGTTTAAATAAATGTTCTAGATACGGTATACGGACCATTTGTAATTTTAGGCTGTGTATTTATTTTGAACATTATGTACGAAGGTTGCGGCAACCAACTAGTGTCACTAAAATCTACTTGACGATAACTGATTTCACGATAGCGATTTAGTTCTTATGCGATTGTTTTTAGATACAAAAATAGCGACGGATATTGATACTAGTGTGAGGAAAATGCTTGCGTTTTGACCCCAAGAAAGGTGTTAAACTGGAACTGACAGAAAATCTAAAAAAAAAAATACAAAATGGTTTTTTTTTTCAGAGCTGGTGAAAATCGTCTACAAGATAATATAAACTTGAATATGAGAGTGTGAGATTTTTGTTCAAACAAATTTGTTTCGTACTCCAACTTAGTTATGACTTATCCAGCTAAGTTTTTTTTGATACCATTGACTGGCAACCTTATCGGACTAATTCGTCGTAGACGTAGCAATTTAGTTTTTTTCGTTTCATCTTTAACTGTAGAAAGTTCGAGATGACTGTAAATGCTTTGACAAATGACCTAATTACTTTATTTTGGAGATTTTGCAAAGTATTTATATTCCTTTCACTGCTACGCTTCTATGGTTGTATATCGTATCCGATTTATGACGTGTAAATAACGGGTACAAACGTAGCCCAACGATGCACACTATCGGTTATTGGTTTAATATTTGTTTCGGTGTTTGAGGTCTGATATCGACAAAGTGATCTACGCTCAGTTAAGTAAGTCGGGATTTGTACGCTGCGGGCTTTGCCGTACGACACTTCTTAATACAATTTTTTCAATGGCTAGTGCGAACTGAACGCGACCGACTACATATGAAGAATAAAGCAAACACAGAAAATACGAAACAGGTCAAAAGAGAATAAAAGAATCGAATGGGTATTCGCGGACCATCCGTGTTTGTCTGCCACCGCACTTTTCATCCCCTTTGCCATCATCCTCACGAAATCAACATAGTTTTTGAAGCCTTTTATTATTCTTAGGTGTTTGATCAGAGGAAAGATTACCAGTAGATCACGTAGGACAATAATCATACCCCAATAAGCAACTGAAAATGTGTTCATATGTCAAGATTTAATACAACAAATCAACTTAAAATAAAATCGGAAAACCAAGAAGAACAAGTTTTTTTTTATTAGCATTTGTTGATACTTCCCTAGTCATAATCATGGAGTTGTAGTTATGTTTGATTGACGTTGACGAATGCGCTAAATGATTTAACAATCTAAAAATTACGTACTTTGAACCAGAAATGCGAATTGTATTTTCCCCATTCTTTTATTGAACGAATTTTTAATTTTTTTCTTCAAGATTTTCTTTTAAAACAAATTTGTTATCTTATTAGAACCCGAAATTTATGAAAGACGGATTCAAAATTTTTATAGACTCATTACACTTAGAAGGCAGTGGAGATGATGAAAATGTAAGTTTGGAAAAAAGATCGTTTCTAATTGCGGTTTTCTCTTTTCTGTTGTATTTTCATGTCTTGAAAAAAAAACGGTGATTTGGTTTGTATGGTGGTTGCATCTATGTAAACAAAATATTTCAACTAACGCAATGTTTCTTTGTAACACTTGGTGCTGTCTCGAAAAATGCTTATACTCATGACGCTTTCAAACAAATTAACATATACTCTTGTGTTTTCTGTTCTAAAAACACAATCTGTAAATATTGCGTAATAACTATAAATTAATGCTTAAGAACCCTGGCTACATGAAAGAGAACTTCATTATTTGCATTGAGTCGCTTCATGTCGCCGATTTGGGAGAACAATTAAATGTAAGTTGCTTTTTAAATGTTTTGTCCATATTATACATATATGAATGTGCGTTGTAGAGATTCTTAATATAGAACGATTTCGTTATCTGATGTTTATTTATGCTAAATATGGTATTTTTAGGTTCATGAATTGCCACCAGAGAAACTGAAAGTGCGTGATGTGGTTCACATTGATATTGCCAATGATCCTGTAACGCCTGCCGATTACAAAGCTGACGAAGATCCAGCAAAGTGAGTAGGGAAGGAAGCTTCATAGAATCTTTTGTCGGAACATTTTTTGTATTTTATTTTCTAGATTCAAGTCAGCAAAAACCGGTCGAGGTCCGCTGGTTGGACCCGAATGGAAAAATAAAGTCGATCCAGTGATGACATGCTACAAATTAGTAACTTGCGAATTTAAGTGGTTTGGACTGCAGTCTAGAATAGAGAATTTCATTCAAAAGTCAGAACGAAGATTATTTACAAATTTCCATAGGTGAGTTGTTAAAAATGTAATCATAAGAGTGGTTAATGAAGACGCGAATAATGTCTTCTAGTGTCCTGTATTTGAGATAGTTCAATGACCACCAAAACATTTAAAAACCGTATTCAGATTTTATCTAATCGAACGATCTTGATGGCCATTTACCTTTGTGAGAGTTGACCATACCCTCAAATCATTCATGCAGAATGTCCATTGTGGCGTTTGTTGTGCGACACGTAGCCCCCTCGTTCTGCAAGCGTATCGTTAATTTCGCCCAAAATAAATCGGTTAGCATCGTTTTGTAGGGCTCGCCGCGAATAGTCACTAACGTCCTTTTCAAACAAATAAAAATGCAGAACAATGACGCCGCCGGCCCAAAATCCGCATCAAACCGTAAATATTTGTGGATGCATTTTTACGTGGTGATCCTCGTGTGGGTTGGCGTCATCCCATATACAAAAATTTTGCTTGTTAACACAGCCATTTATCCAAAAAATTCGTCTCCTCGCTAAAGATGATTTTTTAGTTGGATCTTGTACGGGTGAAGTCCCAATTCTCGACGCGAAATTCGCCAAGTTGAAGGCTGCGGAAGGTCGACTTCTTGTGCACTGACAACCTCGGGCTTTCCTGGGTGTTCGCTGATTGTTTACTGAACCGGTTATCTCGAATTGGCCGGCAAAGGTTGAAAGTGGACTTTGAAAGGCAACCACGTCTGCCGTAAAATGGGGGCAACGAGAGCGATCTATGACGCAGCATTAGATCAGTCGAATCTGACTCGGGAACTGTTTGGGGTGAAGTTTTTCAGTTTCCTTCGGCTCCCAAGTTTTAACACCACACGCATTTTAAAATACCTTTGTTACATACATTTTGTTTGTGTCAATGTACCAAAACGCATCCCAAGGTTTTTAAATGATTCTTTTCTTTGTTAGCTATCAATGTCATCGACATTTCTTGCGCGCCCGCCTATCGTACATTTTTGGAAAACCTATTTTTTAACGTAGATATCAATTTCCCACGGTTTAATGTCGACGTATTTGTTTATAAGCATACCTGTAACAAACTTATTCGTTTTTATGTATGGAATGTAGTTTGTGGATCCATTATACCATTTTCGATTGAAAACTTTGTTAATGACAAAAAAGGAAATATAACCACTTTTTTTTTGCAGGCAAGTCTTCTGTTGGACGGATCGTTGGTATGGTCTAACAATGGACGATATTCGTGCTATTGAGGAGAAAACCAAAGAAGAACTAGATAGACAACGTCAAGTTGGCGAAGTGCGAGGTACTCGTGCCGACTCCGACTAAATTCCACGTCTACATTTTCCAACAACACCAGCAACACCAACAACATAAAATCTGAGCATTATATAGTTTAAATAAAGTAAAAACCAATTAAACTAGATTCGACAACAGCAGCAAACTGAAAACAATAGCAAGTAGGCAAACATAAATAGAGCAATGAAAGATAAAAAGCATAAAGAAAATAATTAAAACAAAAATAAATTATTTGGGTAACGGTAAAAACGATTTAAAACAACAACAAAATAAATAAATGTGTTATTATTGATATATATATATATATAAATATTATTTATTTGTAAATGCGCCCAGGTGTATTATTCTATTACCTTATATGTGTGGTAAAACAGAAAACAAAAAACGGAATACGTTAAAAAATAAAATTAAAAAGAAGAAACCTTATTCAAAACACAAAATAAAACATAAATTCCAGGAAAAAATAAATATTTAAAATACTAAAACAAAGCAAAAAAAAAAACGTTCTAAACCAATTAAACGCGATAAGAGAAGCAAAAGAAAGTTAGTATTAAATATATTAATGAAACTATAAATAAATTCCAACAGAAAAAAAAACAAAAAATGTTTATTATATATACATAAATGAATTTAAGTATTTTATTCGTAAACTTATTTAGTGTATACATTAAAATATATCTATAGAACATGGTATTGGGCAAGTCCAATTTAGCTCACATTTAAAAGTGTGTGCTATTGATATTCGAGGAAGAACGGCTATCTGTATGACATTTATGTTACAACTCTCACATACAAAGAAACCAGCACATAGTTCATAAATATATCCACTTGTTAAGTTGTCTTATTAATAAAGAGTTTAGTCCTCGATTTGATTACTAGCGAAGGGTGTTTGGCCATTTTTGCTCACGATTGGAAGTAGTCCTTCTGTTTCTAAATGATGTATAAATTCAAGCAAACCACTAAATAAATGTTGAAGTTAATTAATAATGGTTATCGCGCGAGCTGAACACAAGGTAGTTGAGATAAGTGTTACCAATCCCAATCCCTTCACATGCGGAAGATTACAAATAAAAGGATTGCTGTCGACTCGAAATGCTCACCGACCCCACAAACCTGTCTTATAACTAATAGGACTTTATACTTTGTTATTGCAGTTAGTTAAAAAGAATTCAGAGCAAATTCTTGTTTTTGCCTTCCCCATTGATATATGAATTGTGTCTATTTTTATTTATTAAGACCATTACACGTTCGTTTGAGAGTCCTTCGCAGATTTGCTTGTCATGCCAGTATCTGCCCTCGTGACACCTCTATTAATTTCGGGCTTTATTTTATTATAACTTGCAGGAGTTAATATGGATTGTTCCAGATTACGTCAGCTGGGTATTTTAGCTTTCGTCTTCTTAGAGCTTTCTCGTTTGCAATTAAACTAATCAGAATCCCTAATAACGAAAGTGAAACATCTATAGTAGATGCGTAACAGGAATCGTATATATAGAATACAAATGTATTTGATTTTCATTCGCTTAAATCTATCCCAAATAGTTCAAATATGGCGGAAGAATATACATGTGCTGTGGATTTACGATATTAAACAGTACACGCTTAACAGATAGGTTTCAATTCGCTCCAAAAACAAAAAAAAATCACAAAACGAATGGTTGTAAGAAACCAGGCATATTATGGTACCTGTATGGAGCTGTTGCGCCTACTATTAATTTTGTTTTTCTTTTTATGTGAAATTGCAAATAAAAGGCGGAGAAATTGCAACACAAATAGTAACACAAATTATTGATTAATATCCTATTAGGCAATAAACTGCCCAATAAATTTAATCGCATAAAAAATTTGCGCAACGCAACAAATGAGTGCCACGCGTCTTTTGCCGTACACTTTCATTTATAACAAAAGTCGCTCATGCTAGTTAGGTAGAAAACCCCGAAATTGTATAGCTTCGGACCAGCGTTTAAAATTATTGTGTTTTACTCTTGATGGCGATAGAGGCAGGGGTGCCTAGGGCCTCAATAAACATGCCAGATCGACACAGCTAGATGGCTAGATGCGTCAAATTGCGCACGACATGCTAATTAAGGTATGCTGTCAACTTAGCCTGTTAATTTAAATCATCTTGACTTGGTCTATATCGCTGTACAGCCTGCACACTTCTTGACTGTTATGTCATTAAACTCCTTCCATACAAACTGGACCGAACATTACACGAAGAACTGTCTTGCAAAATTCATATTTGATAATTCAAGAACGTTTCAAAATAAAAAAAATTATTAAGAACAGACCAGTAGAGTACTTAAAGTCTGCAATTTTTAATTTTACATTTGGTATCTATCTAACCATATCTGTATCTCCTACCTTCTATTTAAAACTTAACGGTGTTTGAATATGTATGTGCATCCACTTACCACAAAAACCATTCATTCGATTTCGATTTTGAAAATTCAAGTGACTTTTTAATATTTAAGTGACGCTTCCAAAAATGTACGATAGGTGGCCAAAACATACACTTTTTGTTCGTAGTTTGCTTACTACTAAGCCCTTCAACAAGTACTTTTCGAAATTGCAATTGAAATCAGCAGGAATTCGTTTAAGTTATTATTGTTTAAAACAATACGTGCTAGAGAAATAACAAAATTCTATAGAAACTGTCGCAAATTCCTCTAAAGCAACACATTTATTTCGTTCCGAAACAGAGCTCTTGACATGTCCAATATCGTATATATTTCGAAAGGTATTTTCCAACGTCCAATTCACCACCACTCTTAAATAATAAAATATTATCCACTATTTTAATTAATTTTAACTAATCGAACTTTTAGTCACCAGAAAATTTCACGAAACAAATCTAAATTAAATTTCTTGCAGCAATATATAATAATTTGTAAAAATTTTCTTCTAAAAAAGTTAAAACAAAAACATAAAAGATTTAAATATTTAAAAATAAAACAAAAAATTAAAACTGGTATTGTTTTTAAAATAAATTAAACAAAAATGTTTTGAATTTTTGCGCTGGTCACTTGTAAGATATGATATACGTATATATATATATATTTTCATTAATTTATAGCAATTAAAAGTAACAGAGGTAGTACACACTAAAGTTTAATAAGATTTTAATAAGTATATAAAAAAAATCTTCATATAAAATAATAAAATATACTGTTATATGAATTATTTTCTTCCTGTTTTTCTAGCTCTTCTAATGTATACTTCATCTAGAAAACACACACACAGAAAAACACATGTATTCTTTAATATTTTATATATATGTAAAATTACAGAAGAATTTTTAGATACCTAAATATATATACAATATATATAATAAAGAAAGCAAAACTAAAATTTCCACTTTTCCAGTTCTCAAATCTACATTGCAATTCCTTCATTTTGTAAAAAAAAAACTGACAAACAAAATTTAATTGATTGATATAAAAAAACACAAAAATAGGTGTTCTTTAAACATAGTATTTAAATATACATATAGTATATATATTTTTTTATAATTGTAATTTTTGCGACATAGTGGAGCTGTTTGCTTTCAGAAAGTTGAATATTTCAAAAAATGTAATTAAATAAATATGTGTTCAGTTGCTTAGTGGTTAGGTTCGATTTCTAAGGCGCCACGCCTGAGTAACAACCGAGAGTATAACTGTCATGAAAGAAATTCTTATTGGGCGTTTAGACTCGGCGTATAATTATAGGTCCCCTCCATTCGTACCAAATGTACTTTTCCTGAGAGTGAGAGATTCTTCAGATTTCACGAACCTTTTATTAAATGTACAGAAATGAATTTAAATTCTGCAGAAAGAACATTTTGATTTAAGGTTTTACTTTATGTATTTCGAATTTACATATTATATGTATGTCCAATGCCTACATTAAAATAATTTAATTTCTGACAAGTGGAAAATACTATAAGCTGTAGGATTTGTTTTAAGGTATTGTGCTTTCCTGAAACGGGTCATTCTCATAAACAATCAATTGGCTTTCTTGATTGAAAGGTCTTTTGCGAGGTTCCAATACTGGAGTTCCAGTATAGCCCTTGATATATCTCTTTGAAAATAGGGCGATAGGTTCTTCCTTTCTTCAACAGCGCTTTGTTAAAGGCCAAACTCATTGGTGATAGACCGGGGACTTAGAGTAGAAAGTTGACTGATTGTTTCAGTGAATTTCTGTATTTGAGACACTCTATTTTTCGAAGACTTCAAACGAAATGTGGGTCATAGTGTAGATTGGCCTTACAAAAGTGTACAGTTGATAGATTTCAATTAGTCATTACCTGACTTATGGTGTTCGGAATCACAAAAATCCAAATCCCTTCATGGGTTGAACTCAGGTAGAGCAGTAATAATATTTGAACATTAGAATTATACAGAAACCAAAAAGAAGAACAAATTAAACATTTACAAAAAAAGAAAGTCCATAAACTTAAAGTGATAAAAAATAGAACATATTTAGCAACTGCAAACCTATCTGTAACTTACTATTAATAAGTTGATTCGTTTTAAAAGAAAGGTTCAAAATAGAATGTCTATTATCTGATGCGAATCTATTTGAATGTCATGGCAATGTCTTCAAGTCTTTAAGTGCGTGCTACAATTAAAATGTTGTAGGCAACGCTCCAAAACTTTGCCGCTAAAAACAAAACTATTACAATTATGTATTTTTGTTCAATCTGTATTTACTTTCTAAATGAAACCCTGATGTATTCGATAAAAAAAAGAAACAAAAAGATTCGATAAATCTATTTAAAAGTTCCATTTTAAATAAGTTCTAAAGTAACAAAAAAAGAAGAATGTATAAATTATAAAAATGACAAAAAAAAAGGAGATAATGTTGACAAATTGTAGTAATTAAAATGAAATTAAAACAGACATTGTTATTACTCTTAAATTTGACGTTACACTTGATTTATTTAAATATAGTTTTGTGTTTAGTCTAGCCAAAAGAAGTGACGGACCTCCTCTTCATTAGATGGTCGGCAATGTGGTGGACCTTCGTTAGGGGCGCCATTGGCAATAAGTGCATCTCGGAGTGCTCTCATAGCCATGTTATTCCTTTTGGAGGACACATTCAAGTCTATAATGCGAGTGGGATAATGAATTCCAATAATGCACTCTACTTGTTCCTGTATATGTTGTGGAGCCCTCCACGGTTCATGACTGGAAATAAAGATAAAGAACAAAATAAGATAATAATGTAATCTGGTTTGATTGTGAACAAATCTAACATAATAACCTGGTCACTTACATGTACTCCTTAGGCATGCTTTGCAACTCTGGAACATACTGCTTGATGTACTCCCCATTCGGGTCTAAACGCTTTCCCAGTGCAACCGGACAGGTGCAGATTGAGGAGTCTAAGAGCTTCTCAAATGCCGACGACGACACCCACATCCAATTGCCAGCACAAACCGACCAATCAGCATCCAAGAGATACTTCAAGAAATGTTGCAATCCATGTTCCCAACATTGCCATAGTCCGCCACGTGTAAGAAATGTCGCCACCATATTACGCAAGCAATGATGCAACCATCCCTCGGCCAAAAGTTGCCGCATTGAAGCATCAATTAGTGGAAATCCGGTCTGGCCGATTTTCCATTTGGTCAACTGCTCCTGGCACGGCTTTGCCCAGGGAATACTTAGGCAAATCTCGTTTCCTTCCATACGATCGTAATTTGGGTTGTTCACCGACATTGTGTAAAAATATTCCCGCCAGATCAGCTGACCAGTTATATGAGCGCCACCAGATAGAACATAGCCATAGTTGCGTTGTACTTTCTCAAATAAATCATGAACATCCCAATAGAATCGTCGGACGGATAAGCAACCGAATCGCAAGTGAGCGCTCATCGATTTGGGCGGTTCCAAAATGTTAGGGTTAGCTTGATTTGGTAAATAGTAGCCATGCTTAAAGGCATTCTCCTCGACTTGCAATCGTTTCTCAAGATGGCGCAAAGCTTGAGTTTCGCCACCTTTCCATAGAACACTGGCCACATAGCCAAAACTCTCCGGGAACAAATCAAACTCCTCTGGCTGTGGAACCTGATAATCGAAATAGAAAATCGAATACTAAGTTTGAAAGAAGCGTCAGCATAGATAAGAAGCAAACAAACCTCCTTAAAGATATTCAATTCGGTGGACAGTTGATCAGAGAGTTTTACAAAATTTACTACATCCAATTCGGGGCTTGGTTTGGGTCTTGGTGGGAGTCCAATAACCTGGACAGTATGCTTTAAAAGAAATCGCAACAGTACGTTTTTCAATACTTGTAGTTTAATCTATTTTTTATGTTACCAAAAACATTTGATATGTCAATGGAGCTATCCCGCCATTAGTGTCGATGACGGTCTTTGGATCCCATAGGGTATGTGATACCTTTTCCACGCTTAAAATACCAAGTTCCGCGCAAAGTTCTTTGACGGCATTATCACGCTTATTCCAAATTGGCTCACAATCCTGTTCGAAGCAGATCTTGTCTATTCTAAGGCTTTCGTGGAGATGTCGGAAAATGGTGGTTGGATTGCCCCGACAAATATACAATTGACCACCGTGATCCCGAAACTTCCTATCAATATCGGCCAGCGACTCCAAAAGGAACTGCATTCGATTGTAACCAACGCATTTTGTGCCTAAAAAAGATTCATCCCGTTTTATTAATCGCTGCTCATTTAATCATGGCGCCGTCAACCTAAGGCAGTTGGTAATGACATTTGGTGCTAGTCCGATTATGCGTTTAGGCTGCTTTCAAGTGTCCACGAGGGCTTCAAATTAAAAAATTTAGTTTCTTTATAGTAGTAACCACATTTCGGATTAAATCATCGAAACCGAAATGTGTGCCTACTGCAATACTTACCCATAGGAGCAATTAAAAAAAAAACCCCGGTTGACCTAGGCGTATACGTACTATATTTATAAAGAATAGCAAATAAATGGCACAAACGGATTGACGTATTATATACGAATTCTACTACAATTGTAGTAATAATAATAAGGAATAACGTTACTAAGTGAGTGGGAACAGTATGTCAAGGAAGAAAAAAATCCATTTACTTTCGTCCGATGATTCCAATGCTACAAACATTTAATTAGTTAATTATGGGTAAGTACCTTACCTTGAGATATATTAGTTCACGGTAAGTAAACAGAAGAGGTAGATGGACGTTTTCGGAAGACATACAATTATTCTTTTTAAGGCGGAGACACAGCGAGTGGTATTTAAACAAATATTCTTTGCATAAGTATGGAATGCTATATTTCGGTCACTATTTCGAAATCAGGGCATGAATTTAACACCCACTGAATCAATTGATTCAGTCAACAACTGCAACAACCATCAGTGGTTCTAATGTGGAATTCGATTGGGCTCCGAGAGCCCTGCGCTGAAAGCAGTTTACAAGAAACATAATAGGTCTGTTCCTTTACTTTTGTAGTAAGAATGGAAAAGACTGTCAAAATGGCAGTGGTGGGGATAAATTCTCTCGCAGAGAGAGACGCTTACGAAAAAGTTGGGGAACTCTTTTGTAGTAATCTATGAAAAATGACAAATATATAATTCAAAAAAGTTGTGCCAAAAGTCGTTAAAATATCTGATAAACTCGAAAAATTTGTAAATTTACGAACAACATTAGTTGATTTATCTACCTAGCGATGAAAGTGATTCGGAATTCATCGAATTCATGAATCCGAGTATATGGAAGAGTTTGTACTGAGGAAAAAGCGGCACAGCATTACAAATTACGTGGAGGAGATTGTCCTTTCTTACTCCTTACAGCGAGCAAGAATCTCGTCGCCACCAAAAGAATCTAAGAAGAACATTCAATTTTATTTTTCCGCCTGTTGATACCATTTTAATATACAAGAAATCAAAACAAATGTCAAATAGGACAACATATTTCGAATCAGCTGTTAATTGACAGCTTTTTCAATTCTTACACCAAGAAATTTGTTGAGTAAAAATTCGTAAGATTCTCAGTGGAGGGGTAATTCCTTGCTCTCTCGATGACGCTCTCTTTTACGAATTTTTCGAGTTAAGGAACGGCATTGAGAAAAAATCGTAAGAATTAGTAAAAATTCGTTAGATTTAAAAGTAAAGGAACAGACCTAATGAACACATCAGCATAGATGTGTATCAACAGCATGTCAAGTCAAAGTCAGTTCAACCTAGTGCGAATATCAGAAGAGTCAAGCAATGTGTAAAGAAAACCTTCCCTTTAAACATTTGAACGGAACTAGCTACACTTAACTACATAAGTCCCCACAAATTTAAAACACTTTGAGGCCGTTCGGATTTCTAGTTTACTTTAGTAAATTTGACAGCATTTGTCTCTTCTGATCATATGACCAATTTTTGAATTCAAGTTGATGGAGGGCTATCGACCAATTCAGTCAAGAACATCCTGCCTTACTACTTAGCTGACATTTAGAATTTCAAATTAGCGCCGTTCCAAGTGCTCGCTGCATATTTAATAAACAAAAATTGTTAATAGGTTCCTCTGCGTACACGGTTTAAATCGATCGCTTTCGCACAAAGTCTATATACGGAATCGTCCAAAATGAGAGCAAAAGAGAAAATTAGCAAAATAACGAGTAACTAGCATTTTTTTCTGTTGGCTCGAAACAGCTCAGAGCAAATTACTGATAAATATGTCAAATGCTCAAAGTTGACAAAGAATACATTTAAAATACCCCGCCTTAAAAGTCAATTGGACTTGTTTGTTAAAGGTACCTACTAGACGTTAAAAAAAAAACACAGAAAAGTACAGCTTTCGTGGGAAAGCCCGTTCGCTTTTGAAGGTGACTATTGGAAGAAATTCGAATACTGAAAGTAAATATTTGAAGGGCATTCCAATAATTTTAATAGGGATTTCTTTCTCATTTCTATCTATTTATTTTTATATACAGTCCACGACGGATAAATGAAACCTCTAAAATCCAAAAAAAAAATTGTTTCTTATATCCGAGGAGTTCTACGAGCACGTGTTACAAGAAACAAAGTCTATACGGTGTTTCAATATGCGTTTCTTATTTCCGTCGTTGATAACACAAAAGACAATTTTTTGACAAAAAATGTAGATGTACAAAATTGTGTGCTGGACTCAGCACAGCTACATAAAACACGAATTAAAATAATCTTAGACAAGAATGATTGAAATATATTGATATTTTGTTTGTTCTCTTGTATAATTTTTATATAGACCTAATAGCTCTTATTAGATATTTGAATTTTACTATATTACTTTAGTAGCCTTAATTTTCAATTTACTATTCGTCGCCAGGAATTTTGTGCCAGCGGTACATTTCTAATTTATGTAACGCAGAACTTTACCTCTAGTACATTTGCAACGGTTTTTGAAATCAAATAATCGCTTAAGTTAAGAAGAATATTATATTTAAATATATGTATATACATATTTATGAATGTTTCATATCTGGCTCACTGTTTTACCACTTTGTTTATATTTCACTAATTAACTATTCCAATCATATAAAAGCATTTTTTTTATGTCTCGAATTCACACTAATCTTGTCAATGCACATGCAATATACAAGCACGTGCTGCTTTTAAATGTATTAGTCTTGCCAGAAATTAAATGCATTGTAGATTCAAGAAGAGCAACTATACATACTACAAGTGCGAGCAACAATAACCTGATACCTACTCATTTGAGAGACAAGCACAAAACACAGTTGATGACAATTACTTTGTAACTATAATTTATTTTCTTCTCGACTTACCTGCACTCTCGCCATCGAATATGAAAATAGGCAACAGCCTGGAGCCATTTCGTTTGTTACCTATTGCCTCCAATAAAGCCGGATTGTCATGGATTCTAAGCCCGTGTCGAAACCAAATAATATTTGCAGCCATTTCTAAATAATTTATAAGCACTCAATTAGGTTTATAAAGGCAAACTCTTTTTAAAAAATTCTCGTAAATTCTTGTTCATTTGTACGACACCAACGACCTTTCTCTGATAACGCTCGCGAACGAATGCAAGCAAGCAACTATTGGTTCTAGTACTTATAACCTAATCGTTCTATGTATTGTTGCTGGAAAACAAGGGGTGAAACGCGGAACAATGTTGCATTTATACAGTACAAACTCTCTGACTAAATTGCATAATTCGGTTACGCATTCGAAACTCTGCAAGATTTCAATGGATGCACTTGTTGGATTTTATACTAGGTACCAACATTGAAAACGAATTCAGGGGACATTAGTTAGCTCACGCTATGGTTGGTACAATCAATGAAGCCAAGTATTGGTATTTTTCAACGTGCTTGAACATGGAGTTCATTTGAATAGGTCGGTCAACATTCTCAAACCAAAACCATGGTAGTTTTCCGGAATTCATTAGGGATGATATGTTGCTCTGGTTGGAGTTGAAAAAGGTCACGTTGAAATTTAAGGAAACGTTTGCCACTTACATCGTCTGCTGGAAACATTGGGGTGGTTTTTTGAATAAAGGATAATTATTGTTGTTGTTTGGAATTTGCGAGCGTTTGTTTTAAAGTAAATACCGCATTCACAAAAGGACACAGTGCTGACGTATTCTGGTCTGCAATTGAATGGTTTGGATTGGATTTCATGCTAGATTGGGTTCAAAAACAGTGGTGTAGCGGGATTTGAATGGTGGAGAACATTGATTTATTTGCTTTTCTTTTTTATGTTCTGCGTAGGTTAATCTGATGATGAAAACTCCGTTTAACTCAAGGTAATTCGCAATGGGTTATAACGATGCCGGATATACGATGAAATTGATTATAGCGATGAAAATTTACCATATTTAACTCTAAAAACTGTTTATAGCGATGGTAAAAAACGTGTTCTTACATGCCTATAGCCTGTTATTTTCATTCTGCTTCTAAATATGTGCCGATATTATGTATGCATATACTATACATAAAGATAATTGTTAAATTTCCTGTAGCCACTGCAGTGACTGCTCTGTAATTTCATGGCATGCCCTGTTCGATTTCCATATATCTGAATAGTTTATTAAGTGTTAATATTGTGTCAGTTATTCAATTGAATAATGCTGATGACTACGATGGCGATAATGCCACTGAAGATGAGGAGACCAAAGAAATACACGCTCCATCTGTAAACGTAGAACTTACTGCAGTGTCAACTCTAAACCGCATTATGGACCTTCGAATTCAAATCCAAACATTGGACAACTCTCTTCGAAAAATATTTTACTCAACTAAATGTATAAAACAAACACAAATTAGTGATTTCTTTCCTCAACAATTTTCTTGAGCATTTGAAGCGATTTTTTTAATAAAGTATTCTTTTTTTTAATTTTATTTTCATTGTAGCAGATATAACGATGAATCCGTTATAACGATGAAATTCTAAGGTCCTCTGGATTCTGGCTTGTAAGTTTAGCACAATTGCCCCAATATCGATGTTAGACAACTTTTATTGAAAAGCGTCACTTTATTTTGAATCTTTTTGGTGCAATTTGTTATGGTCTGCTTTGATGGAGCAGGAAGATTTCTCTATCTACATTTTGTAGAGACGAACTACTATTGGAGAAACGATGAAACTCAACCTGGCTCTGTATAATTCGACCATAAGTTATGTAGACGACTTAAAAGTCCATAAAAAGTTGGTGTGTTTCAGACGGAGTGCAAAGATTTGAACTTGTTATGTCGACAATGGAACTGATATGAAACGATTTGGTTATTGGCTAAAGATCTTAGGAGTTTTCCCGAATACGTACTGCAGTTGGCGCACTTCAGAGTATTTTCTGGTTTGTGGATGTGGCATGATGCTGACCATAATTTATTGGACATACGTTCATCTGACCAACTTTTTCGAATAAACAAGTGCATGCTTCTTGCGAAGTCATCTCTCGCTCCTTTAGATTTAGATTAGATTTATTGGGTACATGCTAGCACAGTAAGAGAACACTTATAGTTCTATGATAGTTAAACAGTATAAACACGTTAATATTAAAATAAACGTTTATACATATTTTTAAGCCCTGATAAACGGTTCCTTCGCACTCACTGGAAGAAGTATGACACTGTTTGGTGATGAAGGACAATAGACCTTAATACAAATAGTAATGCATCTTCCTTATTAAATGTTCGTCATTATAATATTTAATAGACAAAATTGCTTACAGATTTTCCGATAGTATATTTCGCTTATAACTAAAATACATTAACAAAAATACATTGATAACAAAAACTAATATCTACAACTACTTAGAAACTAGGATCCCAATAGTATCACTTGACCGATTAGTTGAAAAAATGTTGATATACGATTTAATTAGTCTAGGACGGTGATGAAATTGAGCTCGAGAATCAAATCTGTGCTAAAAGTCAGATGAGTATTATTTGAAAAGTGATTCGCCGTCTAAAACTCCTCGTGAAAACTGTTCGCGGTGTCGATCATTTTAGACTGAAGGAAGATTTTAGCGTTCTTTTGTACCTAACAAGAAGCAAACGGTTTTGTTAGAGAATTGATTGATTGAATATAAGATATTTGCATACATACCTCGTGTAAGGACAATTTGCCGTCATTATTATTATCGGTCAGACTTATCAGTGTGGCTGCCTCCTGTACAGCATAGCGCGGGTGCCTGGGATTAACATAATTAAGAAGTTCACCCCTATCCGCTCGAGCATCATTATTTTTATCGATAATCCGTTTGAACTCTTCTCGGCGCTCTTCGACAGTCTTAGAAATGACAGATCTCCGGTAGACATCTTCGTCATCGTCCATTGTAACGTCAGAGAATTCTTCAATTGATAACTGATCATCACCATCGGCATCAAACTGACGCAGTATATCATCGACTAAGCTTAGTAGATTTGCAGTGCTTGATTCGGGATGACGAAACGCTAAGAACTCATCCAGTGTCAGGCTGAAGAGATCAGTTTGAGCAGCCTCTGACCAGCGCGCCTTGTCGCGCATCATTTCTTCTTTCGCCTTACGATCGAGTGAATTGTGTTTCACTTCACTGTGCTCCTTTATATCGTCATCATCTAGACCGTGCTCTTTTAAAAAGTAAGTATGGTATTCCTCCCAAGTTATGAGGCCGTCACCAGGAGCCTTGTCTACTTTGCTGAATTCAATTGGATTCATTTGAATAGCCCATTCTATGTGTTCGACAATTTTTCGATTAATGTATTTGGCCAGCTCTTGAATAGCCAGGAAATGGTCCCGATTTGTGTCGGCACTAAAAGTTAAGAAAAAAAAATTAAAAATTACAAATTCCGATAAGCAGTATGTGCGTCAGTGTTTGAGCAGACTGCAGCAGGACTGCTAAAATGTTGACACAAGAAGTAAGAATTTTGCCAAGCAGTCAGTTTTTTACACAGCTCAAGGCACTTGGACGATTATGGAGAAGTAATCGACAAGCCTAGATAAGAATTTTACAACTCAGTACTTTAGTTAACATCTTGATAGTGCCTTTGACCTAGTAAAACTTAGGTTCAGAGCCAATGTAGTTCTTACGTTCAGGGTAAATGTACTTCAAACATAAATGTACCTGATTCTATGTACGTATAGAATAATCAGCACAATTACTACGATACCGCGAGTTTAAAAGTTATAGCTATACAAAGTTATACACTACACCCGCCTCTTTTCTAGATTTTGTTTAAATATCCTAGCTTCATGCTACCTACCCAGATACCCATATTTCAAAAGCCGGTTAATTTCTTCCAGACAAACTTTTTCATTCTTTCAACAACGACAATAGAGAATTATATAGGTCACTTGCCAGTTACCACTGAATGACATTGAAAAAATCGATTGCATCCACTATGTTAATAAAGTTTAGTTATGGTGCTAGTTTCTCAAAATAATTCCAGATATTAGATAGGTACCCCAAGATCGCGAGCACAAAAGGCATTAGGTACATAGTGAGTCAACCAACAACCAGTTTTCGTAATTATTTGCGACACAAACAGCAACAACAAGACGCAATATTCCAATGAACGTTTGACATTATAAAAACTAACTAATATAATACGTAGCATAATATCGTCTCGACTTGCCTCTCATTACCTACCTTCTAAATGCTTTTTCCAGTATCTGCTTCTCATTTATTGAACTTTCCGCCAAAATCACAGTTTCCGGCTGCAAGTGTTCACTGGACGATTTGTCTCTCTCCTCTGACACACTCGGTGCGGGTGTGTCTTTCTTCGAGTACACCAATTTATCCATTGACCCGACTGTTTTATTCAAAATAACTCCAATAAAAAACAAATAGAAGATTATAGCCACTATGGTCGGCCACCTCAACCACTTTATGGTTCTTAAAAACAATAGATTACCCATCACACCAAACTATTTCGTAACTTTCAAATCACTCACTAGACCCCGTACCCGTGGACCGACCAATGTCGGTCACATTAACAAATCCAAATGCAATTTGATGTGCCTCTGTGTCCGCCTTCGTCGGAATAAATAGTTTTCATCTCGTAATGGTTGTGTATACCTACACCTAACAGGTTTTTGAAAGTGAAAGTTGTGCTGTGGTGGCCTGGTGGGGTACTTTTGTTTTTTTTTTTACTTCTATAGTTCACCTTAGTTTGGCGAATGATTGATTTTTCAAAATGCAGCTTACGGTGGAATGTTCAAAGAAACATATTTAATCTATGGTTGGTGGTGACAAAATTAATTTAAGGAAATTTATAAGCGGCAATTTTAGTATGTTCTGGTGTTATTTACCGCGACACTAATAAACAGACTTTCAAAGTTTAGTCAGACTATACCACCCTACATAATATTTTTTTCTGCAAGTACAACAAAAAAATCTGCAAAGTTTATATGAAATTTCTACACACTGTGCGAAGGAAACGGAAAAAGTTACATTTTTGTTGAAGGAAAGGGAAAGAAATCAAAACAAAACTCACAGTTGCCATCTACATGTGAATGGGGGTAAATCACATCTGCGGTTGACTTTTGTATGTCAGTATAACAGTGTCAGTTTTGACATTTGAGATTTCTTTGTTGTGAAAATCGGCAGAACTGAAAAATTGTAAGCAGCTGTATATTTTTAGCGAAATAATTAAAATTTGTATTTACTTCTGCCCTGTGTGAAGTGTTGTGGAATTTCGCTTTGTTTTCAAATAATTTGGTAATGCGTAGAATTCGCCTAAATGCCAAATAAGGTGTCGGTATGCATTATTAAGATCGAGATTGATGTATCTTTGACTGGGGATCAAGGTGAGTTTAATGTTTTGTGAGTTTCTTGTTTTTTTATAAGTGTTTAATTTGTGTAGAACCTGGAGCTGTATCTTCGGAGCATCCAACAAATCCTAGATTGCTAAAAGAGCGTGAACGAGATCGTGGTCTAAGGGGATCAAGCGAAATAACAATCGAAACATATACAAATCAAATAATGAGCTCCAAAACTAGAGATGCTCTGCCAACGAGCTCGAGAGAAGTCACACCATTGGAGGAGACTCAGGTGGCTTCAGAGTTTCCCAAGGAAATTGGATTCTTTTCGGGAAATCCTAGCGTTGAGGTTACTAATGGAATAATTCATCTCTACAAGAAAAAGTAAGTATGTAATTTAGGTAATTGAATGTCTGTTCGTGGACTTTATTCACGCAGTGAGTAATTTTGTCTGTTGCGGAGAGGAATGCTCATCATTTGACTCTGTTAAATGTTGGAAAATAATTTAAAACACAAAGTTTGGTGTCCCAATCCGCCTGACGCATTTGTTTTTGCGTATGTTTAGTTGAACAGTGTAAGTAAGAGCTTTGTTCTTTAATGTTTGCGTCTTTCTGGACTTCATGTTTCAAGCGGTGGTTGAATCCGTATGATAATATTCGCCTGCTAAAAGCGGAATCGCCACAGCGCCGGTAACTTTACTTTCCAAAACCCCTCAACCATGAGACAAGTACTAGCCCAAGTGACTTTTTGTTGAAAACGCTGCAAGTCAGAATAAAGACAACGCCAAGAGAGGCTACTAGTACATTGTGGTCATAATAAACCAACATTTGTATTTCGTTTTATTTCATCTTCATTAATTTCTGTTTCTGTGCAATAAAATCAGCTGTTGTCTGCATTGAGGATCCGCGTTTGTATATTTCGACTTGCTCAATTTCTTTTCGGCATTTTGATACCACATCATCCAGCAGTCGCCCGCTCCTAATATTTTCAATAACCTTGTCACGTCGTTTCCATTTCCTTATCAATTCTGTGCTGTATTCACTTCGTTTACCCTTAAGCGAGAAGTACGACTCAAATTGCTCGTGCGTTAGCTTCAATGTGTCCAGCTTAGGCATCTCTAAGCTAGGTTGCGTTACCAAACGATATGGATCGTTGTCCTTTGAATAGTTCTCTTCGCGCAATTTGCCCCAATCCAGCGTCAACAATGTATTATACAGCAACTTTGGATGCCCCAATATGCCGTGACAGACGTCAACGAGGAACAACTGACCATCCGGAATAATCATTTCAATCTCAAGCTGCAGCATTCGAATATCAGTTCCACGATATTTCCGATCTCCGATCCACAGAACTGGAAGATGTTTCCGTTGGACATGCGACAGCTCTTGTATAAGAGGGGAGTTTTGATAGCGGTAGTTTGTTCGCCTATTATTTCGGCCGAACAGCAGTTCTTGCTCCAGCAAACTAAATTCAATGGCATCCTTGCGATTCAATTTGAAATGGTGCGAGCGAAAAAGCCGATTAATTTCATCATCGATGATGTCGTATGCTCGTCGATGATGCGCTATCCACACAACTTGGGTACAAATGGCAAGGAAGGCCTCATGAAATGTCTTATCTTTGGTAGACTTGGAAATGTTTACTACCGGCGTTATGTGATAGTAAGGCATCATTTCGCCATTTCCCAGCAGAATAGCGCTGTACTCTCGTGCAAGCAGTATGCGATACTGTGAAAGATACTCCGAAAAGATTCGCTTTATTTCTGTACTTTCTGTGCTCTCAACTTGAGCCGCTTCCCCGGAAACCTCATCTCGCCGTATGAGGCAGTATTCTACGAGTCGAATAAAATACTCGAAGTATATGATTAAGGCATTCAAAAACAGGTCCACCGTCTGGGTGTGTATGAAGTCTATCATTTTGCTTGTTAGAATTTCCGATGGGGCGAGGAATAACACTAAATTTTTGATGTCCTGGATCACAATTACATCCGCATCAAACGCGGATTCGGACCTTGTGAACTCCTGACGAAATATCACCTCATTGAGTTGGTGCATTGTGGACTTAAATACAAAGCCACTAGAAGATTTTACTCCAGACTCTTCGAGTAAGTCTTCACCACTACCCCTGGAAGCAAACTTGATCCTGTGATTGTGTTCATCCCAAGTCCAGCTACCCGTCTGGTATTTCGGTACGATGCTATCCTTATGAACGCGAATCATTATAAGATTCTTCTATGACCATAACAATGGAGAACAAATGCTGAGCCCGATTTTATATACGAAAAATAAAATATTTGACATTTCATCAAGTAACCCTACTTCAATCTATGTTCTCAATACTTCTCAAGTATCATGTGAAGTAGGTTATACATGTTTCTTGTGGTGACCTATCTATTGGTGACCAGTTTGTTAAATTTAGATTCTTAATAGAAAAGGTTCCCTAACAAATATGTTAAACGAATTGATATTTTAGTGAACGCAAAGAAATAAAAGAGGGACCCTCTAACCAGCTGTGTCTACTGGCTGTGCCGGCCAGCCTCAGTTGTCATGACTTGCTTAACTTTGTGGCTCCGTGTCACTCGGAAATTCAACATATTCGTATTATTCGGGATGGAAGTCCAAATCAGTTTATGGTTCTCCTCGTGTAAGTGTGGCACACCTCAAGCTACTAAGAAATCATGTTTAACAACTTTTGTATCTGTCTTGCTTTAGTTTTCGTTGCAATGAAGCTGCTTTGGAGTTCTATCAGACATTCAATGGAGCTGCCTACAACTCTCTTGAGCCTGACTCGCTTTGCCATGCTGTGTGGGTATCGGAAGTCGAACGCGGAGAAGACGGTGTGCCACCAATCGGACACACTGAGTTGCCAACATGTCCTGGTAGAAAACAAATAATTTAATTATAAAAAAAACATACAAATTGTTACTTTTTTTTCTTTAGTCTGCCTGGAGAGAATGGACGAGAGTGTGGACGGAGTTCTGACAATTCTTTGCAACCACGCCTTCCATGCAAATTGTCTCATCAAGTGGGGCGATTCCACGTGTCCAGTCTGCCGACACGTTCAAACACCAGAATTGATGGAAAATTCAGTTTGCATGGAATGCGAAGGCACAGAAGCGCTGTGGATCTGCTTGATCTGTGGACATGTCGGTTGCGGCCGATATCAGGGTGGTCATGCCGCTGCTCATTATAGAGCAACAAATCATACATTTGCCATGCAATTGGGTACTTCCAGTGTATGGGACTATGCTGGAGATAATTTCGTACATCGTTTATTTCAAAACAAGACTGATGGCAAATTGGTGGCCACTCAAGCGCCTAATGATGAAGGCGAAGAGAAAATCGACTCCATGCAATTAGAATTCACTTATCTACTGACTTCCCAGTTGGACACCCAGAGGAAGTATTACGAGGAGAGGATACAAAAGCTGGAAGGTGAGTGGAAAGACTTTAAAATCTCATATGAAAAGGCGTCAGAAAAACTCGCTGCCATGGAGCAAAAGGTGCAAAGTCTTACGAAGGAGAAACAGTCTCTGGAGAGAAAGCTGGCGACAAATGCTAACAAGTAAGCGACAACCTTGTCTTCATTAATAATTTGGTCAACAATATTTGTTCTTGTTTCAGATTGAAAGATGTTCAAAAACAACTTGCCGACGAATGCCAACTCTCGAAGGCTATGCAGGGTAACCAAAACTCGTGGCAGACAAAGTTTGCTGCGCTAGAGACTACCTACAAAGAGTATGCGGAGAAGAGAGAAGCAGAGTTAACCGATGTCAAGGAGCAACTACGTGATATTATGTTCTACATGCAAGCACAGAGTGAAATTGCAGGATCCGATATTAAAGACGAAATCATGTCGGGAACAGTTTTGGTTCCGGAGCAGGAGCAAACCAAATCCAACCGAAGGAAGAAGAAAAATTAAGGGTGCAGTACCAAAGTGAATGCTTTCATGCTTGAGCTTTTCTATGCTCTACTAGGTATTTCATTTATAACTATACATATTTCTAAGCTTTTTGAATGGTCAATAAATATATATCTATAAATGAGTTCTTTTTGAAGTGTTATTAATCAATTATTATCCACTACTTCAAAATGTCAGGCAGTCTTATGTTAGATCTTCAAACTAAAACGTACAGTCTTCTATCTTAATCAGTCTTTAAAAAAAGTACAGAATAATGAAAAAGTAATTTAAATTTAAAAATGTTATACAAACAGTAGATATCATGTGCAGGGCTACCGATGGGCAAAATTGGTAGGTCGCCAAAAAAAGTGTCCGAGAGTTTAAAAAAGTCGCTTAATGATGCAAATGAACAAAATTAACGAAGCAAAACACAGATCATGAATAAAATGAATATCCAAGCGTATAATCAAAGACAGAAAGGCAATGGAATAACGAGGGCAACGGAATACTCCGCATTGGAATGAAGTAAAACCATACTTATGGACAAAGCGAATATGTCCCTGAATGTGTTCACTTTGTATGGGAAATTAAAGTTATTTGACAGTTTTGAGTACTTTTTATGGAAATAGTGGCCCGAAAGTAGCTAATGTTGTAAAAAGTGTCGAAACCAAAGTGTCCAAATGGCGACTAATATCGGCCATCGGTAACGCTGCTCGAAAGTATTTTTTTCAAAACAAAAGTTCTACTCTCGAGAACTGGCTAGCGGACGCTCTCCACGATTTCCTTGTTTCTTGATGACCGTGGTGTTGTCGAACCAGTCTCCTTAACAACTCGTGTTTATGAAACAATTCATTCCAAGCCGAAATGTTCACCTGCCGGCTTAATCTTAATTAACATTACATTATTAGAAAACAAATGCGTCTTGGATCACACGGAAAGAAGGTATCCTCATTGCCCCCTACGAAGCGATTAAGCCTTATCTAACATGTTTGTCCTAAGGGTCATTTCGCCAATTGCAGCTAAAATATACTTTCCAACTATCGTGTTAAAATATTACGCATTGCGTTAAAGAAAAAGCGAAAGGGAAGGAAGTTCCGAGATCTACAGACCGACACAACTTTCTAAGCAGCAACAAATTCATTGAGGTTGCTGTTGGTTTTATTTGTATATGATTTGCCTACATTTAAATTAGTAAAAAATATTGTTTATAAAAAAAAATATTTTGTTCTCCAAAAAGGGGCTTTTTAAAAAAATTAGAGTAATATTCCCACACAATTTTTCTTACCTACCAGTAAAAAACGTTTTAAATTAATATGACTAAGAGTTTGTTAGTTACCGACACCGTAAAATTCCTTCTTAGATCGAGGTAGAAAATTACTGTCTCAAATTCTCGTTACTTAAACTAACCGTATGAGCTTTGCACTCAGGATGAACTTTTTCAAATAACACACGGATCAAGGTCGAATTTTTGAATGTAAGACGAATCTCTTCGATTCGGAGAGTAAGGGCTATTAGAATGACGAATGCTTTTAATTAAAATTCAAGTTCATTCGATATAGATTAGTTATTGGGAGTGAATGACAGATTGCGTCTAATGCTAACATTTTAAAAGCTAGAGTATTACGCGTTAGGTATATCATACAGTGAAACACCACAGAACAATCGTTTAACGAAAAGAAAGATTCCTAAAAGATTTAAGCTTTACCCATAACGCTACGCTGGCGTTGAACAGATATATCATTGTGAGAAAGATAAGAACGGCTCAGATATGTAACCGGGAAACATGGCCTCGGCGATCACTATGACAATATGGTTATCGTTGTATAGACTTTTCTGACATCAATCCGTTTGTTTGAGCGAAAGACCTACAATTCGGCGATTAGCCAACGATCTACCTATAGAAGTAGTTTCTTAGACATCCCGAAGTGGAGTAGTCATCAGAATGTCGAGTTGTCACCACATTATGGCGGTTACATCTCTTGTCAAACTGAGCATCAGCTTGATTTCTTAGGTATATGAAATCAACCAGTTGCCAGCTTGAAAGTAGATCCTCCGAACTATTTCAAACATGCAAGGAAATGCACTATCATGCGATTTCTTCTAGAGCATATAGTGCAGGAAAGTCAAAACGGAGGCACTACGTGATACTAATGTGGTATTCGATTGGCCGCACTTTTAATGTTCGTTTGGTACAAAAAAAAGCAATCTATTTCAGATTTCAGAGCACTTTTGGGAATCTCGATTTTTTCTCAGAGTTGCCTCAGATGTACCAATGCAAGTGCGTTTGACAACTAGTGGAGTTTGTTTATGTATTCGTGAAATTTTTCAACTGCAAGGAACCGCATTGCATCGGCTGGAATTATCTTTTAACTCTCTTGAATTTGAAAGTAGCTTAAACTCAGTCAAGGGCAAAACCCCCGGTCTCGATCGCATTTCATATCCGATGATTAGAAATGCCCCACTTCAAGTAAAAAAACGTATTATTGCTTTATTCAACAATATTTTCGACCAAGGCGTAATACCGCAATCTTGGAAAACAGCGATAAACATTCCAATTCCAAAACCTAATAAACAGCCATATGACACCAATGGGTACAGACCGATTTCACTGCTTTCATGCACAAGTAAGCTTCTAGATAAAATTGTTTCCAAAAGGCTGCTTTGGTTTATCGAAATACAGAATCTCATCAATCTGAACCAGGTCGCCTTTAAACACGGCCGCAGTACCATAGATTCGCTTCTTCATATCGATGAGTTTATATCCTCAGCACTATCTTGCAAAAACCATATATCTATTGTCTCGATCGACTTTGAGAAAGCATTCGAACGCATTGGAATACATGTCATACTGAATAAACTAAAAAGTTGGAAGATCGGCCCCAAAATGTTTAATTTTATAAAATCGTTTCTTTCGAACAGATTTTTCAGATCAAGAGTAAATAACGTTTTCTCCAAATTGCATACACTTAAAAATGGCATCCCACAAGGATCTCCCCTATCGGTAGTCCTTTTTATTATTGCATACAATGACATAAGCGAAATAATCTTAAAATTCAAAAACATTGATCATTCTTTATATGCAGACGATCTGTACTTATTATCTAAATGTAATGACATGTTACGAACAGCTAATTTATTTAAAGAAGTTATTAATTGCATAGTTAACTGGTGTAAACAGTCAGGAGCTCTATTATCCTTAAATAAAAATAAACATCTTCATATTTGCCGAAAAGTAAATTGTTCTAATCTAGACATCAATAACCGAGTTTTTTTGAGCTTCGAACTCAGCAAAGCAAAGTAAAGTAGGATTTTCATCATGCAATTACAATAACTACGCTCTACTTGACACTTCGAGACTCGGTTGTAGTTGTTGTTATCGCGTGCTGAAAATCCTACTTTACTTTGCTTTGCTGAGATCGAAGCTCAAAAAAACAGGCCTAATGTTGAAAATATTCATATTCCAAGTGTAAATAATTTAAGTATTTTAGGAATAATATTTGATAATAAATTTAATTTTAAGACACACTGTATGGAACTAAAAAAGAAACTAGCTACTAGACTAAACGTTATAAAATATCTATCGTCACAAAACAGTTACATTCATACTAACACCTTAATTAACATAACAAAATTGATCAACTGCTCCAAAATTGATTATGGACTAACCATCTACGGCAAAAGTGCCAAAACAAACTTAAAAACCTTACATCCTACCTACCACGCAGCAATAAGGGCAAGCCTAAAAGCGTTTCGTACTGCTCCAATCAAAAATATGATGACTGAAGACGGATATTACACAATTGAAAATAGAGCTGAATTTTTGACATCCCGACTTCTTCCTAGAATTTGCGAATCCTACTGCTCTCCAATCCATAAAGATGCAGCCAACATTTTAAGACGCAAGAAGATTCCTAAAAAACCGTCAACACTATACCTCGCTCTATCCTACGGGGAAGTTATCGGTATCGACCCTAATGTAAAAAACATACCGGTGGAAAAACATCCGCCTTGGGGACTTCCAGAAGAAGCCATAAACATCAGTTTATCAAAATATCCCAAAGATACAACACCCAAGGAAAAATACACCCAACTATCCCTGGACATTTTGAGCAGGTATCCAAAAAACCTCTGGAACATCCTTTACACCGACGGTTCCAAAAGCAATGAAGGAACCGGTTTCGCAATTGTTGACATAAACGATCAACTTTTTTCTGCTGTGAAACTCCCATCACACTTCTCCATCTTCTCTACAGAAGCTTTAGCTATACTCGAAGCAACAAACTTAGCGGTAACAACGAAAAGACAAACCGTCGTCTTTACTGATAGTCTTTCAACTCTCACAGCTATAAAAAATGTTAAAAATCGAACACCCTACATCAACAAAATTCGAGATAACTTGATTTCACAAGGAGCAAAATTGAAATTGATCTGGATCCCAGGACATTGTGGGATTAGAGGCAATGAATCAGCAGATCGAGAAGCGAAATCCATTTCCATATGTCCCAACACAAATATAAGTGTACATCGTCCTCTCAAAAAAGACCTAGATAAAATCATAAGCTTATACTGGCGTCATAAAGAAAAAGAAAACTGGACTACCTATATACACCATTATGCCTCAATCAAGATGGGACCCCACCATGCTATCCCACAAATACGACACCTACAATGAACAGATGCTTCCTACGTTTAAGACTTGGACATACCTGGATAACTAACAGCCACTTATTAAAGAACGAACCGCCCGCTACCTGTCACATCTGCCAGACGAACAACACCATCTCCATCAAACACCTTACTTCCGAATGCTGCAAAATTAACCAACTTTTTGAGAAATTATACAAAAATTCTTTTACTAACCTACTTTCAATTCCGTCTGCGGATAATATAAAAAAGGTATACAAAGTATTGCAAGACCTTAAATTAGACAAATGTATTTAAACTTGCCATTTGACTATTTATATGGGGGAGCGCTCGAGGATGGCAGAGGTGAGTGCTCTTGAGCGCACATTCCTGCCACCACGTACGCTCCTCCCCACACACACAGTTAGACAAAAAACTCACTTCCATTTTTATTTAAACATCACATATAAGATACATAATTTTTAATCCCAGCCGTAAGCCTTGGAGCTAGTGCTGTTAGAACATTTATGTTTAAGTAGTTAATAAATAATAATAATAATAATAATAATATTTTTATAAAATATTTATGTACAAAAAAATGCTTAAAAAAACAGTGTGGGCGCAAATTTCGAATGTTTTTTAAGTGTTGTGTTTTTCCAGTTAAATGGAAAACGCTTAGAAAACTGTCGAAAGATCGTGTCCAATTACACGAATATCAGCAAAAAAAATTTAATTAGGTATACACTAAATAAATAAAGTCAAGCGGCGCTATACAGTTCCATAAATGTTCCTATTTTCAGAATCAACACCCTTTTTCCATGCAAAAAAACGTAATTTCTACCGTAAGTTGGCTAAAAAGGAGTGTGAGGTAGTGGGGTATCATCCGGCACCATACGAACCCATCGTGATCCTAATTTCTACCTTACAATAAAAAAAAAAAATGTTCCCATATTTTCTCATAAAAAATCACAAAAAAATTTCGTGACATTATGTAGGTAGCTATAACTACCCGTTATACATATATCTAGAATACAATTCGTATTGTAACCACTACGTCATTTGAAGTGCGCAACAACATTTCTATTTCTGTAATAATAACAACCGGTTAGTAAAAAGTCCGTTAATCACTCTTTTGTTCCGTCGCCTAGTCAAAAAAAAACTCCTAGGTATATATAAAAAAAAAAAAACTGAATAACATTTTTTTGGGTCCATTACGTACAAAAAAATCATTTCTATACTAGTGCAGCACTTTAAATTACCTACACATAAAGTACGTAAGGCAGAAGCAGCCAAAACAATTATATAGCCCGCTGAAGATCCCAATCCTCATTCCATAAAAACGCGATCCTCTCTACAATCACTGAATACTAATGAACTTCACCTCATACATTACCCCGAAAAAAAAACTTCACATCGCGATGCTATTTTTTTTCTCACGATTTCATCTTCTTCACCCTGACACACATAAGGACACCAAACCATCATCAGCGCAATCACCATCATACCACGGTGAAGAAGCATCCTCACCTTTAACTCGTTTCTCGTTTTTTTTTATTTTTTCGCCTCATTTCCATCTAAGATTATGACAAAAAACTGAAATTATTCAAGAATAAGAAAAAAAGGATCCCTCAGGACAAACAATAGACATAACAATAGATTCCGGCGTTCACATGCATAAAAAACCAAACGAATGGTGAAAAAAAAAACTCTCGCGAGGATAACATTATGTATGCGTATCACATACAAAAGGGATCGCCGAGTCCTGCGACTCATTTGCATATTTGATCGCGCGAAAGAGGTCCTGTTTGTGGAAGTGGTGGAAGCATCTTTTCATTCTATTCAATAGAACAAAACGCTCCCAACGAATAATGGGTTGAGTGATCGTGTGTGCGTTGGGTCATTACCGGAGACAGAAAAAAGGATTATTCTCTCTGGCATAGAGGTAATCATCTTCCTTACCTACTGTCACGTACTCTTTTTTTAATTCCTTCGAAATCTTCTTGGCAAGCAGGGTCCTTCCGGAAGGACGAACTCGCACCCTTGACGCGTATAAAATTGGAATTTACTTCCGATTATATTGTACGAGAAACTCGGTGCGAGGACTTTTAAGTTGAAGGATGAGTTCTGAGCAAACTGCGCCTTCATTTATCATCTCGCATTCGATATTCAAATGATGCGATCGCCTTAGGCGAAAAGTCTCTCTGTGATAAATTGTAATCATCTTCAGTTTGTATCCGCAGCCCGCAGCAATATCTCATAGAGGAGTAGAGGACGGATTTTGTTCTGAAAACAGCACATTAGCATTCAAGAATACGGACGACCTAAAAGATAGAAAAATTGATTAAATGACAACGAAATGAGGTCATTACGTATCGCTGCATGAATTTGCATTTTAGGTTTTTTTTTTTGAATAAGCAAAAGTAAACAGATAACCTTTCTAAAATGAATGCGATCGACAATAATGAAGCGTATCCGTGAACTCAGTAAAAAGATTGATGAAACCTTAGGATAGAATATACAAAATGAGACTCATTTTTTAAACATAATCGGAACATATAATTAATTACTTCCTAATTATGCTAAACTATTTAAAGCGATTTGATTTAGAAATGCAATAATGTCCAGTCCTTCCGATCAGCTAGCTATGCGGCGTTAGAACTCGGAAACGAACGCCTTTTTTACAGCAAAGACACACTTCTACTTCTTAGACCAGGGTTTCACAATGAAAGAGAAGGATCTGCAGTAGTAGAAAAAACAAGACAAGAGCTTCCTAATCTAAGATGTAGATCTTCCTAAAAAAATTTTAGAACTTTATTATTAAAATGAGTGTTTGTCAGTTCAAAACGTTGCAACCATTCTACGGCACCCTAGACGCGATGGTCGACGTTGTGGCCGCGTGGCCTTTAAAGTAGCCTCCCCAACGTTTGTTGACGAAATTCCAACCCAACCGGTTGGGTTAACATCAGCTAACACCAGTACGTTAAAGGAACGCCTGATCCTCTAAGAAAATTGACGCGGTTCGTGAAAGTATACACGAGAACCGGAGTCAGTCAATTCCTCGTCGTGCACAATAAGTCGGCAGACTTCACCTTGGCGAATTTTGAGTCGGGACTTGGACCTACATCCGTTGAAGATCCAACTGCGGCCCCAGAACTCAAAGCGCCGCACTAATAATAAATTTAAGCCTCGACTTAAAATGTACGGAAGCTCACAATTGCGAAATTTGTATCGAAAATGTAGGCATTGTGAACTACATAAATTAAAAGTCGAAACTAAAAATGTTTATTGGTAAGAAAAATTGCTGTATATATGGGACGACAACAACCGACAAGAGGATCAGCAGGTTGCTATACAACCGAAATAATTTTGGCACGGATATTGGTCCATTCTTTTTTGAAAATGACCATGATGACCCATCACCATTAATTGCAAACGCTATCTCATTTCATTTGGAACGATATGATGTGGTTACAAGAGGAAGGGGCTACTTGCCACATATAGCTAACGCCATAATACATTCTGCATGGACCATTTGAGGGCATGATTATCTTCTGCAGAGATGACGCGAATTGGCCACCAAGATCGTGCAATTTGACTCTTCTAGACTTTTTCTTGTGAGGTTTCCGGAAGTCGCAAATTTATGGGCCAATAACATTTTTTTTTCGACTTAAAATTTTAGTAGTTCACAGTGGCTTTATTTTCCATAAAAATTTCGCAATTGTGAGCTTCCGTAAATTTAAGGTCAAGACTTAAATTTGTTAGTAGTACTGCGCATCGTCTCTTATTTTTACCCGACTGGAAACAGGGAGGGTTATGTGTTTCCTACGGGACGCCCTGTAGCCTAAACGGCTTGACCGATTTTGAAGAGTGAGATATCATAATATTCGTATTCTTCCCCGGAGTGTCATAGGCTAAAAAAGATAAAAATAAAAAAAAATAATTTAAAAAAAACAAAAAACCCGACTGAAAAAATTAAAAATATATGAACAAGACGCTTTTACCTATTTGGCAGTCAGAGGGTACTCAATAGTCATACATATATTTGTTAGACTGTCTAGGTATGTATATACTATATAGTCTCCGATTGTCAATTAGTTAGGTATAGGTATCGACCCTATCTTATCGACCCCTTTTTTGGCTACCTCTGGCGTACCTCAAGGCAGCCATCTAGGTCCCCTTCTTTTCATCCTAACCATAAACGACCTTGAAATGGTCATTCAGCACTCAGAACTTTCTCTGTATGCTGACGATACCAAATTTTTCAAACCCATCTCCTCACAACATGACTCCAGCCTCCTTCAAATAGACCTAGATAATTTTTCCACCTGGTGCCTCAAAAACTACTAAGAACTCAATGTTGCCAAATGCCAATCTATTACCTTCTCACGTAAGTGCAATAAATCTCCTCCTCGAACTTACCTCCTCCCTGGGTCAACCTATATCCGTCGCTCAATTTATTCGCGACCTTGGCGTATTATGCGACAGAGAACTTAATTTCCGCTCACATATTGATGATATTATTCTTAAAGCGAACTCATCGCTTGGCTTCGTCAAAAGATGGTCCAAAGAATTCTCCGACCCATACGTGACCAGATCTCTTTACGTCACATTTGTTCGTCCCATGCTCGAGTACGCTAGCCAAGCATGGTCTCCCTTTCAACGTGTCCATATAGACAGAATTGAGAGCATCCAACGTCGTTTTCTTCGATTTGCTCTTCGAGGACTACCTTGGAATAATCCCCTAATCTTACCTCCCTATCAAGACCGTCTTAAAATTATTAACCTAAATACCCTTGAGGAACGCAGGGACGTAGCAGACATTCTCTTCATTCATCGTCTGCTCTCAGGCTTTATCGACTGTACGTATATATTTAATTCTTTCGGGATTTTTGTTTTTTTAAATTATTTTTTTTTTTAAATATCATGTTAAACTATATTTTTTTACCGACTCATGTACAAAGCGCGTTAGGGAAAAGGTTTGTTTGCCATCATTGATAGAATATTGATGGCTCACATTGCTAACGTCTTTTATAGACTTTTTTGTCATTTAGATTTAAGTTTTTAACTTTTTCAATGATATTTAAATCACGTGAGCATAATTCCCAAATTCGTTTCGGTTTATGCCATGCTTTACTGACTTCGGAAATTTGTCCTTTAGAGCAGGCACTGTCAACTTATGGGTTTGCGAAATGGTCGCATTGCTAATGATTTGCACTTTTCGCACTACGCTTCTCTGTGGCTGCGATTGGTACGACAAAATAGGTCTTTTCCTTGTATTTTAAATTGTACGAGTTTTTAATATCTAGATTTTACGAATTTTTGCTCAATGTCGTTGTTTAACTCGAAAAAATCCTGAAAGAGAGCATCATCGAGCGGGCTATTAACCCTCCACTGAGAATCTTACGAAATTTTGATTTCCTGCGCTTTAAATTATATCAACAGAGTGGCACTTATGGAAACGCTGCGTCACCACTGCCATTTTGACAGTCTTTTCCATTCTTACTACAAAGGTAAAGGAACAAACCTATGGTGACCTACATAAATCCTTACTCAAGCAATTGCAATTGAAGTTCCCTGGGGCATACCTATAATTGCCTTTTTACGTTGAAGTACATTACAGGTCTGTTTAATGAAAATAATAGCAATAAGAAATCATGACAAAGCAGCACAATCTTATAATATATACATAGGCGAAGGCAAATAGTTCACTAGTTTTGTTGAGAAGATTGTGAGGAGATGGAACGCTGTATGTCATTTGTTTTTCAATATGTTGTGTATAAGCCAGGTAAATTGGGCGAACTCTAGTTTATTAAAAACTGTCAGAACAGAAAAGCACAGATTTCCATTGCCGAGAAATTAATTTGCAGCAAAAAGCAGCTATCACACTTTTCCCGAGCCTGTTCCACCTCAGAAGAAGGTACATACAATCATCAGAAAAACAGTGCATTGAAATTAGTTCAAACTAATAACGTTTTCCATTGGTTTCACTCCGGACTCGGGGGTCTGCAATCTACGTATTTGGAAATCCAATAGAACAAAAAACAGCTTCTATTTGAATCCACAACTGTATATATCTTTCAACTGTCAAAAAGTTACCTACGGTCAGTGTTTTTAGCAATCTCTCTTTATCTATCCCACGAAGCGTGTTCATTTTTCCTTTTCCACCATACTCAAATTCCCTTTTAAAATCCCACGATACTTTTTTGCATCAAAATCCAGAAATAAAATCACGTTAAATTAACCTTTAGTATAAAAATCGCAGTTTGTAACACTGCTATGATTATTTTTTGGTACTAGACAATTTTTATAAAAGACGATTTACATGAGCTGTTTTTATGGACTTTTAGTGTGTTGACAATCATGGTGAAATACAGGTGTTTTGATAGAATTTCACCAAAAATTCATAGTTTGAATGTTTTTTGACAGATTTCTGAAACTCCCACGATTTGGTTCTTTATCCCTTTATCCCGAAGGCTTTTTGGACATTGAAATTCCCACAAAAAGGGATAAATCCCACGATATAACAACACTGCCTACAACTAATGTTAGCAAGCTTTTAGATATAAAATACTTAAATTGCACTTGTGCAATGCCACTCGACTTGATTCTGATTTCAAATCGAGAATCAAAATTCTCTTTTCAGAATTATCAGAACAGTATTTTTTATGGTTTGAAACGTGAATTTTTTCGATTCCCTTGTCCGGACTTTCCAAAACGACATAAGTTCCTGTCACATAAATTGGCCAAAAGACAGCCACAAAAAGAGCATAAAGGACTCATCAAAAATTAACCAATTTCCCTTTAGAATGCGTACTTAAAAAGTCTTTATTCCACGATTGTTGGTTCTTCCAAATTTGTTTACTTTTTAGTCGAGTTGCATTAAAAGCTCGCTTAATCTTTCCCTTTTTCTCTACTTAACGCTTAATATTTCGTTAGTGAATTTTGACAATATGTACTAGAGCTCTAGCTCAAATGGTGCAGCAACTCTACCAGTGGTCAATGGAACGCGGCAGGAATTGGAATTTAGATCCATAAATATTCGAGTACAAAAACGTAAAAACACGGTGCTAATGCATACGTTAAATTACAGTTTTGTTGAATTTCTTTATACCATGCCTCAATTTGTATGTAGCGCATACTTCCTCTTTGTATAATAAATACATCTGTTCAGAGGCTCCCTTGTCCTAGTAGCCTGCATATGCAGCTTCCAACAAGATTAATGTGTAAAATACCTTCCTCTTTGCATAGCCATACATATACATACATTACTTGATATCAACGAACCCCGAATCAGTGCAACCAATCAGGTGGATATTTTCGTTTCAATCGGAACCTGTTTCTTGTCGGCCACGGCGCGCATAGGAGGCACCGGCACTCGTGGGAACAACGCCGTATGTTCATGTTCATTATATTTATTTTACTGCGGCAGTCTTCCTTTTCTTCCATCGCACCATTTCCTTGTACACGTCCATGCACATATGCTGCTGAAATCAGATTTCGGCTGTGAGATGCAATTCCACGTAACCGCATCCTCTACACAGATCCTACTGATTCCTGCGTTCATTGAATCCCCGAATCTGGTTACAAATCGAATGCGATTTACCCAAAGGTCCCTCAAGGGAGCAACGCAATTTGATCCTATTCCATAGAAATACACACAAACACAGATTTACTATTGAGGGTGGTGTATGAAGTGATGTGCCTGTAATTGAGTGCAATTTCATCTCGTTGTAGTGATTACAATCTCGTGGGATGCAATATACTCGTATAGACATGTACCTACCTATATATTTTTTGTGACGGAAAGCGAAAGGAATTCGCAACAGGAAACATTTTAATTTGCCTTTAAGTCAACAAGTTGTCGGTGGATGCCGTCCCGCTTAATGAATGTTTCCTCTTTACACTGAGAAGGAAGCAGGTGTTTGAGGTGATGCTAGGGGCTTTGGGTGTTCAGTCGGTTTTTGGTGGGAGGTCCGAGTTGAGTTTTATAATAAACTGTAGAAGATTCACTGTGATTGTGTATAGCAAGTGGAACAAAAAGTGCCAATCGCAAAAAGGAGCTACCAATATAAATTGTGGGCCTTACCAATAATCATTTTTAACCTTCGCACGTAATATTTTGTAGGTCAGAATTTGCAATTTTTTATAGAAAACTTCGCCATTGAGAGTTTGAAAAATTTTGCCTGGGCACTAAAAATGATTGAGTATTAGTGTTTGGGTTTGGGTTCAATGTGTTTGGGAGTCATTTAGGACAACCTAATTTAATATCCAGCACCATAGATGCTGACACACATTTTTACAAGGCTCGTCAAAATGTCACGTCTGTCGTCGTCGTATCCTTTAGAAGAAAGCTCTCCTGTGCAGGGCCAGCCAAATAGACCTTCTTAGACCCTACAGTCCTGGGTGGACCCTGGCCTTCTGTCGCAAACTGCTAAATAAGCTTTGTTCTCTGTTGAGCCTTGCAGTTATTTCATAAGGCTCTTCTGTAAGCGGATTGTTCGCTACTCTCTGTGCTTAAATAGCCAGCGAACTTCCGTAATTCTCTCATCTTCATCTTGATCCTTCCCCCATGCACCTTCCCAAGTAATAAAGTGCGAACCAAAATTTAGAATAAAACATTCTCCGATTGCTATCTTGAGAACAGCAAAATATTCTCCCCATCGACCACTGTCAATATAAACATAGATAGGAGCACAAACAACATAATAGAAAAATTGGGTAATTCATTCAATGGCAACACCACACCACGCAGGGTTCCACAATAAGCACTATATAATGCTAATATCGATTATGCGTCCTTGTCGCATGGTATTCGCAATACAATGCAAACAATGCGATCTTCATAATCGGCAGCTCTGTATAGACATCTCCTGGTATAGTGGTGCGAAAAAAAACCAAACTCCTTTTCTTTCACAATCATAATGCAATACAAATAGCAGTCTGAGGACGTGTTTCAAAGGACCGTTCGAGAAACCAAAATCCCATCGATTCCTTGCTTTGCTTCCTTTCCTCCTCGTGTCGAACTATGCCAAGTAGGAAGTTTGTTTTTCCACGACCCTTTGTACCATTATATCGGGAAGGGAATATTTTGAGCCCATCCATCTCTATCGGCTTTATTCCCAGATCCTTAATGACTCCCAATATGATATCGACAAAAGGAGTTTTGATTATAAATGCAGACAGAGGATCCGATCTTCGGTGAAAGCTAAAAGGTGTGTGAGCGATCCGTTGATAGGGTTGATCTTTCGTTCATATGCTAATGTGTGTCAACCCCTTTGATGGTGATGTTCCTCAGGTATGCCGTATACACGACCCGTCCCGTACATGTTTTACCCATTTTAATTATCAATTAAAAATCGCACAGGAGTGCTTGGAGGCTTTGGCAAATCTGCGGACGATGGTGGTGATATTGAGACGATTGTCTGCGGCGCGTTCGATTGTTGTTCGATTGTATTGTCGATTGTAATGAAATATTTTTATTACTTTCATTGTTGGGCATTGTAGGAATTTGTGTGGCCTGATACAAAGGATGAGCGTGTGGCTTATTGTCGGCAAAAATTGATTAGGCGAAAAATGTATGAAAAGAAAAGGATTTTCCTTTTTTTTCTTTCTCTTTTCTTTTCTGATAGTGACGAGATAATCAGATGATATTGATTGACTTTGATATTGTCTGCGGAATGAGGACAAGGTTTAGGTTTCGTTATTAAGTTGTTTGAAGAATGGCTGAGTTTAAATAAGTAGATAGATGTAGATAGACTAAACTAGTGATACGAAGACTACGTAGCTATTAGCGACGGAGCCCCTTTCTAGATTTGATTTCTTATTTCTATGCCATAAATCGCGTATTGCGGGCTGGTTTTCAGTGAAAAGGTGGATACTATCTGTGTTATTTCGGCAATCCTCCGAGTCATTATCCAATTGGACCCATCCATATTAGTTAGTTACCTACTCGTTGCGACGTTGGCTGGTAAATTATAACTCTCTGCTA
This sequence comes from Cheilosia variabilis, assembly GCA_951230905.1. Classification (NCBI taxonomy): domain Eukaryota; kingdom Metazoa; phylum Arthropoda; class Insecta; order Diptera; family Syrphidae; genus Cheilosia; species Cheilosia variabilis. The sequence goes on along the minus strand of OX579676.1, from coordinate 142,613,766 downwards.
ACTGACTAGTCAGTCTTCGGGGATTTTTGTTCGTTAACAGATGGTCCCTAATCTAATTGTAGGTACGGTGGTTTAATGGTTAGTGTATTCGACTACAAAGTGAGGGGTCCCTTGTTCGATCCCCGAAAAAAATTCAAAAATGACATCTAAATGTTTTTTTTCACTGCATCACCTCACGCGAACTTCTGACCAAGATCCGAGAGTATAGCTGTCATGAGAGAGCTTCTTAATTAGCCGTTTGGACTCGGCACAAATTTGTAGACCCCTTCCATTTTTCTCAAAAGTGAAAAACTTACACACACAAAACGAATGATTGTGAAAAGCAAGGCCTAGGGTCCATTACGGACCTGGACATTATTCTCTACAGGGAAAAGGAGTAATGCACGGCCTTGCAAAAGCTAGATTATGTATCTAGATTATGCTTCCGTAGGATCGTCGCTTCCCCGTCAGACTATGTGTACAGATGCAAGTTTGGCTTTTGTTTTTGATACGAATGGACAGAGCCTATACAAATTTAGCCCAGTCCATGCACTAGCCAAACCACTGCCGTGTAACCGCCCACACAACATATACCACTATACGCCATACCAAACCACTACTTTTTCTCAAATACGATAATCCCTAGGTTCGTTAATCCTCCTTCTCCATGAGTGTTATCCCAAATTTCAATCTTAATCTTCTGTTATTTCCTCTCCCCTTCTCCAATGGAATCGACGGGCGAGGGTAATAAATGTAGAAGTAAGTAGGTAGGTAATGAAAAACTACGGACGATCTAACATTTCCCTGAAAAGGATCTTCAACAGAAAATCCAGTTGGACCCTTGCATGAAATCAATCATCTACCGTTCATTCTTTAGTGCTGCCAGACCCGAGAACATTTTAACGTTTAGCTGATTGGAGCCAATCGATCAAATATTCTGTTCCAACCAAGTCACACTAACTGTTTCAACATATATACCTACGACTAGATACGATCACAGTCACACTCGCAGATGATTTCTTTTTTTGTAAATAAAGCCAGCACCTATGGTTAGATTAACCTTGAGCTTGAAATTCCAGCCGAAGCCAAAAATAGATGAATAAATATAATTGACGAGACAAAAAGCTGTAGGTATGTAACTTCACTTCAAAACTGCACCAATGTGAGTTCTCAATTATGTGTAGACATGCTGTAGGGGTCTTTCTTGTTCTCATTCAAACAATAAACTCTTCTCTGGCTTGGCTAAACAGACAAGCTGAATATAAAGTGTGTGGAATAGACCCAAGGAACTTACTCACACATACCGATATCTAATGGACACTTGAAAATGTTGAGGTACCTACCTACCGAAAAAGTACTCGAATTTCATTGTACAAAACGAAGACGAACGAAAGATACGAACAAAACGGCAAGTACCAAACCAACATCCACTTGTTCTTTTACCAAAGATGCGAAGCAGTACAGCAAAGTGGAAGGCAAAAGATTTCGATCCAAGAACGTCGTATAAGAAAGAATAGCAAGAAAACATAACAGAAATACACGCACTAAGACGAATGGATCAAAATTAGCTGTGGCTGTTTAGAAAAGATAGGTTTTGCGCCGGGGAACAGATAAATTACAATTAATACACGACACAGATATTGTTAGTAAAATTAATATCCACCAAACGGAAGGTCGAAGGTTGGCAGCCTTGCGAACTTGAAAGGTTTGAATAAGATTATTTTCTTTTAATTCGCAAAATTGTAAAACCAAGTCGCAAACAAATGGAAGGTAAGTTTGGAGTTAAAATCATTTGGTGGTACCCGTGAACGAGCAATTCGTAAAAGTATTTCCTTCCAGCTCATGATCTTAACACTTGGCCTGACTGTCAGAATTCTAGTTGTTCGCCTTAAATTTAAAAGCAACTTTCGATAAAGAGGTGATAAGTACCGACTTGGAATTTTAAAACTACCTCAGCCCGATCTCTCATAACAATCCCTTACTATTTTGACTTGGTCCTCTTATGCCTGTCATTGATTTCGCATACCTACCTGTCGTTATTCGAACATATTTTGCGACCTTTATTTGAATCGCAACCCTCCTGTTGAGAATGTCTCACCCAATTGTTTTACATTGCAACTGCACCCTTGAACAAGTGCACACAGTCGAATAGCAATTCGAGAAACATTGCCCTCCACACTCGCAACCTGTTGCTTTCCAAGAATACCGCAAACGGACGAAAAAAATAAAAAATAAGATAAATGGTAATTTTTAATTGGGCTTTTATTGGATTTTCCGTTTTCGTTTTGTTTTTCGATTTTTTTTTTTTAAATTGATCACCAAAGTATAGTAAGTATACAAAAAATAAGAAAAATAAAATAATAAGAAATTATTTCTAATAAATGTCAGCAAAAACACAAGTGTTTTGCTTTTGTTTATGAAATACGAGGAAGAAAAATTCTGGCATTGTATGTACGAAGAACATAAAGTAATAGAAAGGACTAAGAAAATAGAAATTAAGTAGAAAGTTCTCAATAAATTATTAAAAAATAGAATAGAGGTTTTTACGTTTTGTTTACTTGTTCTTTTTTTTTATTGTTTTTTATTAAATAATTTCGTAATATGTAATAGCAACTTACGTTTCCATTTTGTTGTTTCAATACTTAATTTTAAAATATCTTATCAAATACAATTTGTTGTTATGTATATACTCTTGTTTATGGAAACACTACGATTTTAATCTACTTAAACACGGATATCATGTACAAAAAGAAACGCTTATACATACTTCTATATCGTAAGAGCAGCTACTGAAGTCGAATTAAACAGAGCAAAGTATATGCGTGGCAATCAAAATTATTTCCATTATGATACATATTTAATCTGTGTTTTTGTTTTATTTCTAGCACTTAAATTAAAATAAATTCTAACAAAATGCTACGGTTCAAAAATATTTTATTCGACTTGTTTGGGACATTTGTGTCCCCACTTTAAAAAGAGATATTTCGGTAGTTCTCTTCAAAGTGGGAAGATAAAAGTCCGGAAGAATGTGTCATTTCCAATACTTTAATTCAACGGATTCAGTTCAGTTTCGTAATCCACTGAATTAAGAATGGGAAATTCGCCAGCTTGAAAAGCAACAGACAGGAAGATATTTTTGTGCCTAATTGAAATTTGTAACAATGTTTTGTTGTAAAAACTATTTCGTAGTATGTATACTTATTACAATGGCAGTACTTTGTACTGATGTGTAAACGTTGTTTTAGAAATATTTGTTTTTTTCTTTCTGTCGATAGAAACTATAATATAAAATCGATGCAACTAAGGTATACTTTTTGTAGAGACTAAATTCTAAAATAATCAAAATTCCAACATTAGAAATCTAATACATATGTTTAAACGAAGTAAGGTTATATTTCTAACAACTTGATGGGTTATTATTCAGGTACTGGGTGACGTGAGTGGTACACCAGTGGCAGGTAGCTAAAAACCACTTTAACGAAGAATAACGACTGGCAATTTAGTTCAGTGGCGCTTAACTTTCGACAAGGTACAAGTATATATATTTTTTTTTAACGGAAGCAGCATCTATTGAAGAAATTGAAATGAGTCACGCCAACCTTAATAGTGCATTTAAGTTGTGTTGTTAAAACTCCTCTGGAGCCAACGTGAGCAAAAGCAATACCCTGCAAATGTATGTATGTAAAGGATGTATGATTTTTGGGCACACGTAATTAACTTAAAGCTCTTGCTCCAGCAAAATAACTGCAGATTGTTCTGTTCAAGAAACGAATCGCTTCATTGGTGAGAAACCAACACGTTGCCAAAATCGTGTTTGATTCATATTTAAAAACGACACCCTTATTTAAACCTAAGAGCTCGTTCACAAAATGTGGCGGTTCGAAGCTCGTATGTACGAGGAGTTACGTACAAGACTCCGACAGAGCTCCCCCTCTGAATTTTGACGAATAAAAGTATCAAACTACTTTTTTTCATAGCTCTCAATCGCAGTCATCCTTTAAACAATTAGCAGGCTCACAAGGATGATGCGGAGAATTCTATTTCAGGTGCAATTCGCTTGCAAATACAATACGGACCTTCGTTGGCAGTGGACTGATTCCTAACAATCAGTGGTACAATTTATTCGAGTAACTAGCCAGAAATCAACAGAGCGCACACAAACGTTGGTTTGCTGATACCTTATTTAAAAGTAGCATCTACGGCTTTGACCTATCTTTACGTCAGCACTGCGACACGTCACTCGGTGCCCCCAATTCACTTGGGAAAACCCATCAAATTGGCGAAACTTCGCGCCTAAGAAATTGTGTTTTTTTTTTCAAAACAATTTAAGGGTAAAACTGAGAAAAAGTCGTGGCTATGCTAATCCTGAGGTCAAGAGATTTTCTTTCATCTTCTACTCTACGTCTACTTCTTTTTACAAATCATGCCGGGTTATCAAAAAGTACTATTGACCTTTCTCCTTTCCACCTGCGGGCACTCCAATGCTTAAGAGATGGTCTCCAGCCGCCAATAAACCAGCTGCGCTGCCAGGCTGATGAGCGTAATTTCGAATCTGGTGCAGTGATATTAGTTGATTTGGGAAGGAATTGGCGGCACCGCCGCCAATATTCTGATTGATTCCACTAGCGCCGGTTGATTTCGTCGTTGCCGTTTGGAATTGCAAGGCATCATATATGTAAGGCCGCTGTCCTGCATGGTGAGTCAACGCGTTCAGATGCGGTGTAATCGTATTGATCGGCGTAAATGCAGAGTTTGTTGTTGCTTTTGTACCATCGTATGAACTCACTACAACAATGGTGTTCGGTGATGACTGTTGTTGTTGCTGCTGCTGCTGCTGCTGTTGTTGTTGTTGCTGCTGATGCTGCGGCTGACGAGTGATGACCAAGTCTTCGCCACCGTCATCGTTTCCGCTTTGAGTGTTGCCAGCACTGCCACCACCACCACCACCGCCGTTCACTATCGCTCGATGGTGTTCCAGAAGGGCACGTTGATGGTTCTGCAGCTCATTCTGTTGCTGTGGCGTTAAGGAGAAATCATATCCGTTGGACTGTTGTTGCTGCTGTTGCTGTTGTTGCTGATGCTGCTGCTGCTGTTGTTGCTGCTGTTGAATCGCTTCTGCGAGACTCGCTGCAGCACTGTCCGGACTAACTTTCGGCCAATATGGATGCTCACTGTTTGCAGCCGCAGCTGCTGCAGCGACATTCATGACGATATTTCGATTGATATTCAGACCAAGGCCAGCAGCCAGCGCTGTACCATTGGTCGCTGTGTTGCGATTCTGTTTTTCCGCTTTTTCTGCGTGCTTCTGCAAATGTTTCTGCAGATATGTCTCCTGAGTATAGCTTTTGCCGCAAAAACTGCATATGTGGGTTTTCAGGTGTTTTGAATCCTTATGTTTGGGTATGTGCTCGAGAAGAGTGAGTTCATCTGTAAAACACTTGTAGCAAGAATTGCATTTGAAGGGTTTGTCAGTTTGGTGGCATCGCGAATGCGATTGAAGGTTAGACAACTGAGAGAATGCTTTTTGGCAGCCTTGATGACGACACTTGTACGGTTTATCGCCGGTATGGGTGCGAATGTGCTGTTGCAGGTGAGAAAGTTGAGTGAACTTGCGCTGACAAATCTCGCAGCGATATGGTTTGATTCCCAAATGAATGCGTGTGTGCTGCGACAGGTAGCTGGAATTGGCAAATGTTTTCGTGCACTGCGCGCATTTGTAGGGCTTCGTGTCACGAGCTGTTAGCATCTCCGATTTGGGATTGTACTGCAAAAAAAAGAAAAAAATTAAATGAGGCAAAAAAGGTCGAAGATATTATACACAAAAGAAAAGGACAACACAGATCAATGATATAGCTCGCCCCTGCAGTAGTGGGTAACCTGGTTAACCATGCAATAAAATACATGAAAAGGGATGATTTGCGAACAATTGAAATTGCAAACAGGATCAGAGGGACGCATTTGCCGGTTTTGAGGGTTAACATAGTGATGTAAAAAATGCAAAATAATGGGATTCTTTGAGAATGATCTTTAACAAAAAGGTCAATGACTTTGTGTTCCCTAATAAGATGAGCAGTAAAGGTATAGGGGAAACCGGCAATTTGCTAAGCAGAAGCAAACATCAATCGGTCGACTAATAGAGATGCAATTTCGTGATAAATAAAATAAACAATCCAATTGAACAAAGGAATAGGAAAGAAAATTGTCAAAATTTGATTTTTAAATTGAGTTGAGGTCGTGTTCACTTGGGATGTCTCTACTTAGGAGCAGATTTGAGTAAGTCGCGAATGACGACTATTTCTTCTCGCAATTTAAGCGAACAAAATTATTTTTTCTCAGCAATTAACAGCGGCAAAAGAAACAGATTTTGCTCTAAAGCTGAGGATAAGCGATTAGGCACCAAAATTAACAGATTCTGCTCTACAACCGAGGATAAGTGAATAGAACCCCCCTTGATTTTTAAGACGAAGATACAAAGTAACTTGGGATCAAATTATAAAACATTTAGGAAAATTGTCTTCTGAAAGATAGAGTTCCAAAGATTGCAAAGATAAGCTTATGAGATTGAGAATACTTGACGAATAAGAAAAATCCTTAACCCTTCATATATCTGTGGTCACAAGGAAAAACCGCTAAAGTCTGTTTTACTCATTTTTCAGGAGAGCAGTTTAAAGTGACTTAGGCTGTTAGGTTTTTTAGAAATTGTGGCCACATATAAAGCTGAAAAAAAATTTACAAAACAGATTAAAGTACGCTGAATCTAATGGCATCAAAATCTCAATTTCGTATAAAGTCGACTTTAGCGGCTATGGTTTGTGGCCACAATATCTGTGATGTATGTGTCTAGTTGCCTATCGGAGAAATGCCCCTAGAACGCTAGCGCCAATAAAAATACATATACAAAAAATTGTTTATATCGCTTCCTTGATGTTCATCTTTCTATTTCCTATCGAGAGACACGACGTCCGTGTGTGCACTGGAGAATCGATAGTTTGATTTTCAAGATTTTGGGCTTGATGGACTCGTATTGGCCCAAGGAAGGACACAGAGTACTTATTAACACGAAAATAAAACTGTATGCGAACCACACTTCGAAGAAATAGACTTGATGGAAAAACGGGGAGTGTCACTTCCAATAGGACAAAAATTATTCAATTTTTTTTAAATTATGTTATTGAACGAATTTGGACAAAAAATGTTCGCCGAGTCAGCTAGTTTTTGAATAAAACTTTTTTTTTTTGGTAGACAGTTGCAACTTAAAACTGGTCTTGTCTAAGTAAAATTCTAAAATTTGGAATAATTGGGAGAAATGTGTTTAAGGCGAGTCGGAAAAAAATTCACTAATGTGTTCAAATCCATTACCATTAGGAAACAGATCTGTTGTAAAATTTAATTTAAACTTACGAAATATATATGTATATGTACATAACAACGCTTTGGTAGTTAAAAGTAGTACTTAATGTGTAAAAAGATAGACATTTTTTGTTTAATTGCTAAAAAAGTCTTTTCATGTCTTTAGGACGCGAACAATCTGGGTCGAAAACAACTTAGACGAAATCATTCGTGCGCACGAAAACGTTTTCGCCTTACAGAATCTGACCCCTGGTCATTTTGTAAATATTAGCTGAATAAACTAGTGACGAAAGCGATTTATTTAGCCGGCAGTCTCTTTATTACTTTCTAATAAACAAACCCGCCCCCTCAACCTCTTAACTAAAAAAGAAAAACAGATTTTCAAATCCTCTGTCAACTGTTTGGCAGTATTTTTCAGTTGGAACTACCTACAAGAAGTTTCGTTTATTAAAAAGTACCCAGTAGGATTCTTGCTGCTAACGAATTTTTTGGGTCAGGGAAGTGTGCTAGTAAAATTGATATAACTTCCGCGTGTACAATTTCCCCTGCAGTTTCCAATTTTTCATTTTTGTGTGTCCTTTTTAAATGCTAACTAGTTTTCAAGTATGTTTTAAAAAACTCAGCACACATACCTATATAGATAAATGCAAATATGTACCCCTTTCCAAAACAAATCTTCGACTTACTTTAATTTCCTGGCCATCGGACAGTGGAGTCGGCGGTGATGAAGGCGCACTATAAGACTGTTTCATCTCGATCTGTTGCACCTGCTGCTGTTGATCGTGTTGATCCTGTCGACCGCCGCCCGACGTCGATTCGGATGTATTCACAACCTGCTGCTGCTGTTGACCCGCTCGCTCCACCAACCCGTTTTTGATGGAATAATCCAAGCGCTCCACATTCTGTCGAAACTCACTGATGTTGAAAGGTTTATAGTCATGGACTAGAGTGGCGGTGCGTAAGTCCGCTGACGTCAAGTGACTCAGCGAGCCTAAGACACCACGCTCATTCATCGAACGCAATTGGTCAATGGACCGATGCAAATAGTCGCTAGTAGGTATTTCCGCCATCAGTGGTGAGCTATGATGATAATCCAACCCTCCTCCGGGCCGGTATTCTATTGTTCGACCCTCCAGCTTAGGCTTCCGAACTCCAAACGCGAGATGATGGTGATATTGATGATATTGAAGGGTGGGTGGTTTCACTTCAGCTGTGTTTTTGAAAACAAAATACGGTTGTTTCTTTATATTTTTTTTCTCAAATTCTGAATTTTTTTTTCAAATTGGATATGCATATTATATATTTTTTGCAATTTGCCCGTTTTATTTTTTGCTCACTCTCTTGCTTTTCGCGGTCGTGTTCTCCCGCAATTAATTTCCATACAAAAAATTCACGAAAAAAAAATCAATAAAAAAATAAAATACACTGGGGAAAGGAAAAAAATGCAAACATGGCAGAAAATTTGGCGTAACACAAACACAAACGAACAAAAAAAAAACGAAAATACACAGAAAACAGCGTGGAACCGGCTCGTTGCGAGGAAAAAAAAGGTGTACACACGGAAAAAAGTGAAATAAAATGTATAAAAAAGCGAAAGAACAGAAAAAAAACCGAGAACAAAATGGACAAAAAAACGAACACAAACGCGCGCGGGTGACGACGATTAACGAAAGTGGTGTCGGTGTAGCAAGGCAAGAGCCAGACAAAAAATAAAAGAGGCCAAAAAACCACACATCCACAACAAGTCGAGAGAGTGGTGGGCATGGGCGATGGGCACGTAAACAATGCATACACTTGTGCTGCTGTTGCTCGGTCCCGCTGTATTGGTTTGGTACAAGTATATCTAAATCATATAAATTCCGTAGTTGAAGCAAAAACGACGAAAAATTAAAAAAAAAAAAACACACGCGACACGAAAGTGAATTGTACTACTCGCGGGGAATCTCTTTTGCATCCATCCTCCAATCTCTCAATTAATTTCTTCCTTCACATTTCACAAAAAAGCAAAGAAATTTTGACAGTTTGTACTCCTCTTTCCAAATTGGAAATGGAATTTTAGTTCATTTCACGCTTTGCATATTTTTTTAGTACACCATTCGTCGGCACACTTTCGCACTCGCCTTCGCCTTCATTCGCCGAATTTTGGATATTTCATATTTTATACACGGACACCGCCAGCGCCACCGCTGCACGCCGAACTTTTTGCGATTTTAGTTGCATTTGGTTATCTCTCTTCACTTCAAGTGCCAGCAATTAGCCAACAGGAACAAAAAAGAATTATTTTACTAAGTTTTGTTTTCTCTACTAACCACGTGTTTCGCTATTGCCCCCGCTCTTTCGTGCTGTTGACAGTTTTTGTGTTGCTCTTGTGATTCTAAATCGGTGTTGTTGTCTGGAGGAAAATGCACAAAAAAGCAATCAGAAATAGTATGGGAATCGTGAAGTTTTCTTGTTTTGTGTGCTGCTCTTTTGAGTTTTCCTCTTGCTTTCTGTTTTGGTGACGGATATTTTTTTTGCTTCGCTCTCAGCGTGTTTACCTCAGCAGAGCAAAAAGTAGACTGGTGTGGAAGTGCTTGTAAAAAAAATAATTTTGAACCTCGGCCACGGAAAAAAATTCCCCTCCGTTTTTGAAGAAAAAAAGACGTGTTCCCTTCACCCTGCATCATTTCGTACTCTGATGTGCTTAGAGGCTGATTTTGGTTTAGCTTGGCGGTGTGTGTGAGGTTTCTTTTTTTAGGTATTCTTTTTGGGTGAGTGATTTTTGGTTTGGTTTGCGGAGTTGAAGAAGGGGTGTCTTCGCCTCCTTGTTCTTGTGTCACTGTCACATGGCTGTAGTTGTTTTTTTTCTCAATGTGTTTGCTGTTTTTTTCTTCATTGTATGTTTTGATTTGATTTCCTCGTGCTCAAATAACCCATCGCATTTGGTTTGGTGTGCGTGCACTCTCAATTATTGCGTGTTTGTCGTTGAGTCTTGAGTAGAGCTGCGAAGAGAGGGAAATCTGCGAAATGAAAACCAGGGATGGCTTGTAGATGACTGTAGAAGTAAATCATTCGTGCACACGAAAACGTTTGAACGTGCCTTACAGAATGCCAATTCTGTTCTAGTTTATTTTTGATGAGATTGGTTCGTAAATCGGTTTTTTTTACCCCTTCAAACCGATATACGGGAACGGATTGGTGACTTCGATACATTGTATTGTGTATCACCTATATCCCGAAAGGAATGAATGATAAGGAGATGAAATAAAGTGAAATTAGGTTGTAATCTACTCATCAGTTCCAGTACCCGAAACTCAATGGTATTTTAAGAGGTAATTGAAACTAGGTCTCACTTTGCGTGATTTCTACACAAATTCAGTAAATTCGTTAAAAAATATTGATGTACTTTTTTTCCGATCGAGCAAGTATCTATATTAGGTAATTTTATTTTGTTTTAATTAAAAGGACGTTTTACCTATCACATACATGAACCACACGTATTGGGTGCAGCAACGTGTTTCATTCTAGACACAAACCGCTAGCAAACCAGCGAAACATAAGTTATTGATTTTATTTCATGGCGCTGTTGGCGTTTGAGGGGATAGTGTTAGTTTGAGCCAGGCTAGTTTGGTTTTGATTAAAGGGTAAATCGGGTATGTTTCCTGGTTGGTTGGTGCTTTATTTAGATTTGTTCTTCTTGATTTATGATTCTGTCAAGTTTGGATGATGTCTGGACTGAAAGCGCCGAAAGCACCATTGTATAAACTTTCAGATGGCGGGTGCATTTGATAGACTCGACCCTCATGTTATCGAGCCACAATGTATATTTGCAGGAAGTGTTTCCCTTGGTCGCGTAATCTCCCGTTTTGGCGATTTATCGCGGCCAGCAAGATCGCCCATCGAATTTCCATTTTGAGGTTAAGTTCGAAGTTTTTTGTTTGCTGTTTTAGGAACGCATTTTTATGTTGTGTAGGATTGTGAATATACTTTAACAATAGGGTGTCGAAGGTGTTTTTGCTTGCGACAAAATATTTTGAATTCGAAAAATAGTTAGGCATTTGATTGATGATAACCTTCTGTGGGAATGTGCAGTTTTCTATTTATTGTACCTTAAATGCATCAAAAGTGATTCGTTCGCAAATTCGTCTTTCGCCCTCATATGAATAGGGCTTCACACTACAATCGACCAAAGTCGACAGCCGCACTGGTGCGGGCTAAGCAGTTCCTTGACAAAGAATGGTCAATGACACAGTGCGGGTAGACAAAAAACTGTCTCTTATATATAATGCTAAGGTGACTGTTGCATCTTCGCAGTTTAGAGGGTTTTAATTTTTATATGTTGCTTGAGGTTTAACTGGATTATTTGTTTTGCTATATATTAATTTTCATATATTAAAAATCAATTGGAAGTAGCTGTTAGTAACCAACTAAAGAAAGATTAGGTAGGCATTTTTATGGACTTAAAATCCAAATAAACGTTTTTTTTCTTCCCCTTGGGCTTGTGCCTTTACTATGTACGCTCCTCAAAAGAGCTTAACAAAAAGGAACCTAACCACCAAACTTAAGAACGCTATAGAAACTTAATCATATACATTTTAGAGAACATTCAGCAGGTACACTCCATCAACTGATATAAACTAGTATTATACACCTATACATGGTCACGATAAACACTTTTGTGGTTTGTGAAATATCCCCATTCAGTTCTGGGCACTCTTTAACTGATTTAAGAAACCACATGAGGGTAAACAGATTTACTTTAAGAAGCTAGCCACAACAAATGGTCTGCCATCACAGGGTGAAATTGACAGAGCTCCTTAAGGATATGTACAAGTCAAAGGACTAATTTTTCGTCTCAAGAAAAGATTCGATGATGACATAAACAGAACACTAGTTCATCAGTCCGTGTATACATAGGCATGCAGTACATCATCAGTAGTAGGCCTTTCAAGTGTCACGCCGCAACTGCCACGGAGCACCATAATAAATCATTTGTCTCAATGTCACAGATCTGTTTGTGAACCAAGCACGCCTGCCTTCCATATTACAGCAACCACCCCAAATGACCAAAATCACCAAACGATTTCTTAAAAACCCAAAGAGATACTGGCGTTTGGCATTTTCTTAACTTTCGACCGATTTTCGGTATGAAAGGACGCCTCACTGTGACTAAAGCCCGTATACAGTAAAAGGACGAACGCGTTTGATGGGAACGCATTAGCAGTGCCAAAGATAAACATGACAGGGCGCATTTTGCCATTTATATTGTGTGATGTGGTGACTTTGCCCCGCCGTACATACAGAATCATAGTTTATATGCCAGCAGCCAAGATGAAGAAATGGAAAATGACAAAGGAGTGGGAGTGTGTTGTGTGTGGTACCCACGGGCTAGTTCTGCACAGCACCACAACGCCAGTCATGGTCATGAACATTTTTATTGTTGTCTGTCTTGTTTTTTTGTTTAGGTTTTTTTTTTTTTTTTTGTACTGCCGCATGTAGGTATGTGTGGTTGGCAAACTGGGAAAATACCGTGAAAAATGTTATTTTAAAGAGAGTACACAGTTATTCATATTCAAAAGATGACATCTGCATGATGGATACGTGTGTTAGGTGAATGAAGACAGGTTTATTTACGAGTAGATGAACTTCACTCTATTTTTGGTTGGAAACTACAAACCCTTGGCGCAGCTCTGTGTGACTCTTTGACTACTTAATTTTCCAATTAGTAGCTGCTGAGGTGATTGTAGGTTTCCGAACAAAGACCATGTGTCATTGAGCTTGCGGTTGCAACTCATTAAGCTGTTCCTATCTTTAAATTTTAATAAAACAAAGTCTGTGAGATATCGAAATCTTTTATTCGTTTTAAAATCCTTTCGATGCCATTATGTATGGAATATAACATTGTTCAGATGTCCACTTCCCTGGGAGGCGCGCATCCGAAATCTCCAATACTCCATGACTCTGACGCATAAATCGGGCTGAATTAGACCGATGGTATGGGTTATGTTGGCTTGGAGGGCCGCTGTGGGTCGTGGCTTATTCGCATAGACCTGCGACTTCAGAAAACCCCACAAGAAAAAGTTAAACAATGTCAAACCGCACAATCTCGGTGGCCAGTTCACACCACCTCCACGTGAGGGGACCATGCCCTCGAATCACTCATGCCCTCGAATATAATATGGAGTGAGCTGTATGTCACATTTTCCGAACAGAACACCCATTTTGATAAAACAATTTTATCATTTGCACGTGTTGTTGAATGCTATGTCCGTCCATGGTGATTTGGCATAACAGGCTGAATAAATGACAACCAATTTGACAGATGAAGCTTCATCAATATGGCCGCTATCAACTGCATGTTTGTTCGCCCTTTCAATGAGCTATCTTTTTCGCGTCTTTCCACCCGTCTCCGACGAGTTTTTCGTTCAGATTTTAAAAACGATTTTGACTCGTTTTTGGACGTATTTTGGTCGTGCTTTTTGATGAGTTTTCCAAATCGTTTTCGATTTATTTATAGACGTAGTTTCGATAAGTGCTTTTTAATTTTACTCACTTTTCTATGACCAAAAAGCATAGCAGTTGTAAATGTTGCCTTAAGACATTTAACTTTGTCTGGACGTCGTCTTCTAGTTTTCTTAAGCTGGTTTCAAGACCCTGCCTTATTTAAAAACAAATGTACTTTCAATACTTTCTATTTTTTTTAGTTATCTTCTTTGCTGATACGATGGCCTGTAAGATGGTAAATTTCGTCCTTGTAAGTGCAACGATGCTTTCTACAAGCGTAATCTATTTTCCATGCACCCCTATTATTTCTGAGCAAATTACATAATTTTCTTTGGGTAGGTTAATGAAATTGCTCTCACCATCTGCAAGTACTCGCACAAAACGTCTCTATCTCTACAAATATTATTCAATGTCCGGAAGAGATATTTGGTGGGTGAATTTCCAAGCATGACGAGGTTGTATCTGTCATCAACCCCATAATAAATGGTTTCGACAGCTCTACTGTAAATCCCACTACCATAAATCGATAAAAAAAAAAACCTACTCACCAATTCTAAGTGGATTTTGGCTCCTATCTCTTGCGGTCCTTCTATATTCTCTACATCGTTTTGCGACCACTTCTCTGTTTGGAGCTTAATTGTACCTCCCGGCTATTAAAAAAGTTTCCAAACATATTCTCTCACCTTTACCTTCTGTTTCACTATTTCCCATGAGTTCAATTCGTTGACTGCACAACCTTTGAGGTCGAAAAAATTCCCAACTTGAGTAAAGTCCTTTGTAAATCGTTTTATGATAGTCTCCCAATCGAATAGAGAAAAACTTTACTAAATCAAATTAAAGTTGGTCGGTCTTAAAGGTGCAAGGTAGCTATTTGTTTTGAATAAAACATGTATCATCTCCTAACCAAGGACCCACAACATGTGGCACATAAATATATTTAATTTTGCGATTTGCCAAAAATATTTCGGAATGCTACGAATTGTGTCACCGAAAACAAGCAATAAATTACTGGAAACATATTTAATAAGCATTAATAAAGGAATATTTCCAACCCCCCTCAAAGGGCATTCATGTGTGTGTTTGCTTTTCTCAAGTGTTTGGTTTCGGCTTCTTTGCCTTCTTGGTCTTCATGTTAGTTGTCATTCGCTGTTGCTGTATACAATCCTATAGTAAATGAGATGACGTGCAATGTTGTTCTGGTTTTCATAAATCATTATCCTTTAGCGATTATTCTCTGTTCTTTGACACAGCACAACCAGAAATATTTTCAGCTTCAAGGAGAGGGGGTGGAAAATTCCTTTTGTTTTGGAGAAATCGTTATTTGCTGCGAAACAAAAAAATAAATCAGAAACGACTTGAAAACGGCAGTGTTTTGATAACATGTTCATCCTGATATGCTTGTATAGGTTTAGGAACAATAGATCAGTAGAGTGCAGCGATGCTCTGTTGAACGAGTAATCATCATCTTTAAATTGTTCGTCCCATATGACATAGAAAACCGCATTTGTTCGTTTTGAGTTCCTGGAAGACGATTTCGTTCATCGGCAAGTTCATCTAAGAATCACAGGCGATAGATATTTCGCAGTAAATGGCGGCGACTACTGAATTGGCTGCGATTTGCCAAAATCCACACTGAAGACCAAAATGCGAACATCTAAAGGAGGCTTATGCGAATGTATACTAAATAAACGAATATGCAAACTTTCTAAGGCAACTTGTGCAAATAAATGACCTAGTAAAATAGTTACGGATGTGGATTATGCGATTTCGAGGAAAAAGAAAAAAAAATGTAAATAGTTGGAGCAACAGGTCCTTAGGGGCACTAGGGCTAGAACCTCACATCATTCGTTTTTCTATGAGTCTCAAACGGCTCTTTTGTGACAGCTATTATCGCGGATGTTTGTCAGCGTTTGCGAAGGGTGGCTGTGGAAAAAAAAACTTAAGATGCAATTTGTGTTTTATTGCGGGTATCGAACTTGAGATCCCTCGCTAAATTGTATAACACACTCACCACTAGGCCACTGAGTTTACCTTCTGATGCTAGTCGACTGTTTTTGTGATCGGGAAATATTTGACAGAATCAGTTTTTTTCAAACGTAATTGTTTGTTCACGACGTATATGCCGTGGGAAACTTCAGAAAACATATAATTCGTGTGTCTTCTGAATGACTCGGCCGATTGTTATAAAATAAAAACTGAATGTTGCTCCGCTAAGGTGTTTATTACGCCTGAGAAAATGATGCGGATTGGGTGAATAGTGATGCCAAACCAAGATAGACATACAAACAGATTAATATTTTACGTAGATAGCAACGGAGGGCGTTTCATTAATACAACATAAAACAAAAACGAAACAATTAGGTCTTTCCAATCTAAATTTATTTCATTTGGTTACTTTTACGTTAGTTTGAGGTTGTATTTCTATGAAACAGTCATATAAAAACTCAAAGCGCCGTACTAATAACAAATTTTTGTCTCGACTTTAAATTTACGGAAGCTCACAATTGCGAAATTTGAATGGAAAATATAGCCACTGTGAACTACTCGAATTTAGAGTCGAAACTAAAAATCACTATAATTACGGTGACCGTCCGTTCATTATAATAATGAACACTTTATTATGAACTATTTTGTTTACAAAAATATAAGTATGATTTTCTGTATTTCAAAAGTTGTCGTAAAAGTAACGTGCCCTAACTTCCTGGACAGGAAAAAAAGTAAATCTAGTAGGGTGGTGGCACCAGTAGTCCCTTTTCACTTATTTTTCGTGTTTGATTGGTCTTTAAAATCCCTTGTTCAACAATTTAATCAAGTTGGTTTATCTGAATGTTTGAAGTCCATAGATTGGAAAATTCTAAAAGCTATTTAAGTATGTTAGAAACCTAATGCTAACTATTTATAAAATAAGTGAATTAGCTTTGATTTTGGAGCAGTCGGCCCCCAAAGTTCCAGTAGTCGGGCATGCAAGTATCCAGTAGTCAACCTCAATTCAAATTACACATTTTCATAAGAACATGGGGGCTGACAACTGGAAACCTTTAAAGGAACCGTGTCTTTCATAGTCAGCCCACATTTCTCTATTATATGTACTGAACAGGGAGGGTGGCTACTGAAAAACAAAGAAAATTGATCGAATTATTTGTTAGAATAAAGGCAGATTGAATTTTCCATTCATTTTGTATATTCGGTTATGGATAAAAAATTAACAAACATTTTTTTTTAACATTTTAGGTTAAGAAACAAGAAAACTATACTGTTAATTACACAAAATAAAAATAATTAAATGGATTGGTATTTGTATCACTTTTCCAAAATCACTTCGACAAACTTTTTTTTTTGAATACCACTCGTTTTCTGCGCTTATGATAACTGTACGCAAACAAATATTTCTTACGCGCGAAGCACCAGGAATGTTGCTACTTTTTGGACACAGATTGAAGAAATGTTAGCCAAGGGAATAATTATTTCTCCCTTGCGCTGTTTTTTGTATTCCAGAGGCTGACTACTCAAAAATGTGTTCTATTTAAGTTTTTTTTTTTTATAAATTCTTTTTTATACCTATTTAATAATTACAAATTTGTTTCTTTTTCAAAGGCAACCAGAAAAACACAACACACGTCGCAGACACCGCAACGGAAACACAGCATACATGTTTTGCTCGATGTGCTCCCACCAACCCGAAAACAGAGCTACAATCGAAATCAATTGCTTTTGCATTTTGTTAGCATTTATCAAAAAAAATATTTACTGTAGCTCAGCCGCTTCATCGAAAAAAAGATCAATGACAGCTCAATGTTGCAAAGCTTTGTTTTGCATTTATTCAATGATGGAATAAAAGAAAAAATTTTAGTCTCGACTGGAAATTTACGGAAGCTCACAATTGCGAAATTTGTATGAAAAATATATCCACTGTGAACTACTAAAATTTTGAGTCGAAACGATAAATGTTTATTGGTAAGGCCCAATATTTTCCTAAAACTTTATAAAGAAAGATGATTTATTAGCTGGTTGAAGGAATAATGAATGATTGCAAAACTACACTGATCTTCTTTTTGACATATGACAATAGCTTGACATTTCAATTGACAGCTTATAATTATTGACAACAAACAATGAAAGTTAATTATAGGCAAGTTACACTGAATGTTTTTATAGTAGGTACCTACATTTAAATTGATTTCAACATTAACATTATTCATCTTTGATCACAACAGTTGAATGAAGAAACAAATAAACTAGAAACCTACCTACCCAAAGGGTGCGTTTCATGTTCTCTGAACGTCTAGCGCATAATAGCCAGGAACGGCCCCTAGATATCTATCGCCAGCGGAACAAAAATGACAATTTTTAATAGATCTTCAGCGCAAATGATGAAATTTTTTATTTTTAATTTAGAGTTTGACAAGCTGCGCTGTTAGTCATCTAGCGGTCAACGGAACTCGGAGAGATATTTTGGAGCTGCGCCATTTTCCTAACCATCCCCCACGAAGCTACACATTGGTTAAATGAAAACGAGGAGGGGAAGTTTGATGTGAATTGTAAAAAGAAAATGAAAAAATTATGGGTGCGTTCACTTGGTAAATCGCTTTAGTTTGTGACGGCGCTAAGTCGAGTAAATTCTAGTTTCCTGATTACATTCATTTTTTATTTTTTAACATTTCTTTAAAGAAAATAATGTTTAAACTTATATGTGATATAGGTGAGCCAAAGCTGAAATACTTGAGCCAAATTACCCAGCACAATGCCGCTTCAAACCCCAGGACCTACTTTTAAGAATTACTAAGCGCAAGCGCAATCGCGTGCAGTAGCAAATGCGTATCCATTACATTGCAATCACCCAGTCAATTGGGATAGTATTTATAACTAACATGACAAACAGATTCATTAAACCTAATTTAGTTGAGACCTGGCTGCCGGCTACCACCTGCGTCCGCATCAAAGGTATAGTCGCACATTCCCCCATAATTCATGAAAATTTATTTCCCAAAACAAAACTGCAATCGGTGATTACAACTCAGCATCCATTTCCAATCCCCACTTGGCTGTATTTGTTTCTGTGTTCTTTTGCTACTGCGGGGGAACACACACACACACACTGCACAGCCAATATGGTCAATAACTCTTTCGGCAAATCGAGAACCATTAAAACCTATCATTCGCCGATGATTGAACGGAATTGCGTCCGTCTGCCACGGATGATGCACCATGCATCTCCATTCATCTCCTCCAAACCTAATGAGACGACGAGAAGTTATCTGCACCGGTCGGGGTATTGTTTTACGTTGATTCCTTTTGAGGTTGGACGACGCGTAGCGTCATAACTCCTCAACTTTATTAGACAGAAGTCAATTAGTAGGCAGGTTTTATGGAACCCAGAAGCACAACTCGATGGTTTGGGCCAGAATTCAGCTGAGAATTTTCATATCAGAGCGGTCCTTCTATCGAGAGTTAATGACTTGAACAAAAAGCGCCAAGGACTCTAATTTGTTGTAACAAGGGTTCGACACGGTGTCGGTGGTGGTGGTGTTTGTTTGTCTTATACCCCTGGCTTATCTTTCGGGCGGGGGATGATATATTCACAAGTATTAATTCTCAACCCAAAATGACGACGTTTGGTCAACGATTTTTCACCGTTCCTTATGCCCCTTCCCATAAGATAAGCACTCACAAATTAAATTAATAATTTTGTGGTCAAGAGACCCCGGCTATACTGCCCCCCGACCGCATCATCGGCAGCCGTCCAGAAAAGCATTCGAGATAACATTGAGCAAAACACTGGAGATTTATTTCTCCGTAGGAAGAACGGGGCGCCGAATTTGAGTCCGCTTTTGCAAGGACATTGGCGAATTGTGTGGGGTGTCACACACCAATTTCGACAACCACTACTACACCCAGTTGTACGAGTACACCGGAGGTGATTAGTTTTGCGCAAAACCATTTAGCATTTACAAATGCAGCAGCAACAATAAATCTGAGAGTTGCTTTTGGAAATATTATTCGTCGTAGACGAATAATTTATTGAGGCGGAAGTTTCACTTGAAGTTTACATCTCGGTTTGGTCGGTGTTTCTTTTCTTTTTTTGTGTGTTTGCCTCTGTAATGAAATGTATCTTGGGTTAGATTAGAGGGTGTTTGGATGCTTTTTATATGCGATCAATGGCTGGGTGGAAGTGAAGTTGTGGGTATTAGGGTTACAAAGGTTAGAGTTTGTGTAATAGAATGAAAGTTCAATAAAGGAAGGATAACTTATGACAAAATTGACAGCATAGACTAATTTAAACATAGCAAAGAGGACTTAGGCTAATCGCGGGACGACAAAGCGACATCATTGTAAAGTCAGAAGAAAAGAATACATTTTGGTAAAAAAAACGCTGACAAAAAGTAGACGTGCTATTGAACGGCACAGCCTATGGTGTTCGTGGAGTCTTAAGAAACATTGTAAAAAAAATGCATCCAACTATGTCGATTAGTTTTCATGCCAACTGGTAACAAGCATGAAACTCTCAACAGTTTTATTGCATGAATTTCGCTCAAAAATTGGCCTTACAAAGTGCGATTTTTGCTCGGTTTTAAATAGTTAAAATTAACTAAGCCTCTCTGTTTCTCTGTTGAAAAAAACGAGTCCTCGTCGAACGTAACTTTCTCGTTCAACAAAATTTTTGGTGCAAATGAAAAGAAGTTTTGAGTAGCTATTATTGTACTTTCATTGGAAGTGGGCCAATGTAATTATTTAAAAAATATACCGTAGAAATATGAACACAAATCGATATTTCGGTACTTGAGAAATATTTTTAACACGTCACGTCAAAATCGTAAGTTTGTACAATTTGGCAGTACCAAATATTGCAATGTTTAGTTTGAAAAATACTATTGCTTAACTATTTAGCTGAAAACCGAGTACAAGTTACTGTTCGGTATGTAAGCATTACTTGGTTTTTAAAGTTTTACCGAAATCGAAAATGCGGTTTTCGAGATATGAGCAGATTTTAAAATTAGCGTTTTTGGTGATTCGAATTGAAAATTAAGGATGCAATCATTTTGGAAACATCAATTTTACTCTGAATTTTTTTTTTGGGTCAAAATCGTTACTGCCGTTTTCAGGTAAACTTAAATATTTAAATTTTTAAAAAAACTTTTTTCAAAAATTTATTTTATGATAATACAGAGAAAAATTGAGTTTTCCATTAAGTTAGAAATGACCATATTACCTTTGAAATTAATTTTTGTATCAATCGTATGGACTGTTTTCGAGATATTTCCAAATTTCGAAGGTACCGTTATTAGATATTTCAGTAGAAAACGGAGTATGCAGTCATGTTAACCTCACCCACTTAAGCTTAAATATCAGTTTTAGTTGAAATCGTTAAAACCGTTTTCGAACAAGTCGAACTGGTATGAACATTTTGTATGGGAAGTAATTTCAGAATCGAGTTCGAAGTTTTGTACGAATACAATATTTCTTTCTCTTACTACGTAATCGAGAAAGTTAAAAAGGAAAACAGTCTTCAAAGTCTACCTCCAATCACAATTGAGAATGCGCTAATCTTTTGCGAGAACATTCATTAGCCTTTTGAGAAAATGTCACTATGGCCACCTCGTAAACAAACCCTATCAACTTCCCTGCCCTCTGTTGCGCCTAAAAATTCTTAAACTTGTAAATTTCACTTCATCTAAAGACTGTCCTTTCTCAGTTAAAACTTGGAACTTAAGAAAAGATGAACAATATACTTCACATGAATTTTTCTTAATCACATTGTCCGTAAGCATTAATCGTAGTATAAACTCAGATGTCAAAACCAATAAACTTTCTCACCAGTAATGCCAGCAATTATATAATCGAAGTAATTTCCCCTTATCATGGTTGCCATCACTCAAGTCAACGGCCCCGAATCCAACTAATTTGCAAATATATCCCCCTTACGTCCTTAAAACTTACAACAATTCCCAATAGTCACAATGACAGGCAAAAACTTGAAAATGTAACTCCTTCGACAAACATGCAGAAACACAATGAACCCTTTTATTTAATTACCAAGTTGAAGGGACGGAGCACGGAGGTGGCATGTCTTGCGTTGCAAACGTTTTTCGCTACGTCACCGCGTTAAAAAAGGGGTTCCCGTCTACTTTTTGGCAAATAAACATTCGATGCGCTCAGAAATGGGTCACAATGAGACAAAACAGAACCCCACCGCCACCATGCGATGTGACTACTTTTAGTGCACATTAAAGCGGTACCTTGTTCCGAGGAAAATTATAGACTAAAAGTATATCCAAATGATTAATGCAATGTAACGAGTAATTAATGCGCACATCCCTAAAGAGTGAAATCGCCCATGCACTACTTTGATTGCAGAGCCTCAGGCCTGTGCAACGTGCAAAAAAATATCCACACACCAGCTCAGAGGTGACATAATTATCACCGCGCCCTCTGACTGATCGCGGCTACTTAACTGAATGGTTGGCTCGTAAGTTGTAATCCTTCCAGCTGCCGCGGCGTGACCGTTTTCTTTCTTTCTTTTTTTTTTCTGCCGGTATTCATCACTTTGGTCAATAAAGTTACTTCCTGTGCAGGAACTGTGCAGAAGCAAATGTGCGGCATATTAACGATTGGCTCCCAAGGAACGTTGGCGGTCGGTGGCTGATCTGCCTGTGAGAATGGACATGGAGGCTTTATGCAATTGCACTCACACTAAGCGAGACTGGCCGACCGCACGTTGTGTGTGATGTTCCTAAACTGGAATAGGTATACCTGCAGTCGACGGCGAATGGCGAAGGATGACGACGTTGATGTTGATGATGATGATATTTGACTTCGATGTTCATTAGTCTGCACTAATCACCTTGGCAATTAAATTCCCCCCGGGCGGCTCCTCCAATAAATCGTTTACTACTGCTTACTGCTGGCCGGTGGATATCCCTAAGTTATCGCTTATGATTTCGCTTGAACGGGATTCATAAAGGTGCACGAAGTGACATGAGCTGGGTATGAGAAAGCCACATAATGCTGAGTTGAATTGTTGTGCACTTGTAAGCGGCCATTTGAAAAGTGTTGGGGAATAGGAATAAAAATAGAAATAGAAATGCATAAGTATACTGCAAGTGCTGTAATACTCCTAGGCGTATTATGGTGTATCTAATGCACATTGTAAACTACTTTAACAATTCGCAGATGGTGTTGGATAATCTCTCTTTGTGCCAACCTATGTGATCTGATATCCGGGGTGTGTAAAAGGCGAAGAAGCCTCTGATGGGTTAAAATAGCCTCGGACGATGGCAGCCAACTCTCTGGCGTGTCACAGTGAAATAAACAATATCTTGCTCAGGTTGAAGCGGTACCAGGCAGTGTTGCCAGATAAAAAATCTGAAAATCTTGTTTTTCCGAAACAAAAAATCTTTTTTTCAAGATTTTGTTCAAAATATAAAAAGAGCGACATTTAAAATACAATTTTGATGTACTTTACTACTAATACATAAATCACCTAAATATCCATAAAAAAACGTTGGTCATAAGTTAATGTTAATCCTTTTTGAAATTTTGGAACATATTTGAATTAAATTGACTTACGGCTTATTCATTCCGGGTGTAACTCAGATTTACGTTAATTTTACACCCGATCATTAATCCGCATTTCTTAAACCCTATTCATATATTTCACAAATAATGACATTTGTTTTTTGTTGTTTTTTACTTGCAAATTGATTTGATTTGTAGTGTGCCGATTTAAGTTTTTAGTGCATTAGTCGAATCATGAAATGTATGTAGCATCCAAAATGCCTCTTTCTTCAGTCGGAAATATTTCCGGAAATTCACCACATCGTAATCGAGGACGACACGTTGATTTACCATCAGCTCTCCTTTTCAAGAATGATATCCATTTTTTTTTAAATCGTTGCTCCTTTTTATTTTTAATTTCATTTCCTACTTTTCTTATTTCTCGCGCCCTGCTAGATATATAATGTCAATATTATGAAATTGAGTTTTAACCCGAGTTAAATTAATTAAACCGGTCTCCGGAGTGATGTTTAAATCCAATCGGATTAAACGCTGTTAAGTTTAAAAAACTGGGTCTATGCTCGGGTTAAACGACTGAATATTTTGGACTTGAGTTAAATTTTTGGGTTTAACTCATTTAAAGCCGTGTGTAACCTTTAACCCGGATTAAAGGGAGTGAATAATATGGCCGTTAGAATCGCATTTCTTACCTATATCAAGATCATAGAATTTCGGTTCATTAAAGTTCAACAAATCCTTTGTAAAGACACAAATTTCAACAACCATTTCAGTACCTACGAAACCATTTTTCCAAATTCGTTACATCAAATTCGTTAAAATTCATGTTTCCTTAGAGTTTATGAAGACGTTAGTGACACAGAAATTGTGCATGGGCTCTGTTCGACTCCCATTATATATAAATAATGGAATTAATAAAAAGCGTTTTTCTTCAATAGAAAAAGTTCTTTTAATGTGCTATATTAAAAAAGTTCTTGATATGAAAAATCTTGAAATTTGATGATTTCGAGGTTAAAAGTCTTGTACATATTTTGGAGCTCAAAAATCTTGAGAAAAAAAGATATATCTTGTAGTCTGGCATCACTGGAAGCAGATAGTCATAAAAAAAACCCACGTCATAAGAACACACCCCACATCGATTAAGAAGTCGCGCATTTTCACACCTGTTTAGCTGACACTCCCCCGACTTAGCTCATAAACCTAATCCCATTCCAACCCTTGAGGGTTGAAATCAAAACGCTGCCGGGCGAGTCAATTGAACATGAGTTTATTTATACGCCCGGCACTGCTACTAAACAGAATCCCCCTCATCGGCCGCCAGAAACGGTGCCGTAATTTCCGCTGATTTGTTTTTAATGATTTTCCTTCTGTCTGCCTGACTGCAAAATATTGTCGAGGACATTCTTGTTTATTTATTTTCTTTTGGAATAAATTTCAGAAAAACTTCCGTTCTGCCACGTTGCGCGTCAACCCAAGGAATCAAACACGAATGCTGCGCCGGCCGTGCCGTTCGATTCAATAGAAAACGGAGCATATTCTTATCGCATAGGTAATCGCACTCTATACGTGCCTTCGTCTCCGCCCCTTCTTGTGAAACGGCTAAATAGACAATTTAATCACAGCATGTGGTCGGAATATCTAATTCAAATCGCATCGATACTAATAATTCAATCTGCTAAAAAAAGGCTAAACACCACTAGCGCACCAGAGGATGTATACTACGTAGACATGAGAGGATAGGGAGGATATGGATTTGTGAAATATTCTGCTGAGCAAACGGATAGTTTGCCAATTACATTGAAATCTTTGCCTGCTGAGTTGTCGTTGGAAGGATAATACAAAAAGCGACAAACAGTCAAATGAGCACATAAATCAAGGCAAAGGATACTCGTACAACAGCGCGCACGAAACAAATGTAAACATGGGGCGGGCGATGCGATGGTCGGATGGTGTCCTATGTCACTGGGATTTAAATTTGTAACCTCAAATCAGATTTCAATAAGTTAAAGTTTTGGGTGGCTGTGTGGAGGATATCTATTTTTAGAAATGTACTCCCTCGTGTATACTGTGGGTGGTTTTGGGAAAACAATTACAACTATAGAGTTCCGGGGAAAGGTTAGAAGGTTGCTTAGTGAGACGATAAGACTTTGCAACGAGAATATTAAGTTTTGCATTGAGTCGATTCGATACCATCTTTGGTCACTTGTTTCCTTTTTCGAGAGTGGCGCTGCAGTTTGGGCTATATCTGTATGCTTGAACCAAAAAGTATCTCCAGTTGGTTTGGTCCTGGTTTTCGATGAGCTGAGTTGTCATACTCTGGCCACATTTTCTTGTATGTTATGCAGAATTTCTCAAAGAAAAATCACTCATTTAAAATCAACCAACTTTCGGCTAAAAACTACCAAGTGATACTGTTAATATAGCTCCAGAGTTAGTGGATTAAAAATAACCAAGCCAACTTGTTTAAGGAAACTCTGTTAAATACCTATGTATAACCAGCGTTGCCAACCAATTTTGACGAAAAAATGCCTAACTTAAGAAAAAAAGATGCCTTTTTCAATAAAATAATGCCTAAAATATTTTTTTTATGTAAACTGCAACAATAAATCAAAAATTAAACACAAATATACAAAAATTAACGAAAAACTATTTTTATTTCAAAAAAAAAACTTAAATAATAAAACTAATATAGTTTTAGTCCATCAGATCAGTCTTGGTAATTAGAATCATACATTAAAAAAATAAAGAGTCAATCAATGTTGAATCAAAAAAAAAAAAAAAAAATAGAAAAATATTTGAAATAAAATATAATAGGTATAATATTTTCGAAAAAAAAACAAGCCTTAAAGCCCTGGCTAATGAAATAATGCCTTAAATGAAAAAGCCTTGGTTGGCATCAGTGTGTCTAACCGATTTATAAATTTTCTCTAAACCAACCAACTGGCTGATATTAATCTAGAAACTTGGTGGAAAACAACTGAAATTTTTTTTTTTTAACAGTATCCATTTAACCAATTTTTTTCAAGAGATGCCTACTTATGTCGTTTTCGATTTGGCATTTCAGATTTTTGCGTCCAGATCTTTATTGATTCTTGGGCGTATTAATTTGGCCGCAAAAAAAAAACTTTTTTCACTTGGAATGGAAATCTATTTTTACCAACGCGTTTCGAACTGTGTGTCATATCATAAACATTGGTATTATTAAAAGAATGCGTTAATCTAGGATGAAAATGGCCCGGGATAAAATAAAAAAATTGCTTTTTTTTTGCAAATCGAACATAAAAAACAATCTCGATAAAAAAAAAATTATTTTCTCTCAAATTTTCTGCCAAATCGAACACGAAATTAGTTACTTTTAATGCATTTTCCTTAATCGAGTAAAAATCGCACTCGGTTAGAACCAGTTTTTGAGCGTTGGAATTTTTTAACTGGGTAACATCTTTTGGTAAAACTTGCTCTTCTGATTAGATGCATGAAATATATTTTTATACAAATTTGCAAAGTACCTGTTAAACATATTTTTGTGTATACATTTCTGCCATATCTTCAACAGTGTGGGTATTTTATTTAAACTCTAAGAAACAACGTGCCCTAACTTGCTGAACGAGCAAAAAAGTAATCTAGTACCTTCTTTAAAATTGTTTTTTTTTATAAACTAAGTAGACAAAATTGGTTCTTTTTCTCTTGTCCATTATTTGGAACTCCAAAAAAAAAACTCACTAAATTTAGCAAAATAAAATACGACTCAGTACCTACCGAGGTACATACGGTAGCACATACTTTTAGTGAGGCTTAATCTCTCATTCCTGCTTATCCATATATTTTAGTTTCACCCCTTCGTCAGCTGTCAAATTTGATTGCTATTCCAGCAACGCGACGACTACGGTGTCCATCACACACTTCAGTTTTCAGTTTGCAATTGCGCGCCCAAATCTGAAGTTTAAAGTTTCTGCCTGTATGTCCGATGCCATTTTAGTGTCACGACCTACATTGGATATATTCGTGAGATGTCGCCAAGACAGCACGGTGCAACCGCCATTTAACACATTCCCCTCCATTGTTGTGGCACACCTCAGTTACAGCCTGTTCAACCTGTTTATTATTCGACACGTCATTCAGGAACAATCCATCCAGACCGGCAAGGGTGTGTGCAGTCGCAGTGCATGCATGCATATGCCACCCAACCTTTTACTGCGGACTAGAATCCATGTAAGGACTTCCATTCAGAAGTGGAATGTATTCTCACCCGTTGCCGTTGTCCCCCGAAGCGACGCACTCTCGTTCTCAACCAACAAATATATTTATCCATGCAGCTTTCAGTGAGCGTATAGTTTGTTTACTGTGGGCGTTGCACGATGGAGCAACCATCCATGACACTCTCGGCTCTTGCCTGACAATGCGCAAAACATACGCTCCGTCCTCCGTCACCGTCGAAAGGGAATGCACTATTGCCAAATTTGCCAGACCACGCCCTTACACGTCTCCAATACATAGGTGCCACATGGATGACAGTGAGTCTAGGGCACCCATGATTTACTGGAAGTGACGATGCCGGTATATGGGTAGATAAATGCAATCCCGACCGAAGTCCTTTTTGGTGGTTCTGACTTTTAGTCCTTGGAGCGTCGCTGTCTGAAGCGGCACACACACACATACGTTCGCCTTATAAGGGAAGTAAATAAATTCTCTAGTAATCAGGCGATACCATCATCGTTCAACTTCCACAGACGACATGGAATGGGGAATTTTATTGCTGAATCTCCAGATCCGAGTGTACACCTAAAGGTTCCTATATTTCACCTGGGACAGAGACGGACGAACGGATGGACGAATGGACGGCCGTTCGTTCGTACGTAGGTACGTTTTGGCCGTCGGATGCGGACGACATGGCTATGGCTATATCCCATTTTTGGGGGGATGCCGCAAATGCACACCAACGATTGGAACTGCTGCCTTTGGAGGGATATCATCGCCTAATAGTCAATCGCTCGACGAATTAGTAAAACTTTAAAAGTTGCATTTCGCTTCAAAAGGAAAAGGTCTCGAAAATTTAGCTCGCCTTTCTGTGTGCGTGTGCTGTCTGTGTCTTTTTTTCGCGCCAAGCAGATCCCTATCGGGCCAGATTGGAAAGAGCGACGCGGCGGCGTACGGTTGCCGATGAAATTATGGAGGAATCTCTAATTCCGATGCCAATTTACAAAATGAATATATTGCCGCATCTTGACGAGGATTTATTTGCGCTGCCAATTTATCTGTTGACATTCTGGGCAATTATTGTTTGCGAGCATCACGAGCACAGTGGCGAATAAAAGTGATGATCCACTTGTGTAGGGGCGACAGTAGCGGCAGGTGGGTTCTAGATTACATCAGTAGATTTATTGGTAACAGAATCAGTGCAATTGCTGCCCCATGAACAACTTAATCCGAGTTCGACCACTTTTGGAACAAACAACAAAAAGCTGTTGTTGTTTTTCTGCGAAGTTTTTCTTTGTTCGTTACCCAACAAGCTTCCCTAACTTGGTGCTAAAGTGTTTTTCCAAGTAATACCTACACTCATTTTTTTTTTTTTTTTCGTTTTGACATTGGTCGGACCAACTCCTCGTTCACCCGCAGTGAATGACACAATTCGTCTAGCCGCTAAAGGTGCTTGACGTAAAAAAGATGTCATTGGTCTAGGTCTTAACAAAATAGTAGGGGGGTCTTTTTCTGTTGAAACGGTCGATCTTGTAGCCAAAGTTGGGTTTGCATTTCATTTATAGGTTCAGGGATATAACTTCACGGGCAATAACTTCAGACAGGAAATAACTTCACCTTGAGTGGGAAATAACTTCACTGGGCAAGTGGGCAATTGCAAATTTAGTGAAAGTATTTCCCACCTGTAATTTGAGAATTTTTCGATTTTAACTGAAAAAAAAACAACTCGAATTATTTGTAAGGATTTTAGTATAATTTTATTAACATTATGAATAACGACTTTGCTACCCAATCTCACACCTACCCCCATCCCCAAACAGTATTCCCAGGAAGGGCATGATGCCCCATACATTTTTCACTTTTTATGAATTATGGGCTTAGATATGTCGTCGAGTTTTAGGAGACATTATTTACCAGTAAATAGTGAAGTTATTGCCAACTTTCACTCTATGTGAAGTTGTTTTCCATGTGAAGTTATTTCCTGTGAAGTTATTTTCCTGCACCTCATTTATAGAAGAATGAAAGAGATGATGCAGACCAGCATCGGTGTATTGAAACAATCTAATCATACCTCAACATCAGGACTGTTCCTACCTACTAATGACAGTGGAAAATAAGCGGCTGTCCGATGTGGTCAGTATTTAGGACGCTGCGCGCTAGTTAACTAAGAATTTACAATAAATTACAAAGTCATCACAGAAGCTAGCTCTTTAAGTAATCTTCCGCAAAGTGGCAATATGTTGGGCAAGTGCAAAATATGCCTGAAGATGTGACGGGAATCGAAGCAAACTGACACGAATGATCCGGCCCAAAAAGTCCTTGAGTAAATAAGTCATTTTGGTGGTAAATTATTTTTGTTATGAAGCCAATCAATACTTATTTAATTTCTGTTAGTATTAAGCTTGAAGTTTAATTAAATCAAATTAAATTACAATTAATTAATTAAAACTAGAAACAACCGATGGGATAAGACAGAAGGTTCATTTAAAAGACCATTTCAACCAACTTGGAAAGTTCAACTTGACGCAATTAACCATCAAAGACCGCATCAACTTAAGATAATTAAGGGCCATATTTTCCCCAGAGTGCAGCGCCACCTAAGTGAGTAAATATGAAACTGATTATCCCAGATATATGTTAACAACACGCTTAAATATTTTAAGCAAAGATTCAGAAACTTGCCCCACATCTTAATCTAAAAGCAATGACAGCCGAACAGAGCACTGTCTACCTACACCTGCAATTAAAGGCATGAAACTAATCATATATCTACCAAAAAAAAAAACACAACGGACAACTCTACCCACAATTTCGGTTTCCAATTTTGTATCCACAAACAAAAAAAAAAAAACTGTCCTGGCTATTTAAAGCTTATTCCAGCCTCCTGCTGGACCTGTAATCCAGATAAACATATAAACAAGCTATTCCACCCACGTTCACCTTCGAGTGTATCCCATTTAAGAGAGAGGATAACCTCAAGTGACAACCGAGGTTAACTTTTCTGTTAAACTTTTTAAATATCACCCCTAAGTGGAACTGTCGTTAGTGGTATGAGTTTGATACCTGTATTATGTTAACGCATTCGAAAACAAACCCACCAACCACCGCACATGTTAAATGACCCATATGTTGGTGGAATTACCAGAAAATCCTCTTGTGTGCCGTCATCATCACCGTCGTCGGTCGTGGTCGTTCGCAATGATGATGATGATGAAGATGGACAAATTAGATTGTCCATCGGGGGATTTTCACATAAAACGTTTTCCCAAAAAAAAAAACCCTCTTTTGGATAACCTTGTGTATTTACATAGGACAGCTAGACCCTTACGTCGAGGGTTGTTTATTAATGAAGAAAAATTATTTCTACGTACTGTAAAAAAAAACTGTCATGCGAGTCCGGCCGGCCCCCAATCAGGTCTTATCTCAATTGCCGTGAGATTGAGGACAATTACTTTAAAATGACACTACAAGCAAAAGAATATAATAAAGTACTGCGACCACATATCAAGTTCTTGTCTACATAGCTTAGTCTGTTTAAGGGGGGTCCATTTTGTGCCTTCTTTAACTAAAAGGAATGTTACGAAGTGCGGTTTTTCAAATGATGTTCCAGCCCAAGACTTTGGGTTTGGTTTGCCTACGTTCAAGGAAGTCTCATGGAACAACGGGCACCAAAATCTACGTCTTTTCCAGTTAGCAGAATCTACATTAAATCCGTATCTGTAAGTCCAAATCTCTTGGCGTATTTCCTTAGAAGACAGTGGGCCTTACTAACATTTTTAACCTTCACACTAAATATTTTGTAGGTCACAATATGCAATTTCGTATGGAAAATTTCTAAAAAATGTATAGCCTGTACACTAAAAATGATTATTAATATCGCGGAGTGTCCTGATAAGTTTACAAACAGTGCGCTAAGTCGCATCCTGCATTGCTTTTAAAATGTGAGCGAAAAGTTTTAATATAACCAAAATCCCAAAACCATCCCGTATTGGCAACCTTTAAAAGGGCCCTTTATTAGAGCAAGGGACGATTATTTTATTTAGTGTTTTTTCCGTGTTTTTTTTGGGGCGTTCTTAGGGTAATTTTGGGTCTATATTTCAGGGCGTTTCTTAGAACATTTTGCGTTCTTTGTGAGCTTCTTTTTGTTCTTTGTCAGATTTTTGAGTCATTTTTCGGAGCTCTTTTTGGACGTTTGTCGAAGCATTTTTTAAGGACGCGTTTCGGCCGTTTTTTAGGTGCTTTTTTTGGGGCGAACTGTGTTACATCTATAGCTTTTTGACATTGTTGAAGAATCACCTGTCAGTATTTCCGTGAAAATATTTAACCTGAAAAGGTTCACTCAGAAAAAAAATTGTAATTCCAACAATTTTCGTTGGTTGAAATTAACCCAAATATCAAAATCTTTGATTTAAGAATGAAATTGTTGGCAATGATGTGTAATAAAATACTTATGAGTATATATTATTCTTACGCTGAATACCTGATTCTTGAAAACTTAAAAACGATTTCTTGTTAACAAAAATAATATTTGAAACAAGAACTTTTAACTTAGAAATTTTTAAAAATCTCAAAATTCTTCTCTTAACAATTTTTTTTTCTGAGTGTTAAGACCAAATTTTAACTTTTAGCAACATGAAACGCTTTGCATTGCCACGTAATGCCACAGTCTTGATTTTCCAGTGAAGCGATCTGTTTTCAATTTGTATCGCGACGTCATTCGCAGAACACAGCGAACTGTTACTGGTGCATTTGCAAGTATTAGTACACAGAAGCGGAAAAAATAGATTTAGTTGTGATTGGGGGCACAACAAAATATATGGTATCAACAAGACATAACACACAACGACAAATCGGAGAGACCGTGAAGACAGCTATAGCTGTGAGGTATAGTTAGGGACTTTGTCTTGTCCAAGATATCTTGAGCAAATCATTTTAATGACTCTTGGAAGCCATTTCTATCACAAAGCCGATGTGTATGGTATGCAAGTTTTATGATAGAATCATCGGAAATCATATTTCCATATTTAGCGAGTCTTGAGGGCGACACCAAATTAAAGTTTTAGATTTCAGCTCAATGTAATTGCATTATAAAGTTGGCACAGTAATCTGCATTAGTATTGCTCGCTCGCTGAAGAAACTCTGATCGATCGGTATCAGTCTCGCCACCGGAAAGGACACATTTAAAGTTTAAAGATTTTTCCACTGAACCACCACCCGTGAACGTCTGATCAGTGATGCCAACCCGTATCGAAGATTTTATGCCTTGACCCGAAAAAAATTATGCCTCTTTCAGAAAAATTATGCCTTTTTGGTGATAAAGATAAAAATAGCTTCTTTTACTATGGTAGTACAAGCTGATTAAATTTGTTAGCAAACTTTTTTGTTTGTCGATCGATAGGTAATAAAACCTTTTTTGTTCTGTGTATTCCAAGATGCTAACAGAGGATTTTGTTGCCACTATTTTGTATATAATTTCGTTTGACGTTTTGTTTTAAGTCGAAATTTGAAACTTTTTTCTATGGCCTTAGAGAATATTCTAGATGCCAAAAGAACTTTACTCATAAAACAGTAATTTTCTCTTAAATAATAAAATAATTCTATTTTCTTATACCGAGGATTATTGGCAGCAACGATTTAAAAAAAATTCATTACGCTTGATTAAGCTGCACTCACTCCTATAGGGAATTTTACGTACTGCTCTTTTAGTACGCATAGTATAACAAATACAAAATGTCGCCAAATAATTTCTAATATTCTAATGATTTGAAGTATTTTTTTTATGTAGAACACATAATTTTCGTCTTTTATAATTAAATCACACGCGACACGTTTTTCTTCTACTACGGAGGGGAACAAATGGCCAGTCCTCGGAAATGTTTTTTCTTCTTTTCTGTGGCAGCTATGCCAAATTACAATATTGGATAAAGTTTTTGAGTTAGAGATTTTCGCTACACAAAATTATTTTTTTTTAAAAAAGTTAAAATAAACACTTAAATTTTTAATTTTATATATGATGGTCCCTCGCTGGAAAAATGCAAGACAACTCGTGACTGAATATTCGCCTGAAGTGGATACTTATTGGTGTAGTCACTTCCTCCATTTTGTTTAATATCCGTCGACAACATTTAATTGACTTGACGTCCTAAGCGACCGGCAATAAGGCCCGTCTCGAAGTGGCTGGCTGTCCATTTCGGTCTGCATTGCTAATTTCCCAATGTGACGACAATTTGTGTCGTGCGCGAACTAGAACTTAGTCTCATATAAAATTTCTACTGGTTGTTTTACTTCGACAAAGGAGCGTACACACTTGGGCAATGATAATCTTTCCTTCAATTGCCTTTGCAGGATGTTTAATCGCCCTTCTTGGGGTCGCTTACAAATATTCGGCTGGCATTTTTGGTGAATAGTGTGTTCTCCCCCAAAAAGTGAACGCGATGACAGTTAAACAAATAAACAGCTAAACGCCAAAACATGGCAAATACTCACGGTCTCATGATATACAGCCGCGTCTCTCCCAAATGTGGGGAATGTATTTCCGCCAGATAAACTTATTTCATATGCGACACTAAATTATCCGCAAGAATGTTGTTTATGCAAAATGAGCCCCCCCCCCCCCAACCACGCCGCAGAGAACGCTGCCAATCCCACAGTGGGAAGTGGTAAGTATGTTGTAGAGTGCCACCAGAAAGGTTGATATACGACTCTATGCATCCTAGGCAGAGTGTTTAAAGCATAAATCGCTGCGCTCTCTCTGGATAATAACTCAAGAATGAGCTGTTGGAACGAAATAGGAACACGACCTGAAGACAGTGAACACCAGACCTCCTCGGCGGGAAGTGGCAGAACAAAGCATGTGCACACTCAGGTGGAACATTCTTTTCCATACAATACACACCCACAGCCATGGTGGGTCATTGTTTGTGAGTTTTGCCCAGAGGAAAGCCGTCCGGCAGACCGCCTTCGCACCCACCGCCTCAGCGCCACCATATTGATGTGAAATCACCCTCCGGGCATGATGACGGTGTGGTGTGAACTTAAAGTGAATTAAATTCGGATTGCTGCTTAAATTTCCAAAAAATGAAAACGTACACATTCCTGGTAGCCCGCAGAAGTATTCCCCGAGGGTGGAGTGAGAGAGATACTTCTTTGCCGAGCGTGGGTGGTGGGCTCACGACAGTGGAAATGGAGAACTTTCGTTTTCGATCTCTTCGGGATGATTTTAATAAAACCCCCAACAATTTTTGCACACGTCGGAAGCGGGCCGGCGACTTGATGTCGAGCCCTGCGACAGTGACAAATTTTCGATTTATTTCATTACAAAGCATGCCATAGCAGATACGTACCCGCCGTTGCTGCTGGCGCGTCT
The DNA here is from genome assembly GCA_951230905.1 of Cheilosia variabilis. NCBI lineage: Eukaryota > Metazoa > Arthropoda > Insecta > Diptera > Syrphidae > Cheilosia > Cheilosia variabilis. Next base: position 142,578,884 of record OX579676.1, on the reverse strand, counting down.
TTCTGTATACATAGTTCTGATATGTTCGACTTGGATTGTTGTTGGGTCCTTTTTATTCATCCTACTTGCAGATGAGTGGAGCGGCAGCGGACGCAAGTGGAAAGGAAATCCAAATCAATGTGCAATGTGATTTATTTGGATTAGCCCAGGCATCCCATCTTGTGTGTTGGCGCGTTTCGTATATCAATTGTGTGCGCGATGATCGTCAATCCGTTTTGGTTGGCTACTGGTATGACATGCCATTAGGTTTGTTTTATTTTAACATCATAATCAGACTGAGGGTGACTCCAGACTACACGCAAGTTGAGAAAAGTATGCGTTTACGGGGTAGGGAGGTGAATGTAATGCTTCTATTGAATGGCGAGCTTAATAGTACATTAGGACACGGGAAATGTGTGACAGCTTGTCAACGTTTTCCAAAGAAATGTATCTCGTTGAGATTGACAGATTTTTCATTTGTCCTGGCGGATGGTTAATGTCCAGCAAGGATGTCAATGATTTTTGTTTATGCACGTGCAGGGGAGAGTCTGTTAAATTACATTCTGTTTATTAAGCTGTTTGTATACACAGTGCCGGCTCCAGGCAAACTAGCGCCCTGACAGAAAGCGCCCCTTTTTCATATTTGCACACATGGCTTTGTGATGTGGACCCATGAGGTAAACTTTCAATGCGTTTTTTTTATTGAGGTATTTTTTTGTTTTGAGATTTTTGAACTATAGATTCTTTTGTTAAATGTGAGTGGATGTGCAGGAAGTATACCTACGAACAGAGTGGAATGTTTTGATATTATGTAGGTAAAAAGTGAACTTGCATAGGTCTTGTGGGATTTTGAGTTAGATTCTTCTTGAAGTTGCAACATTGCAAGTGATGTGAGTTAATATGCAAGAAATAATTCAGCACAGGTGTGATGGATATTGTTATTTTGGGCTTATTTGATCAAGCTTTTTGTTTAAATGTAAATGGCAGTATTTGTTCGCGCAAGATGAAATTAATTTTTCTTTCCAAGCAATGCGCCCCCAGAACTTGGCGCCCTGTGCATTTGCACATCTTGCACCTATGACTGGTTCGGCCCTGTATATACAACCAGCTTTCTGAGATTCCGACGTAAAAGGTGGGTGCTGGTAAAGGTTTCCAGGGGGTACCATCCTTAACCAACTTATTGCTGTAATAAAGGAGCCAATGAAATGGGCGCAAACTTCGCAGTCAAAACCGGGCAGAAATATATTCCGTGGTAAAAATATAGTTCTTCCTCTACCAGCACTCTTGCCGCTGGCCCCCTCAATTTTTTTTCAAATTCGCCATTTGAATTTTTTGAATTTTTGAAGTTTCGTGACATTTGTCAATACAATTTTCTATGTAAGAATACTAGAGCACCAAACGTGAACACTCCATAAAAATATAGCTTGTAGTATTGTCTCTGGTCCAGGGTTCGGAGTTCGGTCTTTTGAAATCGTATTTTCAAGTAAATAGATGTAAAGAAAAAGCGAAGTAGAACTAAATTTTTTGAAGTAGATTTTTAGATTTATAAATGAAAATTTTTCTATTTTTCCAAAAAAATGAGGGGAACAAAAATTGCACATTTATTACTATAACAAAAAAAATTATATACATATGTATGTACATTTACATTACATTGCGTTTTTTAATATTTTAGAATCCATTGCCATCAAAAAATTTTTTACTTCTTTAAAATTTTTATTAAATTAAATATGAATTCTTCGACTGTATTTTTATTCACCATTAAGGAAACCCAACACTTTACTAAGTCTTTGAAAAATAAAAGCAACTTTTAAGTTTTAAGAACTAAAGGGTGATTTTTTAAGAGGTTTAGAACACAAAAAATTTTGTTATCATCGCTCGGTAGCGTTCACCATTGACAGTAACGCTGCGATTCGCATCATCTTTGAAGAAATATGGCCCAATAATGCCGCCGGCCCATAAACCGCACCAAACAGTGGCTTTTTCGGGATGCATTGGTAGCTGTTGCAATGCTTCTGGCTGATCTTCACTCCAAATGCGGCAATTTTGCTTATTTACGTACCCATTCAACCAAAAATGAGCCTCATCGCTGAACACAATTTTTCGATAAAAAAGCGGATCCTCGGCCAGCTTTCCAAGAGCCCATTCACCAAAAATTCGGCGTTGTGGTAGGTCGGCTGGCTTTAGTTCTTGCACCAGCTGTATCTTAAAAGGCTTTACGCCCAAATCCTTCCGCAAAATTTTCCACGTAGTGCTGTAACAAAGACCTAACTGCTGGGAACGGCGCCGAATCGACATTTCGCGGTCTTCTGTCACACTAGCTGATACGGCCGCAATATTTTCTTCACTACGCACAGTACGTAAACGTGTTGGTGGTTTAATGTCCAACAAAGTAAATTTGGTGCGAAATTTGGTCACAATCTTCCGAATAGACTGCTCAGAAGGTCGAGAATGCCGATCATAAAATGGAAGCAGCGCCCGATGAACATTTCGAACCGAGCACGAATTTTGATAGTAAAATTCAATAATTTGCAAGCGTTGTTCATTTGTAAGACGATCCATGGTTAAATTGCAAACCAAACTGAAGCTGTTTGACAGTGACACAAGGTACTAAACACACGTCAGCTGTCAAAACCAGTGTTGCCAAAACCAAACCAGCTAAAAAATCACCCTTTATTTGCATATTGCATGTGCTGTGACGAATTTGATTTTCTTTTGCTAATTTAAAGTAATTGCAAAACATACTGCCATACTTTTTCTTTGATAATCTTTTTACTAGTCGGCAAACCAAATAAGAAAAAAGAACACAAGAGAAAACTTTTGTTGGGTAGCGTGAAAGAGATTTTAAGTTTATTTCAAAAATTAAATCTTCGATAATCAGCGCTGCCACATAATTATTATCTGATTGATCTACAGAAAAAAAATCGAAGTAGTTTGTTAACCAAGCGGATTGATGAAGAAGATTTAAGAGATGTTGCGAAAAGCGAAGTAGATCTACTCCGATAGGAGTAAAGTCCGAAGTCCGAACCCTGCTAAGCTCAACTATCTCTGCTTCACTTCCTTTTCTCTTTCAGATTCTTCTTGTTCCTCTCCTTCTTTTTCATTTTCCTCTTCATTTATGCTTGTTTCAGCTTCTTTTGTTTTTTTCTTTATCTTTTGCTTCCTTTTCATCTGCTTTCTTCTCGCGTTGTTCTTCTTAATCTTTTGTGTCCTTGTTTTTTGCCTTTTTTTTACTTTATCTTCAATTTACTTCTTCTTATTTTCGCATTTTCATCCTTTTTTCTGATTTTTCTAATTTTTTTTTAGTACGCATCCTTTTCATCTTCTTCTTCTTCATGTTTTCCTTTGTCATTTCCATCTTCTTGTGGATTTACTTCCACTTTTTTCCCTTCTTAGATATATTTGTTCTCTTATACTTCTTCATCTTCTATTTCTTCTTCTCTTACGAATATTTGCGGGTATTTTGGGATACTTTCCTTATCCTATGCGTAGGGCTTAGGAATAGGGGCGTGGCACGTGCCATAGATCTCTACTCCTCGTAGACTATAATAACAATTGAATCCAAAACTTCATAGCCTTCTGTTGGAGGAGTCAATCTACAGAACAAAACATTCGCCGTCGCAAGGACGTTTTGTTTTTTAGCTGGAAAGGATCTGTACCGGGAATAGTTGTGTATTACTCAACACACCCAACTGTGATTGAACTTCATCGATTCCCTGGTCGGGCTAAGGACTTCCACCATGACGATTGAGTTGACAAAAGTTGAAACGAAGTGAATCGCGCGTCGCTATTGGCCGATGAATTGTTTAGGCTATAGTCAGCACTGAAAAATAATTCAAACTCCTTCCTCATGTACCCAGTATAACCACAGGACGAACCACATTTTTCCTCTACACTGAAAGCTCAAACACAGCTCCAAAACATGACCAATCAATTTAACGGAGCCAAAGGAGGACTAACAACTCCTTAAATGAAACAATCAGGACTCAATTTTTGCACTGGCCGACCCAACATTCGTAACAAATCATAATTCGGAGCCACTCACCGCCTCTTCAACTACCGCAACTCCTAGATGCAGTCAATTTTACTCAGCGTCAGCGCACGTCTCCCAATGAGCGGCCTCTAGTGATGTGTTTATTAGACGCCTCTATGAAATTATCACCACGTCTCAGCGCGACTCATAATCATTTGTTTTCTTCGACCCCAGCACAGCCATCTGTGCAGCTCAATAAGAGAGAGCACATAACACTATCATCATCATCATCATCAGCATCAGCAGCAGCATCTTCGCATCATTGCAGTGCAGCTCTAGTGAACTGTGTGCCGTGCCGCTGCTTCTTCCAATCCGGGGTCTCCCAGTCTCAGGCCTCAGCCAACATTGACTAATGCGATGTGGCAAATATGCATTCTTCATTTATCTTCGTTGGATGTCAGGTAAAGTGCTACTGCAAAGTGCTACCTTAAGGGCCGACGGCATTTTGCGGTAATTGTGCAAGGGCCGAGTAATTAAGAGCGATTACACATTAAGAACATATAACGCCACAGCAGCGCTCAGATTTTCCCTGGCATAGTTATTGAGAGGTGGAAAAACGTTTTCGCACCGAACGAACTCTCGAATTGTCTTGATGTGTGATTTATACGTGCATATGTCGTTTTGTGTGGCAGGACGATGGAATGTGCAGTATTTGGCATATGCCATGAAAATAAAACACGCGTTCCCTGGGAATATCGGCCGATGATGGAAGAAAGGTCAACTGACTGTTTTTTTTTTGTCTGATTTAATGATGGCAATGGGAATGTTACGCAGAGTGAGTATCTACCTGCTAATAGCAGTTATGTTTGGAGCGCGTTTGTGTCACTTGAGTCAGAGTGACCATATGTACAGTTTCTATATACACAATTGCGCAGCTTAATTTGACCGGGTTGAATGTCCTCGAAGTGGGATGGAACAGCAAAATAAGGTGCGATCTACAAAAATGCGGCATGCCCGCAAACACCAGGCACCCATTTACTGCGTGTGCCTTTCTACTAGACCAGTACTGTTTCCTTATAAGTAAAGCCTTCTTAGGGCAGCAAGAAAGAGAAAGAGAGACGGTAGACGGTAGTTATTAATAGGCTTACAAATAAATTGTTTAATGAAATCGATTTTGTTAATTAAAGTAGAAAAATACTTCAGTTCGGCGGGTTTTTCTAATAGTTTAAAAAAAAATTAATTGTGAATATATTTAAATATTTGAAAAGTCAAATGGCCTTACCAATAATCAACTTTAGTCTGGCAGCTTACGCAAAAACTCCACACTTTCCAAAATCGCTTTACCAATAAACAAATATAGTGCCCAGAACATCGGCTTAAATATCAATCTCAGTTTATCTCGGGCATTAGCTAAATAAATCCTCCCTAAATGTCATATTCGAGAGGAGTGCCTTAGCGTTTATAATTATTATATAAATTAATTTTATTAAATTGTAAATGCTTTCTGATTTTATTCGTTTGAACACAACAATGCAAGTGGTTTTCAAGTCTAGCAAACACAAGTATACTTTTCGAAAAAATTATCAGTATTACCTAAGACTTTTTGAAAAAAAAGTTTCTTCGCCGAAAATAAGAATCTCTAATGAAACAATGTTTGGTGTTATATAAGGCGTTTTTCTTTTTTAGTTCAGAGCTGAGCTTCTGTAAACTCTTTTTTGAAAAATATTCACTTCACGATTCAAGTGTGATCTTTAGATCAGCAATAAGATACGATTTCTATCATCAACCTACGAAAAAAATTAATTAGAAAACGAAGGAAGGCGTACTATAAAAAGTACTGAAAATTGTGTCCGATCGAATGATAGGGCATTACTGAACTGCATATGACATTTGACATATCAGCTGTTATTTTACGCATTTCCTATTTTGTGTTTTGTTTCTTTCTTAAAGGGTACCTCATAATTCACGCAAAATGTAATTTTTATAGAAAATACAGATTTTTTATTAAGAAAGCTTAGATTTTTTATTGATTCATAGAGTATACAGAGTATACGTACTCTTTTATTGAAATTTTCTATGAGCGTTGGCATCACTGTAAAAATTTTGCGTGAATTATGGGACACCCTTTAGTAGCATACAACCTAGAAAGTATTTTTCTTAAAGCTTTAATAGGTGTTTTTTTATTATGATATTTGGGACGACTTTTTAGGACATTTTTCGTTTTTGAAGATGGACCCACTTCAGACTTAAATTGCAATCACAATTAGCCTCTATAGGAATACGAATACCCACCCCCCTCTTCTGAAGCATATGGAAAAGTGAGTTTTCATAACAAAGCCGTAGAAGAACTCCATCTTTGGAAATTGCAAGACTTCCATCAAGCCTACTGTGCAGTTCCACTGATTAGCTCTTTTTTTTTGTTTTAATTACGAGTTTGCCAAATTCTAGAATAATAAGCAACTTTCCTTTGGGAATTGGTCCACTGGCGTAAATATCTGCCGGGCAAAATCAAAGGGCCGCCCTTTTTCGATCACAACAACAACCGTACTGATATACCGTCAGCAGACATTTTTCCCGCCTCTCTAAAGGGGTTCTTCGTCCCCTGCCTAGAATATAGCAGTCGGCATATAACCGACACAAAAAAACATCGTCGCGGTGTGCAGTCCTTTTGATACACCGCCATTATGATCATAATTACTTATGCCATTTGGAATTATATCCTATGGTGTGTGTGTGTGTCTGTGGAATGTTCACTCCATGAGGTCAGCGAGTATAACTGTTTAATTGACCTCATCGTCCGCGGCCTGCGCGACGGTTGACATCTCGAAATCTAATTGCTGATTCTACACTTGTTCGCCACCTTCCCGAAGCGAACATTCCTCAATGAGCCGCAGACCAACCGGACTAACAGAAAAAAAAACCGGCCGGCTTCGACATTTTCGGGTCACAAATTTTTCAGCGCAACACGGCCTGGCTCCTACATCCTATACCTGTATGCGCACGGTAGCCAGCCGGCCATCACCACGTAACGCGTTTGATTTCTATTAAATCAATCAAATCAATTTCGTTGCGAAAGTGATGAATTATATCAAAGCGGAGCCGACGGCACCGCTGTGCGCTCGTCCTCCCCAAAACCCTGAGAGGAAGCCCAAGAGCAACGTTTTTCTGTTTCTACTGCGCCGCGACTCGGATTTCAGTTCGTTTTGTGTTGCAGTTTGCAGATACATATCCCAGAGGTGCTTTTCGTGTGGATATACCTACGTACTTTTGATGATGCGCAGTTTAGAGCCTCGCTATGATGGCGGGAGCCATGTCGCTGTATCTATTTCTTATTTAGTAATCTTTTGCGTGATGATGTCGGCGACAAGGATGATGATTATGGGGGCCAAACTGCGCGGCTGGCTACTTAAAAAATCACTCACATACCCAACTGCGGGACAAATATTTTTGGCAAAAATAAAATGTTTGTCATATTTGTCCCCCCGCGGGCGCAGGACAACAAAGTTGGCCACCATTTCGAAAGCCTAATTCGTGCGTGTACCCCAACCTACCATCGCATCAGTGGATCATGGTCTTTGTCGCGTCGCGTCGCGAAAGTGAAACGCTGCTGTCAAGTGACCATAACTGGTATCACGGTGACTCGGATATAATTGCAGCGCGCTGATGGTGGAACATATATAGGTACCTATGGTGGTAGAAAAGTGGCAGCGGTGTGCCGGTTGACAGGCTTCGTACAATTGGCGTTGCATCATTTCCTCTGGGCCAGGCCAGCGAGCCGAGTAAGTACGGTCAGTGTGGTTTAATTGATTTCACAGCCGCAACAGCAGTTGACACATTTAAGTTATTAAAATGTTTTCGTATTTTATTTTTATTTTTTCTAAGCTCGATAATTTGTTGCCGCGTGAGTTTATTTCCGCTCCATATATTTATGGTGGGCCGAGTAAGGTCGGGAATCATCGGGCATGTAAATATAGATGTGAAGTGGGTAAGTGGATGGATGGCTAACAGCTGCGCGTTCGCTTTTGCATGAGAGTGAATGTGATTTTAATGAGAGCCAACAACTAGATGGGAACAAAAGTGAAATTTATAATTTTATGCGGCTAACATATTACATGTGCGTATGCGTATATGTTTGCATTGACGGCCGATCGAGATTGCTATTTGATAAGCCAGATCATTAAATAAGTTTAAAGCGAAAATCATGGGACTTTTGTGTAGAAAACGAGTGGTGTACCTAAACTGGTTGAAGTTCAATCGCTTTGAGTCTCTCTCAAGGGATATAATAGCTGATGGAAGATCGAATGAAGGGAATTCACTTCTTCTGTCACAGCAGGCAAAGACTGAATATTATATGCACTTTAACAATGGCTGTACCACGGGATTGAAATAGGGGAAGACTGGGTTGAAAGAAGCAAGGTCAAGTTGTAACATTTAAAATTTTAAGCGTTCTCCTCAAAACTCAGAGTCGCGTGAGAGAGACAAATGTTGGACTTCAAAGGACATAAGTTTTGTATTGATCGTCCGTTGGAGCCATACTGTGTAAGATTGAGGAGTTTGAAATTTGTTTGTATGTTTGGTATTGCTTTTCCCACGCAAAAAATACAGTTGTCGCTACACGGACAAAGTTTCATGATCAAATCAAGACAAATAAGCGCAGAACAAGAAAAGTTTGTCTAGTTTTAGAGCTTAGCTAAGGATTTACTATTACCAATTCTAGAAATATTACGAAGTGAAGATATTGACCCTCAAGAGTCAACGAAAAATAAACTAACGTTCGTGTCAACGATATAGTCACAATATTGCTAGAAGGTTATGATGGAATATCCCACATTAAAAAACCCCTTTACGGTGGGGGCTTTATCCCTTTTCGTTAGAATACCCCCACCCCACCACAAGCAACAAAATAAAAGAAATGCCTTTCAAACAAAAATAACATTTAACAACTGCATTTTTCAGACTCTACATAATACTAATCGTATTTCTTAACAAAAAAATAATAAAAATTGCGATCGTTATAAACAAAAATTAACAAAAAAATTGCTATCATAATAGGAAAAAATTAACAGGAACTTTAATTCAACCCCATCTCTGTACTTATTATTGTATTGGCTTAACAATAATTAAAGGGCAAATCGACGGAAGATGCTCTCTTACAATTTTGTTCGTTGACAATGTCACAACTCGACGAGAAAAAATGTGTAGCTGGCCTATTTGTTGACATTACTAAAGCATTTGATATGGTCAACCACAATATATTGTTAAGGAAGCTGGAGAAAGCTGGTTTTAGGGGTTTCATGCTTCACTGGTTCAGGTCTTACCTTGAAAATAGGTCACAAAGAGTGAAAATCGATGAGAAAAGGAGCGACGTAAGGTTTCTTAATTTGGGTGTACCACAGGGTTCTGTCCTGGGTCCAATTTTATTTTTAGTTTACATCAATTCTCTTTTTGCTCTTAGTTTCAAAGGCTTACCAACTGCTTTTGCTGATGACATTGCGTTCTCATATGGCACTTATAGTCCTTTAGACCTCGTTTCCAATATTAATTGGGATTTAGACCTATTGCGACTCTGGTTCCATCAACATAATTTAGTAATAAGCTCTAAGACCAAGATAATGTTTTACAGTTTATCTTCATCTACCATGTTGAATGCTAATGTTTGCTTTCATGCTCCTGAATGTTGTAGATTCAAACTGTTTACTTGCCACTGTTCGTCTGGTTTCTCTCCTCCCTCCTTTTATTGCGATTTGAACTGTAGTGATAAATGTTTTCTAGTTGAGAAAGTCAACGAGTTTAAATATTTGTGACTGACTCTAGATTCTCGGATGAGTTTTGCTAATCATGCTGAATCCCTGAAGAAGTATTTCCGCTGTACCCTGCGACATTTTTATTATTTGCGTAATGTATGCTCAACTAAACTATTAAAGACAATTTACTATGGTATTTTACATTCTAAGTTACAATATGGAATTGCTTGCTGGGGTGGTGTATATAGTAACAAAATACAACCACTTTTGGTATTGCAGAAATATGTCGTTAGAAAAATTTGTCGTAAGGCTGGTAGGCACTCTAGCTTTCCTCTGTTCTGTGCTCTTAAGATACTACCAATTCGTCATTTATAGTGTTTCAAGGTGCTAAAAACTTTCTATATGAAGTCTGGCAATCTCAATTTTCGTTTAATTTCGAGATACACTCTTCGTGGAAACCTTTCAAACTTATTATCTGTTCCTTATTTCCGTACCACTGCTTATCGTAACTTTTTCTCTATTATGTCTTATCGGTTGTTTAACATTCTTCCTCAATCAATAAGGACAATAACTGTACCTGATGGAATGTTTTTTAAAACCGTTAAAATGTGGCTTCTTTCCTTTCTATGTTGTTCTGGAATCTCATATTTTTGATGTTTTGGGTTAACTTTACTTTGACATTTCAAATTTTTTACTACATACTTCTGATATTTTTACATATTTTTTTGATATAATTTGTAAAAAAAAGAAAAAGAAAAAAAAAAAAAAATTATGTGAATTCCATAAGGGTTGAATGTCGCCAACCTTTCTTATATTTTCTTATATTTTTCTTTAAATTAAATGAAATTTTTATATTTTTGTTTTTATATTATTATTATATATATTTATATTTTTCTATTATTTAATAATTGTTAAGGAATTTATATGAAATAATAAAATATACTACTACTACTACTACTACTACTACTACTACTAAGGGTTCGGTTCACTAGTGTTTTAAAATCTTTATTATATGAAACTTGTGACTATGAAAGAAAATCCCTTTAATAGCTAAAATGTTCCTTTAAAGCTCGGACATATCAAAATTCGCAGAAAATTCCTCAAAATGGCGTCACTGGATATGGCAAATTTTTGATACAAAAGGTCGGTTTTGGTTTTCTATTGAACCTGCGGCTGAACTCGAAGATCTAGTGGTCAGCAACATTATTGTAAATTTACCCACTCCAATTGATATATAGCTATGCGAGTACATTTTTCCTGAATGCTGTTAAACTAGTTCTTTATTTTCGATAACGATACCTATTACGAGGAAAGTAGACAGAAAGTACTTTGCACATAAAAGGTATAAACACGACGCGGCAAATATTCCTTTTTGTCTCAATCTTGTTTTGAACAAATCTGTAAAGCAATATTCTATTTTATTGTGACTGTTTATCATTTTGTTTTTGCGAAATTATACATGCGGCAATTCAGCTACGGAAATTGAAATTTCATTTTGTCCTTATTTCATAAAAATTTGTGCAATAATAATTGCATTTAAATACTGGATGTATTAGAGATCTTTAACTAACCGTGGATGCTATCCCATTCCATACTTGCTTTAATTTTAAATGCCTACTCTTAAAGACCCGCAAAGCGAACTTGCTCCCAAACTTTATCCAAATACGTTGGTAGCTAAGTCAAATAATTTTGACTGCATAATCAAACATCCTCGACCAATATTTAAGGCACACACCCATTACATCGTGATATTCTCAACATCAAACAATACGCGAACCAACCAACTGACATGCGATCAATTTGCTGCCACAAACATTTGACTTACATTAAAATGCATAACGATCATAAAATATTTACACCCCGCACACATGCCAGCTCGCAGCTTGTATGAGATCAGTGGCAATTTGGCATGCGCGTCTTCTTATGCACACCCCAATGATTGTGAGGAATATACTGTTGATCCTTATTCGTCGACAATTTAGCGACACGCAACGCAATCGTGCACATGATCGATATACAATGGCTACTGGTTTGGCCGGCCAGACAGTTAAATGATGCATTTTGGACCAATTCATGCAAATCACGGGACCTGACTTCAAACTTCTAAAACAGAGTGATTATTATTATAATGAACACATAACGGTTTGTAAAATTGTTAGAAAGGATTTTGCGTTTTCAAGGAGAAGAACAAAACTCGACTAAATGGCGTCTGGTTAAAATGCTACTGGCGGCTGTTTTTTTTTTCTTCGAAAACCTATAGTTATGCAAATTTTGAGCTTACTCTGGGGTTTCTACGAAGAGCTTAATTAAATATTTATGTCAAAATGCGTGCGAAGTGGATGGAACGTTTTGATTGTTCATGAGAGAATACAGATCGAATTTAAAGGAGAAGGGTGGTTTGAACTGAATCTATGTAGGTAGAGGGCTGAGTTCGTATTTTGTGTGTTGCATATAGACTAAAAAAGTGCTTCACTTATTTTGTTGATAATTTAACAGATTGTTCTTATTTGTTTTAGCAGTGCTAAGACATTGGTTTGAATGAAGTCTGATAGGTGGCGCTGGTTTTTTTCTATAGAATACTTACCTTTTAGTGCGTATCAACCTTAATGACGGCGCTAATCTCGAGATCCAGTAAGGCAAGTGGGCCTTCCCCCATTTCAGGCACAGTTGGAAACTGACCTCAACTAACTTGGAGACTAACTGGAGGCAGCAAGATAGGAGCGAGTTGCCTGCACCAACAAAAATAAATATTGTTATATGCACGAAAAAGTTATAACATTTTACGAAACCGTTTGTGAATTTCAGCAGACGAATGCCTTTGTACAAATTACATGTCTGTATATACAATGTACGAATGCAAGAAATATTCACATTCATCTACAAACAAACATTAACAAATACGACGAATGCATTATTCGTAGAATGAAAAAAGTTATTTTCTAACGAAAGACTTACCGAAGTCGACTTCCAATTCAATTTAATTTTAATCCAAATTATAAATACATTTTTTTTGCACACATAATGGAGGAAAGATCCACTTTGAACTATTTTATTTTCATTTCTGTTTTTAAGATTTTCATTTTATCAATTTTGTCGCCATTTCACGAAAGTACGAAGAAGGTACAAAACCTTTGTACTACTCGTACGGCTGTAGTTACATATTTCTACCATAAAAAATGTAGCCCAAAATCGTTGCCCAGAAAGAAGCCCAAAAGTCGTTGAAAATATTTCCAATTCCTTAAGTACTATTTTTTGGTATTTTTCCCACTTTCTTCTGCAATAGGTCTTTGTGGCTCGTTGGCTCGTGTACCTACTTGTGTCAAATCAAAAAGATTGCAAAATAAATTGGTGTGCCTGCAAGTTGATCGAGTGTTCGATGTCACTTGACTGCAAGAGTGCTGCCAAGTTTTAAAAGTGCGGGTTTGTTTGAAAATATTTCTTTTTTTGCAGAACAAAAGTCTTAAAATCCCGAACTTTGGAGGACATCATCTACCTTAAAAAAAGAGGACAAAAAGAGGACAATATGAAAACAAAAACAAGTTCCATCAACTCAAACAAAAATATATTTAAATTTTAAAATAACATAAATAAATATACAAAAAATAAATAATTTATTGTTTTTTTTTTTTTAAAGATTTCATCATTGCTAGGGTCACAAAATGACCCACAGCTTAGGTTATTGTTATCAAATTTAGTGAAAGCTGTATTATATTAGGAAAATCTTTAAAGTAGTTACAAGTTACAAGTTACACACTGTGCAATCTACTTCGGAATCCTTTCTTCCTTTTCTAAATGAAGGTTATTTTTTTGCATATCTTCATTAAAATAAACACTTTCTTTTTGGCATTTCTTTGAAATAATCCTGTGAAAATATTAAAGAAAATAATTTGAACCACACAATAAAATATAGATTAGTTTTTTGCCACTTACCGAACGCCAGATAAAATATTTATTTATTTTCTTGGTGAAGGGGGGAAAAAACAAAAAAAAAAAATTAATGAAGCTGAACTGCTGAACTAATGGGAGCGTTGAATTAAATTTTGCGATTTGACACATGGGAGTCAAAATAACATCAGTTGCATTTTATGTTTTCTGTCAGATTTGTATTGGCTCTGTTTTTCTTTATCAGAGTTCGAGAATTTTTTTTATTTTCAAAATTACTTGTTATAGGGGAAAAAAGAGGACAATTTTTTAAAACGTTGCAGGAATTTCCGCGCAGGGGCTTTAAAGAGGACGCATGGCAACCCTAAATAAAACAAACAACATTTGTTAAAAGACATACCCAAAATTGTGTTGGACGCTCATGGAAGAACTTTTATTATTATTACTTATTAACAATGGATTTAAAATACACTGCTAATATCAAATTTAACAAGCGCTAGCTGCAGAGGCTTTCGACTTCATGGAAGAATTTTCTATCGTTTTTAAGAAAAGAAAATGCGACAAAGTGCCCAATCTGGCAACACTGATTTCTACAAATATTTTATTTCGGTTTTTAAATATTCCATTTTATCAATTTTGCCGCCATGTTGCGAAGTACGAACGGCGTTCGTAGAGGGTACCGAATTTGTAAATTATTGCAAAGGTCTGTTTGTTCTATGTACAAAGTCTACAAATCCAATAATTTTTGGAATGCGGCAAAAACAATGAACGTTCTTATTATGTACAAATATCTATATCCGCTGTTTTTTAAGCGTGGAATGGCTTGTAGGTTGAGTCCGTGCTGCAACCCGTACTGCGAGTGCTAACTTCATCACCTTTCTATAAGTAAGACTTTAAAGTGTAAACAAAATTTCTGAATCTTACCTTGTTTACCTTTACGGATCTAACATATAATATAAAGGTTCCCTGAATTCGTTTCCGTTAATTTTGAACTCTTAACAACCCACAGAAAATCCACGTGCGGTTTTCGCTAATGCATTCTCTTAATCGCTATTTTGTTTGCACCATACCCACCTCAGACTATAACAACACTCGTTAGACGTAGTGGGATGTCATCATTTTACGTCCCACCGCCATCATCGCATCGGTCGCATTCAAGACAACAAATGCAAATCGTGTGCAAAATAATTAATACAACGACAAGGGTGACATCTGCTTCATCATCCCACCGCAATAACATCAACGACGCAATTTAGCCGCAATGATGACAGTCCGTCGAAAATATTTCACCAAATCAACATCGTCATCATCGGCACCAATTAAAGTGTCATCAAGTAGCCCAAATGTCGGCGGGGGATGAGAGGGCGAGCTCGAGAGAAAGAGACCGTATATACATAGAAATTTGATTTTAATTGTTGGCAGCGCCATGTGCGAACATCGACCATAGAAAATTGCCACACTCGAAGGAGCATCTGAATCAACGCCGCCACTTAGCCAACAAAAGGAATACGGCAAACAAATTGCCACCCAATGATGCGAGGACGGACTTACACCTGTCGCTTAGAGTTGCTTGCGCCACAAGGTTGCACAGTGCACACGTAAACCGCTAAAAGCAATTTCCTCTGCGATTGTGCAAATTTTGTGGCTGAACGAACTCGCCCCGCAGAGACAGTTTACATTTGTAAGCCATTAATTTGACCGAATGTAAACAGACGGGAAATTATCCCCACCGATCGCCCTTGCTGAGGCTTTACGCACCATCACTCCTCTGGCATCGGTGCAGCTAACGAGATGGAGACGTAAATCGAATGCGAATCGTCAGCAATCTGCGACCGATCATCACCGATCGGCCAGCATCCGCCCCAAAAGTTGAGTTACTTGGACCGAGGATCGGTTGCGCTTCAATGACTTTTGCAACAAGATCGTAAGCGTACATAATACTGTTACGACAACGATCGAGAGTCTCTGGACAGGAATGCAAATGCAAATGAACGTAAATTGCCCCGGTCGGTCCGAACGCCGCGATCACCCTACAGAGATAGAATGATGTTCTCTGCGTTCTCTGATGTAGAAATGCCACAGATGAACGTGATCTCCGAATTCGATGATGATCTCGATTGCAGATGCATCGATCCTGCCACACATAGAGAGGTATAAATGTCCCCAATTGAAGGGTAGTTAGCGTAAATGGACGATCAATTCCGGCCGATCGCGATCGCGGTCTTGTATAGAGCGAGAGATGTGCATTGCATTTTCGGCTTTAAATTCGGGTCCAGGCCGAGGTGGTCATAACTCGCTGCGAACGTACGCTCAGAATGCTTCGTTCATGTTCGTGAAACGGAGAAACAAATAATGATAACGATCGCTGCATCATCGTGATCATCATCATCAATACATCGGCCGGCGTTGTGTGGCGCGGAGTGCATGCCTGCCGATGCCATGTTGAATGGTGCGGTTGCAGCGGGTAGTGTGTGTATGCTCGCTAAGTGTGCGGAATTTCCGCCCAATAATGCAGCAGCATTTCGCAAGCAAATGGGCATTTTTAACAGCCCAAGATACTGACAATTAAATGCGCAATTCTCATTTTAACACCAAAAGCATTGCAGAATCGACAATTACTGGTGCGCTGCTTCTGCACATTACCGCCGAGGCGGATAGGGTGAAGCCCCGAATCAAGATTTTTGTTGAGAGATGAAGATACCGACAAACGCAGATACCGGTGTGCAATTAGTAGTACTTATTTGTTATTGAGGTGATCCGTAAAAAGGGATAAACACACACGTGCTGGGGGCTCTTAAGACTTAAGACTTGGACGAATATAAAGCGGTTTTGGTGGTTTTCAGGTTCTAATCCGAAGTTTTGTACGTTTGCGGTGGCCCTTACGCTGGAAGAGTTTGTCCTGACTGGCGGGCCTAGTCGTGAACGTAGGGCTCAAATGGCTCATCGTAGATTCTTGAAATTTTGGAGACACGCGACAAAAGAATGGACTGTCGGATATGAACTTCTTGCGCTTTTCCGTAAATTTTCTTTTTTTAACCCCTACGCCCTTTCGGGAGGGGCCATGTTAGAAGTGCATGTGCTTTTTGTAAGAGCTTTAGCCTACTTAAGCTTACTTATCATAGCGGTGTCCAAATTTAGTAGGATGTAGACAGAAAGTAGGAAAAAATTGGTCAAGTATTTCAGAAGATATTTATATCTGTCCAACCGTCCCTTTTAGGGGTCAACCACTAACCCAGCTCAAGAAGTTTATTACGTATCTTGCTATGAATTTTCGGCACCAAGGAAATTTCAAACGCCATCTAGAAAACGTTGGTGCAAAAGTAAGTTTTAAACTTTATAACAAAAGAAAGCAATTGTTTTTCTTTTTTGCTGTATCAACATTTTTCCAAAGTTTTAAGGGGAACCTGCAGCATATAAAATAACTAGTTTCAGAACCCGAACTTTTACCTAAGGCACAGACTAATAGGTGGTAAAATGTTGGGACTTTGTTTTATAAAAAGCGCAGGTTGGTTGTCGTCGGCTGTCATAGTCTCTTGTCTCTCCAAAAACTTGTGGCAACATTCTAAAACCTTTTAAAAGTGTTGTAATTCATTTAAGCACAACTATGACAACCTCTCAGAGATAGAGGGAGCATACCTTGGGGGCTATCATATGTAAGGGTATACCCTCTTAGAGGTTTTGTACGACCCTTTATACTGAACTTGTTGAAAAGTATGTAAAGCTAACAAACGAAGGAGAAAAAAGTTTTATAGAACTATCTCGCTTCTTCCAAAGGTTTGAAGGGGATATTTCTACGGTGCTAACATCCAATTATAGAAGAAGAACAAAACGTCTTACCAGACCACCAATCCGAGTTTAGAAGCAAACATTCGACGATCGATCAGGTGCGGTGCATGGGATAACAGAAATATTAAAAAGTAACCTTTCCACGAAAAGAAAATTTTGCCCAGCTGTATTCTTGGACCTTTCAAAAGCATTTTATAAGTTTTAACATGAACTCCTAAAGTGCATATAAATTAAGTCAGGTTCTCCCCAAACGGTTTTAAAAAAAAAACCTATCTCCCCAATAAAAACGTCTTCTTCTCGTCAAATACGAACAATTTCTTTTCCACAGCCCCAGAAGACTGCTACAACAGAAATAGAAACCTGGGAAGACGCTTCTTTGAGGATGGATAGGAGAGCTTCCCAAAAAGCTCCGTAAGTGACCTGTCTGAGTTCAAAATATAATTCGTAGGTCTTCATAGGTTTTAATTAGGTTTGAGTCACAGTCATAGGCAGAAAGGGATAATAAGTATCAGATTAAGAATATCCGTTGACGAATGTCTGTTAAGCTCGGAAATTCTTAATCCAAATACAAAAATTTTACTTTGAGTATGTTTTTTGATTAAACTTTAATTCTTATTTGAAGATTAAAGCTTAAAGATTGAAGCTTAAATTAAGCCCAAAGTCATTTCATTCGAAGAATGCAACAACTTGTATTTAAATCGTTGTAAACTTAAATTAAGCTTATGTATTCTTAAACATAGCGCAATGAAGAATGTGTGAGCCTTAATTGAACTCGAAATCACCTTATTGTTCACCTATTTATCAGCATTAAGAATAATGCTCAATAAAAGTCAGAATAATAACTCTTGAAATAAACATACAAAAATTGAAAGAAGAACAAGTTATCCTTATATAAATTTTTTCTCGGAATCCTTTAAGAAGTTCATATCCCAATTTAATATTGCAAACTTTTATTTGTCGAATTTATTATCAACTCCGTCACTTTCCTGTAAAAATAAAACAATTTATTACTTAAAAATCATATTTATTTATAAAAACAAAAATGCTTAAATGGACTTAAATCTCAAATATGTCCCTCCATTATTTAATGGATGTAAGTGGACTATTAAAATCAGACATATTTTTTATTACATTTGTATTTACCTATGTTAAATTAATATTGTTAATTCCACCATTTTTGTTATCGCATGTACAGTGTTTTTCACTGCTTTATTTTTTGAAAGAACACTTAACTACGGAAACATGTAAACTATAGGTACGAGATATCAATCGGATTGAATGACCTTTTTATCCATCATGGAAGTTTTTCATGATTGGAGAATATAAATTGGTATATCCTAATCGTTTTGATCCTAAATTGATTTGCACATAAATCCATCATGCAAATCTTAGATTATCTGGGCTTGATTGGAAAGTATGATTCTTGTTCGATACTGTATTTTTGATTTAATAATAAAAAGCTTGATTTTAGATTTGTGTTATTGTTTTAAGAATCATTCGGTTTATTTTAGAGCACGTAAGATTGAATAAAATTAAGAATAAGCCTGATCGGACTAGAATTTAGCTTGCGATATTTTTCTGAGTCTGTTCCGCCAACCTTTTTACCTAACGAAGCAGTTTTGTCAGAGTTTTCAGAAATACTCAAAAATGTATCCAAAATTTAGAAATATCGACAATATACAAAAGTAATGACAGTACCAAATGATGCAGGTCCAGTCCACAGAGAATACCTCCAATGATCGGACATGTAAAAAGGACAAACCGCAAGCCTCTGCTACAACTCTCGCAAGACGTCTGTTACCCATATGCTAGCTCGTTAAAATCACAACTCACTGCTGTGGCATACATACGACTACTTCCTGGCTTTTCCCACCTTTGACCCGCTTAATAAGGCCGTAAAAGAACGCACGAAAAGAAAATCCTGACACACCTGCCCGATAAATTGCAACAGCATGATTGTATCCCTTTTCTTACCCCTCCTTTTACGTCAGAGTCTTCGTCTTCTACTTTGTCTTCGTCTCCGTGTATACGAACTGAACGTACTTGCAATTTGTGTGGCGGAATTGCCCCAATGGTCATGCCGTGCGGCTGAAAATTAATGGTCGACGAAAATGTTGGCCAATCCATCGTCAGTGCTTTCGCCTTGCTATACACACGGAGTCTTCATCGTCATCGTAAGTTCCGCGGTCGTCTTCGTCCTTTTTCGCTCACAATTCTTTCGAAAACGAATGGCATAAATTTAAATTTTAATTTACTACAGCAAAGCATCGAGCTCATTTTACCACCGCAACTCCTCCACCTTCGTCGTCTATATGGTGTATGGTGGCTCGGACGGCTGGATCGATGGTGGATTCTCGCTTGGATGGATGGATGGATGGCTGGCCGGTATTTTATATATCCATGCCCAGATATATATTTTTATTTACCTACTACTTGCGAAATAATTGAATAAATACATATTTTAAAGGTTAGCTCATTGCGTTCCCGTTCGCGTTCGCGTTCACGTTCTACGGGCTGTTTTCGTTTTGTAGCTAAGCAGTAGCTGTATAGCAGCAGTTCATTCATGCCGCGGTCAGGTACACATGTATGTACAGACAGGGTTCTGCTCCCCTCCTGGGAGTACACCAGCAACAGACTCGCACGTAATGAAGGAGGTGAAGGCGGCCGAAGGTGGCAGCCCCGATCCAAATCGCAAGAAGGGAATAAGTTAACATACTGGGAATACATCATCGGGTCTCGACTTGGCTAAAAGGTGATGTCTGTGTTCCCTTAATTTGTTGAATTTTGATTACAATCTGTCTTTTCGCTGCGTGGAGCACTTTTAGCCTATTATTTTGACATTTCATCTCATGTTGTGTTTGACTTTATCGCGGTGGTGTGCTTCCTTTTGCCACTATATACAGTATGTGTGCATGTGAAGTGTTTTCCGTTGAATAGTGAATCAGTGAGAACATTTTTGGTTGAGAATTGTTTTTGTACGAATTTAATTACAGTGGACGGGAAGATACCTACCGATACTTCAACTGTCACTGAACTAGTTTGTGAGCTTTCTTTTAAATGGCATAGAAATAGATACAGGAAATAGCTCCACATATCCAGTCAGTCATCGTAATTAACAGTGTCACTGAAAAGGACTGTCCAACGCGGTAAAGGTTACACGCGCAACTCAACATGATCTGGAGTTTATTGGGTATATCGTCATGTGAACAAAATTAATCCAATTACATTCATAAAACCAATAGCTTTGCAGGAATCTAGTACGTTTTTGCTTTCAATCAGTAGGTACTACCGTCATGTACAAATTGTGACTGTTACACTTCAGTCAGATCGATGCTATCACCAAATCTGCAAACAAACGAAGCGAGTGACACTTCAATTTGGAAATAAACTCCAAACAAAAAATTGTTTAAATATAAAATTAAGAAAAAACTAAGTATGATCGTTATAGTCGAGTTTTTATTTATGTATAACAATTTAAAAGGTTATTTTATATTGAAATATTTTCTGCTCTATTTATTCACTGAGTAAAAAAATAAATATCTGTCACAAAAAGTATGAACCTTCGTTTTCGTGAGTTTTATTTTTGAAATAAATGAAAGGACCTACAATTTTTTGTCTTATCAAAAGGACTGAGCTAAAAATGTTTTTAAGGCAAGGTATTAAATTTACTCTCAAACGTTTATCTTGACTTTCCAATAAAAAAGATAATATTTAAGGTACATTTTTTGTCTGGAGATTGCACCTAGACACCAAACAATGCCAGGTTTGTTTAAGATGTTTTTAAAAAAAAAATGTTGGCGACCCCACATTATAATGTGTTAGTTATTTAAAAAGCTTCATACACAGAACCCCTTCCCAATCCGGTCTAATCACACAAGATTTTATTTGTGATGCAATTTTTTCCCGTATTGCAAAAAAAAAAAAAAATGTAGCAGGCCTTGCAATAATAGTATTAATTTTTTGGAATTCAGAAGTACGCATCAGAATTTATTTTATTTTCAATCAAATGAGTACATCTACTGTTCTCTCTAGATTACTTAATACAAAAATATTCTTAAAAACGACCACCAAAGCTTAACAACAGAATTAAATTGTTCCTAAATAAATTCCTACTAAGATGAAAATCGAGTAAACTACTATATTTATTGTCATTTAATTTTTCAACTGAGAATACTTATTTATCATTATTATATTATTAATCTTACCCGCATTTAACCGCGACCCCTCCTTGGAACTCTTGGTGATCTCCTAGGGGGTCGCGACCCACAGTTTGGAAAACACTGCTCTAGGCCACTGAAATCCTGAAATTTCGAAATGTATAGTTCTAGCAAGAATAGTTTATAGCTTAACTCCTCAAAAATCTTATAGAAAAGTGCTGAAATGCTGTATAATAATTGTTACTTCTCTACCAATAGCCGCAGTTTCTTATTGGTTAATTGTCATGATAGAGCTTGTTAATGAGCCGGTTGGACTCGAAATAAAATTGTGGATTACTCCGTTTCGTTCCAAAAATTAAAAACTTACAGAAAACGAATGCTTGTGATATAATAGGCTTAGGGTCCCATATGGACCTGTTGCGCCAACTATTTGTTTATTTTTTATTACCAACGTGCAAGATTTTAAATTACAACAACTAATGCTGGAATGTTTCGTCTTGATCAAAAGTAAGTTATTACGATTTTCATATCAAATTTGGTCTAGTTTTGAACAATCAGAAAAATGTTAATTCTGTCTTTCAGAAGATTTGTAGACTAATGTACGGAATTGTTTAAACCCTAAATAAAGCTGGTTGTAAACCTAATTGGGCAACCGGCATAGCCTAGCAATAACATTGTAGTATCCATATAGAAAAGGGTGCGCGTACCTGGTGGATATCATAGCCTCTTAGAAGCTTAAAAAGACTCTACTTTTAAGCTTGTGCTAAATCTCTTAAAATCCGGAAAATATGCCTACATTTACCTCCTTAGCGGTTGTAGTATATACAGGTACCTAGGGAAGCCCACATTGATCTCTAAGAAAGTCTGCCCAAACATTAGAAAAAAAACGGAAGGAAGTTATATAGCTGCCTCCTTTTTCAAATGTGCCCTAGTTTATGCAATGTAATTAAAGATCTATTTACGGATCATAGGTCAATGTTACAAATCTAATGAAAACAAATATATAATTTCAGTTGATTGCCTTCCTTGAATCGCTGTCCTCTATTCTAATTGAATTTGACGATGACTTCGCTCTCTCCTATGACAGATTCCTTCCAACATTCTCTAGCTCATCCCCTAATTAGCATCATCGGCCAAAAATAACAGAAAGAAAAATCCAAATTCTTCAATTTAGGATATATTCGATTGTTGATTCCATTTGTTTCCATTCGACTGCCATATGCCATATGTAGCTCCAAAACCCATAATGTACCACCGACGGGTTCATTCTTCTTCCTGATTCTGCTCTGCTGCCAGTCCACCAACCAACACACAAACTGAACATCGCACGGCTTCTGCTAAAACTCATCTCCTTAAGTGGTTTCTTTATTTGGCCGCATTTGTTTTACAAATATGACCGATTCTTCGCAACATTTTTGCCTTTCTTGCACCAGAAAAAAAAATAAAGGATTTATTGCTCCAGACAAATTTTTTTCGAGGCTATTCTCCCTGCGGCGCGTACGAATCGTCTGAGCAGCGCTATGGACAGTAGGACCGGGACCGGGAGCATGAAAATCTTTCTCTCTGCGTGGCCACAAAAAGTCGTGTGGGAATTTTTTCCTTTTGCCATAAAAAAAAACCGTCCATAACCATGCTTTGATTTTTTTTTTGCTCGGAATTCAAGTGTGTACATATCTTGGAGGTTGGAGTTTTTTCTACTGCTAATGCCGGGGAAAATTGGTTTAATCTGACTGCTGATGTTTTTATTGCCATGGGAATTTAACGCATTGAAGCGATTGTTTTTTTTTGTGTGTTTTTTGCGCGCGCTTACATATGCATTTGCTGGGTATGAAAATAGTGCCACTTTTTAAGTGGAGTTTCATTTCAAGTGACACTAGGTGTGAGGCTGGTAATTATGGGGTTTTCTGTTTAATAACTTAGGTGGTTGGCTTTTTTTTTATTGTTTGTCGCTGGATAGCGATTCACAAAACGCATTGAATCAAGCTTTGCCTCCTTATTGGGGAATGGGGAGAAGAAAAAAGTGCGACACCTCAAAATACTCGGTAAAGTTCTGCCTCTAAACAGCTTTAAGGCTTTCTATATTGACTTCGATTTATGAATATAATGGCAAGTTGAGAATTCTTAACACACGGAGAGAAAAGTAATTTTTAGCTACGATTTCAGGAAAAAAGTGCTAGAATTGATGGCCTATTGTATTCAGAGAAGCAAGATCCATATTCAACATTTAAGTGAAGGCTTGATCCAAATCCGTTAAGGAGTTTCCGCTGAGCTTACTCCCAACAAACACGTGAGTTGTTACGTCTTTAACAAGCAGTACAGAGAGTCGTGATGTCGTACCCGTATATTCCGCATTCTTAGCACCACCACGATACACTCATTATCCAGCCATTTTAGGGTCCTCGACGCTTTTGACCTAATTGAATTGCGTGCATCATCCTTTAAACCCAATCCAAAGCAACCTATACCTATACACACCGCTGAAATGTCATCAATCCATCGCTTTAAATGCTCGACGATTTGTTATCCCACTCATTCTTCAAGTTAAGGATATCTGTCATTAGCATTGATTAATTCCTCGAGTTATTTACATATAAAAACAATCAATCACATCCCCAAGGCAGAGAGGGCATCATTCTCGGGATCTTGCGTTTGGAACATCTCCAGAGGTATCATCATCTTCTCGCACAGCACACAGCATTAACTTGCCGGAAACATATACAGGATTTCCACTCTCATATACGAATATCCCCTAATAGCACCCGGATGTAAATAAAGACAGGCAGGAACAGAAATGCCTTTGCTCCTTTCGAAAAGTGGCAGGGGCGCACTACCCACAACAACAATAACAAAAGGAGAACACAAGAAAAAAAAAAAACGAGAAGCTACATGAAAATAAAAACAATCAACTTAGAGAAGAAATTAGGAAAAAGGATATAATTAAGGCTATCATCGTTAAGTATCCAGAAAACTAATGATAGCAAAGCCAATTGTCCCACAGTCCTGAAGACATAGTATTCGTACACCCACCCCACAGCAGGAACTAATTTTTATGCGTATCCATCAATCCCTTGTCGTTGCCCGCCGCTCGCCTGCCCGTTGGTCGGTTTGTGGGTGGCCCTGCACGTGGGGTTCCATGCAGACAGAGTCCTTGTCCGTCCGTAAGAAAGACGGTGAAGCTTTGTGGGAACTTTGCTGAAAACGTTTCAATTAGCTCTTGTCGGTTCGCGGAGCTGGAGACCATGGCACGCACGGTGACCTTTTTACGGTGTTTCATTTTATTACGTGGAAATAGAAGCGTTAATGGCCTCGGCATCAGGATATAGACATGATGCGGTATATAGGGGATGTTGGTTGGAATGATGATTTTTCTGGTTTCTCCCTGGTTCATATATGACTGGAATAGGAGTTTTATCTTAATTTTCCGTTGTCGTTCTTGTTGTTTGACTGCGGCAAGGGCATCGTGGGCTTTGTTTGGCTAGGACGTCGAAGAGGTGGAGAACAAGGAGGAGATTATTTTGATAAATTACTCTGCAGAAAATATCCTTGATATCGTGGTATTACTTGGAGTTTTTGGAAATCGGCTGCTACTCGAACTGATATCCTTTGCATCATTTCGAAAGTGAGCACGGTGTATACTTGCACAGTGGCGTCGATCACATTTTAGTAGGAATTTCAGCACATAAGTATATGGCA
This sequence comes from Cheilosia variabilis, assembly GCA_951230905.1. Taxonomy (NCBI): domain Eukaryota; kingdom Metazoa; phylum Arthropoda; class Insecta; order Diptera; family Syrphidae; genus Cheilosia; species Cheilosia variabilis. Next base: position 142,553,670 of record OX579676.1, on the reverse strand, counting down.
AATCAAATAAAGCATCGGAAGAATTTAATATGTTTGAGAGCGCAATATAGTACTGTGTGATGTCGTACCCGTCTTACCCTATAGACAGAGCCCTAAATAAAAAATAAATAAATAAATAGTGGGAGCAATGGGCTAAAAGCTTCTAACAACCATTCATTTTGTATGAGTTTTTCATTTTTGGGGCGAATGGAATGGATCTATAACTTTATGTCGAATCCAAACAGGTAATTGAGAAGCTCTATCATGAAAGTTATATACACTCGGATGTTTGTCAGACGAGAGCCCTAAATATTTAAATCAAAAGTCACATTGGGCGGAACCTTTTGTCTCGATTATTGCAAGCATTCGTTCTGATTCTTCTCTGGGAACTGGGACTATGGAATATTTAAAAGGTTGTATCAAAACCATCCACCTATAGAGATGGGCTGGAGCTCTTTTCTTTTAAAGATATCGTGGGCGCAGCCTTCTTCTTTTCAAACTTGGTATATTCAAAAACCTAGTTATCTTAAGTCGACTAGATTTACCTGAATGTAAAAATCAGATTGGTAGGTAATGTAAATATAACAAATTTATGGTATGTCAATTTAGAACTCAGTCGAGAAATTCTCAACTAAATTGCCCTCAATAAACGTGAAATGAGAAGTCTGTTCACGAGACCAATCTAGGCTAAAGCACAATAACTCAGCCAACTAAAAAGCCAACTGACAGTCTTAATCATAGACAAACCATACTGAGACCCCCAACTCACAATCCTCTTGCCGCTGGGCCACTCAATTTTTTTACAAATTCGCCATTTTGTATTCCTATCGGTGTTATGTCAAAAAAGAATCAGTGTGACATGCAAAAACACACAAAAACTACAAAAATAAATGCTGCCAACCGCGGCAACCGTGGGGAAATGTGACAGAATTCGGGAATTCAACATTTTTACATAACTGAATGCCATTGGTTAGTTATTATTAATTGTTAAAAGTCGAATAATTTGATTTGTTTGGTTAGTAAAACTATCTAAAGTTGATGTTCTATATACTAGAAACATATTAGGACAAACAGGGTTGTATATTTTCCGCTTTTGGATATCATTAACTTCGATTTTGTGTGTAAATTCTTCTTAAATAATGAAGAAAATTTGCTAAAAATGTTTTCATTTTCCCTCAACCAATCTACATTGTTAATTTTTCATGAACATTTTAAGCAAATGTGCACTTATTCCTAAAAAAAAATATCATCCACACGTAACGAACAATTTCAAATTAAACGGATAAAATTCTATGAACTCTGCCAGCAACTTTGCCCACAGCGGAAGTGTCTCATATCTCCTGGGAGTGTGTTGGTGAGCAGCATTTTTGAAGTTTCGTGACATTTCTCAATACGATTTTCTATGTAAGAATACTAGCGCACCAAACGTTAACACTCCATAAAAATATAGCTTGTAGGCTAAGTAACGGGAAATCGGCCGGAGTTGGTGGTTTCAGTATTGTCTCTGGTCTTAATAACCTAGATTTTTAAACATCCCCAGTGTATACTTTAATAAACGTTTTCGTTCTTTTTCCACGAAACGAAAATATTTCTCGTTTTAGTGCTACGTTTCCACCGGACGCAAATCCCGAGATTTATTACACGACGCTTAAAATTAATCTTGAAGTGTTTCCAGTTTTGATCGTATAAAATATGATTATTTTAATGTATTTCCTCCGACTCTCGTTATTCGAGAAGTAGAATGACGTTTCAAGAGAGAGAAAGTCATTTTACCATTTTTTACGTCTTCTTTCTCATTCCTGTTAATGCACCTCTGTTTGTTGTACACTTTCGACATTCCGAGCTATGGGGAGTGTATTCACAAACTGAAATCTGCATGCAAACCTGGTTGAGATTAAGATTTGTATATCTTGTGTTTTATAAGAGTTTAATGGAAATTAATCATTGCGTTTTCAAATAGGAAGAAGAATATGAAAGCAGTTACAGGCAGCTTTTCGTTTTCGCAATATTTCTTTCGAAAGTGGTTTCTTACTGACTTCCATTATTTTAGAGGGCACATAATAGGATGAAAATTCCAAGCATGCATAACAAATTTAAAAATAAAAACCTCCTCAGTTTGCACCCACTGTACTTTCTGCGCCGTCAGCGACCTTTTATACCCATACAACTGAAAAGAGCGCGTCGGGGACAGTGTCATCATTAATATTTATGACAGGGTAACTGGCGATAGATCTGTTCTGCGGTCTGTTGGATATTTTCATTGTGTTCCTCTGTGTCATTCTCTCGCACTGGCTGACGACTGAACTGATGGAGGGCTCTTTAGCACAAATTGAATATTAACCCAGCGAAAGGATAACAACAGAAAATACTCATAAAATTATTCAAAATAAGTCAAAACGCACCTGATGAATGGCAATGGCAGGGAGTCAAAGTTCTCTCCCCAACCGACACCCATGCCTCAAATATCTATATATTTACAATCACCTGTCCTCGGTCACCGAATCAATTATTTGATTGAAATTCATCATTTTATCGGCAGCCGCCTGTATCCCTGTTGTTTTACACTAAGATATTCAGATTTTATAATGGACTTTGAATGAAATGCGTTTTTCTGTTTCAGTTCCTTCTATAGATATTTTTGACTCGTTAAGCCCGCCTCGTCGGAGTGCACGATATAAGCGTATAGAAGCAAATCGCAGATCTACGCTTCATCAATCACGCAAAATGACAAACAATTCACACCATTCAGAGCGCTGAATGTGATGATACTGGCCGTGTCTGTGCCGTGACGTCCGTCGTCAACCCCTCGTTTTGTTCGATAATCATTTTTCTTTCTACCCTTAGACAGAGTGTTTGCAACTGTCAGGAGGATTATTCGCAGCCTATCATCATCATCGCCATCCCTTCAATTTGCAGGAATCGCTCTGAAGAAAGGAAAACTGCTGATGCGTTTTCCAGACAACGGCAAACGATTTGTGCGTCCTCCGTTCGCCGTATATGTGTCGATAATTTCCGTAATCATCATTGCCTCATCATCAATTTCTTCGATTATCATTTGATACTGTTATTTGATACAGTAATTGCTTTAAAGGTGTTAAGTACAACGTTGTCCATAATTGGTAGTGGTTGGATTGCGCGGGAGCCGTCTACTGCGGAAGTATACTTCGATCTCAAGGTTCTAAACTTATTTAAGTGGATTTCTGACCCATAGGCACTTCAATGAAGCAGAGTGCCACCAGCTGAATAATCAAGTCAAAAAAATAATTGGAAAGCTGTATACGTACTCGGAAACTACTAAACGGATTCCGATGAAACCTTCACTGAATTATTTTTTGCTCTGCACATTAGCCCATATATGATGCGAGCTTTATTCCCTTAACTATATAATAAAAATAAGAAAGTTATGGTCAACGACAATGAAATTCTCTTTTATTTGGTCTTCTCCTTTCTCAACCTCGATTTTATTCATAAATCTATACCAATAAGGAAAAGCTTGAAACCGAGTTTATGCCGATTTCTAGCGAGTCTTTTGAGCTATTGTGCCTCTTTCTGCTCCGTCTAGAAGCTGACCTACAAATCCAAAACCGATCTTACTTCATTAAATGCAAAAATCTTTCAACATGATTGTTTTCGACTGTAGTTCTTCGACCCTAAAGATTTTTTAATTGGGACGGGTTGATGTTGGCAGCCTGGGCGGCCAAGTTGTTCTAGTGGCGTCTGTCTAATTTAGTGCTTTCTGTCATTATTTAGTCACTGATGCCAAATAACCATGGCAAGTTAGACGATTGAGCAAAACGTCCAAATGATAAAACTTAATAATCAAAGTGAGTGTTAGTCTTTGCATCCATTTTGAGGCAGGCGCCTCTGGAAATTTGTTTTGCTATTTTGTCCCCATTTTTTTTAGTTGGAAAAGGCGCTTCGAACAATTTCTAAACGCTCTTATTTCCAAATAAAAGCCTTCAAAATGTTACGCAGCTGTCAATCAAATACCCAAATTAAATGTAATTGAGGTAGGCCACGTGTAGGACAGCGGAAGGTGTCACATAGCAGACGCCAGGATGTAGATGGTATTCTGCATGAACAATCTTATGGTAGAGTTATCTCTCGCAAAAGTGTCGTGAATTGGCCACCAAGATCGTCTAATTTGAGCCCGCTAGATTTTTTCTTATGGGATTTCCTGGAGTCGCAGGTTTATGCCAATAAATCCATACATTCAATCAACCGACGTCCTTAAAGCCAACATAACCGATGTCATTGCCAAAATTCAGCCGGATCCATGCTGCAGCGCCATTAAAAATTCGACCACTCGGGTCCGTGTCACATTGAGAAACAGCGGCGGACATTTGACCGATTTTTTATTTCCTACACAATGACATACACGGGCCTTTAAAATAAAAAAATTAAAAAGAAACACAGCTCGTTTTTAATCCATTTCAACATCGAATCCTAATAAAGGTGGTGGGTACGCACAGGGCCGTCTTAGGACATGCCGGGGCCTGTGGGCACACAAGAATTTGGGGCGCCATTGGAAAGTAAAGAAGAGAATGACAAAAACATTTTTTTGCTTTCATCTTCCAAACAACTCTGAAATGCAACTCGATATTATAATAAATAATAAATAAATATAATAAATAGAACAAAAATAATGTAATTTTTGCGGCCAGACATAAATACGCCGCACGGTCCACGAGTAAGTAGGTCTACCTAATAGCGGCAAAGGGAAAGGGTCTCTCTCACTCCAATTTTAAATAAATTGTTAAGCCTAAATTTAAGATTAGGATTATTTAAATAAAAACTATAAAAACGCTAATTAATTAGTTATACATGTGTTGTTGAAAATCAAATTATTTTTTCAGAAGGTTCAGAGGCTAAAATAAATTCTGTTAGGGGGTTAAGCAACTAAAATAATTTCTGTCAGGAGGTTCAGGGGCTCAAAGTTGATTTAGCGACAAAGATATTATTTTAAGGAGGTTCAGCTATAAAATCACGTTTTTCAGGGGAAATTTTTCCCCTTGGGCCAGATACTCTCTTTTCTTACATTTTTGATACAATGAAGTCGAAAAAAGAAGTTTATAAAAAACAGTTTGAACCTTAAAATTTTAAAATAAGTAAAAATAAAAAAAACGCAATTTTGATCTTGCTGGGTGTAAGAATATTTAGAGTTAAAATTAAACTAAATCAGAGTTTCAAGTGTTTAGGTCTACTTTCTAGCCCTTTTGAGGTATTTTTAAAAATACGAAGATTTTCACTATTTTGAACAAATAAAAATCTGATTGACATTATAATTTAGAAATGTTGGTTGATACAGCCCGACGAAAAAAAAAAATAAAGCGTTGGAGAAAAGCGGAACTACATATCTCCTACCTGGCTCAAGACCCTGAGGAGCCTCATTACTTCCAAAAATTTAACATAAGGACCTGTCGCACCACCATAACTGACCTGCAATATTTGCGCAGTGACTAATCCCGCATGCAACTTTAGGCACAATACGCTTGCTTGTCAGAAAGAACTTACCTTTGCCTAAGGTTCCACACATGTCAACCGTCTGCGCCAAATAATTAGTTTTTAATCGAACGTCCAACTGTTCATCCCACCGTCAGCTGATGTGTACTTCTCTGCGTGGCAGCAAATATCGCGCTAATTAAATAAAATTAGAGCAGAGAAAAACCCTACCCAGCGCATGTGCTCGTCATCTCTAACCAACACAATCATCATAATCATGGCCATCATCATGTTCAGCGCAATTTCCTCCGAAAGAAAGTAAAAATCCGGAAGTGTAACACGAGCGCTAATTACTGACGAACGTTACTACTGGGTCAGAGGGAGTTAACCAGATTTGTGTAGGTACCTTCTTTTGGAACTGAGCTGAACTGGCGTCAGACAACCGAAACGGATGCGAGACCCTTTGTCGTCGCATTAAAAACTCGTAACGCATCACATATGCTATGGGCAGCAGACGCCGCTTTTGAAGTACCGGCGCGCGATAATTTCACACATGAAAATGTGCAATTACATACTCGTGTAGGTACAACTTACATGTGCGTGGCCGTGGAGTTGTCACTGACGCGGCCATACCGCCAGCCAGTCCGACCGTCAGTCCAACCATCAGTCCGACCATCAGCCCAACCTTGAGTTAAGCACCGACCGCGTTACGCTCGCTGTAGGTAGCCGTCAGCAGGAGTGGTAGATGGTAGATGGTATGTTTGCCAACCATGCTGCGCTGTTGCGTTTCCGATGACGATGATGATGATGATGATGGCGATGATCACACACCCCGTCGGTCGGTCGATCGGCTGCCGTTCGTCGTCGATGTGGTGTGGTATCAGAGGCGCGTTGCGCGCCAATTCATGCACGCTCCTCGAAAATGAGATAATGTGTGTATTGCGGAGGCACTCACATTAAATTATCCCCACCGAGCCGGGCTATTAAAATAGAAAATTGCCGGCCAGCACTGTAATCACCGGAATTTTAAAATTAATACTTCGGTACATGGCCGAGCATGTGTTTGGTTATGGGAAGACCTATCAGACCTCCAACAAGTTGCTGATTGCCGTTTGTACACTTGAGCGTCATGGCGTCAATATAGGGCGGTCAATTGGACGTCGCAAAAAAGAAAATCCCCTCCACCAAGAGCCTACCCCTTCTTTTACCATATAGCAGTTCTTAGTGCAACCACTCTAATGGGCCATTTAGCTGAAACGTCTTCCTGGGCTATCGAACGCGCATTTGCATAAATGCCGTTGACCAGACACCCCAAGTGCTGGTGACGCAGACAATTCTGTGTGTGTACATGCAGTGAACCCTTCCGCTGCCTTGTGCGAAGCAGTTCAACCCTTGTTTACTGGTTCTGTGTGCTGTGTTGTGAGTGCGCTAAGAGGCGGGTTACTCGGGGCGATAATCTTTCGGATCTGCTTTTAGGGTATTATGCGCTTCGTTCATACGCATTTCCATAAAATGTTTATTAAGATAACTGTTTTTGTTGTAAATTAGTCGGATTGTCTGTCGCCTTAGTCGTTTCGTCTTAGCGGGTAAGATTAAGTGCTAAAGGAGCACATGTAATCGCACATCTTGAAGTAAACAATGTGCATGGGGTTTGGGGGTAGTTGTCAACCGAAAAGGAATATATGTACATAAGACACATGGAGTAAACGCCAAACCACTTTTAAGGACAATTAATGCTGCATAATCGCATTGAAAGAGATTTAAAGTCGAGTTTAATCTGGTATTTAAAGGAAGCTTCGGGTTTCATTTGGTGGAGTTTTTCGCTTTTATTCCGCCAATTAATATTTTTACTGCTGGGAAACTCAGTTAGTGTAGTGCCTACTTTATAGAGACATTTGCATTTACACCACGATGGCTACAAGAAGCAGAAAAATGAGTAACCAACAGCACATTTAAGGCAACGAAAACGCAGACCATCAACTTCGACGAAAATGGCAGTTATTTGGTAAAGTTCTAAATATTTGTGCTTAAATTGGTGAGGCCGAAAAGCTGTTCTGAGGAGTTGAACTGATCCCGGTCTTGGACTTTTGTTTTAATTAAATTTCAAGTAAAGGGTGATTTTTTAGCTGGTTTGGTTTTGGCAACACTGGTTTTGACAGCTGACGTGTGTTTAGTACCTTGTGTCACTGTCAAACAGCTTCAGTTTGGTTTGCAATTTAACCATGGATCGTCTTACAAATGAACAACGCTTGCAAATTATTGAATTTTACTATCAAAATTCGTGCTCGGTTCGAAATGTTCATCGCGCGCTGCTTCCATTTTATGATCGGCATTCTCGACCTTCTGAGCAGTCTATTCGGAAGATTGTGACCAAATTTCGCACCAAATTTACTTTGTTGGACATTAAACCACCAACACGTTTACGTACTGTGCGTAGTGAAGAAAATATTGCGGCCGTATCAGCTAGTGTGACAGAAGACCGCGAAATGTCGATTCGGCGCCCTTCCCAGCAGTTAGGCCTTTGTTACAGCACTACGTGGAAAATTTTGCGGAAGGATTTGGGCGTAAAGCCTTTTAAGATACAGCTGGTGCAAGAACTAAAGCCAGCCGACCTACCACAACGCCGAATTTTTGGTGAATGGGCTCTTGGAAAGCTGGCCGAGGATCCGCTTTTTTATCGAAAAATTGTGTTCAGCGATGAGGCTCATTTTTGGTTGAATGGGTACGTAAATAAGCAAAATTGCCGCATTTGGAGTGAAGATCAGCCAGAAGCATTGCAACAGCTACCAATGCATCCCGAAAAAGCCACTGTTTGGTGCGGTTTATGGGCCGGCGGCATTATTGGGCCATATTTCTTCAAAGATGATGCGAATCGCAGCGTTACTGTCAATGGTGAACGCTACCGAGCGATGATAACAAACTTTTTTTTGCCCGAAATGGAAGTTCTTGACTTGCATGATATGTGGTTTCAACAAGACGGTGCCACATGCCACACAGCACGCGAAACAATGGCGCAATTGCGAGGCGAGTTTGGTGAACAGTTAATTTCACGTTTCGGGCCGGTCAATTGGCCGCCTAGATCGTGCGATTTGACACCATTAGATTATTTTTTGTGGGGGTATGCCAAGGCTAATGTGTATAGGGACAAGCCCGCTTCGATTGACGCACTGGAAGCCAACATCCATGCATTCATTCGTGAGATACCGGCCGATATGTGTGAAAGAGTATGCCAAAATTGGACTCAGCGGATGGGCTACCTGAGACGCAGCCGCGGTCAACATTTGCATGAAATTATCTTTAAACATTAAATTGCAAGGTTCAAACTATCGATTCAAATAAATATTTCATTCATTTTTTCGAATTTTTTGTGTTTTTTTTTTAAAAAAAGTTCTAAACCTCTTAAAAAATCACCCTTTATTTAATTTTACGATGAATAAAAATGTATGCTGGAAATTTTTATAGTTGCCGGCCAGAATTGACACCGACCAATTTGTATTAAATAGTGACCTTTGAGATTTGTCGTCAAAGGCGAAAGACGGCACTTATGAGTCTGAACTAACCAAAGGTATATTGAAATTTTGACTCGTTTTGGTTAAAGCTTTGCTCCCACTTCTGTCTCACACTCATAATCGGGGTGTGCGCGATGTACTTATGAAACTTTAAGAGAACTTGAACTTTGAACAGACCATTTGGCAAGCACCATTTTAAGAACAACTATCTGCACATTTTGATTTGGTTCTTCTTTTGGGAACGGAAGTGCACGATGAATAATGCTGTACCAAAAAGCGCCCAAAAGGTGCATCTTTTTATTTTGATACTGAGACGATTGTTTGACACTTCCAATTTTAAGGGATAGAATTTCCCTTTTAAAAATTACTTAGCGAGGGCTCCCAGGTTCGATTTCCGGAAAAACACAACTTACGTCTTTAAGTTTTTTCCTTACGCTGCGCAACCCATCGTGAACGTCTGACAAACATCCGAGAATATAACTGTCATGAAAGAGCTTTTAAATTGGACATTTGACTCGGCATCAAATTGGAGATCTCTTTCATTCGTCCCAAAAATAAAAAAACTCACACAAAATGCATGGCTGTGAGAAGCCAGACCTATGGACTCAGTGATTGATGATCGGTACCAGTTATAGACGAACTCAAGATTATTTCCGTCATTACCTTAGGAAGTTCAATGGAAGGCAAACTAAAAGTTATGAAAACTTGCTCCGATTTTTGTTTGGCCGCTTGGACCACATATGAATATGATGGTCCAGAAAACTAGTTTAATTTCAATACTGCTCTCCGTTGATGGCAATAATTCGAAAAACCTTATCGATAAAATTTTCGTAAACAGCCAAAGTAACAATTTGACTTCGGTAATGCTCAAATTCGTGATTTCTGTAGGCAACAGCTTCGATAGAGCGTCTATATTGTGGTGTGGAATGTAGCGCGGAACCTGTAATAGTGAAGTGTAAACAACCCATTAGTCCATCAAACAAGTTCCACTTCCAATTCGAGACTCGAAGTTCTCAAATAAGTGGAGGAGTTAATTGAGCTAATTCTAGAACCAGCGAGTTTGTTCGGGACGAAGCAGAGTTCTCGATAGATGGCGGAGCGGATATAAAAGGCAGATTTGAGAACAGGAAGTAACAGTTGATTTTTTAACAGTGATTAGTAAGTGAATTAAGTGATTGGTGTAAATCGTTTAAAATTTTTTTTAAGTAATATTGTTTTGGTACCTTCTTAATATATAAATTATTTGAATAATCCAAAAGAGTGTAATAAAAGTGATTTCATTAGAAAAGTTCAACAGAATAGTGTTTTATCTTTACGAATCCCAGCCCAAATGTAGGAATATCTATATTATTTGTTAACCGAAGTAGAGTGATTTGGAACTAGGTGTTTTGAAAATAACTTCTGTAAGAACTTTCTTAGCATTTACACCAGGCTTTATAGAGCAGAGGGATATGAAATTAAGTTTCGGCGGTTAGCTTCTAAAAATGTATGAGGAGATGTGGAAAATTATTTTTTTTTCGATAAAGCTTCTGGTTCCAAGAGCTGTCAAAAAGCTTCTTTAGAGCTTCAAAGGAGGCATTATAGAAGCAATAAACTGTCATGCACTCAAGGTCAACAGCTTGCAATTAGAAGCGATATAGAATCACTTACTTCCTCCTAACTTACTTATGGAGGCTTTATAGAGGTAACAATTAATTTCATATGAAATAACTAAGAGCTGTTGAAGGAAACTATTATTCAATAAATGAATGAAAAATTGCAAAAATAAAAATAAAAGATGCCGTGGGTATTTTTTAAAAATACGATTTTTATTATAGAAATGCGAAAGTAAACAAAAGAAGCAACACTGTTATTATCCTTTTAAAAGCGCTTATACGTTGTTTGAGTTTCGCGAGGAAAGTTTTGTATTTGAATTTTGTCATATTCAAAATGATTACGAATTTCAAAAAGTAATAATTTTCAAACATTAGAAATTCATTGTAGGTATTAGGTTTTATTTATTATTTTATTTAAAAATTAAAAGTAAATAATTTTTAGTGTTCTATAAAAATCTATCTATTTTTTTTCTCGTCGCTTACATTGGTTAGCTGGAAAAAAGCAGAATAAGCAGAATTTTATTGCTTTAAATTTGAAAATCAAAAAGCAGAATTTTTGTGTAAAAAGACAGAATTTTGAAAACAGAATTCCGACCGGATCTCGAAAAATATGTCAGTATTGCGATTTTAAATAAACACTTTCTCTTATAATAAAATTAGGTAAAACTAAATTTCTTACTTACAACTTCGGTCGTGTCAGCTTTAAGATTATTGAATAAGTCTTAACGTAAATCTAATATGTATCATGCAGCTAGTTCAGATTTACTATTGCTATTATGACGATAATTAGCCGAGAGGGTAGGGTATTGGACTCCTACCCAGCAGGACTCATGTTCGTTTCTCAATGCGACGCATGTTAATAAAATGTAATAGGAAAGTAGCCTCGATAGCATCTTACCGAAGTCAAATCTTTACTTGAGGAATGCGGTGCATCCGCAGACAAGAACTTAATCAAACTAAGGCGGTTGAGGGTTGTTTCAAGGATTGTATGCTTAAACGCGGATGTGAAGCCATCTTAAACTGACAACTTTGGAAAATAAGCCGTTTCTAATGGAATGAACAAAAGATCTTTCGTTGGCTAAAGAACCGAGAGTACCGTCATACGGGAAAAGTTTTCGAAGACGCCGACAACCGACAACATCGTAAAGTAGGTAGGGGAACGCGGGGTTAAGATTACCAAGAGCAAGTTGTTATATTTTAAAATTTCAGAGTTCCCCCTAAACTTAAGAGTTGCGTGAAAGGGAAAAGTTTTGGTCTTCTCCAAAGAAAAATCAATCTCATTGGGAATCGAGGAGATCTCAGCTGGTAGGGATCTTGGGTGTCGGACCATTGGTATCTACCTCATGGAAGGCCTTCACTCTCCTTTGGATAAGAAAACCTTATACCTATTTTAGAAATTTGTTTTACTGATGTAAGTATTACAATAGGACATTGTTAAAAGACTGAGGTATCTGTTACTAACATTAGATGAGTAAGACATATATAACACATCAGTTCAACACATTTTTTAGGCCACACGAAGTTCCACCAAAGTATAAGAAACAAGGTATTCCAAAAACGAACACTGCCTCTTGGAATGTAGTCTAAACCTTAAAAGACCATTTCGAAGGTTTAAAACTCCATTTATATGGCGAATAATTTCCTCCGAAGCATGTCCCACAAATATACCACATGTCCCTGTCTGTATCTAACATTCCTAATCACGTCTTATTATATACATTTAATATGAAACTATACAACGTGTCAATGAATATTTATTCAAGTAAAAGAAAGAACAACTTTTCCCAAACAACTCACATAATCGCTGTTTTATTAATATGACAGGAAAAAAACACACAAATAATCCTTACTCAACACACATCAGCAGCATGCCTCGCCCGCCATGTGTGTAGTGTATGCTGTTCTGGTCAGCCACATGGTCAGCTTCTAAATATTTAATAAATCCACACCCAAGGAGTGGCTGTATACATAGTCCCATACTCATACCACTCCTCAACTGGGCATAATCTGCGCCACACCGAGGATGGAGCAACACTTGTCCCACTTGCATCAGGAATCTTGTGGTTGGTAAAAAAGTTAGACGTGATTTATGGCTTGTCCCTTACACCATCTACACTAAACACACACTTGAGTCCATCACACCCCGTGTGTGATGAAAATGCTCCCTCTCCGACAAAGTGGAAGAGGGTCGTCTTAAAAAAAATACAGAAAAAGGAAGGAACAGGAACAGCAGCTTTGTATCTGACTGTCACTATCATGGATATTATCACGGTATCCATCGTGGTCAGATGGTACACTTTGACTATTATGGTCACGTTTGATAAGGAGAATGATTCATTGCGTGTCGGAGAGATTCTCTCCTCAACATTGATGTATATTATTTAAATAATCGCATGCATTGGCAGTTGGCTGTTGGTAGATCGACTCTGCTCCATATGTTGGGCTCGATATGAGTTGGGCGTTCAAAGTTGCTTTGTAGATAGCACCATGGCGCAGCGGTCGAGAAGGAAGTGTGTGGGTATATATTTTCTCACACCAAAGAGCTGTTTAAGTTAACCGATTTTAAATGTTGCATTCAAATGTTACATGGACTACCAGTTGAAATATTTTGTAATTTTGCTCACATAAGAAACAATACAAAAACGGAGAATTCGTTACTGGTTAATGTGACCTATTTTTACTTCAATTTTAAATACCACAGCGCACCACTTGGCTGAAGGGATTCGTTTAAGCTTAGCTCAGCTTAATTTTGCAGAAAATTTATTGGGGAGCTAAGGCTTAGCCTTAAAGCCAGTCCTGCCATGATCAGTGATTGACCCCGAGCCTTAGTTAAAAAAAAAATCAGTTGGTGGTAGCTGTAGATATAAAAACAGTTCTCCACGACACTTTAATTCGAGCAATTTGACGCCATTCAATTTTGAACTAAAATATCATCAGACAGAATTCTATGCTAAAATTTCTATGAAACACGTTTTTGGCACTGACCATAGAAGGCTAAGGTTACTGCCCCTAATAAGGTAATCTTTCGTCGATTCGACAAACAATACTAAAATATTTTTTTTGAAAGCTTTGTGTAATACCTACTTTTGTTGTACTTTTTCTCCTGAAACATTAGAAAGGTGTTGCCAATTGAAAAACGCAATCTTTAACAAACAAATACTTCAGCTTTTTTTCATAAACGGTCTTTAAAGTAAAAGCAACATTTTTAAGTCTAAAATTAATACGTTTTCAAAAACTTAAGATTAAAAACAAAATAATAGGATTTCTTTTTTGGTAATATTTAAATAATAATAACATATGATAAAGAAGAAATTATTAACATTAAATTAGGCAACAAATTTTTCTTTGCGCGCAGGATCCGCAAAAGCTCGAAACGACGAATTTGCGCGTTTAAAAAAATTAAAACAAATAGAAATACTGGTTTTGGCGGCTGAGTTAATTAGTGAACACGTACACGGCACGGTTGCCACTTGCAAAAAAAAGGTACCAAAAGTGAAAAAAAAAGTTACGAAACCAAGATAAAATTTACCAAAAATCTGAAGACGTTGATAAAACACAAAGAAAAAAAAATAGCGTCTTGAGCCTATGTGAATCCTAAGACTTTTCTCTGATTTACGAACAAAATTATAAAAAAAACGGAATGCAAGTGTAAAAACGTCCACTTGCTTAGTCTTCAGAGAAACTAAAAGAAAAGTGTAGAATTCCTACCACTTTATTTTTATTTATTATATAACACACATTTTTAAAACATAAAAAAAAACATGTGTCTTTTAAAATATTCAGTTTGGTACATTAGGTTCGTAGGAACTTAGTCAGTGTTTAAGTCGCTAAACAACGGCTTGGGTTTGATATGATAAAATAAATATTTATAAAATAAAATAAATAAGACTTAACTTACTAATGTAATAGTACTATCTACTTTAAATACATGATTAAAAAGCATGATTTTATTAAATCAAATTATTTTATTCGATTCTTTAAATTACTTGTTTAAGAACAAAAATTTATAAAACATAAGACTTTTTAATTCAGTAAGGAACACAGTAGGAACTTTGTCAGTCTTTAAAAAATCAAACAACATTTAATAACTGCTGCTAGAAGGCATGGGATCATCTACCATTTCCGAGACATTTTTCTTATAACAAACCCTTAACACATTAGAGTTTTATGTCTGCAAATAAATGATATGATTCAAACTCAAAAAGGAAAAAAAAAAGTTACCAAATTTGGTAAGAAGTTACCAAAGTGACAACCGTGGTACACGATACACCTTACTTTACTATGTCCCCGTGTTGAAGAGAGACAGGAAGATGACGAATGCGACGACCGACGTCGTCGAATCGACGAACATTAGCCTTTTTGTGTTATGGAAACTTGGTTAAAAAGGATCAGATTTATCAATTTTATCCAATTACTAACTAGCTCCATAGATGTCAACCGAATTACTCTGTTGTTATTACCCAACTCCATTGGCAAAATTTTAAAAAGTGAGCATAAGTAATAGGCTTTACCAATAATCATTTTTAACTTTGACACTAAATATTTTGTTGTTCACAACATGCAATTATGTATGAAAAATTTCACTATTGTGAGTTTGAAAAATGTTGACTGCACACTAAAAATGATTATATCTAAGTATAGATCTATACTATCTATACATGAATGATTCCTAGATTTACATAAACGAACATTGAATGGGATAGAAACTAATAAGAAGAACGCCCATTAAAAACCAGTTGTTGTGCCAAAAATGCGAGCTCACTCGATTGTTTTCAATTCATTTACTCCTTAGAATTTAATTAAAACCAAAATAAAATTATTTGGTTGAAATAAATCTAAAAACTTGGTTCATAACCCTTAGAATAAACATTTTTAGTTTCAACTCTTAATTCACAGTGGCTATATTTTGCATAAAAATTTCGCAATTGTGAGCTTGCGTAAATTTAAAGTCGAGGCTAAAATTTGTTGTTAGTATAGTGTATATGGCGTACAGTGTTTTTTTTTAACAGTATGCAATTAACCTTTTTATCTCTGTAGTTTTAACAACGAATATTTTTTTTTTTTTCAACAGGGACTTAGTTAAGTCTAGACCATCTTTCTAACATAGCAAAAATCGCACTCGGTTGCCAAAATCTCTGCTTGGAAGACACTATCTACTGTGACCGCGGAAGCGGGATTAAGACCTATATTGATTTTTCCGAGATCAACTTGGAGTTGTTTAACTGTCCATCTTTATCTTTAATCTTTCTACTCAGGTGGGCATCGATTTTCTTTAAGCCATGTGCCAATTTACTCTGGTCGACTTGGAGCAGGAGAATGCAAGGTCAGGGCAGTTCATTGTATGGTCGACATAATCGTCCTTCAGAGCAATTAATTCGGTTAACCATGGATCGTTTTCGCACTACGTTTACTCTATGTGATAATACGCATCCGCAGAGACGTCGAACAGTGCGCACCGAAGAAACAATTGCAGCTGTAGAGCAAAGAGTTGAAGAGGACCCGGATGAATCGATTCGCCACCGTGCACAGCAATTGGAGCTTTGTCCACCAACTTTATGGAAGATTTTGCGCAAAGATCTTAGCTTACGACCTTACAAGATCCAGCTTGTGCAAGAATTAAAGCCGCGAGACCATGCAATGCGTCGTGATTTTGGTGTATGGGCCGAAAATGAGATTAATATCGATGCTGATTTTCATCGCAAAATTTTGTTCAGTGATGAGGCTCATTTTTGGTGGAATGGCTACGTCAACAAGCAAAATTGCCGCATTTGGAGTGAAGAGAATCCACATGAGACCCTTGAGGCGCCATTACATCCACTAAAACTGACTGTTTGGTGTGCTCTAGGGGCTGGTAGAGCCATTGGGCCATAATTCTTCCGAAATGATGCTGGAGAGTCAGTTACCGTTAATGGAGACCGGTATAGAGCCATGATAACCGACTATTTTGTTCCCGAATTGGATGGCATGAATGTGGATGAGATGTGGTTCCAACAAGACGGCGCTACATGCCACACAGCGCACGTCACAATCGATTTATTGAAGGAAACCTTCGATGAGCGCATAATTTCGCGGAATGGACCTGTCAATTGGCCACCAAGATCGTGTGATTTGACACCATTGGATTATTTTCTTTGGGGATATGTGAAGTCGCTCGCCTACGCCAACAAACCAGAAACGTTAGGGGACTTGGAAGCCAACATTCGTGGCGTTATTGCCGACTCGAAAAAGTGGTTGAAAATTGGACCTCTAGACTTGGCTTTATTCGAAGCAGCCGCGGCGGCCACATGCCCGAAATCATATTTAAACATAAATGGCATAAAATTATCCTATAAATAAATAAAGCTAAATTGATGGACATTAAAACGATTTTTTTGTGTTTAATTTCAATTCGAAGTTCTATACCTCTAAAAAAACACCCTTTATAACCTTTATTTATTTTAAATTTCTGTTTGACAGCCAATTGGAATTCTCTAACGCGTACATTAATCACTGAATACAACAAGCATTAAAAAATTAAGAATTATTTTCCAGTATAAATATGTTAATATGAACATGAAAAATTGTTTATTTAAAAGTGAAGATTTAATACATTAATTATTCAAGAAATACATTTTTTTAGTTGTTTTTTTCGCAACTCTATTACAATATTACAAAATTATAAAAATGTAAAATTAACTCAAGACAAACTTTAAGGATATTTTATCTTGCTGTTTTTAAACATTCACAAATAAATAAATAAATAAATAAATAAAAAAAATCGTCCATGCATGCGGGTTTAGGGTAAAGTGTGGCAAAATTTGAACCACATCTGGTGTTGGGCTTGGGGTTGGGGTCGTTTTTATTGCACTTTTGCCTTTACAAATCACAAATTTGAACCATACCGAGGTCAAATTGTTATACTTCAGAACGATTTGTCACTATAGACTGTCACATATACCAAGGTTTGTCCACAGTGGCAGATTAGCCACGTAGCCCGCATTTGCGGGCCCCACGGACCAACATTTTACGACCGTAAAAAAGTATCTATAATAAGTATAATAACCTAGCTTTAATGATTATTGATCCGACACTGTTTGTCCATGCCATTTCCGATGTGTTCACAGTTCACCCGTTTCCAAAACCTTTCACATGCGGTGTAATGTCGAATTAAGAATACGCCGACTGCGTTCTATCCTTTTCGCGAGTAAGACTGTTTGTGAATATATATAGGCATTCGGTCTCGAAAAGTGTGGAACTTTTTTTCTATAGCAACAACGCACAGGTCATCGTTTGACGAACGTAACGACCACGCCATTTTAACGTGCGATGGTTTTATTGTAAAATAAAAGAATGCCCAAAGCATCCACCACCTTCTACGGCCGATGTATCATCCGCAGCATTCCTGAATTTAAAACAAAAGCTCCATATTTGAAGCGGAGCCGCATTCACAGTCAGTAGCCATTCACAGCAGATATTCGTACCCAAGAAATGTCACCAGTCTAAAAAATTCCCATTCCCGTTAACAGCACGCGCTCAACCATATTTAAAACACTTTCCATCAACTCAAATAGGAAGAGCAATAAAACAATTAAAAAAAGTAAATAAACAAGTACCTACCTCTATGTACAATTATCTCGCCAACAGAAAATTCAATAAATTTGTAGAACATTTCTCAAATCGGTGGAACATAGTGTAGGTCAGCAAACTGCATGCGTACTCCAAGCAAGAAAACGGAAGAAAAAAAAAACTCACTCAGCTATTGAGTGGAACCATTCTACCAGTCGTCCGCACTCTGCATCCCATCCAGCATCCAAAGAGAGGAGTCTTGCCCGCATACGTTTAACCAGTTTTCCAGTGAACTTCTTGAATGTGTGTTGGTCCGTCATATAGACACTGTACAAGCTATGCCACCTACTTGCAGGCCTCTACTGAAAAATACTGCTCCTGTGTTTGTTTCGAGTCCGAAGATAGGTGGTGTTTCACTTGGTGGGCGGCCAATGGCAACCCAGCATATCATGGCGATTCGAAGGCGGGGTATCTGTCCCCAAGCGGTTGCGCGTTATATGCTCCCCAACCAATTGTACGTCAGTATATGAGACTGTAGGTGCTTTGGATATCTAGGGTGCAGCTCACGAAGAAAGTATTCCAACACAAGCATCATAAGCTTTCAATCGCACATGGGCGGTGGAAGAAAGGTATAGGTATCCCCCGACCACAGCTCATGCCGTTTTCGTACGTTGTTGTCATTGTCGTAGGTTAAACATTAAAATGCTCTGAGGCGGACAGACAGGGGGTCGGGGTGAGCTAGTCAGCGGCGGCGGGCAATGGCAAATATTTAATTAAGCTAACATTTTGCCATAAAACCCACATTGTTGGGATTTTTGAGTTGCAATAGATATGCGTTACCCGTGTCTCGTGTGCATTTTCGATTTTTCTTCGAGTGGTGAGTTTTTCCTCCTTGTTTTGTCTTCTTCTGTTTCCCCGCTAACACTCGTTTGGTTTAATTTTTAATTCGAACCAAAGTAGGTAGAAGGTAATTGCTAAATTGCTTTATTTGCAAGGCTGCATTCTGTTTATGTACGCTATTGACACACAATGTCCACCAGAAAGTTGTAATAGGAAACAAATTATACAATGCATCGAATTAGGAATGCAAAGTGGAAATATTGAATATGTTAGTCAGCCAGCGGGCAGTAATTACTTATCCGCATATTATAGAGATAACCCAATCTAAGTAGAATTTGCGTACCAGCCAGTTCAAATTAGCTAGAGTGCTAGAAAAAAAATTGTCTCACGCCAATAATAGGTAACATGAAAAACCCGTCCGGGGACACTGTATTATAAACGGGTTTTTCTGGTCGATAATTCGTAGGCTATTATTAACTAATATTTATTGGCTTCGCATCTGAAGGATGTCTGGCTAAATTGCTATCTGCGCCGCAGCGCCGCCTAATCAAAGTTCCCAAGGAATGTGTTTGTGTAAACAAACAAATTGTGTCATGGATAACTGGAAATTCGGAAACTGTGTGGAACTAGATAGGCATGCGGACAGAGAAAATTAAAGTTCAAAGCAGAGACAATACTGAGACCACCAACTCCGGCCGATTTCCCGTTACTTAGCCTACAAGCTATATTTTTTATGGAGTGTACACATCTGGTGCGCTAGTATTGTTACATAGAAAATCGTATTGACAAATGTCACGAAACTTCAAAAATTCCGGCTCACCAACACACTCCCACCAGATATGAGACACTTCCGCTGTGGGCAAAGTTGCTGGCAGAGTTCATAGAGTTTTATCCGTTAAATTTGAAATTGTTCGTTACGTGTCGATATTATTTTTTTTTGGGAATAAGTGCACATTTGCTTAAAATGTTCATGAAAAATTAACAATGTAGATTGGTTGAGGGAAAATGAAAACATTTTGAGCAAATTTTCTTCATTATTTAAGAAGAATTTACACACAAAATCGAAGTTAATGATATCCAAAAGCGGAAAATATACAACCCTGTTTGTCCTAATATGTTTCTAGTATATAGAACATCAACTTTAGATAGTTTTACTAACCAAACAAATCAAATTATTCGACTTTTAACAATTAATAATAACTAACCAATGGCATTCAGTTATGTAAAAATGTTGAATTCCCGAATTCTGTCACATTTCCCCACGGTTGCCGCGGTTGGCAGCATTTATTTTTGTAGTTTTTGTGTGTTTTTGCATGTCACACTGATTCTTTTTTGACATAACACCGATAGGAATACAAAATGGCGAATTTGTAAAAAAATTGAGTGGCCCAGCGGCAAGAGGATTGTGAGTTGGGGGTCTCAGTATGGTTTGTCTATGGTTCAAAGTACGGGTAAGTACCTTCATTGGGGGAAAAGGTGGTAGGTAATATGGAACCTGTTCTTTAAAATCAAAATTGTTAGTGCCACCTATTAACAAATAACTGCACGTTGCAAGGTCTCATGCCAAATAGCACACTTACACTGATACACAATTTCGATCATTTCGCCGCAAAATTATTTTCCATAATAGAAAAAATGTTTGGCTGGTCTAGTACATTCGTTTCGCGTTGTGATTGTACTTTAACCAAAAAAATGGGTTTGATTTTTGAGTGGAAACTGTAATCCGTAGCCGTTAGGAACTATTCGCCTTGAAAAGCGACTTGCATTTCTGTCAAAATACTTTTACCGATAAGTTCATAAGTAAAGGGTGATTTTTTAGCTGGTTTGGTTTTGGCAACACTGGTTTTGACAGCTGACGTGTGTTTAGTACCTTGTGTCACTGTCAAACAGCTTCAGTTTGGTTTGCAATTTAACCATGGATCGTCTTATAAATGAACAACGCTTGCAAATTATTGAATTTTACTATCAAAATTCGTGCTCGGTTCGAAATGTTCATCGCGCGCTGCTTCCATTTTATGATCGGCATTCTCGACCTTCTGAGCAGTCTATTCGGAAGATTGTGACCAAATTTCGCACCAAATTTACTTTGTTGGACATTAAACCACCAACACGTTTACGTACTGTGCGTAGTGAAGAAAATATTGCGGCCGTATCAGCTAGTGTGACAGAAGACCGCGAAATGTCGATTCGGCGCCGTTCCCAGCAGTTAGGCCTTTGTTACAGCACTACGTGGAAAATTTTGCGGAAGGATTTGGGCGTAAAGCCTTTTAAGATACAGCTGGTGCAATAACTAAAGCCAGCCGACCTACCACAACGCCGAATTTTTGGTGAATGGGCTCTTGGAAAGCTGGCCGAGGATCCGCTTTTTTATCGAACAATTGTGTTCAGCGATGAGGCTCATTTTTGGTTGAATGGGTACGTAAATAAGCAAAATTGCCGCATTTGGAGTGAAGATCAGCCAGAAGCATTGCAACAGCTACCAATGCATCCCGAAAAAGCCACTGTTTGGTGCGGTTTATGGGCCGGCGGCATTATTGGGCCATATTTCTTCAAAGATGATGCGAATCGCAGCGTTACTGTCAATGGTGAACGCTACCGAGCGATGATAACAAACTTTTTTTTGCCCGAAATGGAAGTTCTTGACTTGCATGATATGTGGTTTCAACAAGACGGTGCCACATGCCACACAGCACGCGAAACAATGGCGCAATTGCGAGGCGAGTACGTACAGGAACCTAATATATATGAAATTCCATATAAGCAACATAAAAATTAAAAATGTGAAAGTGGCTTTTTTGGAATAAAGTACAAAATTTAATAAAACGATTATTCAGAACACATTTTTTTATATATTTATATTTTATTTTTTTTTTAAATTACGGATACAGAATATTATTGAGTAATTTTTACTGTCTTTACCTATCAGGTATAAAATAACTTTTGAAAACGAAAAGGGGTTCCATATTCGCACTGTGTCCTCTATGTAAACTTGGTCTTTTGCAAAATGGATGTTGGTTGAAACTTTTTAAATCTGGAGTCGAATCAAGTCTTCCGTGAACGAAAATTAAGTGACGGAATTTGTTTTTGTTTCACATTTAAAATCGACATAATTCCGTGAACGTACCTATAGGTCGTTCATGGAAGTGGCGATTCGACCCCTGACTTTTTAATTTCCCTGGAAGAGTTCTTGTTTCCCTCCACATGACGTGGAAATTGAAAATTCCCATCATTTTGCCACTTGGTTATTTTTAAAAAAATGAGCAAACATAGCTTTATTTATGCCACAAGTAAGTATCCGACAAAAGCCCCCGGAAAATGGTTAAAGGAAACATTATTTTAATCGGCTAAATATATATATATATATATAAAGTTCAATCATATGATTGATTTCAACCTGACACAAATTTATTATCAGTGGCTTAAATACTTAGTAGCTCAAAAATGTAATCAATTCATCTATTCAATCTAACATTAAATAAAAACGTTCAAATAAATACATTTTTAATGACTTATTTGAAAAAAAAAGTATAAAAATTAGTCGATATAACGAATGCGCTCGATATAGTAAATGACACCAATCATTATTCGTTATACTGGACGTCCACTGTAGTTGAAGTGTTTTTGAATTATCACGCGCATGAAACACGAAAATGTTGTTCTCCCAGAGAAAAATTTTAATTTCCTGCAACAACCCCCCCCCCCCCCCCCCCCCATTTTTATTTTAATTTTGTTTTGCCAGTTCAATGACGAACTGCTTTATCTCAGGCTATATACTTATTCTTAAGTTACCTAGTTTGAAAATACCTTTGCCGACGGCAAAACTAAACTCCCTTAAAGGCTGAGGTGTCGCGCTTATTCATCTACGAATATATTTTGCGTCAAATTTTAGCGTAAGCCTTACACAGGGTGGGGCAAAAGAGTGAAGGGTTGATTAAAGGGTGATTATATTTTTTCGGATATATTTTATTATTGTTAAAAATAATTGGAAAATGCGAAATGAAGTTTCAACGCAACGCATTATGCATTATTTGAAAAGAAGCCACCTGTAATGAGATAAACAAAAGCAGTACAGTAGTATTTTGTTAGCTCACAATAGGCGCAGTGGCTCAGTAGTTAGTGTGCTGTACTAGACTGCGCTAAGGGTCTCAGGTTCGATCCCCGGAAAAGGGCGAATTACGACTTACGGGTTTTTTGAGTCGTTCGGACTCGGTATAAAAGTCTGGGTTGTGAGAAGCTATTTTTTTTATAGAAAAGAGAATGACATCCGTGTGTGCACGCGTAACTCGGATGTTTGTCAGACCTTCGCGAGAGGTGGATTAGTACAAAAAACCTTAAAATGGAATATGTGTTTTTTTCAGGGATCGAACCTAAGAGTCTAGGACCCCTCGCATGATAGTCTAACACCCCAATCACTATTTATTTACAAAATATGTATTAGTAAGATCCAGATATACTACATACCTAAGCTTTTATCATTCACGGATGCTAGGCATGATACTGCAAGCATTGAACTTTGTTGATTTATAGGCATGTTAGGTTATCTTTTGCCAATACTATTGGCGCTCGCAGTGCAAATTGTGCGTACAATAGGTGATTGGCTTATTTTTCCTTTCTCTGTTTATGTTAACGTGAACTTCGTCTTCTGAGTAGTTCACAGCTCCTCCGTTTACAAATTGGATCTCTGAATTTAGCGGTTACGCGATCTTGGTCAGTGTCGACCTGTTCAAGAATGCCTTTTGGAATACTCAGTTATGTTAAATGAGTCTTTTAAGGTCACATGCGAGAACATAATCCGTTTAGCTGGCGGTTCGACTGGAGCATAAATCTGCTTAACACAATTAATTGTTTCGGAAATATGCTACATGTATGTGTGGGCCGCAACGTATATTGGAATATATTTAGTTCAGATCATAGGTATGACCTTTAAGCGTCGAGTACTTTATAAAAAGATCCGAAGATCCAAACTGCGGTATTCCTGACGCTGGCAAAAATAGTAATGCATATATCCGGGAAGCCGAAGCTTTCGTCAGACTTAGATAGATGGACCAACTGCGATGCACTGATAATCGATATCATCGAGGTGCCTCAAAGCTACTCTTTGTTACCAGTCACTTTCGGACTACAACACTCATTCGTCGTTTTACTTTAGGTAGTACGTACTTACCTATAGACATAAGAGGCTAACAGTCCGGGATTGAAATCGATCTTAAGCGTCAGTATAGACTTCTTAAGGGACTGATTGAATGTTTGTAAAAGGTATATGGAAGATAGCTCAATCTTAAAAAAAGTATGTCGAATATAAGCGCCTGCTCCACTCTAGACTGTTTTCACAGGTTTATACTAAGCCCCGCGTGCGTCGTCTATAATCAGCTCGATGCTCAAGTCATGGGAGATTCGGGCTATAAGGTATCTCCCCATATAAAAGGAACTTGCAAATTGAGCTAAGCTAAGTTTATAAAGCCATAAAGGTTGTGTCTATAGAAATTGGTGTCTCGTTATGTCAGAGCCCACAGTATGTCAGTGATATCGCTTCTTTAAAAGCTATAGCTTTTAACCCAACCAAGAAAAGGTACACAAACAACGCATCAAGGTGAGGTAAAGTCGGCATTATTGGTATACAGGTAGATGGTTGATATGCAACCAACAGTAGTGGCTCTCAACGAGAGAGGGCCCATCAGTAGCACACAAGAGCGATTCAAACTCATCGGCATTCATTGGGGACGCTCAAGTATAGTTTAGTAAGTCTGACAGCTGGCCAGAAAATCGTGACTGCGAGTACTAAGTTGATAGTTCGCATATGTGGCTGACGTATAGGTAAACTGACGTTACCGACCAATCTAGTTTTTGGGTTCAGGTATCAGGTTACATCTCGTCCAGACCAATCTAGTCGACTTAAGATAACTACATTTTTAATGTACCCATTGCCATGACAATGCGTTGGTTCTTTCGTCAGTCGCTGTCATTGGATGTGGCCGTCGAAGTAAACCCAACAACAAAATTCACGGTTGACCGTCTTGATCGAAGAGGGTGCTAATTTGTTATTCGTAATTCGTATGCGCACGGGCTAAGGCGCCCTCTAACCATGGCGCCCGAGATGACAGTCGTCTCCACCCTAAAGCCGGCACTGCGGTTGGTTATATACGCGTTCATTTGCCTTTCTCCCATTGCGAAAGGTACTTATTGAGTTCTTCAACCTACTAGGTATTCCGTGCGTTTGAGTTCGACAACAACGCTTGTAGTCGGTGATGTAACAGACGCCATCTTAAACTCTTCTTGTAAGAGGTATAGTATCTTTTCAGCAACTGGGAGCTTTGAGCACAGTCACGCCCTCATAAGAAAGTCCCATAAATTCTAATCACAAGAAGTGCGGGGCCTGTAACATCCGATGTAGCTACGCTATAGCTAATCCGGCAATGGCCCTACATGCGCAACAATTACATGCCATTTGACTTAAAAGCCGCCTTAATTGGGTCTCATGGGAGAACCAGACAAAAGGATGGACTAACTTCAAGAGCATTGCAAACATCGTGTCGTTAAAGAGTTCGTAGCTAGCAAGTGCTGTAGAAGTTGCGAATTCCCATCGCTGCATGTTTTAAAAAGGAAATTAGATCATCAATGTACCTACCTATGTACGGCGGACGACAACTTTAAAATCTCATTAAAACTCGATCCAACAGAAAGTATAAGACAAGTTTATCCAGAACCACGAGGCAACGCGTACCTGGTATAAGTACCTACACTTTTAGCGCGCATCTTCAACATGTCTTGTATAATGAATTAAATATTGATCGCTCCAATAGGCACCTATGCCTAGATCCTATACCTGGTTGCAAATTAATACGATCGTTTACGTTGCCATTACCACCGTCTGCCGGCGTTAAAGTTACCAATTAAATCATTTCGAAATGGAATCGAAAAATAAATTATTAGTTGACTCCTCAAAATGGCGATACTTTTCGATAGCGTTTCACAAAACCATTTAAACGAACAATCGCAGCAGGAAAAAAGAAACCGGTCTCTGAAAGAAACCAGCACGAATCTCCTATGAATTCATGATACCATCGCATCAACCTTTTAAGTGCACTTTTATGAAAAGAATCCAGCGTGACGCCCTCTATGAATTGTAATCAGCTCACCGGCATTATTACTCTCCATAGAATTGATGCAAAACGCTGTTCCTGACAAATTTATGGCAACAACGCCGCGAAATAACAAAGCTGGCAATTAGAGTCGATTTTTTCTCTCTCTCTCTGCTTATCTCTTACCGATGCAACACTCCATCTACAATGTCAAATGCATTTGCCAGGCAAAAAGCATTGATTAGTAAATCAATTATAGCCGCATCCCCAGCAAATTGCTGGGGGACTCATAATTTCGTATGACAAAGCAAGTGTACCACCTCCGCTGTAAACAGGACAGCAAAAAACTGTAATCGCATATAGTCCGGTCATCTATTTTATTGCCGAGCGCGAAATGTTTATATAACAAATGGCAATTTGGTTGAATTAGTGTAATAACTGTGATCGCGATCTGCGGAATTGAAATGACCGCGTGCGCATCCCCGCAAAAAAAAAAAAAAACAAATCTCTGATTGAGCCGGGGTAGGTCGGTGTACCTAGATAGTTGCATCAAAAATTTCATTTTGTCAAGAGAAACAAAAGAGAAAAAAAAAATACCCACTTCCAATGTGTACCTACGGCGAGGTGAAATTGGAGTCAAACAAAACGTACAGTTGGAGCTGAATTAATTGATTACTTGCAAACAAACGGACAACATGGAGGCTGATTGCGCTGATAGGTATACCATGGTTTTTCTTTGTGTTTTGCTTCACTTCCCCAAACAGAAACGGAGCGCACACAAAAAAGGATTTGCTTCCTCCCGCCCTTTTTGCCAGGTTGTAATAATTATTATTATGGGTGCATTCGGTATAATTGTTGTGTATCTCTGCTGGACTGCGATTGGAAGTCCTTGTGGAAAAACAGACTCGATTCGCTGTCTCTTTCGGTTTTTCACTGAAATGCACCTTGTGGGGGTCTTTCCAGTTCACCGGCTATTGATATCATTTCACAATCAGACACAAATGGGAAACACACTGGCACAAAGGCAGTCAAATAGTAGTGCGCACTTTATTGTGTTGTGAGTGTGAGTGCTGGAAACACACTCAATTGGTATAGAGCCACAATCGGAACGGAACTCATTGTAGAGTTGATGGTACCTACTATTTCTGGAGGAAATTCTTCGAAAAGGTCTAGCACCTAATACCTATAGGTAGTTCGTTGAGGAACTATATGGGTTCGCTTACTGTTAGTGGGCCTTACAAATAATAATTTTTAACCTCCACACTAAATATTTTGTAGGTCACAATATGCAATTTTGAATGGAACTTTTCGTTATTGTGAGTTCGAAAAATGTATCCCGGACACTAAAAATGATTATTAGTATCGGGAAGTAAGTTAGTACAGACCTACTTACAAATATCCCCACGCTGGGGCTGGAACCCTCTGGATATCGAAATTTCATTGCGGTAGGCAGAGATGCCAGATTACAAGATATATATATATTTTTTTCAAGATTTTTGAGCTCCATATGTACAAGACTTTTTACCTCGAATCATCAAATTTCAAGATTTTTGATATCAAGAACTTTTTAAATCTAGCACATAAAAAGAATCGTTTCTTTTCTATTAATTCCATTATTTATATAATTTGAAACATGAATTTTAACGAATTTGAAAAAATGGTTTCGTATGCACTGAAAAGGTTGTTGAAATTTGTATCTTTACAAAGGATTTGTTGAGCTTTAATGAACCGAAATTCTATGATCTTGATATAAGCAATGAAATTCTAAGTCAATTTAATTCAAATATGTTCCGAAATTTCAAAAAGCATTAACATTAGTTTATGACCAAAGTTTTTTAGTAGTAAAGTACTTCAAAATTGCATTTTATATTTCGCTCTTTCTATATTTTGAGCAAAATCTTGAAAAAAAGATTTTTTGTTTCGGAAAAACAAGATTTTCAGATTTTTTATCGGACAACACTAGCGGTAGGTAGGTAGCAGTCTTTTTAAAGAAGGGACGAATCTGCTCAAGCTCAGCTTGCTTACCTACACCGCACATTCCAATAACCGCTACCGGATACAATATCAAATGCAAATGGAATAGTAAAGTGTTGAGAAAGGTGTATGTATCTAAATGGGAGATACCCATAAATTTGACCTATTTGTGAGTTCCTTTTCGTCCCAGCTCTCTCAATTTCTTAAAAGTCTCTTGCACCCAGTAAGGAGCAGGAGTGCGCATAGGGCTCTATCTAAAAAGCCTGATACAGGGGGATCCGCTCTTTCTGATACAGTTGCCGAACCTGGTCTCGCTAATTCGCCCGCTTTCTCATTGCCTGGAATACCTTCAGCAATACCTTATGCTGAGTCCCAAGAACCTTCAGTTCCTCGCGACAGCATTTTACAAGCTTCGATTTTATTTCCGTTGCAGTTGAGGTTTTTATTGCTGCCTGGCTGTCGGCGATAAAGATAGTAATACCTTCAGGAGGTATTGCCTTTACCACAGACTCACGGGCCTCTGTTGTCACTGCCAGGACCTCTGTTTCGAAGACACTGCTGTGTCGGGAAGGCGTACCGATTTAGATATATGTACCCAATGATTCAGAGAAGTCGCCTGACCCCACGTCTGTAAATACGGCTATGGACTGCGTGTTAGGTAGGTGTCCGCGTCTGTCCATTCATCCCTGCTGGGATAGGCGCTCGAGAAAGGTCTTATAAACTCTAAGGACGGCGTAGTCCGTGATTGGTACAAAAAGGATTTCTGTACGATCGAATAATGACCCAGTTCGCTCAGTTTGCATTTTTCTGATTGGCTTATTATCATGGGACTAATGCCGGGGGATGGTTGTGTAAAGATGTCTAGCGTAAGCAGTCCTCATCGCACTGGTGGTGCCGATACACGCTAGTCTTTGTACTTTCGTAATGGCTTTTAGGTAGTTGGTTTTGTTGGTACCTCTTTTAAAATTTGTTTTGTTTCTTCTTCTTCTAAAAGCGTGTTGCTAATTTTAAGGAAAGCCATACAGCATCAGTCGACTAAGATGTCTAGGCTATTCAACGATCCGGCTCAAGGAATAATCGATCTTAACCTGGATGTACACGGAGTAGAAAACGACTTCGCGCACATCAGATCTTAGAACTTGTAGTGCGTAACTGCGTAGGGGGTATTTGTTGGGGCTTTGCTTTAGTACACAGATAAGCCTCGATTTTTGACAGAATTATTTTCCTAAGTGGTCAGCGTCTGTAACATACGTTGCTCGATTCTGAAAGGGACACTCGTTCACCTTCTGGCCTATCCAAATATAAACACTAATCTGACTTGTAGGTATAATTTCCCAAAAATCACATCAAGACCTCAGCTCGTCCTTTCCCGTTCGAATAGGAATAAGTCCGATTTTAAATCCGGATCTTTGGAAACTATCTCTTAAACCCTGTTAAAAAAGAAACGAAAGAAATCATACGAAAACGAAAACGTGTTTCATATACTTCTTTTCGTGTTCTCCTTCTACCGTTTCATGAATTTTTCTATCTACCACTCCTTTTCCTTTATCATGAAGTTAGATTCAGGTCTGTCTTTTCCAATTAGATGGCCTTCGTTTAAAGGCCTTCTTTATATCTTTGATCCCAGTTTCCGTTTCCAGTTCCTGGCACCAAATTTTCTTCTTCACTAAAGATTTTTCCAGTGCTGCATTTTGAAATGTCGGTCCTTTGTCGCGAATACCTTCAGCTTCTTTAAAGCGTCATCTTTAATTATCCTTAACTGAGTGGATAATCTGGGGTCGGATTCTGTAAAACGATCAAACGGTTTCGTGCGCACGAACGATTTGCCCTATGTTACACAAGCGAATTTCTTCGTGCACACGAAAACGTTTGAACGTTTCGCCTTACAGAATGCCGACCCTGATTTTTGAAAGCATTGGTCCGTATCGATTAATAAAATAACCTTTTTGTTTCTTTCAGTGCTCAAAACGACTCATTCAGGGACTCATCTTGATTTGATTTAAATTATCAATCATCTGTGACCAAGTTTATTACTAATTCCACTCTGGGTTTCCTTTGTATAAATCCGGAAGTGACTTTCCCCAGTTCCCATGAATGCAAAATCTACAACAGCAACAACCTTAAAGTTGAGTTATGGTAGCCATTTGGTAGTCAGTGTGACCATCTAACTGGCATCCCTTGTTTTGCGGAAAGTGGAACAACCTTCTGACTTAAAAACTGATTTTTATAGATAAACTTTCGGACGTCCTTGATCATACTCATCCTCTTCTATTTGACAAGTTTGACACTTGGGTGGAGACTACTTTTAAGTATGAAAATGAGCAAAAAAGATCCTTAAGTTCACTGGTTTTATACACCTACGTTAGCTTATGCCTTATTAACCTAGCCTTATGAAGGTGGCAATTTAAAAATAAGCAGCTGCCTAGTACCTACCACAAATATTGGATCAATTGCGACAACATCGAGGCAATTCCAATTAGGTACCTATGTTGTATTGCAAAATTGGTTAAAGAAAAAAGGAGATCGCTCAGTTTTTTTTTTCAATTAAACAATCACTAAATAGTCACAGATGAAAAATATGCTTTCGGCAACACTTACGCTAAGAAACTATGTTACACAGCTACAGTGCCAAATCGAACAGTCAGTCGGCCTCTGAAGAAAGACAGTTCCCTTTGAGTGTTTTCCACCTGGTGGAGTTTTCGTTTCAAGTTCCACACATACGATCCACAAACGATTGAGCAACTTTACTAACAAATATCTCATTCCCAGTCGCAAAGACAATTTATATACACTCGTCCACGAATCCAATTGGAATTTATGCTTTTTCCCTCTCTGTTCCACCTGCGGAGGCAACCTGTCTCCCATTTTCACATAACCAACGCGAACTTGATTCCAGCCAATGCGGCAGCCTGTTGTGGACATGTGTGCGACAGCGAATAATGTTTGTTATTGTCGCACACATCAGTAACGGCGCGCAGTCGGTGTTTTCATTTCATGCGGGTATCCCTCAGTATCCACCGCATCAGCTTCAACACATCGAAGATAGACCGGGCGAGCATTCTCGTTTTTTGTGGATGCTGCTCAGCGCGAGCATTCGAGTTCGGAATTCCAGCGAGTTGGAAGCTACTTTTTGCTGCTGCGCTACATTGCGCCCGTGTATTTTCCAAGTGGCCTACCGCTTTCTGCTCTTACACACAACCGTTCGTTTGTCCGTCCGAAGGGCGAGATTCCTTTTAGCCAAAGAGGCAGAAGACAGTCACTGAACGTCTTTTGGCCTAAAAATTAACGAAAAACTGGTATTTTGATGCGAGCCGTGTTGCAAACATTTTTCTCCCGCATTCGTGTGTTTGTTGGTGCCGGCCGCGTTTTCCTCGCCCCAACAATAACAACAACAAAATATTTTTACAAAAAGTGTAAACACGCGTTAAATTAATTTCAATTGGAGAGGAGCAACAAAATAAAAACAGCCAAACCAAATTGTTTTGTGGGTGTTTTTTTTTTTGTTTTCCTCCGTGACGCGAGTGATTTGCGCGCGATTTTTAATTACACATCCGTTAATGGAATTGAAGTGGAGCAAGTAGGTGCAAGCAGCACTTCCGCCGAATGAAAGTGAATCCGTCGTATGCGGGAAACTTGTGAACCCGCGTGGAATAACCATTGATTGAGCGTGCTTTACAGTGATCCATAATAATAAAGGAGTCAAGTGTTTTGTGAATGAAGCCTGATATAATTATGAAAATGTGTCATCCCCATTGAAGTGGAAGCGGCTGATGGTAGCTACTTATACTGTGATTGCAAAAAGGAAATTGTTGTGTTTGAGTGTGTGTGTGTGTGTGTGTGTGTGTCAGTTGTAAGGATTTACAGCGGGCTCTCGTGGAGAGCAAATGGCTCTTGTCTAGAGCATGCATTCATGGTACAAAGGACCTCAGTTTCACCAGAAACATTTTCGTCATCCGCTGGCTGTTGCTGCACCGCCACCGATTAAGCTAGAATCTGGATACAATGACAACTACTTAGCTTTCGAGTGTGCGTCGCCGTTCAAGGTGAGTTTTTTTGCTTTCATGTGCGTGCGCACCTAAATTATGTCCTAGTGCGTCGAAGGATAAACCATAGGTACAGCATATCTATAAGTAATTTTTTAGAAGCGTGGGAGTTATGCGCCTGATGCACACCAATTGATTGTGAGCGACTTTAAGTTGGAGAAGGTCCTTTGTTCTTGTGCGCGCAACAATAGAAATTATCATATGTAGTGTCTAGGCCGGATTTTCGAACTCACATGGGCGAAATTTTCCAAATAAAATTACCCACTGTGAACTAAGTATAAAATATTTAGTGTGAAGATTAAAAATGATTATTGGAGAGGCCCAAAGACGCTGCGCACCAAAGTGTATATGATGTATGCATTCGTAGACCTCTTTTCCGAATACCCAGATCGATAACGCTGTTAAGTTTGACGTTGAATCATCTTCTCGCGACGGATTTTTTTTTCTCTCCAAACTACCTAAGTACTCTTTTGGAAAAGTCTGTGCTTGGTCTTGGTCATAAAGCAGAACTGGCAGTGTGTAGGTCGCCTTATAAAAGGTGTCCCATAATTCACGCAAAATGTAATTTTGATAGAAAATATAGAGTTTTTATTGAAAGCTTAAATATTTTATTGATTCATAGAGTAGGTATACAGATTGGGGCTATGTATGGAAAGCACATCGGATATATGGCCGCCACGGCTCTGCTGGCGAGTACGAACTATTTTCTTAAAATTTCTGTTGTGACCGTTTCGCATAAATGTGGCTGAATTTCATTATACACGTCCCAATTTCCTCTTTCAAGTGGTTAGTGGTCGTGGGCTTGCTTGCATAGACCTTTGACTTGTGATCGCAAAAACGGCCGATTACACAATTAGGAAATGACTCATGCAGTAATTGAATTGTTTCTCTGGCTGTGTGGCATGTGCAGAACCGTCTTGTTGAAACCACATGTTGGTCACATCCATATCTTGTATTTTTATCACTAAAAACTGGGTTATCATGTCACGATAACGAACACCATTAATTATTATAGCAGCATTTTCGAAGAAGAATGGTCCGGTAATGCCTCCAGACCAAAATTCGGACCAAACAGTCACGCGTTGTGGATGCATTTGTTTCTCAACAATTACTCGTGGGTTTTCTGCACCCCAAATGCGAAATTTTTGACGATTAACGAAGCCATCAAGATGAAAATGAGCTAATTGCGAAAAAAAAACCAAAATTCCAACTAATGGATTTTTTCCACTGCGCCACCAACCGCAAACGTCTGGAAAACATGCGAGAGTACAACTGCCACTAAAGAGCCGTTTCGTCCCAAAAATGAGAAACTCACACAAAACGAATTGTTGTGAGAAGCTAGGCCTAGTTTTCCACGGACCTGTTGCGCCAACTATTTAAAAATGCTTTCTCGCTCCAGATGTCGTTGACTGTGGCTTATTAAATTTACAGGCTTTTAATTTCCACGCTTTTACTAGATTTGTTTTTGGGTTGTATTGGGTATATGGTTGCCGCTTGTTGCAGTCATGTTTGCTCAAGTTTATGGGTGTGAAAAGTTAAGACACACTTAGTAACAGTACTTTAACTTTAAAGGCGGTACATAACTTTGAATCTAATTGTTAACACTATGTAACGCAGTCATTTTTGTCAAGCAAAGCACAAATTGTAGAGTTTGAGACGCTGGCTACGGCTGAGGATTGTATTCAGAATATTTAAAGAGTTTGACAGATAAAGAAATTGCGCCATACTAATAACACATTTTAGTCTCGACTTTACATTTACGGGAAGCTCACATAATTGCCAAATTTTTATGCAAAATATAGCCACTACCTAAATTTAAAGTCAGAACTAAAATTGTTTCGCTTTTTCGATTTAAAAAAAATTCCAAATGATTTGAAACGGATTGTCGCATACGTCTATATCTGTCAAAATCTTCAATTCCATGTGAAAATCTGTTATTCGAATGCGAAAATCCTAACGTTAATAATTCTTGCAATGTTACTCGCCTGGACCACAATTCTTAAAAATTCTCGCATACTTATCTGTGAAAATCTTCGATTCGACGCGATAAACTAAAATTTGCAGTTCTGAAAATCTGTGTTTTCCATGCGGATTTGCGTCTCGTATACGGAATTGTAAGTTTGGTACTTCAAAGGAAGATTTTTTTCGATTTGTTTGCAGGAAAACAAGAGTCAAATAAAAGTTAATCAAAAGATTTCAATGGAAGCATTTATTGAATGATATCCTTTCCCATTCACATAAATATGTTCGGAAACAGTGTCATTCGCTCAAAACAGTCTTGGGGCTCTTGGTTAGTTCGGTATATTTCGGTTTCGCATAACTGTGCCAATCCCAATCAATTTTAATTTTGAATATTGGCTTTTGATTTAATGCACTTTTTTTACAATCTGTCAAAATGGTTTTCTTGACATGCCGTGAATAAATTTTCGCACAGGTGAAAAAAAAACACAGCTTTGAGAATACCTACCCCAATTTTGTTGCTATGCTAAAATTTCAGGCGGATTTTCTTGTATACGAATTATATGTAATGCAGAATTTGAGAATTCTATGCATATGTGGCTGATGTAGGAAATGTGACGTTATAGACCAATCTACTCTTTGCGTTCAGGTTACATCTAGTCCAGACCAATCTAGTCGACTTAAGATAACTAAATTTTTGAATGCCATCAATCTTATTACGAGTAGACAGAAGTTCAAGCATGTTTTCGGTCAAATAAATTTATTAACAAAATACAAATACTGGACACATTTTGTGTAACTCATGCAATACATTTTCGCATCGAACATTTTGCTCCAATGCACATAATTTTAATGATAAATATCTCTTGACAGAACATGGTTACTGACTTTACCAGACTCCTGCTTCTATTTAAGGAGCATATAGTTAGTGACTCCTGATGTTGGGAGTTTGAAAATGCAGAAATTGTTGTAAAAGAAATACTTGACGATGACATGCTCCTCTTTTTGATTTTTTTTTAAAATAAGTAAAGACTGATTAGGCTGCTGACGCTGTTGACGCAAAAAGAAGTACATTTTCGTTTCTTTTGGTAGAAAAACATCTTTATAGCTTATGAGGAGTTATTCGTCAATCATACAACTACAGCTACATCGATTTTAATGGTTAACAACCACAAAGCCAAAAATGAGTTTAGTTAAATTAAATTTTGCTTTTAAGAAAAAGTGGACATTCGCCGAAATTTCTCATTACGATCAGAAGAACTCACCACATGTCTTGGATTTTTGCACCAGCTGAGTCTTCTTATGTTTGTTTCTGAGATTGTTGACGAACAGAACCGATTAGTCTCCACATTTTCTACAAGGTGGTGTACGATTAGTAACCCTATCGGAAGATATTTGGGGCTACTTGAAGTCGCGGGCTTGTGCCAAAAAACCTCAGACAATCGCAGCCCGGGGCGGGTTTCCAATATGCGCACTAAGCAAACATTTTTTTTTATTTTTTTTCCAGCTTAAAATGTCCTAAAAAACATAAATATAATATTTTTTTTCTGAGGAAATGAAATTTTTTTTTTTATTTTTTTTTATTTTTTTTTTATTTTTAATGAAACCATGTTTATGTTATTTATACACAGAGATCTTAAGCCATTTTTCCGAAATCTCCATACGAATGCACAACTGCTTGAAGCAACTCTTCAAAGGAATCAATTTTTTTTTTCGCTATTTCCCTCCTCCACTGGTATTCAACAAACCAATCAGCGAAATTATTGGAGTAGTTGTCATTATAGAATTGTCTTTTAACGACACGCCACTGAGACTCGATTCTTTGAGTGTGTATACCATCAGCACCAACAAAAGGATTGTCAGGATCACTGTGGTTCAAAACTGTCAGACTGTAAGAAAGTATGTTGTATTTAAAGTATGAGTTGCGTGGCTCGCTTCGCTCGCTAACAGGATTTTAAACCTTTTTTTCGCAGGGTTTAGCCGCTCACGCGACTTCGTCGCTCCGCTAAGGGTATGTCAACAACTGTCAGGCAGGCGCCTGGAGTTAAAGTTTATATATATATTTACTTTGGGGTTTTTAGCAGTATGTTATTTTCAGTCAAAAAAAAAAGAAGATAAAATTAACCTAAATTGTTTTAACTTTTTGACATATGGCAATATCTATAATATTTTCCAACATTCACCAACCCACACATCCCCCTCCACAGCAACAGCAAACACTTGGCACAAACGTTATGCAAAGTGAACGTGTCCATTTGTGCAGTTTGTTTACATGCACTTTTCAGTGAAAATTGAAAACTTTAAAAATTAAAAAAAAAAATAGAAAAAAAAGTTTCCGCAGAAAAATTCTTCTACAGTACATCTTAGAATAACTCAATTTAAATAAAAAAAATAAAAAAAATTAATTTACTTAGTGCGCATATTGGAAACCTCAGCCGTTTACCTTATACTCAAACAGCTAGACGAAAATTACTTGTCAATAATAGCACGGATCAGTGACAAAAATCAATTTTTGTAACTAACACGTACAAAATAGTATTTCATTTTTGGAAAGCTTGAGACCAAGCTCAAAAATTAAAGATCTATATTCCAGTAATGCAAAAAGAGGGTCGTTTTATTGAATCAAAAACTAAAAATGGTATAAATATTACTGAAAACTGAGAAGTGGCACGGAAGGTCAAATAGTACTGGATTCAGGTCAATAGTAAACACCTTTTCACATTGTTTTCCATATAAAGACGTCCTAGCGTCAGCGGATGTACCTATTTAAATCAGTTCTTGAGTGATTTCGTCTGCAGTGGTATGAAATATGAACGCAACATTAAGGCACACCTACAGATGCATACTGACCTACAGCCTTCCACGAAACAGGGGATGAATTGCCATGAACAATACATTATTTTTTTAGATAAGAAGCATCACATGAAACGCAACATCATAACATCCACTCACTTGACGAATCATATAGATTAGATTGTGGGGTGGAGTAATACAGTTAACAAATAATTATCTACAAAAACTATAATTTAAATCATAACAATTACTTACTAAGTAGAAGAGTATTAATACTAACTATAATCTACTTAAAGTGTCATTGATCCTTAATGCACCAGCAGCTACATAATTTAATAAATGCATTAGCCACCGTTTAAAGAGTAACACGGCTAATATTTTATTTTTTATTTTTATTAACTATCGTTATACGTTCAAGTGAATAAGTAATCTTACACCACGTAACTCAATCCCTTGCCGGGACATAACTAGATTACTAATTATTATTAAATGCTGTTAACGTTTATAATGCAGGTAGCTGTTAAGAGGTCAAGCGATATATATTGTGTGCTGACAAGCCAGGCTCCGCCGCTTTGTTTTTTATTTATAAAATAATGATAGTGCAACAAAATCAGGAGTTCTTGTAAAAAATGTTTGTGATTCAATTGTGCACAAAGAGGACAACTATTGCCAACAATGGCAAACGGAAATGGTCGTTTCAAGTAAGAAAAGGGTATACGACCACCTGTTTCAATGAGAATCCAAAACATGTTGAGTGCGTTCTGGAGACGGGCATCAATTCAGTTTTGTGTACATTTACCTGTAAGTAAACCTATCGCTAAAGTTAAAGCTGATGGTCCCAAGATGGTAAAGTAAAAAACTTACCCGCAGGTTCCTCAATTCGAAAAGTTCTTTGACAAAGTCTGCGCTCTAATATCCAGTCTATATAATTACCTAAAGAAAATGAGGGGAGATAAAATGCACCCACGACAAAGTCCGAAATGCCCACGATGGAAGGTTTTGATTTGATGCTGTTTATGCGAACACAGCTTTCGCTGTTTGTGTAAGGAATCGAATGGCTCTTAGGTGAGAAAAGTCAGTATTTTACTTCTGGTCCATCAATACTGAAATGACTCGGTCTTATGCCTTCTCGAAGTCTACAAAGCATTCGAAAACAAGTGTAACAAACTTCAAGCCTTCTTGAGTACGGTTCTGAGAGGTCTGCAAATTGATGAAGGTACATAAGGGTTTATCACCTCAATTTCCATGAAGGGCTATGTCTGTCAAATCTATAAAACATAAACCAATTTGGTCTTGGGTGCCGTGCCAGTGATGGGTTCTACTGAAAGACCTTGAGGTAGGATGAGGTAAGGAAAAGAAGGACAGAGGCGACTAACACGATGATAGATTACGACTTTTGAGTCGGGTGTTAGAATTAATAACATCTAGAGCTGCAGTCCATTGACCTATGGGAATTCAGTCGGGCTCCTACCTGGATACCAACCAACTCAGCGTTTCACCAATGTCGGTATAAGAGTATATAACTTGCTACATAAATAATGGTTAACTATATAGTAATCTAACCACAGTTATATAATTGCACCGGTTGGCAATCGCAGAAGTACAATTTGCCCAGTCCAAGGGGTTATTATAATCACGCCATGATAGTTGCCCGATAAAGATTTAATTACACTTTTAAATTAAATTAAAAAAAAAATATTTAATTAATTTGTTAAGTGGTTATATATAGCATAACCTTGTATACATAGTATTTTCCAACTACTACCTATGAAAAAGTTCGTCTTGACAGACAGACTCGCTGATTTACTGTCCTGTCAATTATGAACGCACAAGTATCTAAACTCTAACAGTAGAGTCAACCTAGATCCTAGATCCTACAACCGTTTCTGGGCTCTTTCGCTGTTTGTCACTTTATAAATTAGATTCTGATTTCATTTTAATGCCCACTTCTTAAATATATGCATATTAATTCAATAAATTACATGGAGACGTCCTTTGTTAAAAAAACAAATCAGATTCCTTGTTTTCTTCGATACAACCAATCAAAGTTTACATAACTGAGAACATAAAAATAGATCCATGTAGTTTCAGTCAGAATACAACCAAAAATACAGCATTTGATTTTCCTTTCATTTTTCTATAAGAATTCGAAGATTCAGTAATTTAAATCGACTTTTGGAGAAGGAGGAAGCCGACTTCCGGACTTCCACGACAAAGCCCCATAATGCTTTTGTTTGCTTTTGAAATGCTTTCAATTCTTGATATTCCAGATTCGAAGATCGGACACCAAACTTATTTAAAAAAATGTCGGACGCAATAGATTCGTATACGACCTTAGGTTAGGTTAGGTTAGGTTGAGCGGGGTTGTGAGATCATCACAAAAGACCAGGCACCAAGACGGGCCCATCGCCATCCCCAGGGAACCAATTACGGTCAAAATCCTAAACCATATCGCCCAAGCAGTCAATTTCCCTACAGAATTTAATTATTGTCCCGATATTGTTGGACGAACCAACCTCCTCTAAGCTGTCAAAAAAGTACCTGCCTAGGTGCTTCTTTCTACTCCGTGCAATTGCTTGACACTCGCACAGAAGGTGGGAGACATCTTCCGTGGCTTGTAGGTCCTCACAGTACCTGCATATTTCCGTGTTAGATAAGCCTAGTCTCATGGCATGCTTCTTTAGAAGGCAATGTCCAGAGAGTATTCCTACCGTTAATCTTAACTTTGTTCTACTGAGTATACGACCTTAGGCCTTGCCTTGTTTTACTAGAACAAACGCAGCCAAGGGGAGGCTTATACCAAAATCATTAAAGTTATTCCAGTTCGCACTACGTTGAATCTGAGTAGACGAGGAAAAGATCTTCTTGAGTTTGTTAGTCCTTGTCCACGACGAAGAACCAACTCTCACCAACTGCTTTGAGATTATCACATAAGAAAACAATAAATAAATAAATAAATAGTTGGTGCAGCAGGTCCGTAGTCCTCTTGTTTTGTGAGAGTTTCTCATTTTTTGGACGAATGGATGGGATCTACAATTTTATGCCGATTCCAAATGGCTATAATTGAGAAGCTTTTCATGACAGTTATACTCTCAGATGTTTATCAGACGTTCGCGAGAGCTGGCCTTAATAGCGAATTTGGGCTTTTTCCGGAATCAAGTCTGGGACCCCTCGCTTAGCCTAGTAGTCCAATACACCAACCACTGTCATATTTATTTTAAAATATTATATGTACGACTTAAGAGTAGCAACTTCAAATTTGAAACGCGGGCATGCAAGTTCGGTCTTCCGAATGCAAGAATGTGCATCAATAAATAAAACCGTCAGCGCATATTGCTTTTATAAACCATATTGTAAGAATTTATACAGCCTTTACGCAACTTTAATGAAATTGTTGCTTAAACTCGGAGAAATATTTAAGGAACTATTACAGAAAAATGCATATTTTTCCTATAGCGAAATTAGCATTGGCTTTCTTTTGAAAAACTCTTCTTTTTTTTTTAACGAAAATAGCACAAAGGTATTAGAACAAATAATTTTCGCTTGCAAATATAGCTTTGGAGAATCGATCGAATATTAACAGCATTTTAATATAACACACATATTGGTCACATTACAAAACCGAGTTATCTTAAGTTGACTAGATTGGTCTGGACTAGGGATGCCAGATCTCAAAAATTAGCTGGCGGGACAGTTCTGTGCAGTGCACTGAGCGGGACGTCTGGCATCCCTAGTGAACCCGAACGCAAAAACTAGATTGGTCGGTCGGTTACGTCACTTTTCCTACGTCAGCTATATTTGCGATCTTGACTAGATTCGTCCATAAATGTCAACTGAAAAAGCTATTCTTGTGACCGATCTAGGCCAATCAAAACTGAGACATATTCAGTCATCCAGCTGTCAGACTTACCAAACTAGAAACATAGTTGAACGTGCGCATTTATTTATCCTCGATTGTCTTGTTCAATTTTGAATCATTTTGTAGTGGACAGAACAGAACGACGAGTCTCTAAGCTACCTCATTCTTAAGTTCAAGTTACTCAGTGTTTCTTTAGTTTAAAGGTTACCAAAAATGATAATATAACGAAATACAAATAAAATAGAATTTTAAAAAAGCGTAGATTTCCTCCTAAAAAATTGTTCCCCCTGTCAATCAGCAAAAAAAACCCTAAATCTGGGGGAACCCCTAACTTGGCAACCCTGGCTCGCCATCTCCAACTCGCTTAGTTTTGTAACTACCAAATTTTGTACGAAATTTGCCAAACTTTCATAATATTTCAAAAATGTTGAACAATGAAAACACGCTGTCCTTTCGCGTAGTGCTCCATTCATTACATACCCGAAGCTGTCTTACGTTTCTGTAAGTTGACAGTTGGCATCAATGCTTATTAATTTAGATTTTATACGGCGCAATTATTTCGGTCTTTTTTTGGCGTAATCTCAGAGAGTCTTTGAAACACCTAATATTAGCAACATCCTTTATTTTTTCGATGCACAATTTGTTCTGAATTTTTCCAACTATAACAGTTGACAGTGTAGAAACAAAGATCATTTTTGCAACGGGACCGCAGTCATCAAATCGGCCGAAATTCTCTTAGCTGTAATGAAAACTTTTAAACAGACGACCCACACAATCTGATTTCTGTTCATGGTGCTCATTCACTCAAATGATTTGATGAGGATAGAGGAAGATTTAGTTGAGGACCAGCAGTGGTAGGTTTTTAGAGCATTTTAACCGCCGTTGATTAGTGTCTAGTTTTGAGCCAGGCTCTTAGTTTCAACCGGCGGGAAAACGCAAACTAAACTTATTTGTTGAGGCCCCGGTAATTAAGTACACACTTACACTCCAACTTGTCCTCCGAACAAGAAACAAACTTATAATCATTTTTAAACTTCACAATAGCCACAATATTCAATTTCGTGTGGAAAATTTCGCCATTGTGACTCGAGAAAATAGTCTGAACACTATAAATAAATATGATTATTAGTATCCCGCAATGAGTATAAAATTCATTCGACAGTGTTTATCATGAGCGCACAAAGTCGGCCGGCCGCCGGTCTTATACAATTTCTTCCCTCCATACTGTATAGATTATCTCGGGTAATCTTCCATCGCATCTGTGCATCAATTGCCTTATCCCTTTGGAGCGCGAGATATCATCACGCAGCCATGTCCAAAAGCGAACTCATTTGTAGAGCCAATTGGGCAAATTGTCTGCCATTTATTATGTTACAGAAAAAGAGCTTCTGCCTCGCATCTAATGCGCAATTTTTCAAATCATTTGTTACTTTCATCGGGGGATTTATTTGGGGGCATTAGTTCTTCGCCAGTTATGAATGAATGTTTTATGGAACTACAATCAGTGCTACGTGTGTCTAGGAATAAAGGTATCTGCTAGATGGTAGAAGGCGTACCCCAGGTGGCAATATGATTGTCATAATGACGATGACCTATACGTCTGTGGACTATAGGGAGGGAGGTCCTTGTTTCACAAATATCGATAATTAATTTTGCTTTTTATTTAATTAATCATCTGGAATAATCTTGTCTCGAAGCATCTATAGAATAGATACAAATCGATTGGGAGACTGCTGTCAAGAGGACATATAGATTGGTTGCAAATTACTGCGGCATGTTATGTCAGCAACGAGTCATTTATACCTCAAGTACGCAATGGAGGGTGTAACAAGTAAGGCTGCCATTATGACTTCATGCAGCACTTTGAAATAGAATTTAGAAAAAAACCTACAGGCGTGTTTAATTTTTTTAATTTTAAGTATCACCGCTGGGTGGATGTCCATTGCCTATTAATTTTTTAGGTGGCGTTCTTCAGAAATCGGTTGTCATGGACCTGTTGAAGGTTCTGTTCAAGTCTTTATATCTTCTATACAGTTTTGTATATTACTATATATATAACACATTCGCGGTCTATTTTAAATGCGGGAAGTTTGTGAGAAATACACTTTTGGTAATCATGGTAGAAG
The DNA here is from genome assembly GCA_951230905.1 of Cheilosia variabilis. Classification (NCBI taxonomy): domain Eukaryota; kingdom Metazoa; phylum Arthropoda; class Insecta; order Diptera; family Syrphidae; genus Cheilosia; species Cheilosia variabilis. Next base: position 142,510,927 of record OX579676.1, on the reverse strand, counting down.
CAAAAATTTATGTTTTAAAAATGGCTGCTATAGCCGTCATTTGTACCACTTATATGCGATTATTGACTTGTTATACAAATGACGGCTATAGCCATCTAACAGCCAGCCGATAGGCAATTATGCCCGATTCACAATTCGGCGTTGAACGCGTGCGTGCGTTGGCGCGCTTTGACACGCTTTATCGAAACTTTACGATTTTAAATACCAAAGCGCGCTAGCAACAGTTTTGTAGGACGAAATGCTGCTTTGAAGAGAATGCGCGTTGAAAGTGTAGACTGTGGCATATTAAAAGTTCCGTTTGGTTTTTGACTAAAAAATACAATTTCAGAGCCGAATTCAAATTTCAAGTCTACTCCCTTTTTTCTGTAGCTGTAATTAAAATGGTTCTCCAAAATACAAGAAAATCATATATAACAATATATCAAAGCAAGAAACAACCTTAATAAGGATAAAAGAGTACAAGACCCTTGAATGGAAGAAATAAAACACTGAATTAATTAATTTGCATTGAAGAAACGTCATATAGATCTTTAAAATTTGTGTCTGATAATCATTAGCGGATCTGTGCCACTCCAACTTCGAACGGCACACTCTAAGACCTCATCGAACAATTCAAAATCCTAAAGTTGTCAAACGCGCGTGATAGTAGAGAGTATAGGCCTACTCAGGCGCCGCGTTGAACTTTGGGAAAATCACGATCTAAATTCGATCCAACGACTGAAGTTGTATTTTGTGTGGCAGCATATGAAAGTTTTGTTTCTACATAGTCTGTCAACGCGACATTGTGAATTGGGCATCACTTTCGACTTCTCCAAATCATACATAGCTATAATATTTTTTATTTATTTTGAACAGAAATGTTCTCCAAAAACATCCCTTTTTCCAATGTGCATTAATTCATATGAAGAATATGACGGCTAATGCAACTTAAAATTTTAATTTCCGTTGGACATAGGGGATTTCCCATTTTAAAAGCAAAAGGCAACACATTCGAACAGAACTTAAACGAAACAAGTGTTGCCACATAATATGGTATCGTACTGAGTAGTGTAAACTATAAAAATTACTACGTGGGATACAAAATTCAAACGACGGTAATAGCCGTCATTTGTTTTTATGTTTCTCAAAATACGACTGCTATATAGCTATCTTTGATTAACTTCCCCCATTTGCGCACTTTAACTTCCTCATATACGACTTTTTAAGACATTTTTGTCCCTAAATTTCTAATGTCAATGTCATCACCGTGCCTGTACGGTTGCAGAGATTTTTGACATCTCGATTTGATTTTATTTGACTTGTGAATATTATATAATTTATTACATCAATAATATCGGGTCGCCTTGATTTTGTCAATTTGTTTGTTTGTTAGACTGTTTCCGACCCTTATACCATATTTAAAAACGAGTTGATGTGCATATCTCTGCCAAGTTATCTTCCCACAGATATGAAGAGTTCAGTGTTCAGCTTTTACAGCTTTCTTGACCTAATGTTAAGAAGTGTCTCTTTTCATTGCGGTCAAAGTAATGGGCGTTTCATAAGTCAATATCAACCTGGATCCCAATAATTCGTCTACGAACAAATCCGCCTCAAATTTTCGCATATCAAACAAATTGGTATTCTCAAAGCTGGGCGGGTTTTTTTTTTCGTCTGGTCAAAATTATATTCACCTCTCGAAAGACAGCACGTCAAGTAAACCATTTTGACAGATTGTGAAAAAAAAAAACGATTGATGGTTTTCAAAAACCATATTCAAAATTTAAATGGTTGGGATTTGTTCAACCGGGACAGTAATGCGAAATCGAAATATACCGAACTACCTATACCCAAGAGCCCGTCGCATATTTGAACGAACGGCACTACTTCCGAACTATTAATGCCAATGTTTCAGTTTTGATTGGCGTAAATCCGTCATATTAGGGCTGCTGTTTCAGTTGACGATTATGGAGGGGTAGCCGACGAATCTAGTCAAGAAATTCGTGACTGAGTACTAAGATGACAGTTCTCATATGTGTCTGACGTAGAAAAAGTGACGTTCCCCACCAATCTAGTTTTTGCGTTCAGGTGACATCTCATCCAAACCAAACCCAAGATAACTAGATTCTTGAATGTGGCCAATGCTTTCATTGGAAGTGTTCTTATTTTCTCACAAACAAATAAAACAAAAACGTTCCTTGAAGTATCAAACTAACAACTCCGCATTCGGAGACGCAAATCCGCATGGAAAAAACAGACGAGTAACTTTCGAAAAGAAATTCCCGAATGCGGATTTCCAGAATTGCAAATTTCAGTTTTTCGCATCGAGTTGGCAGATTTTGACAGATGCGATAATTTTTGAGAATGCTAGCGGGATCTTTGTCATTACAACCTTTTTACTAATTTTATATGAAAACATTCAACATGCTAGCCCAGATTTATTTCTAAACATTTGTACATAAATAATTAACAAAAAATAGATCAACCCGATGCAATTCGTTTCTTTTCAGTTGAAATATTTCACGAAAATGTAAACAAACTCCACTAGTTGTCAAACTCAAACGTACTTGTATTGGTAAATCTGAAGCAAATCTGAGAAAAAATCAAGATTCGCAAAAGTGCTCTAAAATCTGAAAAAGATTGCTTTCTTTTGAGAGCAAAAAAGTGCTCTGAGAGCGCCCAATCGAATACCACATTAGGCAATTGCAGGAGACACCTGTAGCAACAATTGTGACGTTGATGCTTTTCGTCTTTAACGTTATAAGCGGTCGACCGAGCTGTTTTAATCAAGGATTAGCCAGGTATGTCTGTTGCAATATGATATATGAGGCAGGTGAACAACATGGGGAGAGCTTGCGGACTTAGGTAGAGCAGATGCGTTATGTTGGGGTTCCGGCGGTTGACTAGTAAAAATGATTACGGAGATTAGCTTATGTTAGTTTTAAGCGACTGTCCTCATAAAACCAGCGCGCCTGATATGATAGGTATATTTATGTCAAATCTGCTTAGAATTTAATGAGAAAAAAAGATTCGCGGAATGTTGAAGTCCACTGCCATGGCTGGTTGTCCTACCTAGGCTACTATTCATAACCCATATTGCTTTCTATAAAGATCAGTATTGCTTCGAAACCTAGATTCGCGAGGAGTTCAGAAATTACTTCTCATTGCGGAGTTTCTATAGAAAACTGGCCAAAGTTGTCTTCCAAATTACCTATTGTATACAAAGTGCCGGCCTAAAACATGGCGTGCTAAATCGCAAAAACCGAGGCTTGGATGATCAATCTTTTCTCAACATTATGAAAAACGCCTCAATGTGAGGGAAAATCCTTGAACTTGAACGGGACATTTTCAGCAGTTGAGGGAAACCTCGGAAGAAGCAGACGTCCATAAAACCATAGGCAAACCATACTGAGACCCCCAACTCACAATCCTCTTGCCGCTGGGCTCCTCAATTTTTTTTCAAATTCGCCATTTTATATTCCTGTCGGTGTTATGTCAAAAAAGAATCAGTGTGACATGCAAAAACACACAAAAAATGCAAAAATAAATGCTGCCAACCTCGGCAACCGTGGGGAAATGTGAAAGAGTTCAGGAATTCCACATTTTTCCATAACTGAATGCCATTGGTTAGTTATTATTAATTGTTAAAAGGCGAATAATTTGATTTGTTTGGTTAGTAAAACTATCTAAAGTTGATGTTCTATATATTTACTAGAAACATATTAGGACAAACATGGTAGTATATTTTCCGCTTTTGGATATCATTAACTTCGATTTTGTGTGTAAATTTTTCTTAAATAATGAAGAAAATTTGCTCAAAATGTTTTTATTTTCATGCAACCATTCTGCATTGACAATTTTTCATAAATATTTTAAGCAAATGTACACTTATTCCTCAAAAAAAATATTATCCACATGTAACGAACAATTTCAAATTAAACGGTTAAAATTCTATGAACGCTGACAGCAACTTTGCCCAAAGCGGAAGTGGCATATGCAAGGTGCGAGCGTGTCGGTGAGCCGGAATTTTTGAAGTTACGTGACATTTGTCAATACGAATTTCTATGTACCAATACTAATGCACTTAGCGTTTGCCACCCCATGGAAATATAGCTTGTAGACAAGTAACGGGAAATCTGCCGAAGTTGGTGGTCTCAGTATTGTCTCTGCATAAAACTTCTAACTAGTTTTATACGTGTTTCGGTTCGGGTCAACCTTTTAACCAAAACTTGTTTCGTTTATAGCAATATTCAAGATCTACAAGTCTGCTAGGTCTGGCGATACCCGCCGAGATTTTTGGAGCAGATCGGTATGATCTTTTAGATAGCACGCACCAATTCGTGTCCCAAAGTTGGTCATATGAATAAGCAGTAATGGATGATAATGGAAAAAGCTCGTAGCTCCATTAAGCTTTGATGTCAAAAAGGACGCGGTGTCATCCGACTTCAAAAACGTCGCATATTTGACGGAACTGAGCGAAACTCCCAGGCCTTTTCATTGTCTGTTAAAATAGGTAGTTCGTTAGGCTTATGTACCGTTTAATCAGCTGGGTGGTTCTCTACTAGTGGCAAGTCTCCTTCGTTGACATTTTCGTTGTCTTTTGGTTTTGGTTTGGTGTAATCATGTTAGTGGGTACACAGGGTGATCCCACATACCTTAACAAAAATATTTTCAATCCGCACTTCTTTATGGGAATTCGATTGATACTGATTTATTTAGACTTACCTAAAAGAAACTTCACTTCAAGGGGCCATTACTCTGCATAGGTATACCTGTAGGCAGCACATTTCAGTAACAACATTAACTTAAGGAATTTCAAATAATACCGAACAGAGATAGGTCCTACATGGTTACCACCTACCTACCCAAGCAAATTTTGTATGTTGGTACCTACCAAAGTGTGCATTCATATTCAACATTTGTAGTCTGACTACTGAATGTAATGACCAACTGCCCGCAGATTTTTTAAAAGTACATTAAACCCCACCAACTCACTCAGCCTCACCTATAGCCTTCTAAAGTGTCATGTCTCACATCCTACATTTTCACTCTTAACATTCCCAGCTGTATAGCACAAAAAAATCCGCCCTCCTTCTCCTTAGCCAATCATTTAACTACACAAAAGGAAAAAAAAAATTGTAGTAACAAAAACCATGTCACACAATTCACGAACATTGTGGTGGGCGTTGCTACTTTAGAATTCCAATAAATGTACTCAAGCAGAGAGGGAATCCACAAGCAAAACAACTCAATAAGGGGAGAATAACAAAAGAAAAAAACACTTGTTACGATCCACACTTAAACTCATTCTGAAGGACAGCCATTATGTTCCACAATAAAAGAACTCAAAAAAAAGTTTCGCAGTTTTATCCTTTGCTAGAACTTTTCGGACTTAGTTGCGGTCTTTGCTACTAGAAAGCAAGAAAAGTGTGTTTTTTTCGATGGGGATTGGATATAAGGTGTGTTCTGCTGTGGTAAGTTATTTTTCGGGATATCACTGTCCTTTTTATTTATAGCAGAGTAATAATTTTCAGAATTTTTTTTTTGATGCTTGGTAGCACCGTTATGGAAAAATTATTGTGGACGGCAATATTTTTATGAACCTGTTGATGGTGATGTGCTCATCGTGACAGTAAAAGAAGAGAAGAGTGGAGCTGGTGGAATTTTAAATGCAAATCGAATTGATAAAGCAACTTTGACAGTTTTATATGAATGGTGCTGAAGATGAAGATCAGAGTAGCAAGCATAACAATCTATTATAGGTTTTAAGTCCGTACTAGGGACCTGTTTCGGAACGAAATTTTGCGGTGGTCTCCAAATCGACAGCGAAACGTCTGCGAAAAGGCAGCGGAAAATAATTTGTGGAGAGCTCCATCAGCTGATACACAAGTAACAGTGTTACCAGAACTGGCTATTTATATCTGATTTGACTACTCGAACTTTTCACCGGCTCCTTAAAAATGTCATTTGAGATTTTTCCTAGCTTACACTATTCACTTTAAGGTTTGGCGGTTTTAGGCTCCTTAAGCCCGCATGACACTACATATTTTTTTAATGTTTTTCTGCTTTTAATGTCGTTTTCGATTTGGCTTTTCAGATTTTGATTTGATTTGCTGCCAAATCGAAAATGAAATCCGAATTTTATTGGTTTTTGTTTGTTTTGAGTTGTCCGCAAAGAATTATTTGTTTTACCACTGGAAGTCTTTTTCAATTGATTTTCACATTTTTACAAACCCATTTCGAAATAATTTAATATATTTTCTTTTAACATTGGAAAATGGAAACTAGAAAAGTCTCTTAATTATAAGTTTTAAAAAACAATGTAATCGGAATAAGTAACCCTAAAGAATTGCAAACAAATTCGCACTTTTGATCTCTATGTTTGTGTTTGTCTATTTTTCGCTCCAGGATTTTTCAAATTTGGCGCCATACCTCTTATAAAAGCTCGTAACAATGCAGTACAAATGTCAAATTTTCGCAAGCAAATGATGTCCCGGACATTAAATATGTGCGAAAAGAGAGTGGAGAATTGTACCAAGCAATCTATTACAATTACCTACCCACTTTTTCGCAAACGTTTCGCAGCAGCTGGCTACTGCAAAACATAAAGGAGAGCGACATTTTTCGTTCGTATACTAGGCTTTAGATTGTGTTAGAACATCGGAAGCTCTAATTCCTTTATTAGACACTCAGAAAAATTACTCATTTAAAATCAAACAACTTCTGGCTAAAAACTACCAAGTAAATAAAATAAATAAATATGTAGTTGGCGCAACAGGTCTGTAGCGACCCTAGTCCTAGCTAATCACAACCATTCGTTTTGCATGAGTTTTTCAGTTTTGAGACGAATGAAAGGGAGATACAATTTCAAGTCCAAACGATTAATTGAGAAGCTCTTGCATGACGGCTATACTCTCATATGTTTGTCAGACGTTCGCGGGAAACTTAAAAAAGTGTGTCGCTTAATTCGGTCTATCTTACTGCTTTCACCAAATATGGCTGTAGGCTAAACATCTAATTTATTTTCGTCTAAAGTTTGTCTAGGTATGGTCGTGAGCTCGGTCGCTTTAGTCTTGAAATATATATACTTCCCATATAACTATAAGCAACGAGTATAAAGGTTAGAGATGCCGCGAAAAGTGTTTTAGACGAAAATATTTGGCCACGTTCAAGGCCGAAAAGTGGCCGTAGAATCTCTTAAGAACGGAACGGACTAAGGACTTTGGACATGACGTATAGTCCAAGGGAAAATAATCGATTACTGTCAAGTCGCATGATCGCGGTGGCCAATTGATGAACGCTCGCCATGAGCTTCGAGCTTTGCGTTGCTTGTATGTCATATAGTAGAGCCGTCTTGCTAGAACCACATAAGTAATTTAAACATTTAAAGAAGTAATCTATAAACAGCTTAATAAGTAATTTAGAAAACACATGTTTTTTGCATAAATCTTTAAATTTGGGTATGCAATGGCTTATGGGCGGATTCTTTTGTAGAAACTTTCCGTGACCGTTTTGTATTGCATTCTAACCTACGAAGTTTAATTTGAATCGATATGACTAAAAGGGCCTTACCAATAACCATTTTAAGTTTTGACTTTAAATTTTAGTAGTTCACAGTGGCCATATTTTCCATACAAATATCGCAATTGTGAGCTTCCGAAAATTTAAAATTTGTTATTAGTACGACGCAAAGTCAAAGTACGAAAATTGCTCAAGCTTCAATATTTTTAATATACCTATTGTTCAAGAATAAAATTGTGTTGTTCTCTCGTATCATTTTTAGTAACCCTTAACCTCAGAAAAAAGGAGCAGTAGCTTAGTGGTTTTAGCCCCCCTCAAAAAAATCCTACGTACGCTGCTGAAGAGAAGTTTTTTCTTAATCAGCCCACTAACCTAACCTATCGTAGACAAAACGGGTGCTTTCTAAGTGATGTAAAACTTGTTTACTGTCAAGTTTTAAGGCATATGAACTTGATGCCTGTTTTTGACAAATAGCATTCTTACGGTTCAAATTCGAAAGAGCAACAAGACCAAATTCCATTTCTTCCATTCATTCTTTTGAACTCAAATTTAAAAGCGAAGCATAATACAGCCATTCCTAATGATTTGTTTTCCCATCTCTATTTGGTAACTGTGCTTTTTTTTTTGTATTATATCCTCCTGCTATACAAATTATTTTTAATTATTTAGAGACCTTTATTTGATTTTTGGACGGCTTCAATCACTGATCTCAGCAGAAGTTCTAAATATCACGTCTTCCGGTATCATCTAATCTGCTCCTCCACCTTGGAATTCCTTTATTTTCCCCTTAAACTGTCATTTGCTTTGCCGGTCATACTATATACCGAGAGACCTAAACGAAGTTCCAGTTCCTTAGATGTTGTAAGAGAATTTCAGGCACCTCTGTATCTGTATGATCATAACAGCTTTTTTAGGCTGTAACACTGATCTTGCAATAATATTCTATACTTGAAGATGAACTGTAGTTTTTTTAAAGTTCACCGTGAGCATCCCAATATTCCATATATATGCAGCCATAACATATCAATCTTCGTGATTCCTTAGACTCCTCCATGAACAGATTTTCTTCTACAATCATCAGGGAATTGTGCGGGCCATCAAACTTGTTTCACTAGCCCAAATTTATCCACAGAGAACGCGCTGTGATTTTGTTCTTAGAATTGCCCTAAGCACGATTTCCTATATCACCAACATTTGTGACATCAAAGAGTAGCACTTTCTTCTTCTTTTTGACCTTAAAGGAGCAAGCAACTGGTTTTAATTTTTATTCTGCACACAAATAAAAGATCCTTGATGAAGGGCTTGATACCAAATTGAGCAGGTCGACCTTTTATATGAATATATGCTTGACCTTAAGAATGACCTTAAACAAAGTACTTGACATATTTCTTGATCCATATTTATTGCGTCCACCAAACGAATGCTGGTTTTCAATCGATTTAATAAAAGTCCACATTTGATTATAATTCAAAGAAATGACACATAAAGGACAAATTTAACGCACCTTAACAAAAAGACTGTCGTGCCGACAATGCCCTCCTATATGGATAAGCAAATATACCCGGCTCATCGGTTTCCCTTCAGCCGAATACAACAGGTGGTCTATATAATGAATCCCCATAAAACTTGGCGCCGTGCGACATTGCCTCTTTGTGTCTCGCTCTGGACTTAAGCTTTTACAACAATCCCAAACTCCATTAGAATCCACTTTTTTGTGCTGCCTCCGTCCCATTAGCCTTGAAAATAAAAACTTCTACGCAGTAATCGCTTCATTTATAAGAATTGTTTGCTTTTAATGTCATCGCGAGCATAGTTATGACTGCATGTCCTTTCTCATTGCAATGTTCATGCAGAGACAATCCATCAGTGTGGTTGCAGGCAGCGCTTACTCCTAATTGATCGCCCGACAACCGCTTCACCCAATCCACCTACATTGATGTAGAGTGCCATTGTCCTACATCCTTTCTCCTTGCAAGGACTGCAGCAACATTACGAGCGAAGCAAATGCAATGACAAACATACACAAAACCCTCCACAGGATCCAAGACGTACAGAAAAAATAGCTCTGAAAAAGGAAACAAAACAAAAGTAGGAACAAAAAAAAAATAAAAACAAAACCGTTGAACTAAACATTCCAAAAGAAACGTTGGATAAAGAAAAACATTACCCACATACACATATTACTCCTTTTCCAGGACGTGATGATGCTCTAAGAAAAAACCCAAGGCAAACACACATATACACCAAAACTATACGCTGGCTGGCGAAAAAAAATAAACGGGTATAAGAGCAACAAGAAAATAAAAGCACTAAAGGGTGCAGGAAAAAAGAAGAAAATATAGAAAACTATACAAAAAATAGTCTCGAAGGAAAAAAACTGAAAAATGAGAAGAAGAAAATAACGGGTTTACATTTTTCTTGCATTTTCCACATAAAGAAAATGATAGATTTATATAGGTAGTCGTGGTAGGTATACAGTGACTAACAATGCCCGAGAGGAAGAGTTGAAATGAAGCTTTTTCGCCAGTTGGCAGTATCTAAGAGTCTTCAAAAACTTCTGGAATACGAATAGTTATGAATTTTCGAGCGAACACCGAAAACGTAAAAATGTTGTTAGAAATACGCTCTCTAAGCTCCCCAAAACATATCTGGAAATGGTATCGAAAGTGGTGGGTTGCCTAGGGGAATTCTACTAATTCGTATTGCATTTTGCATGCACTTTTGAAAGGTTACATGTGAGTTTAATCAACGGATGGGTATCCTTAAAAATAATGTTTTATTTTGAATCTTTAAGTTATTTCCGTCTGCTGACTTTACCCAGGTAAGTCTCTGGAGCAATTTTTACCCATTTTAACTTCGAGGAACACCCCCTAAAATACAAATTTGCTGCAAGAGCCTTCCAAGTTATAATTTATGTCCTAAGCAAGACGACCTTCTAGTTAACTGAGCGGAAATCAATGTATCGGACAAGGGTTAAACTTTCTGATCCGATTTTGAGTTTTGGCTAAAAAGTTAAGACAACGGCCAATAGTTTAGAAACCTGCGACTGAATCTGTCGAAAAAGGATCCATAAACAGCGATTAAAAAGCTCGACAACGGCTTCTTTAATGCTTCAAAAATCACTGTATCACTCTCGGAAACCCTGTGAGTGATAGAAACAAAATTACTTTTCTTCACAGCAGAAACTGTGCTATTTTTTTAAGTAAAAGGGGTTGTTGTAGTGCCCAACCTTTTGGTCTATTGTACCCCTGCTTACGACTCAGAGAGGCATATTTCCTCATAAGAGGTCCCCTGACATTATAATTCCTTTCGGAATCATTTTAGAGGTTCTCGTACTCCTGTTTCTGCTTGGTGGGAGAAATCCGTCTCATAGCACTCTCTCTACTCCAGTTTCCTTTAAGAAGCTGGGGATGAGAGTAGACTCTAGGGACACTATTTCCTCAGTACCCCACATGATCCCAGCACGTTTTATGGGATTTCATTGGACTGAATCTGAAGAGACCTTCGTAAGATATATCCAGTTTCCTGAGGTGTTCCTTGAGTCTAGAATGACCCGTTTGGAATCCCGTTGGGATGCGAAGGTTGTTTTTGCTCATGCCGATGAAGGCTTGGAATCTTTTCCGGTTGTGCTTCATCTTGCATGGAATTGTTTGCATTTTAACCTTTTTTTTTAAATCCTATAAGGCAAAGTTGAATTGTGGCCATCTTTTCAACGATTTTTTTTTACTAATTTTAGTTAGTTTCTTAGCTTAATAGTGAAAATACTTAGGAATTGGCGCTTGTATAAAGATACGTGCACTAAAAGGTGAAAACCGTACAAGCAACAGTGCCCCCTATTGGATTTTTTTCAAACCATTCTTTTAACAATGTCTGCTTTAATAGGAACAACGTGTTAAATTTTCATAAAAATTTGTACGCCTTTTATTTAGGTCTTCTTTTCTGTATGGGTACCTGTTTCTTTAGTGCTCGAGCACAATCTAACTTAAAAAAAAGCTGTCTTTAAAAATATATTTGCATACTTTGAGGAGGTAAGATGATCCAGTGACAATTTAGCATTTTAGGTAAGCTTTGATGGCACAAAATATGAAGAGGCGCCCTGGTATGGTATTTATTTGTTTGGATATTGAACGTCTTACTTATATTTTTATATATCAGTACTCTCGATTAAGTACTCCTACTCCTTCTCTCGCACGCAAGACCATAAATCTGTCGAAGAAAATGTTCCTTCAAAGAAGTTGAGTATCAGTTCGCCCATTCTGGTAATCGTGCAGCACCGGCCGGCCTAATTTATTAGAAGAACGGGTTTAGTTGACGTTCCGCAGAGCGTACATATATTTAATGCTTAGAGTCAGGAGTTGCAAACCATCTGTTTTACCAAACCGAAATCGCAGCAGTTTCCTTGGGTTATTCTTTGCGAATCTCCACTATAGGATTTTCCGTCCTACTTTGTCATTTGTGGAGTTGATGTAGGAAGACTTTTTGTCATAAATTTAGTTTTGGTTTAGGTGCAATATTTTATTCTATCTTTAGTTATATAGGTAGCTTGCTGGTTATAGGGATTTTACTAAGCCCATGGTAATGATATGAATCTTTGTGAACAACTTTCCTTAGCTTTGGTCATCAAACAGCTTTGCCAAATATCGTTGTACGTGCCCTGTCAATCGTCAAACATAACTTCCGTATTTGAAGACCTCCATTAGAGCTTTGTTGTTCACAGCTTTTTTAAAGTTTAGCCAAACTCTTCCATATTGGGTGGTTGAACTGATTTTGATTGACTGTATGGAGTATGAGTTGTGTTCATAGGCTCACCTTCTAGATGACATATAAATACGTTTAGCAGCTGCGGGAGACGCTACGTAAATAAACGTCTCCTTTTCCCTTAGAAAGAAGATTGTCTTTTTGGGGCTATGAATAGAAAAGTCACAAAAAACATTATTTAAACTTCACACTTTATTGCTGTCATATTTGATTTTAGCTTAATCTCTTAACTTAAGTTAATACCACTCGCCGCGGCGACCACCAACAGTAGAGAGCAGAAGATTTAAAAAAAGCGCACCCGAGGGCGCTGTCATATTTATCGAAAATTAAACCGGAAGCCACCGATCTGCCATAACAACGTATGATTGAGTCACGAGGGATTGTGGATGAACGAGTGTTTACTAAAACCAAAAAACCAATCGTTGCTGATTCTGCTAACTTGCACAGGCCAGAACGGCAAAACAATTGATGACACTTCGGACGCCACACGCTTCTTTATTGAGAGGAGCATTTTGGTTTTTAAGTCAGCAGCAGCTTACGTGGAAAGCCTCCAAATGTTTTTTTTTTATCGCAAGAAACTTCGGTTTCCTCGGATACAGCGTGGCCATCTTTTTCTTGGCCCATTTCATTCTTCTGTATGGATATATATACAGTACGCAGGATATTTTTGGAGGGAAGAGGCCTGAGACTTAAGTTTGTGATGAAATGTTTGGCAATAGAATCCATCAACGAATTTGTTCAATACTCTCAGTCCGTTAGGCTAGGAAAAAGGCTCAGGGGATTGCGCCCAGGCCCCCCGCTCACGTATGCCACTGTATATATAGATAAATGCAACCAACGTCCACCGCCGAGATTCTTGTTTTGAACAATTTGAAGCTGCTACCCGCGTAATCAATTATTTTTAAATAGTTCTATTTGGAAAAAAAATGTTTTGTAGTATTACAGTATTGGAACTTGGAGCTATATTAAAAATATCCTAAATGGAGGTGCACATCAGTGGCGAATTGGAAGACATTTTTGTGTTGACGTCGTTCAAAGGACACTCTCAACAATTCTCTTTGATATTAGAATGGAGGTTGAAGGCGCGTGGTGGGTTTTAAAAGTGACAGGATAAGAAGTTTGGGAAAACAGTATGATCTTAAATAGTAAGGCTCTTCTTATACCCATGATTAGACTTGTTAAACTAAAAGATGCGCATCCTGATCTAAAAATCTTAGAATCCTTGCTACGATGCAAATAACCATTCAAACGAAGCTATTACCACCCACTTAGAGAGATAGCTACCTTCAAAAACACTAATTGTACATGTCCACATTTTTGTCTATATTTTCTTCCAGGACTCTGTGAATTATTATATGCAACACCACAAAACTAAATGAGGTAAACAATCCCACCCGAAGAAAGACTTCTAAGAAAAGCTCTCTTACCCACTGTATATGTGCACCACCATGGTCTGCTGCTGCTGCAAGCAAGCAAGCCAAGCAAAGGATATGTGTGCTCCTCGCCGTTTGCTTGTTGGCTGGGATTGAAAATCGAAAGAAAAAAAATAGAAGAAAATAACAAAACGAAAAGAAAGCAATCGCAAAATAACAAAACGGGAAAAAATACAAATGCATGAAAAACTGAGAAGAACGTTGGGAAAAAATGAAAATAGGAAGGTGAACCATGGGGCGGGGGTGAGTGCTAGCATGTATCCTTTCTTGGAAGCATGTTAGGTTCTTTTCTTTTTTTTTTCCTGTTAGAGAAACAGTAATAATATCATTGCATTCACAATCGTCGTCGTCGTCCTTCGGTACGGTTTGTCTGGTCTTCGTTTTCGTGTCTCGTTTCTCCGTGAGTGCACCGAACAACAGCACATACAACTCTTCTATCCTCCTTTATATCCTCTCATGTATATGTAGTATTATTACTAAAAAAAAAAACAGAAAAGAAAAACCGAACAAGAAAAACATACAAACGAAACTCACATACAGAAAAAAGAAAATGCACCTTAAGAAAAAATCAATCCTCACTCGGAAACCAGTTTTTCTTGAAAAGGATACGTGTACGTATTGGCGCGCGGATGGCACCACCAAACGGTTACCGTTTCGTCGACAATGCACCCAACCGAAGGCACCGAATCCGCCTTCCGTCTTGAGCTGATTTTCGGCTAACCAAACCCCCAAAAGTTCCTACAAATAAAGTGATAAAATGTGAAACATCAACAAAGAAAAAAATTAAATAATAACCCCCAACCTAACCTCAACTTAACGAAAGTTCCTATCTGAAGTGCAAGTTTAAATATTAAAATTATATCCCTAACCTAGCTAAGTCATATTTACAAGCGTAGTCATAGTAAACATAGTGATAAGTCAACGTATTCAAATTGTCGCAGTTAATTGCCACTTTGCGGCTTATAAAATACATATACCTGCACCTAGCAGGACGTGGGGGCGAGAAACAAAAACGGTGTCTTCTTTGTTTTTTGGCGAAAGTAAAAGTGTTGTTTGAAGTTGGCGTTCAGTAGAGAAAGTTATTTTCTTATTCCACCCTGCCTATGTGAAGTGATAAAAGTTTTCCCGTGCGGGGCTTCCAACCCTTTTATATGAATAAGTTAGAATGTTTTGAACATTTATGGATGAATTGACAGCTGCGACCCGATGCGGTGATGCTATTTCGGCCAAAAGGACTAAGCGCACTCACAGTGGGCCAGATAATGGCGAGCGCAACAGTTGTCGTCGTTTGGGTTCAATTAGTCCGATTAGTGTCGTCGTCAACGAGGAAGAACATGAGTTGGATATTAAACCATTTTCAGCTTTGGCCCCTCTGAGCATGAACGCCAGCAGCATGGGGAGGGGGCCACATCGCTTGGCAGTTGGATTCCATCCCGGCTATGGTCATGGAAAGACAAAATCACCATTTCTGTTGCCAGCAGAAATTTACAAAAGTCTATTTGCAAATGCCGTGCTACAGCAGAAGCAGCAGCAGCATCATCATCAACTACATCAGCAACATGATGCGGACCACGAGAAGGGAGCTGTTGCGCATTTCCCTAGAAATTTATTGTTTTCATGTCCAGATGTGACTAAGCGAACGGTTTCACCTTCCAGTGATTTGGAATTGAGTGTTAGTATTATTTTTTTATTTTTTAATGAGAATGTGTTCTGAGCTTTTTTTTTTGCATTTTGGTTGTGATCAGCGTTGCCACTTTAGGACTATTTTTTTGCAGTTGGTTGGTTTAAGTGGCTGTATTCCCTGTTACCTAACAAGGAAAAAACACAAATAACGCATTGAGTGCTGATTTTGAGACCACAACTAACGAAACCTGAAGATAGAGAGGGAGAAGGATGTTAAATTGTTTAGGGAGCTCAAAACCAAACTGTGGAGTTCAGAAATCTGATGATGTTTTTGAAATTGATACTTTGGATGGCCGAAACGTCATCAAAGAAGGTATTAACTAGTGCACTGTGTCTGGTTTTGGCTAGTGCCGGACACTCACAGAGAAGATGGAACACTGTTTCACTCTTGTTTGTATCAGCGCAGCGCATTTTTTGGATTTAAATATTCAAAAAAATGTACTAGATTTTGTTGCAAAGTGGCAACCCTGGTTGTAGTCAAAATGGTTCTAAAATCTTATTTCAGAAATCTAACTCTGAGACTAAAACTAGGTTGGAACAGTTTTTAGTAAGAAATAGAAAAAGGAGCAACTGGTCCTTCCTAAAGGGACCACCTCTCGCTTTCAGCCAATCGTTCGTTGGGTTTTTTTTTTGTTGGGAAAAAAAAACAGATGAAGTGTTCAATCATGTGGCATCAAGCAGGTATTTCCCGAATGTACTTTATGTTCTTCCGGGATCCGGGGTTGAATGTGGAAACCCTCGCTCAGCAGTCCACTCACCTCTAAGCCACAACAGTCTGCGCCCTGCCTTTTTGTGCCGACTGTGTTTAGAGATTGGTTTGAATGAAATTCGACAGGTGGCAGTTTTACCTATCACTGCGTCCATTTATATGACTGCGGTAATCACGAGCACGTATTTAGATGCACTTTCCACTGGTATCACCTGTTTTCTCGGAAATGTGAATATTTGCATTGCAAATCTTTCTGTGGATTCGAGACGTATTTGGCAGGAAGGGGATTCAAATCCATTGCGGCAGAAGAGACCGAAAATTTGTTCAATACTCTCAACTTTTTTTATTCAAATGTGCAGCACTATCTCTGGGACCATACAGCAGAACTGGGATGATGGCTATCCCCGTCGTGCTATGACCGAGCTATATTTACCTCTTAGAGGTCTTCGTAAGTCAAATAAGGAGAGAGGCCCTAGCAGCATTATTGGACTTTTGGTTGTAAAGGGTTTTTCAATAAGAGCGCTACAAAAGTAAATAAAACAAAAACGGTTTTAGATATCAATGAAATTCTTTATTCCTGTGAAAGTACGTTCGATGCCATTATGTATGGAACTCGATTTCTTTTGCATGGCCACCACGCACGCACGCTTGCAGAAGTCCAGACGCTGAACCCAATTTTCGACGGTTTTCAAGCATAAATCGGCCGATACTGCTGCAATTTCACGTTCGATATTCGTACGAAGTTCATCAATCGTCGTTGGCTTGTTGGCATAGACCATAGACTTGACGTAGCCCCACAGGAAATAGTCTAACGGCGTCAAATCGCACGACCGAGGCGGCCAAGCGACTGAACCATTTCGTAAGAACACGTTCTCCAAACTTGGTTTCCAATAAATTGATCGTGACATTCGCTGTGTGGCTTGTGGCGCCGTCCTGTTGGAACCACATGTCCTCCAAGTCCATTTCATCCAATTGGGGCCAAAAATATTCGGTTATCATTGAACGGTAGCGATTCCCATTCACAATAACGTGCCGGTCTTGATCATCACGTAAGAAGTACGGCCCAATGACGCCGCCGGCCCATAATTTTTTCGGGATGCAATGATGACTCATGGAGTACGTGTGGATTTCTGCTTGACCAATACTGCATATTTTGTTTATTGACGAAGCCATTCAGCCAGAAATGAGCCTCATCGCTGAAGATGATTTTTCGATGAAAATCCGAATCATTTTCAAGTTGTTGCTCAGCCCAATTCACGAACATACGACGCTTCTGGTGGTCAAGCGGCTTCAGTTCTTGCGTCAATATAATCTTGTTAGGATGTAGGCCAAGATCTTTTCGCAAAATTCGCCACAACGACGTCACAGAGATGCCCAACGCTTGAGAACGACGTGTGAGAGACACATTTGGGCTTTCTTCAACTGAAGCCTCAGAGGCAGCAATATTCTCGACACTACGGGCACTTCTTTGTCTCACTGGCACGGGAACATTTTGTACTGTGCCTGTGGATTCAAATTTTTCCACTAGACGCTCAATTGTTGATTTGCTAGGACGATTATGACGACCATAAATTGGACGTAGCGCTCTTAACGTTGAGGCCACTGACTCGGAATTTCGGTAGTAAATTTTAATAATTTCGACTCGTTGTTGGCTCGTATATCTTTCTATCATGAAATGTCAAAAGAGCGGCAAGAAATTCGGCTTCGTTTGCGGTCCCTGTCGCTCTACTTTTGTAGCGTCCCTGTTGAAAAACCCTTTAGCTTACCGCTTACCCTTATTTCGCGCCGGTCGTGTGGACGGAAATTTTCACCATCTTCGTCTAAGGGGAAAGGGTCAAAACCTGGCAGGGAATTGTGGGCGAAAGTGTTTTCTTAAATATCCAACAGTATTCCATGTCAATCTCTGCAGATTTCTGTTCGGGCTTTTGTTGTATTTTTCGGAAAATCTACTTACCCTCTGTTAAAACTTTTAGACAACACCACAAATGCGTTTGACCGTATGATTCCGGTGCTCAGGTTTTGGTCTGAAGCCAGTGGTAGATTAGTACAATGTGTTCCCTAGGGATTAGTATAAATTGTTCGCCAAAAAACTGAGGACTTGACCTTAATCCGCCCAAGTCTGCAGCATCATTGACGCAGTCTTTACTCTTAAGCGAACAAGGGGTTTTGTTGTTTAGCCTATTCAAACCCAGCATATTTCAGGTGACAATTTCGATGGCAGGGTGACAGTGCTGCTGGTAATCTGATATATGTTAAAGAAGACGACAAATGTTTAACAACATCTGTCTTCATTGGTTATGACAAAAAATGTTGCCTAAGTCATACAGTCCGTATGGGTTATAATTTTTTTCGACAAACGTAAGAGACCTACAATTCCGCGACGAATGCGAACACTTGAATTGAACTTCAACACGACAGTTGCTATAGTCTCTCGATGTTTATCAGATGTTCTCGGGAGGTGGCGCACTAGAAACATCCTTTAGGAGTATGAATACGCATTTTTCTGGGATGAGACTTAAGTCCCTCTCTCCCTCCCCCTGCGAATACAACTCTTAAAATAGAAAAAGTTCGGAACAAGTGAAGTTCTAAGTAAATTATTTAGTCTTTTGCACCTTTCAGCTCACCATACTTAAAATATTTTCCATTAAATCGCTTTTCAAAAATATTGACCACCGCTTTTCCGTTTCTAGAAACCTTCAAATTTTGGCTGGCCCTCTGACAATAACATCCTCGGTTCGTCGACGGCATCGCCAAATGGTCTAGAGAATCACATCAACTCAAACTCGCAGCAGCAGCATCATAATAACCATCATCCTGGTGTCGGTGGTGATAGCGAACACCAAGAACAAGGACTACCATCGAAATCTCACCTAACATCAGGCGAAGGAGCCCCACCGACGTCGTCGTCACCACCGCCGCCGCAGCCTCCGCCTTCGCAGCTCGGAATTAGTTCACCAAACAACAGAATAACACCCTCCAGCAACAGTATGCCAATCGGTGGGGTGCAAGGCCAAAATCCCACTCAAGGCCTAGTGCACTGGATGAGTGCGGTGATGGCCGAGCACATGACGGGACAGACGCATCACGATCCCTCAGCTGCAGTCGGAATGCACTACATGTGGAATGGAAATGTCGACGTACGTATACCTAACTTATAAATTAAACGCTTTAAACTTATTCCAGGACACTTGCTATATAGCTTCTTTCGAACTTGCTGGTGTTGTTGATATTTTAGCGGCAACCTTCTTCGAATTCCCGAACCTTTTCTGTGACCTTTGTGGCGGTTAAATTGATTTTCATGAATGATCAGGGCCACGGATTAGATGACATCTTTAAAATCCCCTTTCAACTTTTGAATTTTATTTTTAATCCCGGTTATCCCAGAAATCGGTTGGTTGATTGAAAAATCAATAGAACCAGACGGGGGAACAAGTTTTAAACGGATGAAACAAAACAAAAAGGAAACAAAAAAAGCAAAATAAAAACAAAAAACACAAATTTGTATGATATTTTTTGTTGGTTTTTTCTATGCATTTAAAGCTTTTTTTGGTTATTTTTTTTTTTTGTTGGTTTCCTATGTGTAGTTTTTTTCTGCTCTCCGTTTGTGTGTGTGCGATAGTGTGACAATAGGATGAGTGAGGAAATTTTTTTTGATAGAACGCATTGAGGATGAGAGGGACAAACCAGAAACCACTGCTGCAGCAAGTATAACAATGGTCCGGATGGGGGATGAATAGCATTTTATTGACACGGTGAACTGATGAATGGTAACTTGTCGCTGTTCAGATAGGGGTGGTTCGCTCCCGCCTAAATAGCAAAAACGAGAATTCATGTACACTTTGGAGCTGTTTTGTATTCTTTTCTTGGGTTTTAATTATTTTGGTGGTGGTGTCTTTAAGGTTCGTCAGCAGTCCGAAGGAAAATAAAATAAAATGGTGGGGTGATAAAAATCAATTGAGACATCAAAGGCTCGAACGAAAGGGGTGAGAATATAAATGAATAAAAGGAAAGTCTGCTAAGGATTCTTATTAAATTAAGTACTCCTCATTTGGGTATGCAAGGGCAGATGCGATTTATTATTTTTTTCAAAATTAGAATCCCATTATGAGAATAGATCGTTGGACTTTAGTTCTCCGTGGAGGCTCAAAAAGGGCGTAGGTAAGAGTGTTGCATGACGAAATGTGACATAGTGGCGGACTACCATTTCAAGATTATTCGGAAACATATTTGAGGGAAAATCGGGTAAAAGGAGATGATATATGGAAGAGCTATGCAATACATGGTTCAAATATCCGTGAGGATGAATTATCTTTCTGTTTTCTGGCGCAATGCACAGCAATTAAAGTAACTCTGAACGACAGAATCATAAATTTCGTCGACTGGAGTTTAACATAACCACAGATGGAGGGACTTAGTACATTTTTCTGTACGTCCCGGACACCGATGTTCATGTTTGAAGGTAGGTTTGTAGGTACCTACCTCTGCTCGCGGGACATAATAGCAAGGCATTTTTTGTGACATTTTAACTAAAGGCATATACAGCTCAAAAGCGAAAACTTGTAGAAAAGCTCACATCCAGTAATCAGAAGGAAGTTGCTTTGGCAAAATGGAAAGAAGACCAAAAGCGTCACCGCTGCTTCCAAAATGATTCAAGTGATAATGTAGAGAAAGACGTTCTCTCAACTTTCGACAACTTTTAAAAAATATTTACTACCTGATATTTGCAGACAATAGCGTTTGAAAATTTCTGATGGTGTAGGCCTTGATGAGCCAAGATCTGTAGTATTTTTCTCATGATCCATGATTATAACATGATTCTGCAGTGATCTATAGAAATTAACATGAAAATCTGGTAGCTAAGTCACAGTCAATTTTTTGCATATGTTAAAGCCAAAGCAGCTGATTTTTATCCACCAAAGACTACCGATGCACCGCTATCCAGGCAGAAATCCATCCAACCGACTAAAATGAAGGAAGGATATAAATGGGTTGGGGTCAAAATTCTGGAAGGTTTAAAATGCTTTTTAAAAAATGTTGCTTTCAAAATTCTGTTTTATGCTTTTGAAAATTCTGCAAACAATAAGAAAGGGTTTGGAAAATGTTCAAAAAGATCGCATGTTTTTCAACACATATTTAAGTTCTTATTTTGTTTTTAAATTGTAATTTTACTTTTGTTTCAAATTAAAATTTTTATTATTTTTTTATAAATTTAAAACAGAATAAGCAGATTTTTTTCGATTCAAATTTTAAAAGCAGAACTTGAAAAAAAACAGAACTTTTGAATCGCTCTCGATATAAATATTTAAGCTCAAGTTTCACAAGCGTTCTAGACCAGACGATCTGCCTGTTCAGCTATGTAAGCAGCGGGACAGAGCAGATGATAAAAATGTCTCATCGAGAACTTTGATGTCTAAAACGGATCATTATCGAGTATGAAGCTTGCAGTTCAAAAACAACCGATACGATTTTTCACAAGTCATACGATTACTTGACTACGGGGGGGCTGATTTTGACATTTTTAGCAGATCGTTGGACAGAGGAGGCATAAATGGGTTTAGAAGTGGATAAGATCAAAACTAAGTACTTAAGCTTTCAACAGGAGGAAGTACGACATACATTGACGAATCGGAGGTTCATATTTGACAGCTAGTTAGGTAGCTAGCAACTTTATGAAGCTCGGTAGACTCTAAGAAGCCTGAAAAAGACGCCACATCAGAAAATAAGTGAAGAATTATGCTTCCCAATCGCTTTTTCTTTGACGTAAGAAGGCTATACAGGGTTAAAAAAGAAACCCTATATAATACCCTCAGCATTCCATTAGTTCTGCTTTATCGTGGAGATGCAGTAGGAGGTTTAGGAGCACCACGGACCTTAGCGTAACCTATAAGTACGTACTGAAAAAATCGATATGGAATAGGGTGACGAAAAGTGATAAACCATATAAGTAAGGTTAGGTTAAGAAGGGGTATAAGAGAAAGAAGGGCCTTAGGAAAAACATCCTGCAGGCACCATGTACCACACTTTGTGAAGTCTATCTCCCCTAAATGTAGGAAGAAGTTCGTGACTTCCCAGGAACTTCGTTCGGTTGCGAGGTATTGTTTTGCATTCGCACAGTACGAGTGCCCGGCTTTCAGGTCATTGCAAAATCGGCAGGTTCCGTGCCCGACAGTCAGAGCCTTTGTGCATGCTTTCCTAAAAGACACTGCCCTGCCATGAATCCGACCGGTTTTCTGTATAGGTATTCTCTGCCTGATTTAAGTATTCTTGTTGACCTTTTGCGATCGAATCGTTGCCAATGTATGCCTTTGATATCACCTTTTTTTTTAAAAAGATTTTTCGACACATTACAGCCTTCACTCCTAAAAATAAAAATTTACAAACAATTCGCCGTACTAGATAATAACAAACTTTAGCCTCGAATTTAAATGTATATGGAAGTTCACAGCTGCAAACTTTGCATGGAAAATATATCCTTTTCGAGTTACTAAAATTTGCAAATAGGTCTTTCATTATCGACTTGACTTCAAAGTTTCAGTGTGAACGTACCCCTAAGCCGATTACCGAACTGTCAATGTCAAAATATTCAGTAAAATCAACATTTTCATCATGGTGAAGTACACGAAGGATCAATGTTTACAAATAATATTGAACGAGAAATAGTGGCCGTATCGGTCGAAATGTGCTGCCGAGTCATCGAAAACTATGGGTTCAACGTATCGACCGCTGCTACGTTCCCGTGGTATACGAAGTCAACGAAGTCGAATTCCATTCATAAATGTTTTGACAGTAATTGAAATGCAATACATTTTTTTAGAGATATCTCCAGTAGTTTAAATTTTATTTAAAAAAGAAGTTGTCAAGTCCTTAATAAAAGACCATTTACCTTATGATCTGTAAAAGTTTATTTTTTTTTTTTCATATATTCATATTCCTCTTAACGGTTTCAGCAATGCGGACAACACACTAAAGATATCGATTACAATGGCTGGCCAACACCACGGAACCACATGTCCATGAAGCAAGGATATGAGGTACAGTGACTTTCATGTGGACCAATCATTTATAGATCTTAAAGAACATTTACAGCAACTACAACTTGTTCTTC
This sequence comes from Cheilosia variabilis, assembly GCA_951230905.1. Classification (NCBI taxonomy): domain Eukaryota; kingdom Metazoa; phylum Arthropoda; class Insecta; order Diptera; family Syrphidae; genus Cheilosia; species Cheilosia variabilis. The sequence goes on along the minus strand of OX579676.1, from coordinate 142,487,742 downwards.
TCTTTGCAGGCCAAAATGAACGACCACCATGGGAACCTGCAAAAAGGTAATGCACTCGTTTTAATATCGACTCCGTATCCCTATGGTATATCTGTCTCCCATCACTCCCGCACAAACTGCCCGGCTCGTGGTCCATGCATATATATATAGCCACAATGTTCCGGCCACATGTTTACACATGTTGCGCTATCGAAACTATCGATTCGGATAGTCGCGAATCGAGATAATGTCATCGCGAAAGCGATAGCAATCTGCCAGCATTCCAATAGGTTATACTGCTTCCCTCCCTGACGTTCCGACGACAATATAACATTCGCTTGGAACAAGGCGGCATGTTGCGTTGTCGTCTAAGCAATATGGCTGTGGCTGGATCGCGATTGTTGATCGCCGTGTAATTTATCCTTGCTTTCCATTCCCACTTTCTCGGCGTAAAGATTTCCATAAATGAGTCGAATCATTTTCGGAGCCCTGCTGCAGTGGGCCACTCTGCACTAGTAATAGCGGCGGCCGGCGTCGGAAGCGTCTTTGCACTGCCAACATGAATGATTAACAAACAAAACACATGACGTTGCGGTATACAAAACACACCGCAAAAGCACGGTGCGCCATCGCCATCGCCATTGACTCCAAAACGGATCGCGGAACATGGATGTCTTACATGGTAAAAATGTTGTCAGTTACATGCACAGTCTTGTAGTACATTCGCTACTTGTTCCAACGATACATACATCAGCGACCGACCGACGACGTTCAGTTACAATAGCCACCATCACCCGGTGCGTGGTGCTATCCGCAGCATCCACCGTCGCGTTGCCGGTTCCCCCTCTTTTATATATATATAGTGGAGCCAAAGCCACGGACAACAACAATTAGCAGTGGGGTTAAGTTCTAATCGTCGTTAGATGGATTCTTCAATTTCTGTGCCTTACTCGGCGATTGCACTTCATATGCCCGCCGCGCACCACTGCGACTATCTCGGAGTAATTTACACCAAGCGCCACCCGATCGCCCATTTAGGGATACAGCAACATGCGACTCGGCTTGTAATGTTATCATTATTGACCGGGATGGACATTTAATAAATTGCCGTATACAGAGCGCGCATGAAAGAGGCGAAGGCGGGTAGTCGTCTCTGGAATCCATAGATTCCATTCAGCTAAGCGCCGGCGGCGGCGCTCCGTGCGCGCGCATTCTTGATTGCTTTACTGGTGCTCTGCGATCATTACTCGTGTGGTGTGCACTGGTAGAGCGAGTTTTTTTCGTCGTTGTACTTGCGACTCTGGTTTATACTCTCTAATTAGGCACTTTATCCGTTCGTTCGTTCGTTGTTATACGTGGTTGTACGGAGTTTTTTTTTATTTTTTGCACTCACCTTCCTTTCGGGTCAATTCATCTGTGGCTGCAACTGTATTCGGTTTAAGTACCAGGTGCGTGTGACTTTAATCATTATGAGATGATCTCCATTCGGGCTTATTGATTATTTAATCGGGACTGTCAGGGGTGGTCCTTTGAAGTGTTTGACATATTTGACAGTATGATCCATGAGTGTTTCGTTTTGTTTGTATAATTGCAGGACACATTTTCGACGACGGCCGATTGGATCATCACACGGGCACCGCTCAAGGCAATCAAATGACAATTTATGGACCAGGTGGTCCGGTGCGGATAGCTTCGTCGAATAGCAATTCACCGGGTGGTGGTGGCGTGGGTGTTGGCAATCACGGCCACCATGGATCGGGAGCATCGGCGTTGTTGGTGGTGCCGCAACCGATAAATGCGACCAAAATAAGTGCCAGCATAGGACCTGGAGGCGGAGGCAATGGGAGGAAGTATCAGTGCAAGATGTGTCCACAGGTAAGGCTTCAGGAATAAGTTGATTTTATAAATTATGAGACTTTTTTTTGGAAATTGTTGCATATGAAAGTTTTTCAGGAGTTTGCGGAAATGTTGGCCAACGATCTGCCGCTTTTTTTCATCGGAGCTCATAATTACTGCCCATTGTGTCGCTTTTTCATTTAATCAGAGTTTGGCACCATTGACCAAGAACCTGTCTGTTTCGTTTTATCGTTTTATCAAAGCTCGAAATAATTGATGAAAAAGCTGTTAATTTTGCTCAACCTTCCGTCTTCTCATTTCATATGAGTTTGGAATTACTGTCCAGCTACCTATTGCTTTTTTCGTTTCATTGGAGTTTAGAACTACTGCTCAACTATTCATACGAATTTCCACTTAAAAAAATAAATAACTTTTACTTTTGTTTAAAACTGACTGCGGGAGCGCTGTCGCCTCTGGGGACCGGCTTTATCAAATTTTTTTTTTTACCTTGGGTCGTTATCCGACTTAATAATATTTCTGAAGGTATGCCTACCTCTATCTTACTGCAAGTGTCAGCGATCACAGGCTGTCTCTCTGGGGCTGCATTTTGTCCTTCTATTCGGACTGCCTGAGCAGAAAGCGTCGTCTTTTGATGAGTCTGCATATTGGCAGAAAGCGCGGTATATTTTACCCGTCGGTAAAATTCGCCCACCTAGCGAATTCGTTTGTCATTGGCGGCTCCGGTCCAACCCAATCGGGTAATAGGGCTCAAAAATGTCAGCTTTCGCTCATTGCTCTGAGCCAAAGAGACACGGCTCACATTTGTCACAAAGCTTAAACATAATTTTGTTAAAAAATAAAAAAAATTAATAATCAGGAAATGAGAACTTACTCGATTGAACGCTATAACAAAACGATTCACCAAGTGAACGCACCCATACATTTTGCAACTATTTTTTGAAAAAAAAGCACAAGGAACTCTCCCTCCACGTTTCTATTTAACTAATGTGGCTCAATCAAACTTGTGTGAAATGACTCGGACCTCGGAGACTGGCTGAACACCAAATATTCTCCGGAACAACGCTACTCCGGTCTTTTTTCCATTATGTTTTTATGCTCGTACGAAGTACTTTATCTTTACGAACTTACCGGGAGGCTTGACAGAAGAGGTCGGACTCTAGGTTGATCGCAGTCACTCCGCGTCTACAAGAATGGCTGGCTGCCGAAATTGTGTTTTTTGATTATGTTTTATGAACCTTTAGAATTTTATTGGTCAAGTCGAGAAGATGATATCGGCCAAATGGGCGCCGTCACAATTGATTGCAATACGGGCTCGTTTTATGGCATTTTTTATCACTTCGGCGAGAACTTCGGACGACAGATTCTCGCACTTGTGTCGAATGTTGTCCTTGAGGGCTTCTAGGGTCTCGGGCTTGTTCACGTAAACACGGGACTTCAAAAAACCCCACAAAAAAAAGTCTGGAACGGTTAAATCGGGCGATCTTGCGGGCCAGTGCAAATCGCCAAAACGAGAGATGAGGCGACCCGGGAACGCCGCCTTCAGAATATCGGTTGTGGATCGCGCAGAGTGTGCCGTAGCTCCGTCCTGTTGGAACCACATGTCCTCCAGTCCTAATTCGTCCAATTATAAATAAATAAATAAATAGTTGGCGCAACAGGTTTCAGGGACCCTAGGCCTAGCTTCTCACAACCATTCGTTTGTGTGAGTTTTTCATTTTTGGGACGAATGGAAGGGATCTACAATTTTATGCCGAGTCCAAACGGCTAATTGAGAAGCTCCTTCATGACAGTTATAAGCGATAGTTTCGCTTGTTCACGTACCCGCTGAGGTGGAAATGAGCCTCATCGCTCAATATGATTTTGGTCGAAAAATCATCCACTTCGTCCTCGAGATTGAGGATGGCTTGTGCGTAGGTTACACGCGTTTGGCGGTTGACAGGCAGCAGCTGATGCACGGACTGGACTTTGTACGGGAACATGCGAAGTCTTTGACCAAATTCGCCTAAGGGACGACCGGCTGATGGCTAATTGCGAGGCACGGCGTCTGGTCGATGTTTCCGGCGACAGCTCGACATCCTCGTCAACAGCGGCGATATTCTCGGCACAACGGGCGCTCGGGGGCCGGCCACTCTTGGCAACGTCTCGTGTGGTCCCATACTCTTCAAGGTTGGTGGCCAAACAGCGCAGTGTTTGCGCAGTCGGTGTCGGACGGCCGTGGAATCGGTGACGGAATTCGCGCTGCGCCAACACTACAGACGAATTGTTACGCAAAAAAATAGACACGATTATTCTGCGTTCTTGGGGAGTGTAGCACCATGGTTTGTTCACTTGTATTATACATCTGTCTAGTCCACAAATGTCAAAACAGATTTGACATTGGCGGCCATTTGCAAAAATAAGAGCATCTTCCAATAGGGTGATCTCTTTTGGCTAACCTTGTATGTACGTTTACGAACGAAAACGAATAGATTTTTACCACTTCATGCGCATAGACTTCGCAATGAGAGACACCTTCGAGGTGACATTAGGCCTTACTAATTAACATTTTTAGATTCGACTTTATTTAAGATTGCATATATATTTTCTATACAAATTACGCAATTGTGAGCTTCTGTTAATTTTTTATCGAGACTTAAATTTCATTAGTACTTCGCATTAAATATCAAACTGCCAACTTCGAGTGAAAGCCAAGTAAGCTAACAAAATTTTATGTATCGTGGGCGACCGACATTGTTATCTGACCTCTTTCAGAAAGTTTCAAATTTGAATGCCTCCAAATTTTCTGAAAGAGGGAGCTAACCGTTTCCGATGAAATAAATTTAAATGTTGCCCTCTATTAGTCCCTGTGTTTTTCTGAGTTATCCTTAAGTGAATAATTTTAAATTGATGCATTATCAATTCCCCACACAAACACACAAATTTTAAAATCTAATTATAAGTATACGCCATACACAAACAGTCTGCAAATTCTGCAATTCTTTTCCACACTGCTGTAAGCGACCGCTTAAATTAAGTGAGTTTCATAAAGTTCTTGTGTTCCATTAGGAAAACTCGTTGTATAGTTTCAAAAATTCTCGAGCAGGCAGTTGCTGTTCAAAATTTACAAAACGAATTGAATAGAAACGGAGATTTGTTTTTTTTATTTACTTGTTCGAAGTAAAGAAGTTAAATGGCGCAACAGGTCCATAAGGGATCCAGCTTCTTACAACCATTCATTTTGTGTGAGTTTTTAAATGTTGGGACGAATGGAAGGGATTTATCATTTTATACCGAGTCCGAGAGAAGGTCTTTGACGACGGTTATACTTTTGGATGTTTGTCAAACGTTCACGAGATGTGAAGCAGTGGAAAAAACCTTAATATGTATTTTTGTAAATCGAACCTGGGACGCCTTGCTTAGTACTTCAACACACAAACCACTAAGCCACTGCGTCCCCAAGTAAAATAGTTATGAGATGCATTTTTCACCCCTTGAAATGATTTTTGGTTCGTTTGAAATGGTCTTTGGTGAGGTACCCACACTTAGGCCAAGGTAGTTCCGTCGTACTGCCACTGAAATGGACAGATGGGACACACTGTCTGTCTACTCCTTCAAGCAATTTTTGTTGTTATTTATTTTTCTCAACAGCTGTTAACTATTGTCTTTTATATATGCTGGCGAGTACAGGCCACGAACACAAAGATTGCTCGATTATCTACCCTTTTTCCTCATCTCTGTAGCAGACGCAAGAATCATCGTTGGGAATGACCAACCTTTGTAATTTTGTATCATACATCTGTATCGCGCAATGTCCATTAATGTTGATGGGAACTTCCCATCTCGTCATGTCAGCTTAGTAGACCAAGTTGTCGTGCATAAGTTGTTCCTCAAACAACATTCGGGCCGCAATGTTGTGCATGTTCTGTTGCATTCAGAGCAACAGCCAAAGTTTCCTTACTATAACTATGCATAACTACCCCACCCTGTTAATACCAAGAACCTGACCAAGAACTATGTTGCATTTAAATAAACTGCTCAGGTTCTCCTAAAACTCCTTCTAAAAATCTCCGCCAATGACGAAATTACGCATCAAATTCACATGAAACCGCGCCACTGGCTGCCTTTCCAAATATGAATGCACAGCCTCGCAGCTTCAGAGGGCAAGCGATACGTCTCTATTTCATGGCATTCAAAGGCTTCTCTATGTCACATCTGTCAATCACAGGATTAATCGGGGTTAAATATCACACGGAGATTGTCAATCCTTTCGTTGCGCGCTGCACACAAATCAAAGACCACACTCAACCACAACCAACCGCACCTACTTACCACACGTAGGTATATCAATTAACCCGAGAAGATCACATTTTAGCCATCACCACACGGTTGTGGGAAAACCGTTTAGAGTGACATACTGCACATGCGACCAAGGTATCGCCTGAGTATGCCCGATCGTATTTTCAAGGCGCACATACTGTGTGGTCGGCATAATATGTAAGCCAAATGTGTTACACTTGACAGGCACTTTCCCACGCATTTAAGCTGGCTGAGTGGTTGCGAGCAATAACAATTTATCCACCTTGTGCTGCTGAAATAATTTCGCCACAGGTTGGGATCGAATTTCAGTTTGGAAGATTTTTTAATTTTTTTTTGTTTTTAATTGTCAAAAATCCATGGTTTGTTGTGTTTTTGATGAGCTTGTGTTACGAGAATCTTTTGATACACCTTCGGTCGTACACAGGTGTTTCGGGTAAGTATCACATTGGCCATGTCGCGAGGGTGGGCTTTTTGTCAACTTGTAATGTATCTCTCTATGGGTTAGATCTGGTTTGGTGAAAAATACTGCGAGATATTTATTTTTAAATTAGTTAAAAGGGAATTCAAAAAACCAAGCTAAAGATCAGGAATTGGTTATTTCTTTCAAATTATTTCCCTCACCTGTGTATGGATTGAAATGTTGGTAGCGCTTTTGTGTTGGCATCAGCTTAAGTCGCTCCTTTCATAAAGATTAACTCGCGCTAATTATCTGGCTCTTTTCATCTAAGCACGAAATGAAACAGATCTAAGTCGTCTTTTATTTTCAAAAGGCGGCAACTCCTTCCAGAATCAACAAAGCACTTGGACAGTCCCTTAAGAACGTGAGTATTTGTCTTAAGGAGATAAATTTGTACATGATCCATGAGTGTTGCACTTACTTAAAAGCAATTCAAAAACAAAAACTTGGCAATACCATTAAAGAAAGCAGAGAACAGTGAGATGCTTTTATTTTTAAGTGGGTGCCGACTCATTTAAGTTGAGGGTGTCAAATTTTCTTCTAGATAACAAAGAAATTTTCTTCTAGAAAAGAATCAACACTTTTCAATCTTTCCAGGTGTTTTAAAAGTCTAAAACTGTTGTCGACAGTTGATTAAGAAACTATAGACTAGACATATATTCAGTTTCTAGCCGAATTCACTAATTTTTGAAAAAAAAAAAATTAACCCCGATCAGGTGGAATAGTGGATGTGTTCAGAAAACGATGGGTGTTTGGTGTGCTCTGCCAGAGTACCGTGCGTACGGATCTGTGATCATGCTCGAACTTTTTCTGGGGCTATTTTTTGGCAGCCAATGTAAGTCCGTGCTTTTAAAGCCTCCTTCTTGAACTTCAGGGGAACTACGCGCAGTTTTTGTTTTTCCAATATTAGCCGCCACTCCTGTGGACGAAATCACTGCTATTGAAAACACACTGTCATTCTTCCTTGAAATAGCTGAATTTCACTCAAAACCATATCTGACCTTATTCATTCAACCATCGGATATTCGGATATTCGGAGTCACATTTGAAACTAAAAACAAGATTATACGAATGGCAGCAGAGATGGTACCACTATGACAACGCAATCTTAAAGCTGGTGCGATGAATTGTTTGAAAGGAGTCCCGTAGATTATGAGAGTGAAAGCATAGGCTTATGGAAGATTTCGTTCTGACTATAAGAAATACATTTTCAAGCCCCAGGATGGCAAATCTCCCTCTGAATGGAGCTCTGTCCAAAACTGTACCTTCTAATCTAGGACTCAGAGTTTTCGCACTGGTGCTACGAGTACTACTTGCATAAATACTGTCCATCCAACCCGGAAAGTCCGCAGTTTTAAAGTCAACTTGTTTTGTTAAGGAGACGCCAACTACATCTAGTCGCTATTTAACAGCCTCCACCAACAAGCTTCAGTCTTTTTCTGTAAGCCAATCATTTTTTTATGCGCCTGCCCTGAGTGGATGTTTTTGTTGAATTGTTGAATTGTAGCTCCACTTTAACCGGCATCTTTCCAATCCACATTCAGCCTATGACTCGCAAACTGCCAGCGCATTCATTGCATTTACAAGTTATATCTCACATATTACTGCTGTTTTTCCTTAACAACACTGCTGTCCTTAAACTAATGCACTTCAGCTATATAGCCTCTCTTGGTCTATACAGATCGCCCTCCCGATTTCCACTTTAGAACGTTGGTTGGAGATTCCTACTTTCAAAGCTACTACATTCTCTTCAAATCTTAAGAGAATCTTGTACGCTAGCAAAGGAACAAAAAATACATAAATTTCTTTACGCCGGCTTAACAATAGCATGGCGGGGCTATGGTTGAGAAATATATTTATTACTCGGGGCTAACGTAGTCAAATTTATTTATTAACTTTCCATTCGTTTTTCGAGCCTAAGTTTTTAAAGTTTTTCGTAGATTTATATACTAGGGATCGCGACAAGAGCTGTGGCAAGGTCAATGCCTAGGGCGATAAAGCCCGCCGTAGGGTGATAGTTTAAATAGCTTTTTCACGTAATTAGCGTAAATACTAAATACGCCGTCTGAGCCCACATCCTATAGGCTATAGAAAAGCAAGACTAGCTTAGTGTTATAACTCGATGCTGCAGAACAGGCTTGCACCTCCTGTTTACTGGATTAGCTTAAACATTTGCCAAATGCCTACACGTAAGATTCGTAATAGTCGCTCTTTCCAGGTAAGTTATGTCTGCCCGCATTTAATATATTCGCCTCAGTTTTGCTCTCGACTTTTCCATAATTTGTACGCATTCATTGCCAGTGTACAAATTTAATTAAAATCAAACACCTTTTAAAGAAATTTAAAAAATCTGAGTTTCGAAATAGCCAGCCTCGTTGTCCCGCCATCAGTCCTATACCAATCCTTTAACACATTTTAAACACTTCATATGGCACGTAAAACTTTGGGTACAATCCCAACCCTTTTTTTTTTGTCTTTGTTGGTCCAAACTTTTAGGCAGAAAGGAAAAAATCAAATTTTTACATAGAAAGGAGAAAAAAATCGCTCAGCCTTCCTCCCGTTTGTGGCAGAAAAAAAAAAAATAGCAGTGTCCAAAAAAATGGTTTACTTACACATTGAGATTCCTTTTCCCGTTCGCAAATTCGTATGCAAAAGTGTCAAAAGGCAACAAAAAATAAAAACGCTCCAAAAACTAACACAACGGCATTCCATTTCCCATTTCAATCGGCATCACAGTGGGCAAAATATCCGCCGAATACTTAGGAAACAGTGCACCCGCCGCCGATGCCGCCGCCACCACCCGTAATTTGGAGGCTCACAAAAACAAAAAAAAAATCTCTCTCCCCCTCCCCCTTCCCCAAATCAACTAGAAGGGTTGGACGACGACGTATTGATGTTTTGTTGATGTATACCTACACAAGTACGCTCTACTTAACTCAGAACAGCTAAAAAAAAAGAAAAACGAAAAAAAAAATGTGGTCGCCTAACTATTGGCAAATGAGGATCTGAGAGCTTTTTTTCCAAACCCAGCTAGAAGAGAAAAAATCTGTCCAAACTGGTTCGCATATGTGTGTGTGTATTTAACACACAATTTTTTATTCCATCCTCTCTTGTTGGCTCTCTCTATCTCGTGTCAAAGCTTTAGCGGCGCGAAGTAGTGAAAAATCGAGAAAAAATGTAAAAGAATCTAAAAACGGAAAAATCCCAAAAAAAAAAACTTTACACCCGACCAAACTTAACCCATTCCCCTGCCGACGACACGCCACCCTAGACTCCACTGCATTCAACCAGAATGGTTGTGTGGGCTGGGGGGAATTTAAAGAGTAAAAATACGCGCCAGCCTTGTTTTCCTAGTTCTGAATACTGTACTCGACACAGACATCCCGTCAGATGTATTACGTTACGACGACGATAAAATGTGGGTCGCCAGATGATTTCCGTTTTTGTCCCTGTGACGATTTCTTAAGAACTTGGTCTCGGTCTTGGGATGTTGACATTGTGCTTTGCTGATGATTGTCACGTGATTGAGAGATTCTTTGTTCCCAATCCGTCTGGCAGATGGACTGCTGATACATCCAGGCAGATGGGTAGCTGTGATGGGGTAACGCATTTCCATTTCCGGTTTAGCGCACACCTATACACAGAGATGTCGGCGGTTTGCCTGCATTAGTACCCCATCGTCATCATAACCGTATCATCAGCACATCCCCACGCAATGTGTATTGTGTACACGATGTTATTTAGCGTGAGAATACAAAAAAAAAACACCGTTTCGACCGCGTTTTTGTTCGTTTTTTTGGGCGGGAGAATTTTTTCGAAAAGCTCAAATCGTGATGAGTCTAAAAATGTGTACGTTCGTATGTATAGCTGGAAAGGATTCAGTGGTACAAAGGATGCATGCGAGGGTTGGATATTGAAGTGGGGTTTTTTTCCGGAAGGGACGGTCAAAAAACACGAAGGACCACGCACATGGCATATATAGACAGATAGATGGCTTCGACGTGCAGTGCAAGCTCATTTTTTAGGACTTGTTTGGTCTATATAGTCAAAGTGTAGTTGAACAAAAAAAAAAAATTATTTTTGCGAAAAATGTAGAACGAGTGCGAGTATAGGTATAGGAGTTGGGTTTGGATCGGGGTTACCATGGGCAACTTTTTTTTTTCGTTTGAAAATGTTTGACGTTTGTGAAATCTATACAATGGGGACGTTTAAGTATCTAGTTTAGTAAATCTGACAGCTCTCTCACTAGATGTATCTCGGTTTTTATTGGGGGAAATCGGTCATGAGAGCAGCTGTTTCAGTTGACGTTTATGGAGGGGTAGCCGACGAATCTAGTCAAGAAATTCGTGACTGAGTGGTAAGTTGATGTGGCTGACTTAGAAAAAGTGACGTTCCCGACCAATCTAGTTCTTGCGTTCAGGTTATATCTTATCCAGACCAATCTAGTCGACTTAAGATAACTAGATACTTGAATGTGGCCAATTACTAGCGCAACCCCGCCTACTTTGCTAGTTATTAAAAAACAATTTTGTTAAATGAATAATTCTGTATTTTTAAAACAAAAGTAGCCTAAAGCCTTTATATTTATTTTATACATTTAAAAAAAAAGGAATTTGTGCAATTGTGAATCGGTGCAAAAGTTTGTACGAATTTTGCGGACATACAATTTTACCAATCAATTTTATATATATAGATGTTACGTTGGTGTCATTTTGACGTAAGACGGTTTGCATTGTTGTTATAGTTTTATCATTAGAATAGTATATGTTAAGCATTTTGTTTTGTCGTTCCGATTACGGCGTTATTTTCAATCCGATTTTGGTGTGAACCATCTGTGAGGTGTACTTACTTCTGTAGGTGTGTGGTTGTGGCTCAAACAACAATAATTAACAGAGCACATCTTGAATAAAATAAATAAATATAAAACTCAGAGCTGGCAAATTGCAACGAAAATAAGTGCTGTTAAAAAACTTATAGTGCATGGAAAGAAAAGTCAGCTTTTTGTACCAGCTTAAGTCGCAGCAAACCGTAATACATTATTTTCACAGAAGATGTCCAAGAACGAAGCCTTGTGGTACACCCGTGTGAATGCTGTAGTACTTAGCGCCATCTGTTGGTAAAGCACTTAAATATACTGTAATGAAACGTGTCATTCGGCGACACTTGTTTAAGTGTTTTCCAGGCTTGGCAAATTCTGTTATTTATCAGAAATTCGGATGTATTTAATATTTTTTCTAAATTTCCGACAAAAACTGTAGTATAATAGCAAAGCAAATCTGAGCATTTTTTATCTTGGGCGACTATTTTTTTTATAACGCTTTTAGCCAACTAAACATACTTTCATTGATTTTGACATTTCAAATTAACCAAAACTATATTTTGTATTGTTTTTTTTTTTCCATAAGAATGTCTTTATTTTCTGTTGATTTTAAAATAAAAATAAATTCTTATTAATGTTACACAATTTTTTTTTTGTGATTGGTATACTTTTTGGGCCATAAATTGGGCTATCGAACTAGTTCAAGAGCTGGTAACCCTGGTGTCTTCTACCAATCAAGTCCTATTGTACCAGAGGCTGCAAAAAAGGATTTCATTCGTGAAATAGATGGAGTGTTGATGTCTTCGTCTGAATTTTTCGGTTTTAGGCTACATTCTACGATTCGACAGGAATTGCATGGTGATGAACTTCACACAACTTAAATAAATTTTCAAGTGACAAACAACAGTAAACAAATGTATAACTTTTTTTGAAATTTGACATTACGTAGGTTGAAAACGGCTTAAAACTGGTTTAAGCTGCTAGACATCCGCGTTTAAATCCATCTTTAATCCAACGGGCTTAATGCATGTTTTTGAGTGAATATTATGGATATGGATTAAAATTGAGGGGCTTAAAAAAATGCGGATCGGTCGTGTGAATAATTGACCTAAACATGATTTACACCCCGAGTGAATAATATCGCCGTAACTGATTGAGGAAAAACATTTAGCGCCCAAAGTTCGACAGCGTTATTGGAAAAAGTTCAATACATTTTTTGTATCCCTTGTTTTTTCCCATTCCATTACCTAAATCTACAATTTTGCGTGCTGTTCTTTTCTGATAATACCTACACTACACACTCATCTGTCAATTGGTCTCTATTTCATAAAAACCGGTTCTTAAATAATGCCTGTGTACGTCAGAAATCCTTGTACCTATCCTGCTACTACACAAAATTTAGCTCCGATATTTGTTTCGCCAATTAGGTTCCCACATTGGCATCAATAAAATTGTTCGAGCTATAGCTCGTCATATATCTAAGTCTTGTATTTTTTTCATTTAGAAACCATCCAGGTGCATCCTCTTCTTGTCAAACCATATACCTACCAAACTCCAAAAATGCATTCCTTACCGCAAAGGAATAGGTATGAAAATATCAACACTCCGCTGGCAACCCTTAAAAATCCGACTACAAGCCGAACTTCAATTCAAATTCTATGCGCCATCCACCCTCTATACCCACCCACCGCGTCGTCCCCTCCTATAAATATAGGTATATAAAAAAAAAACGAAAAACGCGCGTACACACGACCCACTCACACATCCACATAATGTACCATTATCAGGGGCGTAAAAAAAATTTAAACTGTTTAGTACAAGCAGAGTTTAAAAAAAGGCGCACAAACATTTCGGCAGTGTTGGAGGTACAGCTCTGCCACCCCATTTCGCCGGCCGCCACAGCATCATTGCCGACCAGCATTTTTTCCCAAAGACCATCCCTTAGTGCTTTGTGCTCCACCGTTGATGGCACATACATTCATTTATATATACACACCAGACGCACACAACTAGATTCAAAGTTAAAAAATATAGAAGTGAAGAAAAAACGGCATTTTCTTCTTGGTGCTTCTTTTTTCTGGTGCGCTCTCTCTTCGTGGAAAAAAATTCCAAACAACAACAACAACGAACCACCAACTAAAGGTGATGTTAACAAGGAGACGCGCGGCAGGACGACTACGATGATTATCATGGTATTCGTAGAAAACAAAAAAAAAATGAGAAAAAAAAATTAACCCTGCAACAAGACTAAGGCAGATTGCGAAGGAAAAAAATTCTACAAAATACTAAAAAATTCAAAAAAAAGAACGAACCGTCGCAGGAGTGGGGGGGAAAGGACCAAAAAAAATAAAAAAAACAGCATCAAAAACGGTACGAAGAAAGAACCTAACGGCAGTTGGAGTAGTAGTGCACTGCACACACAAAGGAACGGCAGGCAGGGCGGTAGAAGGACGTCACCATAGCAGTACAGTGAGTGGCGGCGACCGAGGAATCACCAGGCGGCAAGCGGCTTGCATGCTATGCCGCCGTGCTCCAGACTGATAGCGACGACGAGGACGAAAAAGGAGAACTCTCAGTGTGAATTGGTGGTGGTGGTTGCCGGTGGTAGCTGGTTGGTAGGACATCGGGGTGAGCATTGGAGAAAGCCAAGCAAGAGTGAGAGTGGCCAAGGTGGGAAATGGGATAAAAAAGTTTTCGCTGTAAAAAAAAAAATGTTTTTAAACCCATGCTATCAGCGGGTGTGAGGCAGGACGCAAACCCAAAGAACTACAGATAGACCGATAGAAAGAGTGAGATAGACAGAGAAAGGAACAGCGGCGGCAGCGGCGGCGGACTCCCAAAAATATATTGTTTCAGATTTTTTCTTGCTTTAGTCAGTTTCTCACATTGGTGACGGATCGTACTTGAGGAACAAAAAAGGCGGCCAATACATCCAGCGACCTATAAAATAATCATAATCATAATAATAATGGGAGTCAGAGCCTCCTGCACCTTGGCTCTGTTTATCATCGTCTGGATGTCGTCGTTGACTTTGTTGCCTTCCACTGTTGTTGTGTCGTCCTTCTTCGTCGTCGTCGTCGTCGTCGTTGCCGTCGTCTTGGCTGCTGTTAGCATACGAGTAGGTGGCCCGTGTGTTACGGTATCGGCATCTTCGTCATCAGTTTCAGTGTCCTCTTTGTTGGGTTTTTGTTAGTTTTTTTTTTTTTTGTCGGACGTCTTCGAATGTTGCCACAAAATCGGTCACCCACACGCACCTGACTCGATCGGTCATCCTATCCGTTGAACTCTAACACAAAATCGCATAATCGATTCGATCAGTAATTAACCGACATCCTAGTCGGTAAGACACGGTTCCGAACTTAAAAAGTCGCGTCGTTAATATTCCGAAAAATTTGTCGCTCGACCCATCCACACATGGCACAGGAGCCACTTATCCACAGTACAACAATCGAGAGCCGACCCAATATGTCTGCAACGTTAGTGCTTGAATCTTAGAATCAGAATCGTTGTCGTTTGTCAGCATCGGGAGTTCTGGTTTTCCTTGGTAGCAACCAGCCATCCGGACTACCCCACTTTGTATCCTGTTGCACACACATTCACATCTGCCAACTGTGTGTATGGATTTGTTGTGTGTGTTTTTATTTTCATTTTTTTCTTTCCCACTCCGGCGGGTGGATTTTCGTGAATTTTCCGAAGATTTCCGACTTAAAGGCAGTCTCCCGAAGAAAATCTGATTCATTTCTTATTTACGCTATCCTGGGCAAAACGATGCAGGGCGGTATGAATGAGTGTACGCGCGGTGTATACGTGTGTGACGAAGAACAACAAGATGTGTGAGTAGAAGAAGAAAACAGTTGTGACTGAGTTCTCAAAAGAAAATAGGAAAAAAAAAATTACGAAAACAAAGTGAAATCTAGGATATCCCACAAGGATAAACACTAATACATAAAAACGAGGTGATTTTTTTTTTGTTTTGTTACAAGTGCTTTTGGTTTGTTTACGTTTTTTCTACGTTCGGTGTAGACGGTTTAACGGGTTTTATTATTATTTCCTTTAAATGGAAGGTCGTCTCCTTGAATACCGTCCGATCGGGGGTGGACTGGATTATCACCATAACTCCCCATTGATTGGTGAGATTCCCAATGGTGAATACAGTCATGTGGTGCATCGGTCGATAGATCAACTGCGAAATAGTTTAAATGAACGCGTGACGCTGGGACCACTGAGCGTCTTCTCGAACACGACAGACTTAAGGAACTCGGTACTGCGTACAATAGCCACCAGAATAATGTGACACTGTCGGCGGGTAATGGGGGCACTACTGTTAGCGGCGGCTCAAATAGTAACAATGTGGAAAATCGAATGCATTATGAAGTGCATCGGTCTGCGGCGGCAATTGCTGTCGATCATCATCATAAGTCCAACAATGCGGTGTGCATGGACGACTCGAAGGATATGCTGCATGGAGATATTATAATGGGCTCAAATGCCGGCGGTGTTAACGGTGGGATGCCTGATGATATGAATGGTGGCGCGATGAATGCACAGAATGTCGAAAATTTGCATATGAGATGCGTTAATGGAGGACAGGAGCAACAGCAGCAGCAACAACAACAACAGCAGCAGCAGCAACATCAGCAGCAGCCGCAGCAGCAGCAACA